>CM031239.1:171686583-172389083 GCA_018340775.1 Taxus wallichiana var. yunnanensis
AATCAACCCATTTCGCTCACTGGAATCCATAAACCCATTTTCAATTAAACTCTGTTCACCCAATTATATGCAGGTCACCGTGTATACCACAACTGCCGTCGAAACCAAAGAAAGGCAAACAGAAACACAAAGTAACCTGCTTGAAAAACCAGGAGCTTGGTCCATTCCAAAATCATGGCATCGATAGTTCGATCCGCATCAGATCCCTCCCCTTGATCCTCACCTCGAGTTTTTCCCTGCACCCATCGGCTAATTCCTCTTCAGAAGATCCTGTTCTATTGGAAGCTTGTAATATGGGTTTAGATATTCGCTCTGCTCAAATCTCCGAAGATATTTTTCTGTTATGAACCTCTAAATGCATATTTAACATGCAGTCTTCGAGTTCTAACCTCACTCCTGATGTTGACACCACAGTTCATCGTCCACTGTGCGCTACAGCTGCGGTTGCAACCTGTCCGCATGTGATCTCGTGAGACGTGCGTATAACACATAGAAGTGCACGGGGTCCTACCCGATTGGGTGAATCATGGTCCTCTTAGAATATGTTATTAACTTATTAGGAAATAGGGTATATATTTCTCATTTAGTGCTCTAGGTTTATTTCTCATTTGTTTATAGTTTATAGTTTTTAAATTTCTTGATAGTTGTTAATAGATTGTTTGAAATAAATGGTGAATATTTATTTCAGAGATTCATTACTTCTTTTATGAAATTCAATGCTACACCAATCAATTCCCAAAGCCAGAAATAACATTAAAGTTTATGAGAAGCATTAAAACACTCTTTGGAATTACAACACAAAAGTAAAATTATTGTAAATGAATGATGGAAAGGACTCAATAGTGCAATCGGTTGCCTTGTATTATTATTTTTGTGTTGAAGATTTATCAGAATTATTGAAAAAAATTATTTAAATATTTATTTTGTTTTGTGGCATAAAGGGGTTTATTACATTTAAGGGACTTCGAGTGTTAAGCAATGCACGATCAAAAAGATTAATCTATATAAAAAATAACTTATAAAATAATAATATATATTTAAAAACGAATCCTTAAAGTTTCATTGATAATAAAATTTAAAAAAGTAGATGTTCATCTATATTCCATAACGTGGAAGCATGTGAATGTTTGGCAAAATGCTTGAAAGATATATGGCCTCATGGATTGCAATGAATGTGGGATATGCAAAAAAATGGGTTGCCCTTACAGAACATTGATGTTGGCTCGCCAAATGCAACCAACAGGTGTCCACTTTAATCGGTTCATCTTTTTTAGCATACTCCTAACTTGTGCCAATATAAGAGCTTCAAAATAGGGTTTATTGTCTTTCTATCATGTCTTTGTAACATATATATGTATATGTATTTATCTAATTGTCAGTAGAAACATGTTTTATATTAAACAAAGTTGCTTGCTATTTTCAGGTGCTATGGCCACTCCAAATGCAAGTCCAACCATTATCACGATATCCGATGATAGCTCTGGTGCCGTTGGTGGGAGCCCTCCTATTGATCTGGTAGCTTCAAATGGGTCCCCTCATTCGTATGCAACTTAGGCAGCCATCAACCAGAGCTCAATACATAACGTCCAACCACCGCTTACAACTTATGTGCATTCTTTGGCTACTTCTGTTGCAAAAACATGATCAACCATTTCCGGTAGGATATCAGAGTCTCTAATCCCATCAGCGATGGTTATCGATAGTGATTTAACCATTGTGTTAGACATGATGCATAAGGTAGATGCAACGTACCTTCGCCTTGAAGCATTGTATACTTTCCTTCGTGTGTTACACTATGACCAGTACTACTCTAGTGGCGAGGAACAATACATTAGAGATGCATTCAATGCTTACCTTGCGTCCCTCTAATTTTAGCGCCTGCCTCACCCCTACTACAACTTTGCAAAACTCATACATACACCGCCTTTTTTTGCTAACCCATAGAAACCTCTTTTCGAAGGGCAGACTCAAAAACCTATTCTCACATAAATATGTTGTACTTGTTCCATTTTATAACCCCCTATAGAAGTTTTGTAAAGTGTCTTTCATGAGATATACATTGTATTCTCTGTACATATGTTTCCTACTTTACTTTGAATGTGCATGAAAAATTGTGTTCTGTGAATATCTTCCACATTGTACATTGTAGGAATGTCTTTTGCTTTCCTATGGCATTTATCCCACCATGATTACGTTCCCAACACTGCCCCTACTCTTAAACAGACAACACACGCCATACATCATATCCCTATAGTTAATAAAATGCATTTTCCTACCCTACACTATTTACTATTCTTTGTTGAATGTCTGTTTGGTAAATTATCCTTATCCATGTCATGCATCACACTTTTTCGTTTAGCACATACCCCCTTGTATCCTTAGAATACAAAGCCCATAACATCTAAGCGCACATTGAATTGCCATACACTTAATGTATTATACTATGTCAGATAACTACTTTACACTTAATTGACATACTCAACCCAACCCACTTGCCCCTACCTCCTGTCACACGTGGAAAACGTCGCCAAATCCCACTAAAAATGTCTTGGGGCCTCACCATCCACAAATCACAAGGCCTAACTCTTGACAAGGCCACAATAGACATCGGAAATGTTGACCGTCAAGGACTAACATTCATGGCAATGTCAAGAGTTCGTGCCATCAAATATCTACAAATCCTACCAGCTTTTACGTTTGAACGCTACGCAAGAATGAGATATACAAAGAATGTAAAAGCACACAAGGAAGAGGAGAAAAGACTTTGTAACACAGAATTGTCACACGGCGTACAAGGCATGTGCACACTCCTTCCCACATCATACCCACAATAGTGTTCCCGGATCTTGGTTCCAACCTTCGTATTAAAAAAAAGTGTGCCACCTTTATATAGACAACACCCAACTGTAATGCAATACAAATACACGTCACCTTCAGATTGCATCCAAACCATATTGAACACACAAAAGTCAAACCCTCTCCGGCGTAACTTGCAACTCATTTGCAATTGCTAGTAACTAATTTCATTGAAGTGTAGAAAACCAAAAAGCCAAAGTAGTGTCAAGATAAATTGAACTACAATATAGATCTGATACTATCTAAGCCCAATAGCACGAATATAAAACAGAAAAGAAGAATAAAAGACTACTGTGATCCTTAATGAGTTAAACATGTTTATCACTAATGGATCTCATTTGCAGAAGGCACGTCCAGCTCAACAGCAAGCCTATAAAGATCGTGATATCGCCTCTGCAATACATCCCTGAAATCTTCCTCTGAAAGCAGATCCCTCGCATAATCAAATCCAGATCCTAGGATTACAGACCTTCCATCTACAATTGCATTCCAAGTATGCTGATAGTTATACATGCTCTCGACTGGAACTGAAAGTAGCTCTTGCTTCAGATATTCCACGAAAATAAATTGGCCCCTCCTATTTCTTGGCGGTATGAGCTGTTCCACACATTGTGGCCTTAAAATGCCCTCAACTAGAATTACACCCTGACAGCCTGCAGATGAAGCACAGAGTCTTTGAATGCTCTGAATAACAAGATGGTGCAAAACTTTGAGTGTCTCATTGTAATCTTATGATGAGCAAGCCAGGACATCTATGTAGTAGCCCATTTCTCCTCCAAGTTCAACTCGAATGTCAACGCCATTGATAAATATCGAGATAAGGTGTTTTTCAAGCTTGTAAGTGGCACTCTGTCTGTTGCCTGATCCCAAAATTTTGTTGTGAAGATGCACCTGTGACAGATATAAGAAGTGATGTTAGAACCAAGAAGGTGCAAACTGCAAAACCTGCAACCAAATGTCGATACAAAAATATATGTTACTGCCTGCATTCTCAGAATAAATCTATATCTGAAGATGATATCCATTGAAATTTCACCGCTGGGACATTATCTTTGAGGTTTGTGAGACACTGCCCAACAATTTCTGATACTGATTTGATGTTTTCATTAGTTTCAAATGAAAAAACAAAACATAAATTTGAGAGAACATTTCAAAAACTATTTTTTGTAGTTCCTACAGTTTTCAGAAACCAATTCCTGTCGATTCCAGAGTCTCGAATTCAACCTACCCCCATCATTTTCGAATTATGATGCACTTGGTTTGGATTCCTGATAACTTGAATCATGGGCATATTGACTACTTCTTTTGGCTCCTGGCCATCCTCAGTGTTTTGAACTTTTTGGCCTATCTATTTATTTCACGTTGGTACACATACAAAAGGCCCATAGAAACGAAGTTCGAAGATTAAGAAGGTAAGCTCTGCATAGAAAAGGCACACTAACAACCTCTGGTGCCATAAAAATTCTGAACGTAGTAGGATGATGTCAAAAATGCAAATGCAGGAGCTATTAATCTTTCAACTGACAAGTTCTGTAATATGTGAAGGAAGAGTGCTTTTGTTTGAACTTCTCTCTTAGAGAGAATTTGGGAGTCTGGTATCTAGCTTCTCAACAGAATTTAGATATATTTTTTTGGTTTGATGGCAAGCTCCTTTGTCTTCAAATTTCAAATTTCAGTAATGAAATGCAATTATTTGTGACAGTTCTCTGTTAATGCATAATCAAATAATTGTTCACCGTTTAGTTTGAAACTAAGTTTGATTGTAAGTTGACATATACTGCATTTTTTTTGCAAATTAATATTCATAAGATCCAGCTATGATTCATACTTTCATTGACTCAGAATTTGGATTGAATTTTTCCACTTTTAGAGGAGCATATTATTAGAGACATTGTAAGTCGTTTTAATGGATGGATTGCAGTGATGCTCATCATTTACTACCTCTTTCTAGTTCAAGCTACTCTTTTTTTCTGTTTTTGGTGTCACATTTTGTAGGAAAGAAGACATTAATTATTATGGCCATTATTTGCGAGTCTTCTTATTTGGGTTATATACTGGATCCAGGTCTTTGCATTCTAGGTAGGTCAATGATGGATGCTATTACAGATTAAATTTCTAATATATATTTTTTCAACACATGGTTATGGTTTGTTTCAGGTTACTAGTGTTTTTTTGAGGGCGTGTGTGGATATTGTACCATCAAATTGAAATAGGGAGTCACGACTCTATCAATATCAGTATTTCAGCAGTGAACATGTTAATCATCGACATCTTTACTTGGCATGTAAATCTTTGAAAGTGCCATTATTGACAAGTTAATACCCTACATCTTGACCTTTATGTAGTTGCATGTACTCCATCAATGGACATGATAAACTTACGAGGTGGCCTTGAAAAATGGTACAATTTTGTACAAATGAATTTGCTCTGCCAAAATTCACTCGTTTTTACTTACCCATGTAAGGTCTAGCTTCTTATTTTGCCATTAATAGAACTAGGTAATCTGTTGTTTAATGAACCAAGTCAGATTTAGCTCGTACTGTCCAATGGGTTGGTAGGCTTGGTCTTGGGCAACATACAAACCATTTACTAACATAATGGAAGTAATCAATGGAAGTAACCCTCCTACTGACATAATGATTGATTGGTTCCTTTGTGCGGCTTCATAATCCCAAAAACATCCATTCGATTGCCTCTAAATACATGTCTTACTACCCCAATTTGGATCATCTTGGAATTGCTTCTTTGACTTAAAAATTCTCATTCACCTAGAACATGTACAAGGAATCACAGTAGTCTACTGATAAATGGAAGACTACAGAAAAGAAGCATCATAGACTCACATACTATTAATAAACAAAGAATACTGATAAACTTCTAAATAACAAAACTCTGCAACCGAATTACCAGATAAACTTCTATGGCTTGATATTACAAAACCATGCACCAAAGAGCTTGGATGTGAATGGGCAAAGATACGTTGTGCAGAATTTATGGGGAGTGATAACAAAGATTAAATAAAATACATACGAGTTGATAACAGATGACAGTGACACAGAACACTATTAAATTATTAATTACAGCAAAGACTGCATGGACACTGACCGAGGACGGCAAGAGATGGACAAAGCAACACATCAACGTGATCAGATCATGTCTACCAGATGAAGTATAGAAGGCAACTAAGGAACAGTGGAAAGTTGTTGTCATCAATGCCAGGCAAGTAGTATGGCTGCATGAGTTGTGCGAAGATCAGACCTGTGCTACACCAACAAGGTAGTGCTTTTCCCTTTTCTTTCTCACCATACCAATACCAAAGCATCATCCTCAAACTGTCCTCTAGGATACCCTATAACGCCCTAGGGAACACAGAACCAATAAAAAACAATAGCTATAGATTCCGCAAAGCACTATCACAACAAATAATTACTTTTACGTTACAAACTAATATGCACTTCAAAAGGCTACCATCCGCAGGGCAACCAAGCAAATTAGTATTGCCCTGGGAAATCAAAAAAACATCTTGTGTCTACAAGCAAACCTGCTCTGATACAAATGATAGGATCAGTAGGAGATTACATGATAAAGCTTCAATATGTTTATTCATCAAATCGAGTTAGGGCAAAATACATAGGATAATGGAAGAAACTACGTTAATGATTTGACAAAGCTTTTGCAAAATAAATCTCCATTGTTTTATTTCAATATTTCTAAGGCTTTAAATAAGCTTTACATTTGGTTCAACGGGCCCAAACTAATTTATATTAACACTTTACTAATATAAAGTGAATAGCATATAATTATCTAAAGTGAGTAGCATGCCCCATACACGATGATAACAAACTAAACCTTTGGAACACAAGTCCTAACAAACCCCCCTTGATCCAAGAGTATAGAAGAGGATGATTCAGAACCTCATGACTATGATGTCATCCAATAGTCTCTAACTCACCTGCAACCTGGCACACTGTACATTGTAGTACTGATCAGCCAATGTCGCTTCCTTCACTCGGAAGCCCACTACCCCGCGTGTTGAGGCATGAATGATGAACACCCTGCAGGCATGCCCATCACCTTTGATCATTTTGTATCCATACTGCAGTAAGCATGATCAAACTCTGCTCAACTACATCGATCCACATAAGGTCTCACACACAAACAAGGAAAAATTGGCAATTTGATCAGCTGATGTGATCTTTATCTATTTTAGACTGGGAATATTTGCAAATCCCTTTTCCATTTTCAATACAAATGTCTTTGAAACATTTCACAGAAAAGCATTCGAACTTGATAGTAAAACTCAGATAACTATGCCTCTAAATCAAATAACATATATCGTTCGGCGTTCACATCTCATGAAACACATGCGATTGCTAGTTATATACCTATTATGATATCATCAAGAGACAAAAATGAAAGATAAGGGGGTGTCTTATATTCACATCCATAATTGTAAATACACGTGTCTAAGACATATATCAAAATATATTAATAATACACGTGTCTAAGACATATATCAAAATATAATAATAATGTCTAGAATGAGTATGAATATATATACATGTCTAAAATCTCCAGAAGTATGTCTAAAATGTTTGAAATCTATAAAATATCACTGAAGTCTCCTCCGTGCACTAGGGTGAGTGCCAGACCCCTCACTACGCTTTCTGTTGCACCCGCATGTTAAAAAAAAGGAATATACATGTCATAAACTATATATAGCATGTACCATATATTAAAATATATAAGCAGAAATCTACAACAATTTCTTGATTAATTCAATACATTATATAACTGATATGTACAATTGATTACCTCAGTATCTGTCCCTGCGCGGATGTTGGGAGTATCTACGCTACCCGTAGATCTCTGTCCCATAGATCCCTGTGAAACAAAATAAATAAAATGTAAGAAGTTGATGAATAAGTTTTTTGAATAAAGTTCATTAATTTATAACATTTCAATTTAGATTAAATATTAATTATATTAAAACACATGTATTTATACCTCGTAATGCGTCTCCAAATGTATGGGATTGTCATCCACGACCTCGACACCAAAGCAAATATGTCGCCAACTAAGCCAAGTTGACTCGGACCGGAACATCGAGATCCATGTTGTGCTCTCGGTCAAGAGATGTGTGTATGTGACACGGGCAGATGGTGTGGGTGTGAAGCTCCACACACCTTTGGAGCAGAAGCCTAAACACAAAATTACATGTTTAATTTTAATATTAATAAATTGTAAAGTAATGATCAATTAAAATAAATTTTAATTATATTAAAGGTTTCATTTTCACACACTAGAAAGAAATGTCTTTGAACATCGGGTGTGACAATCCAATCTACTGGGGAAGTCTATCAGAAATAGCGGCGGCGAGAGTACCCTGACTAGAAGATACACTGCCACTCTGCTCTATAAAATCTAAAACCCCCGATAGTGGAATGCTGCAATGCCGTGCAATCACCTCATATGCATGCAACAAGTCAGCAGCCATGATGCGTCTAGCCAACGTGCTGGCGGGATCTGAACTAGCTCAAAGTCATCTGGGGAAATCAAAGATGCACGAGCGTATACCTCGTTGCGTGCATCACTGCTGCTACTAGCACCTCCACTACTAGTATCGTGTCTCTGAAGGTACTGACCCACATGGTCAGAAGAGATCAATTGGGTCTCACGAGCAATGCCAAAGAAGACCCTCGATATCGACCTCATGTGGTCATAACGGCAGAACTTTGTGACATCTGAAATCCCGATAAGAATGGTTGTGGCCTTGGTACAAGCTCTTTGCTCGTCAACAAGCTGGCGGGAGCTACCTCCTTTCTATATGCCTGTGGCTAATACGGCCACGCCCCTGCCCCAAATAACTAGGGATGTCTAAATAGTTCACCTTTAGGTTTAAGTGAACCTCAGCATGTAGCATCATTATGAAGTATAACGGTAATTGGTCATTATTTGGAAATTGGCCTTGAGAGGCCACAAATCTAGGATAAATCAAAGGGGCACATAAAGGACATGAACATTTGTTTACATAATATGCCCTTATTTTCCGTTTATCTGCATAAAAACTCCAACAAGACCTCTTAACGACTTCCTTATCGGAAAGTCGTGATGTAATCTCATTATAACCTACATCTCCTGAGACACTTGATTTTAGTGAATCCATAAAAAATTTTATTGATTCAGAATCAAATGGATTATATGTTTTCAAACTTGTCTCTATTCTACGAAGATCAACCAAAGTATTTTTTCACAATGGGCTTTATACTGCCCAATTGTAGTTGGATTTTCGAGAATAGATTGCAATTTTGCAATCTCTAAATCAGTCCTCTCAAACAAATTAGGAGTTCTAGAAGAAGCCATGACTGTAAAAAAAATGAAAGTAAAATTCTAATTAATAGTACTTTTAATTAAAAAAAATTCCTAAGATATTCTCCTATATTAATGAAAATAGAAATATGAAATTTTCAAGCTTCAATGCAACTAATATAGAAAATAAATTACAAAATCAAATAAATTACATAAATTACAAATCACAATGATAACAAAATATACCAAGTGATGTTGCAGAGTTCAGAAATGAAAAGTTTTGAATACATTTAGATGATCTTAAAGTCAAAGCAATGTTTGTAGAAGAGAATGTAAGTTTACCTGGGCACAAACCATTATCAAAGCAGAACAATTGAGTGGGATTCACCTTTCCCTGGAACACAATTTTTGTGCATATGATACAGAATTAGCGCAATCAAATAGAACACCAATCCAATTTTAAACAACAAAACACATCGGTAAAAGACATGTCTAATGCATCTATATCTCCACATGTACAAGTTGACCACTTATGCATGCTTAAAAATCACAAAAACATTGAAATTATTTGTAATCTATTATTGATGTCATCACAGTGTTTGTATACAAAATCAGGGATAAATCAACTTTACATTTCAAGGAAGTTGTTTATTTCAAGGAAGTTGTTTAACTTTGGCATTATCTTATTTAACTCATATGACTGAAATTTCCCGTCACATTTCCCATCCTTACTTCTGTCAACATTGTTTTTGATAGTGCCTTACAATATCACTACAATACATTATCTAAAACCTCTAGATGCTACTGGATACAAGAATATAATCTGAAAGTTCAGTGATATCATTAAAGCATGTGCTTCTCAAGTGTAGGCATACATGCAGCCAACGAGTTCTAGGAGGAAACTACTGCCAACGAGTTCTTATTTATTTATATTTATATTATCTTATCTAGAAGCTTTGAAGCAGCCCTAAAGGCACATTAAAACAGATATTGCAGAAGAAATATGCAAAGCTTCCTAGCAGTGGCAGTAGTATTAAGGTTTGTGAAAATGGAATATCTCCATGATATGCATTATTCTGGCAGTGCACTCTGCAATCTCGGCTCCAATCAACAATTATGCCACTATTGGGATCTTAGTATGGCATAGGCAGCTGTGAGCTACACAATATACTCATTTTTCTAGAAACTAAAAAGATCCTTTATGTTACAATTTGCAGCACATAAAAGAAGCCCTTCAAAAAAATACATTGAACAATGGGGGCAACCAAGAGGACCTTGGAAAAATGTACAGGTAACAACCATATGAATTCTTCCTTAGTCGTGGATCAAAGCTAATAGAAATAAAGCTAGATAAAATTAGCTTGAAACTACAGTATAATCGTCCATTGTAAAAAACAATTTTCTCTGAACCTGGTAAAAGAATACTTTTATTGTCTGATTGGACGTACATAATGGAAGGGTATAAATATTGCCTATTGCCCTCAGAGTTTCTCAAAGAGACCATTTACAAGTAACAAGGATGTAGCATACAAAACGGGGGCAACCAATTACAAAGGAGGATTCATTTGCCCTTTTACAAGCAAGCTGATTGATTGCTATTGTTGAATCATGAACAGAAGAAGCTTACCAACGTCAAGTCCAAAAAATGGGGTCTGTGGAAAATATCTGGTGAGCACGAGTCAGGGGAAAGAAGCGAAGGAAGTTGGCATAAGCAGTCGAGACATCTCAATGTGGAGACTGTTGAATCTGCATCTGAGGCTGCTGCAGAGGCCTATAATGCTGCAGTGGCAACAATAGTGAGGGCTCCTCCAAAGGACTTCAAGGCTGTACGACAGGAATGGGCTGTCATTCGAATCCAGACTGCATTCCGAGGCTTTTTGGTAACCATTCTCGATGAACAATAACGGGTCTGTGAGAATTTCATTTGATTATTTTTGAAGGGGATTATTGTCACTCTTTTGGATTTGGTTTTTGGGTTTTACAGGCGAGGAGAGCACTACGAGCACTGAAAGGGCTGGTGAGGCTCCAGGCATTGTTTAGGGGTCGTCAGGTAAGGAAGCAGGCAGCAGTTACTTTGAGGTGTATGCAAGCACTCGTCAGGGTTCAGGCCCGTGTAAGGGCTCGCCATGTTTGAATGTCTAAGGAAGGTCGAGTGAGGTGCAGGAAATACTTGATGCACTCTATATTAGGATTGGGGTATTTGAGTGCTATGATTTAATAAGTTCAGGGATATTTTAAGTAGATGGCCAAATGGGTAGGGCGAAAACTCTTGCCATTTATGCAGAGGCGAGAGACTATTGGGTTTCTCCTATTGGCAAGATGGATAAATTCTCCTGCTCTTAGGCGCAATTCTTAGGTCATGGTGACTAGTGCTCCTTAGCTGAGCTCGACTTCGAAACTTAATAAACTTCAGCTAGCGTTTGAAACCCTGTACCCAACAACCTCAAGACCAAAAAAATAAAAGAGTTCCAGAAAATTACTTTAATTAAAGTTAGGTTTAATCTTCAGTGTCTGATATATTTGAACAACATGATTTATTTATTTTTAGATCAGGTCTGATCCCTTTTTGGGTTGGAGAGATTGGGGGTCCAGTACATTTTGTTTGAGCAATGCATTGTCTGTTTTAGGAAGGATGGTGTGATAGTCAAGGGACACTTGAAGAAATTCGCACAAAACTGCAAATGAGACAGGAAGGAGCAATCAAAAGGGAGCGAGCAATTGCTTATGCTCTATCCCATCAGGTATTCAAACATATATTTCATTCAGAATTCTAAATTTCTTTGCCAAAAGCCTTGAATGAATCCTACCATCTGGACTCTACCTATTTATTGGAATTCATTAATTTATGCTACAAGGAGTGAAAGCCCTTTTTATAATGCTCTTTAATACATCCTGGATATGGAGATTGTGTCACATAATTTCTCTGACAGTGCCTGACTTTTGCTTCACGTTGCTAGCATTTATGTTTGCCTAAAAATCGCCTTATACCATGCCAATGTACATGAATCCTCTGTAAGATGCTCTGACAGGAGTAGTAACCTATATGTGTAGCTTTCTGTAGCCCATATATCGAGCTTTCTGTTCACTGTAAAGGATATGCTTTGCATTAACGAATCCATTCCAGATGTAGCTTATATATTGACTGGTTTCTTCTTTTCAGCAATGGAGGAGTAACTCTAGATCAAATGTGCCAGTATATATTGCAAAACCCGAGCTAGACAGAAATAGTTGGGGCTGGAGTTGGTTGGAACGCTGGATGGCTGCCAAACCATGGGAAAACTCGACTAATGGAGGAGCATGCCCATGCAGATGTTTCCGAGACTCTGTCCCTTAAAAGCTTTGAGGATACTGGTGAGCATCCAAGGAAATCAAATGATCCAGGCATTGTAAAAGTTTGAAGGAACAATGTTACTGTCCGTGTTGCTGCAAAGCCTCCTCCTACTGGTTCTGCCTCTCACCCATCTGATGGAAGCTCCACATCATCAAGAGGATCATGCACTTCAAAATCCAAAACACTTTTAATACATCAGATGAAAGTATGGGAAGGCCAAATTACATGAACCCCACAGAGTCTGCCAAGGCTAAAGCACACTCCTTCAGCGCTCCAAAGATAAGGCCGCCCTCAAATGATGATCTTCAATTGCAGAAGAAATTTTCTACTTATAATTTAGATGCCAAGAGCACAGGCGGGTCAGATTCTTCTTTTCCTTCTTGTAAATTTAATCCACCTATGTTGAGATCAGACAAATCATCCATCAAGAGTGGAGAGATGAGTATCTTTTCCTATGCAGACCCTCGAAGACCCTTTCGCTAGTAATTGATTGGAAATCTATCAAAGTTGTCAGTTCTAAGTTCGTTGGAAAGCACAACGTGACATTTATGAGCTGTTGGAACGGAATAACAAATCTCTTTAACATGGCCTTAGCTTTCCCACTTCATCGATTTGGTTGAATAGACGTGTAAATCAACAATCTTCCCCTTCTTTGTAGTCTAGGCTGAAATAAAAACGTCTTTTAAAAATAGGTATATGCGAGTTTGAAGATTTGTGTCACTTATAATGGTACCAATGGAAACATTGGCATTTCTTAAAGGTTTTTTTTCACTTATGTGTAGCTGACAAGACAACTATAATTGGAATTTTGCAACTTGAGGATGACTCACTCCTTGTTAAGATGTCTACTCTTGGTTCAATGCAACTTCTTGAAGGACTGGACATGGTCTAACAACAACATGTTAAATCACTCCATGCTCAAATGTGTTTATCAAAAATTCATCCTGGATTTGTCCTTGGAACAAAGACTCAACTCAAAATGAAGATGTAAACTTAAAGAATATAAATGGTAGCACCTCAGAGCTACTATTTACAATTTCAAAGCTAATGCCATGACTAAAAAGGTTTTTTAGCCATTGTTCTTCCACACACTACCTATTGGCGATGACATACAATTTCTTGTAACCAACCGTCTTAAGTGTCTAGTTAGAATTTTTTTCGAGTCTATCATGCATACTTTTTGGAAATACAAGCTCACTAAAAAGACATAGATTTCTATTCACAATAGTCTTTGTGCTATCTTTGGAAACACATTATCTTGGAAAGAAGTTATGCCAGACATCAATATTTTTCATAATGTGATTGCCAAGTCTTCTAAAAAATTGGTTATCGACCACTTGTGGAAGAGCAAATGCAAAATATTTTCAGGTTGCTCAGAAAGAGCTTGCTTACAACATTGATTTGGATCACCAAATAACAATGATTGAAAAGCAAATGGGAAAGCTCGAAGATAATCAAATGGTCCATTTTAGAAGATTGAAATTGTAGTTGTAGTTATTATGTTCTAGATTCTTTTCTATGTTGTCGTAGTTTGGACTATTGTTATAATTGTCAATATTTTCAATAAAAAAGTGGTACTTCTACGATGGATTAAATTATGTAATAATTTTTTGAGATTCGATTATGGAATAGTTTCTAGCAAATCTATATTAAATCAAATATGACTAGTTCACAACCATATTTCATGAGTATTGATGTGCATTGCACAATGCTCGTGTAAGGGTGAAAAATTAGGGTCTCTCTAAATACTTTGATAGATAACTTATCAGAAAGTTTGGTGCTTCACCCTTATGAGTGTCACCTAAATATAAGAAGTGACCTAGCCATTGGGGTTCCATTGCTTTGTTGGTTGGATATTTTTTTTCGCTTCACAAGTAATTTCAAAACGAAGACTTCTAAGTTAAAACTATTGCTTATAATTCCCTCTCAAACTAAATAAGTTCTATTACAATATTTATTGGTTCTGTCACAGAAATTACAATGAAGAGGCTCAACATATGATGAATGTTCACTCCAATCATCGTCTTTTATCTCACAAGCAACTAGAATTTTTTAATGGACCAGAAAGGATGTAGGATTAGGGTGGTCTATTATAATAGTTATCATTTTAATAACATAAATTCTGTCACGGAAATTAGAGTAAATGTGCATCCATCCAGTTCACTTTGTGAACCCTTCTCACCTCAAAAGACACAAGAGTATTTAATTGGACCAAAAACGATGGGGAATAATAGTGGTCCATGTGAAGATGATGAGAATGAGTGTCTGGTTGAGATATTGCTGAAAGCTTACTACAATGAAAATAAAATCACTGATAGGCTTTGATTTCTCTGACACAACAAGAGTCAAAAGGCAATGTGGACCACAATCCTAGTTTAGATCACCATGGTCTATTAGAATTCTGTACTATAATGATATTATCTCTATACTTGTACTTTATTAGTTAATATTAGGGAAAACCAAATTCCAGATGCTGTATATGCATTTCTTTGTAAGATTTGGGGCAGTTAGTATAGACTTGTTGATCTATTATTGCCTTGGATATTCAAAATACAGATTTCTCACAATGTAACAACTGAAAATGAAATTAGGACTGCTCTATTTTAAGTACTTTTCTTTAAAAGCTGCAGAAATATGGTTGCTTGCCAACATAATTATCAAAATAACAGAACAAGAATGTAAACGACTGTAAAAACCTGGATAACAAAGAAGCTACACCTTGTTTACCTAGGAGAAACCAAATGTTGGAAAACTCGAGCATGGAAATGGGTTGTGCCTGTTCTTCCATTAAAATCTGCAAATCAGAAATGCACAATACAAAAGAGAGGCTTCCAATGGATCAATTTGGACTACTGTAGACTCAATCCAACTCTCCTACAACATTACAATACTCTCTGCCATGCAAAACCAGAAATGAATTGTGCCTGCTCTTCCATTAAAATCTGGAAATCGGAAATGCACAATACAAAGAGTGGCTCCCAATGGATCAATTTGGACTACTGTGGACTCAATCCAACTCTCCTACAGCATTGCAATACTCTTTGCAGTGCAAAATCAGACTTCTAATACCTCCTATAAAACTGAACCTCTCATACAACTACTGAAAACTCTCTATATGCTCAGCATGGAGGTCAATGCCAGTCTAAATAGATGCCTAAGGATCGTTTCAAGTGCCTGTTTGACACAACATGGAAGATCAACAAGCAGTGTTTTTTGGATGATGTATCATCTCTGCTGCTTGTTTCTGGAAGCGCAACGGTCATTGTTGATGGGTTTGGCAGGTCCTGAAGCTGCCCAAGTGAACCCGGTGGGTTTGAACCCCAGGCAGCTACCCACAACACCTGCACTAATGATTGGCGACAGGTTCAAAATGGACTAAACCCATTTCATTTCTACCCCCACAGTTGGATGGGTACAACATGTGCCATACCCATCACTATTCACTGTTTCACAACACTGACGTGTTCAGCATGTGCCCAACCATCAACTTTGAGTGTTCATTTCTCTTCTGCCTTGCACCTTCTTGTCAACTCCTGAGGATCCAGATCCTCAAAGGACCTGCCCAGTGGTACAAGTACAACAGCCTGGTGTGACAGTCATCTATGTCATCTTCTTTCACGTCTTGATTTTGTGTGTGTTTGTTGCCTTCATTGTAAGGGCTCGGTGTTTGGATCTTACTTGTATGTCTTTGCATTATTAGTATTTTTGAATTTTCTGAACCATTTTGGATCACTTCTGGTATCTATAATTGTGGCTTTTGAAACTTGAATTTATTAGATGACTATTAAATTTGATATTTAAGGTTGACATTGCATGAACGATGAATGCACATTGCAAATTATGACGTAGGTTGATGGATCACTGTTAATAGAATTTTTTGAGGGTTTATTGATAAATAATAATTTATTGTGCATACTACAAATACACATCCATGGTAAGGTTGGGGGATGGGGGTTTGGCTAAAAGTTTTCCGGGTCATGCTTCTTGTACGTGGGATCTGAATCTCCTTCTCATAACATATTAACCTTCAAAATTGTGTTACCATTCATATTATTAAGAAATAAATTAAAAACAATGAGTACCAAATAGACCATTCATATTTATGAAGAATGAATTCTCCTAAACATGAACAACTCTTAAAATATAAATACCATTCCATTTCACTTCTAATAAATTCATGAATACATATTTAAATTCAAAACCAATATATAAATAAATATAAATCCACACCAAAAACATAAAACTATATATAAAATTTACACCTTAAAATAAAGCATGACTATTGAATTCATTGTAGCTTGCTTACAAGGAAAACCAATCACACACAGACTACAAGTATTCTGTAAGTATATAATGAAAAGAGCGAAACCCAACAAGAATTCAGAAAAGGTTTTCATGCCTGAATTGTAATTATGAGACCATCCATGTCCCAATGCCACCAGGACCTTGGAAAAATGTACAGGTAACAACCATATGAATTCTTCCTTAGTCGTGGATCAAAGCTAATAGAAATAAAGCTAGATAAAATTAGCTTGAAACTACAGTATAATCGTCCATTGTAAAAAACAAGTTTCTCTGAACCTGGTAAAAGAATACTTTTTATTGTCTGATTGGACGTACATAATGGAAGGGTATAAATATTGCCTATTGCCCTCAGAGTTTCTCAAAGAGACCATTTACAAGTAACAAGGATGTAGCATACAAAACGGCCAACCAGGTATTTTCAGAGTTGACCTTCACATTCAATTCATTTCTACGAGAAAAAATGGGGTTTTACCAAAAAAACGAGCCAGGGTTTTGCAAAAAATGGTATTTTAATGGCTACGATTTTGCTAAAAAAATGGGTACGATTTTGCTAACATACCTGGGCTCGTCGTTGCTGGGCTTCGTCGCTGGTGGGCTCACTGGTGTGGTGGGCTCTCGGCTGGTGTGGTGGGCTCTGGTCGGTCACACAAACTTCGCACGAAGGAGGCGGGGCGGAGGAAAATGATTTCCTCCACCGCCTCCAATGAATAAGGAGGGGGTTCGCGCGAACACCATTCGCGCGAAGGATGTTTGTGCGAACACTCGGTTCGCGTGAACCCGATCGGTGCAACACAAATAAATAACGGCTTGTGTGTCTCTTCGCGCGAAACGGGTTCGCGCGAAGGGTATGTTCACGTGAACCCACCTTGGAAAACACGCATTTGCCATTTTGGCTCGCATTTTCGGGACAAGAAGTGGGACACAACACCATGCATTGACCCACATCTTTCTTATTGAGTTATTCAAGTTATTGTATTGTAATGTATTGAGCATTATGGATTATGATGGATTTCATATATGGTATTTTAGCTCTTCTGTTTTGAAAATATAATGTGGTGTGCTATTATCATCCGAGATCGTGGCTTGAAAAAATATCATTATCGCTCCTTTCATGGTATCAAAGTGATAGATGATGTAGACATCCATCCGTAAGTTTTTCTTCAGAAGTTAGGGTTTATTATTTTCATGTATTTGGAATTTGTTAGCACTTTTCTACATCATGCATTTTTATGCAAAATGGAGTGCACCATTGGATTTGGAAGGTGCAAAACCATAGAATCGACTGTAAATTCAACCATGTTTTGAGACAAGTCAATCGGACACATATCTATAGCCTATGGGTGTATTCTCTTTATCCATTGGATATAAGCGTGTACCTTCCAGATGCATTCTCTTACCCTCTTGATATTTATGTTTTAGAAATAGTATTTTATCCACTTGACATAGATCTATACCCTCTGGGTGCATTTTTTTATCCATTGGATATAGACGTGTACCCTCTAGATGCAATAATTTACCCTCTAGACATTTAGGTTTTGGGCATAGGATTTCATCCTTTGGTCGTAAGCATGTATCACATGGATGCACTCTTTTACCCTTTGGACATTTGGGTGTCACATATACCTTTAAAAAAAAACATTAGCATTAAAATATTATTTTAATAATAAAACCTTCTAGAGCTCATAACTTTTGATCCGTAGCTCAGATTAAGGTGATATTTTGTTTTGAAATTGTGTATTTTTCGAGATCTACACATTGGTGAAATTTTTATACATACATTTCAAATGTAAAAGGTAATTTTACTCATTGTAATATTTACATGCACTCAATTATAAAGTGTCAAATTTGGGAGGGTGTTGTAATCACTTGTGGATGCAATTTCGGTTGAGCCCGATGTCCTAAAATTTTGGGTGTTGCATTCTTATATTTATGGGTGTATACATTTATATCTCTCTTGTTTGTTGAGATATTTTGGATCTATATTTTCGACACTTTTTTGGCATGTGATGGTCTCTCTTGTGGGGGAGGTATTCGGTGAAGCCTAATGTTAGTTTGTCAGTGTTTGAGTAGTTGATTTTGACAACTCATACAATTAGGTGGTGTCACTCTACCCATTCAACAAGAGTATGGGAGGGTGTGGTGTGATACTCATTATTTGGGTTTCATGTCCTTACCTTGTTACGTGTTGATATTTCTTCTTCGTGTTTCGTGTCCTCGCCTTGTTACCTTGGCTTTTCTTGGATCGTGACACTCCTATTTATTTGGATCTCGTGTCCTTGTCTTTTACTTTGGTTATTGTTCTTGGATCGTCACACACCTATTTATGCAGAGTTGATCTTGTTTCTTTGGATATTTTTCCCTTGCCTTGTTACCTTAGCTTTTCTTGGATCGTGGCACTCCTATTGATTTGGATCTCGTGTCCTTGTCTTGTTTCCTTAGTTGTTCTCGATCGTGGCACACCTATTTCAGAAAGCAGCTTGATCAAATTATGTTTGGTATTTTTTTACACTTTCGACATCACTCCATTCGGTCTCCTTACATTGAGCTATTCTAAGTGAAGCCCAAAGTGTCAGCTTGTTTTTGAGTTTTATGATCGAGCAATGGATTGACCATAGTGCGCACCAAAATTCTTCAAAGATTGTACGATTTTTTGGAGTTGAACTTCTTAGGATATCTGCAGAAGTGGGATTTTTCTCTATCTACTTTGTTATTAATCTTGGTTTTGGGTACCTTACGGTTGTCCAATTATCCAGTTATTGTATGTGGGTACCTCATCATGCCTTGTTTCTAGGACCCACCTTCTTTTTTTCCCACCTAAGTTATGCTTATGGGAGGGTGTTAGTGTATGTTATTATTTATCATTTTATTTATTTATTAGGATAATTCTTACACTTATGTTAGCCTTACACTTGTTGTGTTAACTTGCTTAGGTGTACTAGTTGTGTGGAGTTAGCTTACTAGTTATGTTGAGTTAGCTTCTCGCTTATGTAGAGTTAGCTTACTATTCTTCTAGAGTTAAATTAACTATCAATATCGAGTTAGTGGGAGTTCTCCACCACCGATTTAGGTAGTAGTTACACTTCCCTCCTCCTATATGTACATCTTTCTTATTGAGTAATTCAAGTTATTGTATTGAGCATTATGGATTATGATGGATTTCCATGTATGGTATTTTATTTCTTTCGTGTTGCAAATTTAATGTGGTGTGCTATTATCATCCGAGATCACGGCTTGAATAATCTTCTTATCGTTGCTTTGTGTGCCACCCATAGAACCCATGTAAAGGAGGGGACCCCTATTAGACTTTCCTCGACCGCCGCCCCTTCACCTATGAATAAGATAAATGTATACTTTCTCTCTAGAGATTTGGTAGTCAAGTGCCTATCCTCTATTCTATATAGATGCAACCACCATTTGACCCATATCTATATATGGGGCAACTCTATATAGTCATTCTTTCAACCGCCATATATATGAGGGAAAGCCCGACCCATATATCTATAATCTTTGTTAATTTTACTTTATATTAAATTATCATTTTATAATTTTTATAGCATTTGATATATTAATTAAAAAGTGTGTGTGTGTGTGTGTGTTAATCCTAGTTTCTATTAAATTATTATTGTGTAATATATTGTAAATTGTCATGTATAATGTCTTATTTTATTTAACATGTGTATGCATTTTTAACTTTTATAATAAATGTATATATTTATTAGTCAAGTATGTACTAAATTTTAAATATTCATATATTTATTATTATATTAGATATGATGTTAAATATAATATTATATTCAAAATTTCTCAATATAATCATTTTTAATCAAAATACATAATATAATATATGTTATATAAATTTTAAAAATTGACTTAAGAAATTCAAAATCAATTGTCATGTGAAGGTCAATGGAAAATAATAAATTGTACATTTTTTTAATGATAGGTAGATTGTCAAATTTAGCTCCTGTTACTGTTTACTTCGTCGATTTGCTTCTTGAAATATTATTTAATATATTTATGTAGGACATTAATGCATACTATGTATGAGTGTCACTAATGAAAACATCATTCCATTGTAAATTTAAAACCAAGTATAAACTGTAATTGTCAACAAAACATCTAACCACCTTGCTCCACTTCCACGTGGGCATCCCCACGACCTAGACTATTATGTGATAAAGTCTCATACATTATCGTAGAGGTGCTTTAGTGATTTTTAATTTTCTTACCACATTAATATCTTAGAGGCACTTAAATGATTTATTTTTGGTGATTGAATTTTAGTAATTTTATTTTTCTTATCTCAATGATTATCTTCAATCTAGTTTACTGACTATTTTTCTTACTTCATTGATTATCTCATAGGGGATTTAGTAACATTTTATTTTCTTACCTCATCGGTGAGGACTAGGGAAATCAATTATGTATAAAATGATGTGTATGGACTTATATGTAAGGTTTTTAAGGTGTAAAGCACAAACATGTTTCATTGTCTATTGATTAAGCACTTATAGTAATATTTGAAGCTTGAAACCCCTTTTACGAATCCATGTACAACCTTCATATTGGCCATGCCATCATCTTGTCCTATGGACATAAACATATGTACCTTGTGATATTTTTTAAATTGAATGGGCCTACTCATTATTTTTGCTTTCCCTATTTCTAACTCATTGGAAGTCGACCATGAGTATCGAATTCACCAAATTTTGATTCAAGTCATCTATATGTTTTTTATTAGATAAGGTAAAAATAGGGATTGGCTCCCAAGGGCCATTACAAGACGAGGAACAAAACCTATGAACAAGAAGGAAACGGAAAAGTCCAAGAAAGGAGTTAAACATGCTTAACTCTTACAATGAAGAACCGGACTTTGTACCAAAGTGAGAAAATCGAGAGAAAGAGAAACAGTCTCCAAAACTACAAAACAATAGAAGTTCGCCAAAATTCTGCCAACAGTCTAGAAACACTAGTTAATTTTTGGAGATCCTTCACTAGCTACCATCATGACTGTCTTTGATCTCGTCACCCTCAACACCTTTGTCATTAATATCTTCCTCCAGCTTGTCCTCGAAGCTACTAATGCGCAAGTTAAAGTTCCTTCTTTTAGTGCCCTCCTCCATCCCTTCTAGCTTGTCACTCAACTTTTTGACCTGGTCCTCCAGCTCCAGAAACTTCTGCTTGGACTTCACCTGAGCAGAGACAATTTGCTTAGAAGCGTTAATGACATCCAACATTGTTTCCCTTTGACCAACATTGGTTTCCTCCATCGCTGAAGCACCCCTTCTAAGTACTAGACCTTTCTACTCAAATCCTCGAAACCCTTTAAATTACCATCCCAATTTCTTTTTCTCGAGGTGCTCGCTTCCCCATAACCATCCTCACCCATTTCTTTACCAGAATCCTCCCCACATTTTTGCATTTCCCAGCCTTCATCTTAGTAAGGCATTCCGCGAGAGTGAGGTCATCCTCATCCGCCTTATCTTTCAAGGAAGAGGATAGAACATGTTTCCCATTTTCAAACAACAGAAGAATGAGCCCTTCATGCAGAGGCATCTCAGCTTTCTCCTGCTAGAAAGCCATCAAAGAGTTAGTCAGAGACATAAATAGAAAGAAGGGGATGCTCACCATGACCTTGTGGCGGAACATATTCAGAAGGGTCATATGGTGGGTATAGATTTTTTGGTATTTAGTCATTAGTATGTAGACAAGTGATTAGATCCACTATATCATCATGCACTTATCAATTTCTAAGCATTTTATACACATCACTCTCAATGTACTTTATTGTTTCTATTTTATGTTATACATAATTTGTTTATTGATATGCAATTTCTCTGTATACATTAAAGGGAAAAACAAATTAAAAGGGCAATCATCAACCCTAATTAACATAGACATCATAAACAAACCCTTATCCATTTCAATCTCGTAGGATTAATTCATTATAAGAGATAAAATGTCAAAGCATGTAATTAAGGCAGAAGGTGACATTAGACAAACAAGATCAAAGCTTTAGTTTGTGGTCATGTAGACACAAAATCACGTACTTTGGGTAATTATCTAGTCCTAATTGCATACTACTATTCATATGATTCCTAAGTAAGAAAAGTACTAATTAACCCATGTCTTTGGCCATCTTTGTTTTCTTTCTACAACCACTTTTGGTCTTGCACACCTTCTTGCTCATCTGTATTTTCATACTTGGCATTTCTCATCTTAGACACCGGCGCCCAACCAGACACCACTACTGTGCACTCCCGTCCCCTTTGGGTGCCCCTAACCACTTTATACTTTGTTCACAACTTTTTGGTCATTTTTATATGTTTTAACATCTTATCTTTTTAGTAGTTGGCCTTTTCGGGGTTAA
The DNA here is from genome assembly GCA_018340775.1 of Taxus wallichiana var. yunnanensis. Taxonomy (NCBI): domain Eukaryota; kingdom Viridiplantae; phylum Streptophyta; class Pinopsida; order Cupressales; family Taxaceae; genus Taxus; species Taxus wallichiana. Next base: position 171,709,755 of record CM031239.1, read on the forward strand.
TTATGAAATTCAAGCAAGGGAATCATATAAATAGAAATTTATGTGACCATAATAAAGTACTAAGCATTAGCTCTCACCACCTAAGGTTACATCAAAGGCTATTCAAGAGCATTCGACATCCATTCAAGGACAAGGGACCTGCATTATTTTGCATACACTTCATATGAGGGGATTATCTTCTATTCCATGCACACATTTATTATATTTCTTTACATCTAGCTAGTTACTCGTTATCCAAGTGTGACACAGACAAGAGCCACCTAGGGAATGATTCGAGATGCACAGTGCACATAGAATTACATTGGGTACGAGATGTAGTGTAGTGCTTAGTCCACTTCGTTAGTTATAATCCTCTTTTTAATTAACTATCATTAGTTAATTAAGCCTTTTTAATCCTTTATTTAATCAATAAACCCTCTTATTGGTTAAATCCCTCTTACAAATCCTCCAAATTCTATCAAATTCCTCCTAAATCACCTCCAAATAGCTTTCTAAGATTATTTGGCCTATTAATTAATCCTAGTTGATTAATTAAATCATCTCCAACTCCCATGAGTTACTAATTCTAATTAATTCTTTCTAATCATGTTTATCCCTTCTAATTCTACTTTATCTTTTATCCCACATTCACTAGGATTGTAGCTTCTCCCAAATTGGAAAGCTATATATAGAACCTAGTATCCCCCTCTCAAACTTACACCACACTTTTATTAGTGTTATTATATGCACATGATAAGAGCATTCTCCACCATTGAAGAAGCTTATTGATCTTGCACCCATTTATCCTCTCTTTGCAAAGAGTAGTAAAGGAAGATCCATACATGGAAATTAAGCCATATTGGTGAGATCCTTTCCTCTTCTTGGAGATAGCCATCCTTTGATCTCATTATAATCATAGAGAAAACTATAATCTAGAAAGCATATCTAAATTAGCAAGGAATGGCTTAGTGTTTTCAAGTTTAATTTGGATGCATTAATTAGCTTTTATCCATGCATAGCTTTATCATGATGTTTATGTAGATTAACTTAGGTTAGGATTCTACTTGGTGTTAGTTTTCTTTCATTAACTTAGTTTTATTTATTACATGCACACATATGGCACACCTGGTGGGACTTCCCTTTGTCTCATGCACATTTTTCTCAAGTTTTTGTAGTTAAATTTCATTTTTGCATACTAACCTTTATTTCACATATATTGATAAATCTTGTATTTCTTAACTCCTTTTTGTTGAGTTTGCATGTGTTGAGTTTTTTGTAAGTGTGAAGGAGGTAAAGTGTTGTCAAATTTGAAGGTTATCAAAGCAAATATTTGAGCTTTTTGACATTTTTTTGTCAAATTCCTGTGTTCTTGAAGTTACAAGTTACACAGTTCCTAGCTAGTTAATACTTTTGTCATGTTAAATCTTGTGTGCTACCATTAATTTCCATGATAGCATTAAAACCTCCATGCTAGCTGTTACTTCCCATCTATTTTCTGTGAATTTTGGAAAATTCATCTTTCACACACAAAAGGGATTTCATGTGACTAGTTGTTGATACCCTCTACACCTACATTAAAACTCTGCGCTTAGTGCATTGTATGAATTTTTTTCTCTCTGTCTTCACAAAGAACTCCTTTTGTTATATTTTTAAACTCCTACTTAACCTGTTAGATCAAAATCCCTACACTAGCGTTGCATCCTTACATTACCATTATATCCCTGGCTAGTGTTAACATTTGCTACTGCATTTACCATTAAAACTTGCGCGTTAGCATTTATGTAAAATTTTGGCTGATTTCAAGAAATTCCATAATCTAATTTTGTGTTTTTTTGTTGTTTTGCAGGTTTTTTTACTTTTGTTTTGTAGGTTTTGATTTGAATTAATTTTCTAACATGTTTAATGCTTTAATGAATGTTGTATTTCCATTTTACTTAAGTTAGATCAAAGCTTGTGTATGCTCTTCTCTTGCACCTTTTGGTGATCTTGAGAATCAAAAGCAACTTTGATCTTTTTTTCTAACATTTGGATTAACTTGGAAATTTCATCATTTATTTTTTTAAGGGAATGAATCTTTTACAAAAGCATTTTAATGGTCATTTGATTTAAGTTTTTCATTTTCTATCTAGTTGGATCAATTGTTGTGTATGCTCTTCTCTTGCGTATTTTGATGATCTTGAGAATCAAAAGCAACCTTGGTCCTCTTTTTATAAGAAAACTACTAAATATTTTGTGCGCAGGACCTAACACTTGTCAAATAATTGATCAAAACAATACTAATGACATTTGTTGTAGGTTTCAATGGTGTGCTAAACCACATTTTAATCAAAGATTAAAAACACACCATTTATTCAAAACATTGTATTTATAGGTTTGGATAAGGGTTTAAACCCATCCTTTGCTTTGAACTGTGGGAAGTATCTTGGCATAAGCCATAAAACTCATTATGAGGATTACCACAGGAACCCCAAAGTAGTCCACACCTTGAGGGAATTGGTGGACAAAATGGGAAGTTGCCCCACTACCCACTTGACTAGAAATACCTATGAGGAATGCTTCAAGTTGTCTATATGAGGCCTCTTTCATTAATTTGATTGTGGGGTAATGGTCCTTTGTCTAGGAGTTATCTAGAAAAGTGTGCCTCTCTTAGACAAGTATTGGTGAGTGTTGAGAACAAAATCCTAGGAAACCATTTGGCATTGGGGCCAACTTGACTTATCCATCATGTTCTAAAGAGATTTCACAAAGCAATAACTTCTTCGAGTCAAAACCTTATTAGTCGAACAAGGGAGAGTTCATTGAAGTTTTTGTGCCACATTGTCATTCATCATGAAACTTACAAGGCATAACTTTGTCCTAGTTTCTACCTTATCAAACAAGGTGAAACTCTACTAAAGTTAGGCTAAGTATTTTTCATCACCACTTGTTCTATCTCCTTGTTTTCTCTTATTGACATTTTTGGTCAAAAGAGGACAATACGTAGTGTTTCAAAAAGATCATGTCCACCACTTTTGTATTCATCCTTCCTTATTATTTGATATGGATGTAAGTGTTGAAAGTGTGTTGGTACATATTTTATATTTTGATAGCCATGTCTTGATACCCATATTGAGATATCTCATTATAGTTAGGTGATCCTATCTTGATTACCTTTTTGTGTTCATTATGCTACTTGCATTATATCAATACATTTTGATACTTACATCTTGTTTTCCCAAACTTGATATAAGTGTCTAGATTGTCTTATTATGTTGCTTGCATTATATTGACATTGATATACTTGGACCTAGTTTTTATTCAAACATTTCCTTAAGTTTTGGAAGGTGTTTTCATTATGTTTTCGCACATTGTATCAATCCTATTTTGATACTAACATCTTGTTTTTCTAAAAACTTGATTAAAAGTATCCAAATAGTATTGTTACGCCCACATTTGTAACCTCCATTTCCAACACTTAGACTTTGTTTATATTAAACTGAGTTTAGAGTATATACTTTACATTATGTTACTTTGGTCAAATCACCTCAACCCATTTTAGTATTTAAATCTTGTTTGTCCAAAACTTGATTTAAATACTAAAATTGTGTTGTCATCTTGTCAATAACAATCTTTGAGATAGGTTTTAGACATAGGAGTAGGCTCTTTCACGATTGATCCCTTGTTTGGAGATTTTTCTAGATATTATTTCCTTTGGATATTATTTCATTGTGGCATTTGGTCATATATTCTTTATCCCTTTGGGACATTCTTTGTAGTGGATTAGGACATTTTAGTATATTTTTTTGACATTCTTTGTAACATTTTTTGGACTATTTTGTTATGTTACGTTTAGATTTTGTCTAGATTTTTTGATACTTGTACACATTCATTAGAACTTAGAAAAACATTTCATATGCCTCCTATTACCAGAATGGGACATAGAAGATTAGGATCTAATCCTTTTGTCAACACAAATTTAGACCCCTTACATGAAGAGGAAACCATGATAGACCATAGTGGTGATGAGGTGGTATCTCCTCGAGACAACTATGAGTTTAACCCATCTGTATAGATAATTTCCTCTTTCAAAATTGAGATCAAGTTCTCACATGAGTAGTGGAATTAGGGGCTAAACTGCCACCTGAATTTGACCATACTCTTCTTATGAACATGATCCATGGAGAGGAAGAAGTAGAACATCCCATTCCCACTATTGATGAAATATTAAACCTGACATGCTTCTACTTCAGGAAAGGAAACAACAATGAAGAAGTACCTCCTAGAAATAATGGTGGCTATCAGCTACCACCCCTTAAGATAAATCATGAAGCTAGGAGAGAGGAGGAAGCTTATCAACAAACCTCCTCCACATGAAAATCAAGATGAACCCCATAATGATGAGGTCACTATACAACATCAAATCCAAGCCCTTAGTCATCAAATGGAAAATATAGCCTCCCATATCCACAAAGATATGGGTAGAGTTGCACATCAGGAGAAACCTAAGGTTACATATAATGATATTTACACAAAAATCATGGAGGTGAGACATCAAAGTCAAACCATATATATATTTAGCCTCCCCTTCACGTGGCCAAATATTTGATCAAGAGTGGAAATCTATGAAGAATTCCTTATGAGCCTACAAGAAAACAACGTAGGACACAGTAAAAAGTACCAATTTCAAAGAATTGTGTCCCTATCCTTTTGATTGGGAAATGCTACACACCCCCTTTCCTCCTCACTTTGACTACCCTAAATTTGATAAATATAGGGGTAAAGGTGATCCACATGATCATGTTAAGGAATTCTTCATGGCTTGCCAAGAAGTTGTATATAAATGATAACTATCTCATTCATTTGTTTCCATGGAGTCTTGTAGGACAAATCTCTTGAGTGGTTTCTTCACATTCCTAAAGGTACTATTTTTATGTTTTCTGAGTTAGTAAAAAATTTTGTGCACCACTTTTCATTCAATATGGAAAGTGACATTACCATGTTAGATTTGTGTAATGCCAAACAATGTAACAATGAAAACTTTATTGGTTTCTAAACGATGGTGAGGGTTAGCTAGTCACTTCCCTTGCTCTATCCCTGAGAAACAACTGGTTAGTATCTTTGTGCCAAACCTACATCCTGAAATAGATTTCCACTTGCAAATGCATTGTGTGAGTACATTTGAGGAAGTCATAGAAAAAGGAAGCCAAATTGAGAAGGCTTTATTGGCTAAAGGGACTCTAAATCCCTTTCAAAGAGATCACCATGATTCCAAACCTAATGAAAAACCTAAATTATTTAATAAAAACAAGAATGTCATAGGTGATGGAATCATGGATTCCAAACATGTGCAAGCCATCTAGAACAAGTGCTCCTTTGAAACTCTCCAAAGGACTGGTTACACTAGAAATAAAACATCGAGTGTTCACTCCCTTTCAGACTCTTTTTGTCATCGATCCTAAAATAGTTAGATGTAGTGAACATGGTTAGGTTCCCAACTACTATGCCTTTTTTGACAATGCATCAAAACATCATGGTATAAAGACCATGAGTATTGTGACTTTCATCATGTTAAGGGTCATATCACAGAAAAATGTTTGAAGTTAAAACACTTCATTCAAGACCTCATAGACAATGGGGAAGTTGAAATGGATTTCCTGGACCTAGTAAAAATTCTAACAAAATTTGGGATTTACAAAGAGCCATTTCCCAAACATAAAAGGGGATAAAAATTGGATCAAGGCCAATCATCCCAGAATAAAATGCTAATTACGTTATTGTTGGTTGAAACAACTAATCCTTTTTATTCTCTTATTGGTTGTGTTCACCCTATTACTGAGCAAGTGAACACTATTAAAATTAAGACACAAGTGTGTTGTGGAAACATGACGCATGCTCATCTTATTATCCTAGAACCTCCTTTTCCTACTCCTTCAGATAGTCACTATGATCTCCTAGAATAACTTGAGAAGACTACTGCCAAGATTTCTATCTTAGATCTTCTTAAAATATCCAATGTTCATAAGGACATCCTTTACAAAACCCTTCAAGGGTCAAGGAGTTTCTATGGATATTGATCCTACACATGCTTCCAAGCCTTGGTTCATGCAACTTGCTCCATCCAAACACATTACCTTCATTCAACATGAGATTCCAATGGATGATCATACCCACAACCTCCCTTGTATACATAGAGGTGATCATGACTCATAAAAATATTAAGAGAGTGTTTGTGGACAACGGGCTTGAATATTTGTAGCTTGAAACTAATCAGACAATTGGGATGTATTGATGCGGAACTTGAGCCTAATATCATTACCATCAAGGCCTATGATAATGTGGAGTGACAATCAAGCTTGGTACAATAAATTTTCCCATGGAAGTTGGGCCTACTATTAATGATACTTGGTTCCATGTCTTGGACTTGGAACTACCCTACAATATGCTCCTCGATCACCCATGGATTCATGCCATGTAGTCGTGCCTTCCACTTTCCATCAATGTATAAAATTGTACCATGAAGGAAAACACTTACCATTCTTGGGGACCCACAACCCTTTGCACATTACAGAGTGCATTATCTAGTTATTTCCCACTATATATGAGTGTCCTTCTACAGAGATAGTTGTACAGGTTCAATCCAAGGCCCTTACCTCCCGCATTGATCTTGATACATATGCCCACATGAAAGATGGTGCTTCCATGTCTATTTCCCCATTTTCTACATGGGACATGAAGGTCCTCCTACTGGATTGAGAGAATACAACCTCCAACAGGCCCTCCTTATCTCCAATCTACCCCTATCACCAAAAAACATGGTAGGCCTAGTTATCAACCTCAATGGTCTCAAGAACATTACAACATTGACACTTTTCTTCCTGGTGGCCTTTTGGTAGATGAGAAAATATTGGATACTTCCATATATCCGGTCTCCTGAAAATGTGATGGATTCTTCTATCAAGCTCCCAAGTATGCCATCCCTAATAAGATGATGTACATTATGGGCTATCAAGGATATGGATGTGGTGTCGATGAAAAGGCATGTTGGAACCTCTTCCAACACCACATCAAAAGATGGAAAAATATGGCATGGCATTTGACTGTATGGGTCCCATCCTCTGAATTCAAAGCTACTTCTTCTGAGCATGATGATAGTTCTTCCGATTATGACAATGAAATAGATTCCCACTATAGTCTCTATGAAGACCTTACCTCTACTAACATGTTTCCTGACACATCTATCTTCACCATATCCCCTACTACTCCCACATTAGACCTTGTTCACCCATCCCTTGTGAATTGGGACCAACAACAACATGTACAATTGAATTATTCAAAATGATGAAGCAATTAGAGAATTTATGGGTTTGCGAGATGATATTCCTATTGGCGATCACAAGAAAGGCTTCTCTATTGATCTTGACACATACGCATATTTGGGAGGAGGATGAGTTTTGTGGTCAAAAAATTAGAAAAATAAGGGAAAAATAACTTCCAAAAATCCTCATCAAAAGAAAAATCCAAGTCTCATAGTGAGCACCTCTTTGAGGCACTATCAGACGTGCAAATTGAAAAATCTAAAATGGATACAAAAAGTGACCACTCTAAGGGTGAAAATATTGTCGAGATGCCCTTAGAACAAGATCTCAACCTCCCCCCGATCCTATGCGTATGGAAGATGGATCTAAATTACTAGTGGAGGAGACCATTGATGTAAATATTGGCACCGAAGATGATCCCAAAATAGTTAAGCTGGGAGCTTCCCTCTCAACACAAGAACATAAGACTTTTGTCATGCTCCTTCATGAATTCTCAAATGTATTTACTTGGTCATATGTTGACATGCCTAGATTGGATCCTTTCTAGTAGTGCATAACTTGGTTGTGCATGAATCTACCAAACCAATCAAGCAAAAATTAAGGAAAATACATCCTCGTGGCCCTTTTGGTCAAGGAGGAGCTAGAAAAATTGTTAGCAGTAGGGTTCATTAGACCTATTGACTACTCATAATGGATATCAACATAGTACTATACAAAAGAAACCCATTGGTATCAAGATTTGTATAGATTTTAGAGACATTAACAAAGCATGTCCAAAAGATGATTTTCCTCTTCCCAACATCGACATGATTGTCGATTCAATTACAGGCTATGAAATGTTATCTCTTATGGATGGCTTTTCAGGTTATAATCAAATCAAGATTGCAGAAGAGGATCAACATAAGACTACTTTCACTACCCTTGGGGTACATTATGTTACCAAGTCATGCCCTTTGGCCTCAAGAATGCATACACAACTTATCAAAGGGCCATGATTGTCATCTTCCATGACATGATGCATGATTGTTGGCTAAATTTTATGCACGGTTAGATACACAAACCTAGGCAGTCATGGGATAAATCCCCTTCATTTAATAGTGAAGCTCCCATGTGATGTATTTATTTATTCTACAACCTATTAATTTATATTTTGGGTATTAATTTAATTGTAGGGCTCATGAACCATAGCCAGACAATTATGCAACAAGTAAGTAGCTGATGTTTGGGAAAGTTATGTGGAAAAGAAGAGGATGTATAGTAGCGGTAAGAAAAAGAGAGGATGAACTTTTTGCAATAATTAGATCGCATAACTTATTCGGCATGTAGTAATAAATAAATACTTTGAAAATGTCACAATTAAGCAAATGAAAAAGAAATTAATTCATATCAGATTTTAAGTAACACAAAGTTTACCATAAAAATCCTCACAAATACACAACGAAACTTCTTAGACACAAAGTTCTCCATAAATTCACCTTCTTCTTATTCAATTCTAGCAAAGTTATACAAATAACATTCTAGAGTCTCAACACAAAGTTTGAGATCTTTAAATTTTTGCATAAAATTACAATAGCTGGTTGCATTTAAAGTTCCCTCGGTTGGCCCAAGTAGGCCTCTCTTTCTATTTATAGCCTCCATAAGGCAGTTACAAGATAGAAAATATCTGTTATATTTCCATAAGTTCCTAACTACTAAAATGTTGGGAGTTGAGCATTTTCCTCCTTGAAATCCTCATTGCATGACACACATGAAATTGGAATGTTCTGATGTGCCACATGTTTATAAGTAATTGACTTTTTCAAACAACTTGAAGTAATGGATTTTAACTAGATTACTTAAGTTTTACAATTAAGCTCGATTACTTTATTACATCATCGGAAATAAGAAGAAGAAGAAGAAGAAATTCCATCGAAGAACTTCATTCATGCTTTTCCCTTTTTTGTCGAAGAAGAAATCTACCCACACCGTAGGTAAAGACTTATTCTGAAACTATTTACTTCATGTTGAAAGTGTTTTTAATTTTTATCCTCTCATATACTCCCATTAAAAACTAATTTCATGATTCCATTGTGTGGATAAGGTCAAGATCTTTCCGGGAAGTCCAAGATCTCAAAAACGGAGCACTAGAGCAAAATTTATGGTCAATTAGGTTTTGACCTCCCATTACTTTCCCATTAACATGATGGAGATGTTTTTTCCATTTCTCTATCACTTACTTCAACCAAAAACTTATTTTTATGATTCCATTATATAGTGGACATAAAGATCTTTCCGAAAGTCCAAGATCTCGAAAAATAGAACATCGAGCAAAAGTTATGGCCAAAACAAGTTGTCAAAATTCCCTTCTTTGCGTGAATGCGACCCCCAACTACTTTACTTAAATGAAGTAATGAGTTATTGAAATTTCCTTCTTATAGGGTTTTAGCAACTGCTTTACTTAATTACTTTTAGAAGTAAAGTAACTTCATTTTTCCGCATTACTCTCTTTTTTTTTCTTCTTTGCTGATTTGTTAAAGGTTTTACTTAGTTACTTTATGAAGTAAAGTAACTCCATTTTTCTACATTACTCTCTTCTTTTTTCTTCTTTGCAGCTTTTTGCAACTGCTTTACTTAGTTACTTTATGAAGTAAAGTAACTCCATTTTTCCACATTACTCTCTTTTTTTTCTTCTTTGTGACTTTTTGCAACTGCTTTACTTAGTTACTTTATAAAGTAAAGTAACTCCATTTTTCCACATTACTCTCTTCTTTTTCCTTCTTTGTGGATTTTTGACAACTGCTTTACTTATTACTTCAATGAATTAATGAAACTTCTCTTCTTTGTGGGATTTGGGAACAACTTAACTTCATTATTTAAAAATAAAAATAAAGCAATCCAAAAACACCGATGAATTAAACTTTTAGTTATGTGGCATTTGGAAATGACTTTACTTGCTTTACCTTTTGAGAAGTAAAGTAGTTTAGTTTTTAGTGCAAAATTAAGAAGTAGAAGTAATGTGGTTTAGCACATGAATAAGAAGCAAAAGCACTTCGATTTAGTGCACAACTAAGAAGCAGAAGCAATTCAGTTTAGTGCAAAACTAAGAAGCAAAAGTAATTCGGTTTAGCGCAAAACTAAAAAGCAAAAGTAATTCGGTTTAATGCGAACTAAGAAGTAGAAGCAATTTGATTTAACTTAGAACTAAGAAGGAAGAAATTTGGTTTAGCGATAATTAAGAATTATAAGTCAGCTTTGCAGGGGTTTTATAATCGCTTTATTTGTCAAATTTAATAAGTAAAAGTACTCCGATTTTAAGCGCTAAAGAAGAAGAATACTATGAACAATGTTTTAAAGGATGAGTTACTTGTTACTTGGAAGTAAAGCACTTTGAGAAAATTGATTGCTTAAGAGATCAAGCAATTGACTTTTCGAGAACTTTTAGAGCATTTTGAGCACATGAGTATTTTATCAACAACTTCCAAGCAACCTCCTACAACCTTCCTGGCTTCTTAGAGCAGATCTGCAAAATTTTTAAAAGGGGTATCCCAAGATTTCTAAGTGAAATATTTGGGGACACCAATGATATAATGGAACACTATGTTGATGACATCTTGGGTAAGTCCAAAACTAAGAAAAGAACATTCAGAAATCCTACAACATATATTCAAATGTCTCGAGATTACAAGGTCAAACTCAACCCAAAGAAGTGTGTCTTTGGTGTGCTTTCAAGGAAGCTTCTAGGCTTCATTGTTTCAAGAAGAGGAATTGAAGTGGACCCAAAGAAAGGTCACATCTATCACGAAATTCCTCCTCCCAAGAACCTCAAGCAATTGTGCAACTTGCAGGGTAAGATCCAAGCTATACGCAGATTTATATCCTAACTTGTTGATAAATGTCATTCCTTTACACATCTTCTCAAGAAAGATGTTGATTTCCATTGGGGTCCTGAATGCAATAAGTGTTTGCCTTACTCAAGGAGTATTTGGCCAAACCACATGTTCTTATGTCACCTACCCTAGGTAAACCCTTGTTGTTATATATTTTAGCCACTCAATTTGCAATTGGCACACTTTTGGCTCAATATGATTTGAATCAAAAAGAAAAATCTATCTATTATCTTAGTCACACGTTGATCGCTTATGATCTCAACTATCCACAAATTGAAAAGGCTTGCTTAGACATTGGTTTTGCTTTCCAAACATTGCGTCATTACCTCATGAATTTTAAAACCAAGCTAATATCCAGAATCGACCCACTTAAATATCTCTTATCCAAACCCATGCTTACTGGGAGGATGGCCAATTGGATCATCTTATTAAGTGAATTTGATATAGAGTATGTCAATCGATGAAATCAATTAAGGGACATGTGCTTTACGGATAAACTAGTTGCAACCCCTTTACCCGAACAGAACCATTGAGTATGGATTTTCCAGACGCTTCTATGATGTATATTGAGGAATTTTTGTATGGTAGATGTATTTTGATGGGTCCTTCACTTTTAATGGCTAAAGTGGGTGTTATTCTTATAACCCATATAATTGATTTTATCCCTCGGGCTTTGGTAATTGGATTCTAGTGTAATAATAATATAGCCAAGTATGAAGCCCTCATTATAGGACTGAAAGTTTCCATCAAATGGAATATCAGACAACTCAAGGTCATAGGTGGCTCATAATTGATCATCAAGCAAGTCACTGATGAATATAAAGTCAAGGATGAGAAGCTCATCCCATACAAATGAATGGTTGAAACTCTAAAAGAATACTTTGTGTAAATTACCTTTCAATAGGTACCCAGAGAACATAACCATTCAATGAATGTCATGGCTACAATTAGTTCTTTCTTTGGAAATTCCAACAGTGGAACATGACGACACACCTTTCTTTGTGGAACATCGACAATACATGCGTATGACATACCAAAAATGTGTTTGGTATGTGAAGTTTTTGGTCCCTTTTCCCATTGGTACCTTGACATATTTAACTACCTCCAAGATGGAACCTTCCCCTCAGATATTACCCATTCCAAAAATGAAATCTTATCAATGCATAGCCCACTATACCCTACTTTGGGGCACCCTCTATCAAAGAGGATATGATGGGAATATGTTGTGTTGTTTAAACTCAAAAGAATCTTTCCTCGCAATCAAAGAGGTACACGAAGGCATCTATGGGGTGCATACAAGTGGAATGGATCTTGCTAAGAAAATTTTGAGAGTAGGATATTATTGGCCTACCATGGAAACTGATTGCTGTCAGTATGTACAAAAATGTCTGCTATGTCAAAAACATGGCAATCTAATACATGCTCCAACACAATATTTGCAACCAATTACGACACCGTGGTCGTTCTCCAAATGGGGACTTGATCTCATAGGAAGCTCACTCCAACTTCCTTAGATGGCCATAATCATATCATAACTACCACGAGTATTTACTAAATGGGTAGAGGTTGTTCCTCTCACTTATGTTACCAGTGCACAAATTTCCAAGTTTATAATGAATCACATCATCTTCCGCTACAACATCCCTTCTGCCATTATATCTGACAATGGAAAATATTTCAAGAATAAGAAAGTGAAGGCATTGTGCCAACACTTCCAAATCTTCTAGAAATGGTCAACCCCCTATTACCCTCAAGGTAATGGACAAGCAGAAGCCTCGAACAAGACTCTTGTTTATATCATGGAGAAAATGGTCAACAAAATTGGTTGTAATTGGCATCTTCATATCTATCCCACCCTCTGGGCTTACAGGAAATCTATCCACACACCAACAAAGTGCAACACCATATTCTCTTGTCTTTGGCACTGAAGCCATTTTACCCCTGGAGATTGAGCTTCCTTCATTAGGATATCCTTGAGAGATTATTTGGACAAAGATGAAGACTATAGAGTGGCTAGGCTAGCCGAGCTAGAGTTACTTGATGAAAGACACCTCCATGCACTAGATCACCTCAAAGTGTATCGAATCGAGTATGCTTGAAGCTACAAAAACATATCATACCTCATCAGTTTGAGGTAGGAGATCTAGTTCTTAAGGAGAATCAATTCAACACCATGAAAGATCGTGAGAAGAAAGGTAAGTTTGAACCTAACTAGTTAGAATCTGTTTGTGTGACTCACCATTCCACATCATCAGGTGAGTCATCTAACTTAGGTGAGATCGTAAGTCTATGTGTCATTTAGGGGTCATTATGAGATTCTCTTATGCATAAGTACATCATATGCGTAATTGGGAGTTACTTTTCTATTCTGGGAATGTAACTCCCCCTCTCCACTTGAGTTGTCATGATTACAAAGACTGGGGTTACTTAACACGTCCTATATGTACACCATTTTGGATCTATGAGATTGTGTGAGAGTTTTGTGCCTTAACGAGGTTCTTCCCATTTACTTAATCTTTACATGCACTTTCGGTTGATGCTCGCGCCTCCGAGATATCTTCATGTCGTCATTCACGTGTGCATGGATGTTCGTGTCATCTCTTGTGATCCTCATGTTTTGGGTTTTCGAACCCTCCTTCATGTTATCAAAGCGGATCTTGTGGATCCATGCGAGTCTCAACATTTTTCATGCATTTTCTAGCTTCGATCATGATAAACATATTCTTGTGCATTTTTCGTAATGGATATTCGATTGTGTGTTTATTGCATTGACTTGTGTGTTTATACCTCTATTCTGTGGTTCATGCATTCGATTTTTTTGAGTTTTGGGGGTTTACATGCAGCTCTAGTGTCTGGCTTGTAGTTTCAGCTTTTGGTTTAAAGGTTTCAAAAAGGTCTAGTGTATTTTTTCAGTTTTTGGTGCTGGTTTGAGTTTTTTTTTGGGGTTCTTAAGTTGGTTACAAGCCCAGCTCATACCCGGCTCATCGAAAGCCGGCTCCCCTGACTCGCCCTCTTCCACTCACAACTCCGACTTACTACTCGTGCTAACTTGGGTGCCTCTGTTCAGCATCGGGGTTATGTTTTGGTCTTTGACCATTTGAGTGCACTCCTCGTGCTCATGCTCCTACCGGTTCTATTTTAGCTCCCATACTCCATCTTATCATGCCTTGCCTTGGTTCGAATCGTGCTTCCTCGTTGTTCCTTATTGGTGTTTCGGCTCGAGCTTGGATCCTTCGATGTTGGTTTGGTTTCCCGAGCTTATATTTGGCTCCTACGTGTAAGGTCCGGTTTCTTAGCTTTGTTTCCCATTTGCTCAACCTCTGTTGGCTCGGTTGTCATTTTATCTTGCCTCGTGTTGTTCGTGCCCTCGCTTCGGCGTTGGATTCGTGAATTGTTCATGTCTGTGCTAATCCTACTCGGACCATTACTTCAACTTCATTCCAATGTAATGTCCCCCGGCTCGACCTTCCATCATCATTTAATGGCCAACTTAGGCCTCCCATTATACACGCCGCCCAACTCGTGCATGTGGCACCCGCTTCTGCGCACAACTCGATGAATTCTTCACTTTCTTGCCAAAGATGTGGGATCCACACTCAAGCCTCCTCCCAACCAATGCGTGACACCAACCTCGTGACAAACTCGTGCAGGTATCGATTGTGTTTGAACCTACCTCTCAAAGAACATTCCCAACGCAGATCCGCCTCGACACGTATCTCGCCATCCAACCCAAAACTATAGTTGTTCAACCGGCCATCTCACATCTCTCGATTCATTCAACCTCTCCACCATTTACACCGATGGTTAACTTGCCGAGTCGTTGGCTTGCCCCTCTACTCTAGCTCGTTGAGCAGCTTGGCCCTCATACCTTCCTTTATGCCTTCTGAGCTCCTATCACCCATTCTTGCCCCTGTTTTGAATTTTTTTGACTTTTTCCCATTTTTTATGCACTATATGACATTATATAAGGGAAAACAATAAAAAATTCAAATTTTAAGGGGGATTTTTCGGGCTCTTTGTATAGGGTTATTTGGCTTTTCGGGCCATTTTTTTGGTTCGTCATTGTAGTGCTCTTCTTCGCTTACAACTAGTGGACGTGTCCACCACACCTTGTGGTAAGAGAGCCTTCTCTTTTGTGTTGTGAGATGCCATTTTTCTCATGTTGAGAAGTGTTTTATACCTTCTTGTTTACGCACTTTTGTGCTTGATTGCGTGTGTTCCTCTGCTTCGACTTAGGACTTTATTGTGGCCTCCACTCTCGCATGACTTGTCGCCTACTGCGAGGTGAGTGGTCAACTATCTCGATGTCACATGAACACACCCTATTGTAGTCACGCACTATCCAAAGGTCTTTGAAGATATGGGGTTACCATTGTTCTCTTCTCAAGTGTTGTGTTGTTTCCAGGGCACATTATCGGGTGAGTCGACGCGTCTTGCATTCTTGCGCCATTTTTCTTGTGCACCTTGCATTTCTTGCTTCCTCCTCGTGGAGGGTCTTCTTTCCATACTTAAGTGTTGCATGATCTCTTTACAACCTCTACCAATTCTTACCGAGAGAGAAAACTATTCGGTTTGGCGTGCTTCCATGGAATGCTACTTCACCCACAAGGGTCTTTCACATTTTTGCTTGGGCCAATTCTTGCACCCAGTCGATCATCATCGTCTGCAGAGGACTTTCTCGAAACTTCTGCAACCATGTTTTTGGTCAATTGATGATGTACGTCTCATGACCTCTCCACTTTCACGTGGCCAACTCGAGATCCTCCCACCGCATATGGAGTATCTTTCACTCCCTCTATGGACACCCTTCACATACTATCATCATTGTTGTTTGCCGATCCAGTGGTCTCCTCTTCTTCTTCGTGTGATGGCGGTTCCACCGACACAAACTCACTTGATTCTTCTTCGATGACGAGAATTTTGCACCAGTTCTAATGCTAAAAGTACTACAGAGGACTCTTCTCCTCCTTCTATCCCTATTCCGAGAGAGTGTTATCACCCCTTCCATCTCATCGATATCAAACAATCTCCTTTTGAGCCTCATACCATCATTGCACTAGCCTCCATTCCACTTTCGGTAATGCAAGGCCCCTTCATTCCTCCTTTATGCTTGGATGACTTATACCCGTTTGACATTACTCTATTGTTTGACGAGCCCCTCGTTGAGAAAAGTATCCACCCAACCTTGGTCGTCTTTTCACATAATCCACTTGTGATCTACCTGCAGTTACTCATCCTTCTACAGTGCCTCTGGAAGAGTTCATCATCTTCGTTATTGGGAGTGCCCCTTTGGGGACTCTTATCACTTCCACTTTTCCGAGTTCTTTATTGATCCACCTTCTCTTGTGGATTCCTTTTATATTATGGGGATTATTATGTTGCCTTCACATCATTTGGACATCCTTTCTGCGGGTGTTCCTCTTCACACTCTAGTGGTTTTACGTACGTGGCATTACCTTTAGTTCCTTGGCGCTCACTTACTAGACCTATGTCGACTTCCATGGACCAGACTCGAGTTCTTAGTGTTGTTGCCTTCAGTTTCCTTCACGAGTGGGCGACTTCCAACACTTCATTTCTGTCCTTCCTAAGAGTAGACACATGGTTCAGTGCGGGTGGCTCTTCTTCAATCCAGAGGCAGAGGACCACGTCATAAAAATTATTCTAGGAGACCTCCTAGAGTTGTAGAGTTTAGATCTGTCCATGGCATATTCTACATTCCTCTTGTCTCCCTCTTATTCTCTCTTCTTCTTCTTTCGAGAGATTGCCCCTTTGTACATGGGTACCTTTTCAGGCTTGTCTGTGATCGGGACCCATCTTTGGCATCTTTCTTAGATTAGAGAGTGTGTTTTTCTCTTCGGTGGATGTTTTTCCCACTGATTTTTCTTCACTACTTGGGATTCTTTGTTGTGCATGGGTACCTCATCAAGATTTCGTGTCGGGAGCCATTTCTCATTTCGACTTACCACATCATCCTCGATTACGATGAAGAGGGAGTGTTGGTGTGAGTCACCATTCCACATCATCAAGAAAGTCATTTCACTTAGGTGAGATCGTAGGTCCGTGTGTCATTAAGGGGTCATTATGGGATTATCTTACGCATCAATTTATCATATGCATCATTGGGAGTCACTTTTCTATTTCGGGAATTTAACTCCCCCTCTCCACTTGAGTTGTCATGATTGCAGAATCGGGGTTACCCAATACCTTCTATATATACACCATTTTGGATATATGAGATTGTGTGAGAGGTTTGTGCATTAACGAGGTTTTTCCTGTTTACTAAATCTTTGCATGCACTTTTGGTCGATGCTTGCTCCTCCCGAGATCTCTTCACGCTGTCATTCACACATTTGTGGATGATTGCGTTGTCCCTCGTGATCCTCGCATTTCAAGTTTACGAACTCTCTTTCAAGGACCATATGTTGTGGTGGCTAAGTTTGGTTCAGATGCATATAAATTTGTCTATCTTGATGGTGATGAACCGGGAACCCATAAACGCTTATGCATCTCAAAATTTTCTATGATTAAGCATGGGGACCTATCAAAAATAAAAATGTATAAAAATCAGAAAAAGAAACAAAAAGTAAAGAGAAATAAATTCATCCAAGAGTGAAAACCACGCAATGGTGGCACTTTGGACAAGTCCTTTGGTCAAAACCGCTTTCCAGTGCCGCAGGAGGATTCGTTGTTCATAAGCATCTCACACCTGGGGGCATGATCGTGTCTTCCTAAGCTAGTACTTTGCCTATATCTAAGATCCTTTGGAGCCTACCCTTTATGGCCTTAATCCGATGGTCATTGGTGTCACTCAGATTTCACCTCAAACTGTGACTACCCAATCCAGAAAAAATTTCATACTTTTAAAATAGTGGGTCGTTTGTTGTTTTTATTGCACGAAAGTTCTCAGATTGCGTCAAGATAATCCTAAAGTGCCATATTAGCCTTTTTTCGCCAAATACCCGGATGCCCAAAATTGTTTTATTCTCGTCGTTGGGATTTGTCTGGGAAATTTGTATTTAATTATTTTGAGCCCCGTATGAGGCTATTTGTGCTTATGTTTGACTCGTTATGAGCGAATATGTTATTATTCCTATATACCGGAAGGATTTTAACTTATTTTAAGTTTTGGGCTTTATTTGTAACTTTTGGCAATTTTTCGTGTTTTTGTGGTGTCCGCTCGCTTTTCTCGTAAAATTTCTCTAGAACAATTCCTTCACGGTAAGCCCGATTTTTGGCCCGAAGACTGGAAAACATATACGCACATTATGCCGGGAGGAAGTCACCATCGGAGGTCCGGATCACCGGGAAAAAGTGAATTGCAGCACAGAAAAGCCCTCGCTGGGATGGGCGCATTTTTGGAAAACAAAGGATTTAAGTCAGCGATAGGAAAATATAAGCCGCAGCAGGTGGGAATTGTATACCTGCCTGGCAGGGTACTTTTTCCCGTGTTATAAAAGTCACTTAAGCTGCAGTGAGAAAAATAGAGGCTGCAGGCAGGTGGGAATTTATTGCTCGCCTTGCAGGTAAAAATTCCCATGATATAATAAAGGAAAGTGACTTAAGTGAAATCATGGGATTTTAGTGCCTCGCTTGCAGGGTAAAGAATCCCATGTCAAAGTCAAATCACTTAAGTGGATCACGGGATTTTGGTGCTCGCCTCAGGTAAAGAATCCCATTATGGAAAAATTCTTAAAATAGAATTACATGTGCAAAAAGTGCGCCCCCTTTGGTGATAGATTAAAAGATTAAATTGATTATTTTTAATAATCTTTCTTCTTAAAAAGTGCGCCAAGCTTCGAGGAGGTCAAAAAGTCAAAGAAGGAATAAAAGAAAGGAATTAAATTAATTAAATTTAATTTATTTAGTGGCTGCCCCTTCCTCTCAAAAAGTGTGCCCTATTTGGGCATTATTTAATGTTTTTGAAGCATTAAAACATTAAATTAATGTCTATTTTTAGTGGCTATGGTCAAAGCACACTATGGGGCTTGAGTGAAGTGTTGTGTGAAGGATTAAATTGGATTAATTTAATTTATTGGATGGTCATTCCTTAAACATGCTATTTTTAAAAGAGAAAAGCATGATTTTTAATTAATTAATTGCCTTTAATTGTTAGGGAAATTATTAATTATAGAATTGTGAAGGTTATATAAGCATGGGTAGCCATATGGATGAATTATTTAATTCACGGTGTTAAGAATTGCAGCAAGGAGGAAAAGTGCACCCCTTTAGAGGAAGGATTTTGCTCGGACAAAGTGCTACCAAAGGCTAAAAGCTTCCGTGATTTCGCGCATGCTTTGGAGAAGGTTGATCTTTGTCTGCATAATTGTTTTCACTGTGTGTTACAGAGCTCAGGTGTTGATTGAAAGGGTTCATGCTCTCTTTATGTGCAAATTAAACACCAATTTTGGGGCAAAGAGGTTTGAAAAGTGCAGATTTTTATAATTTAAATTCACTATTCATGCTCCAGGTGGCCATTTTTGTCTCGAATAAATTAGAACTCATTATGTGTGCTTTATAAAAGAAAAGGAGTTTTTATCAATGTCCAATACATCGCAAATATCCTCCGAATCAAGAATTGTCTAGATCGCACTTGTATTGAAGAAATCCGGCCAAGTTAGAAGAAAAGAATTATTCGGATAAAGATTGATAAAGCCATGGCGAAAGGAGATGAAAAAGAGAGCACGATGGATTCATGCATTGCTTCCAAACTTTCGACATAGGAGACACTGATCTAGGCCCCGAAACTCTTTCGATTTGATTGATAGATCCGTGAGTGGAAAGACTTCACTCATGCGTGCAGATTAAAAGCAGTG
Source organism: Taxus wallichiana var. yunnanensis (assembly GCA_018340775.1). Classification (NCBI taxonomy): domain Eukaryota; kingdom Viridiplantae; phylum Streptophyta; class Pinopsida; order Cupressales; family Taxaceae; genus Taxus; species Taxus wallichiana. The sequence continues at coordinate 171,729,708 of CM031239.1, forward strand.
GAATTATTTGAGCTGCAGCTTTTCCATCCATAGCCCAGTTGCCAGAATTTGTTATGCAGGTGCAGATCCATATCTAGATGCAGATGCAGATGCAAATCCATATGCAGATCCAGATCCAGATCTTATAGTTGCAAAAGCTTCTGGCACAAAGGCTTCATCCTCTTGTTTCGAATGCAGCCCATGAAGAAGACAGTGCGTGGGAAATTCCTTCCAAGACCTTGTGCATGTGCTCTCATCTTCCAGTTGAAGCCTTCATTGAATTTTCATTCACCCTGAGTGCTTTCCAGAATTTTTAATTGCTCATATGCAATTAAAAATAAGGATGATGAGTTATCTACGGCCAACCTTGCACTGATGCATGTACAACAGAAGAACTGCAAAAGCTTCAAGGATAAAAGAGAAGACAATGCGAAGGTAAAATTCCAGCTTGCTTCCAATTCCAGCTTGTTTCCAGATCCAGCTGCTTCCAGATCCAGTTTGAATCAGCTGCATGCAGACATGAAAAAGGATAAAGTCAGCTTTCCTCTTCCTTCTTCTTTCATCCGACAAAGTCAGCTTTCCTCTTCCTTCTTCTTTCCTACGACAAAGTAATTGAGCGATCAATTCAATTATACAACTTAAGTGATTGGTTTAAAAGCCATTACTTGAAGAAGTCAATTACTTGGAGATAGGTGGCGGACATGCAAAATAGAAGCTTCTATTTTCAGTTGCAAATCATACATGTCACGCAAAGAGGAATTCCAGGAGGAAGATTGCCAGTTGTTTCTTTCCGACTTCCACATGTGCCAGTTCAACTAAAGCTTCCAATTTGTACTTTCCCTCCTACATTCTATAAGTAGGAGAAGAACCTCCGGGTTAATGATCGATCAGAATTTGTAAGAAGCAATCTTGTGTTCTAGACTTTGTGCTGAACCCCTGAGAGCAACTTGGAGCAAAGGAATACAAAGGAGCAGGTTTCCGGAGAACTTTGTGTCACTTGTACTTGTGTTTCTTACTTTGAATCTTAGATCTCTTGATAAACTTTGTGTTATTTTAGATCTAGATCTAGAGTTGCCTTTGTTTTATAATTTTGTGTGTTCATATCTATTAAGTTTCTTCTATGTGCATGCAATTAGCTCTGCTATCTACTAATTGGGATGCACATCTTCCCCATTTCTTCTCTGTATTTCCTTTACTTCCTTCTTCTATAAAATACTTCCTTTCTTGAACATTACACTTGCTTATGCAGAACTTCTTAGTTATGGTTCATGAACTAAGTGGTTAAAGTAAAACCCCGATAGATAATAACACATTTTTATTGACAAATCGACACGAGAGCCTCACTTTAGGTTAAATGAGGGAGATTTATCTCATGATTGCCTAGGTTTGATGCTATGCAGAAAATCTAGCCAATGATCCTATTCTTGTATATATGTGTGGAGTTTTGCCTTTGTACATTCCCATCTATCGCTAGGGGCATCCATGCATCTTCATTTTCTTGTCCATAGTTTCGAGAAACTTTCAGAAAACACCAAAAACATTAAAAAGGGTATCACCAGAAAACAATATAACATTGTCTAGTGAAAATACAAAAACAACGCAAAATGTCTCGAAAATGTTCCTAAAAAACAAAGTAGTGTTTCCTTGTTTGTTTTTTTGTACATATAGTGTGTTGTATTACATGCTTTCTAGATTAGTTTGTTCTTTACTTGATTAGATTAATATCTTGCTTTAGATTGTTGTGTTGTTCGGTGTATGTATAATTATTTTGTTAACTGTTCTTTGTGTTTGTGTTCTTTGCTTGTACATTGTGTGTTTTCATCTCATCATTCACATTCATATCATCACATATATAACATACTCATCATATCATAAATAAATGCTAAGCTACATCATCATAAAATGAAAAACCACATGTATGCTAAGATAACATCATATCATATCATCAATGGGGCAATATGGATTATTTTTATCCCCCCTCATCATAATCCATAATAAAATCATGAGCTAACATGTTATCTCATAAAACACAATGCGATAATCATAAAGTCCGTCATCATATACATGTCAAAAATCAATGTCCATATACAAAATGTGTCTTAATATAATCAGATACAAAAATAAGCCACTATGGGCATGGATCAAAAATGTGTGCCTTCATCTCAAGGCATATACCAAAAACATACATATACATCATGTCAAAAATTGTGTGCCTTCATCACGAGGCATATACCAAAAATAAATACATGTCTTGTCGACATCGGGACTACTTAGTCTATGGCTTGGTGGAGGCATCTGGCTAGGTGGAGGCATCTGAAATGATCTAGTGGACCTAGATGGTCTACGTGATCTAGACCTCGATTGAATTCCTATAATCGACTATAATAAAGTTCCCTTTGTGCCTCTAGAACCAAAAATAATATAGAGCTCTATAATACCCAATCTCACCTCGAAGCCGTTGTAAAATAATATACTATATCCCTAGATCCAACTAACTTGATTGCATGATGTAGAGCATCATGCTCTCCGTAATATAGACCACATCGACCCTCAAATGTATCCTCTCCGTCACGAGATGATCTCGTGCAACTATAACCTAATCTCTCTCTATGATGGCTTATTCGCAACTATTGCCTAAGAGTTTCCCTGACCAGATCCCTACTCTACCTATCACTACAGGGGTATGAACTATAATAAAGGCTACATCACCCCGCATCATAGCCATATCCCTCTACATCTACAAAGTGGCCATTGATGGCCCACCTGCTCTTGGTATCACTCTGTATCTTGGGACTAGTATTTATATCTGTGGTGGCCCTTATGCGGCCCCCACTCCATCACCATCCCCATTACCCCCACCTATCAGTAATATGCGGACTACCTACTATAGGGGTGACAAATGTGGAACCTGTAAACCCACTGTTGTTCAGATGCCCCGTAGTGGCACTCCGATGTATCATTGGCACCTATAAACCCTATACTTGGTATCTGTTGTATCACCGGTAAAACCTCGTTGGATAGGCCCTTGTTGTGTGGGTGGAGGCTTTTGTGGTGGAGCCTATTTATCCTGGGGACCTCGCGACTATAATTGAATCGTGGATGGCCCCAACCATGTGCCTCGGCCCTATCCTCGTGCTACGTCGGCCTCTTACTAACCTAATCGGGACTTGTCTCACAATGGTCAGCCCCCGAGTCCTCGCTACTACTCCCGCTTATCTTGGTTGTTATCACTACCACTAGAATGGTGATACGCCGAGGCATCATCAAATCGCATATCATGCTCCATAATATGTTGTGGTCATAGGGTCCATTATTTGTGCTCGGCATCCCATACCTATGGCACGACCTAATGGAAACTTGCAAAGTTATCGTGATATGATGCGGGGCCCAAAATCAAATGTCTTCACACGTTACTCACGCATACCATCTCTCGTACCCTAGGATACCCTAGATAACAGCAAGATGATGCTTGAACTCAGTGAACTCAGTACCACTCTAGGATATACCTGCGACTTCATATCACGTAGTGCTCAACCTATACGATGCCCAACTCAACCGCATCTCCACGTCACTAATACAAATGGTATGGGTGGAAGGTAACCATCCATAATCAAGGTCGTCAAAGGATTACATGTAGTAGGTAGTATCTCTCAAGTGAGAGCCGATATTCGCACTAATGGCTCCTAGTCCATACAAGATGGTTCATATGGCACTCTAGCTCGTAGAACACCAAGTGGGCATCCAATCGTGATGTGATCCCATGCCCAAATCTGTAATAGCAAGGTGGCAAGACTCAAGCTCCTCATCCCTCTATAGGATGTGAAATGTAAATCTCTATATAAATGGGTCAATATGCACTAACCCCAAGAAAAGACCTCACCCTCCACCAATCGGGAAACCACGCCTATCAAACCGAGCTGAAAGTGTATACCGGTCTTATCAGGGAGCAAGTAGTCACTGATAAGAACCATAAGATATACTAGAATTTGTGCAATCCTCTCATCCTCAAAACATATGTATAGGTGCACTTCCATACCCTGTCGAGCTATATCCTGTTGTAGGAACAAATCCCGAGATGTGTCGATAATCCTCATGATGCCCATCATAAACAATTTCTACCATGGATTGGCACTTAAAGAATATGATACACATCCTCAAGAATCACAGTCATCTCTCCAAGTGGGTAGTCAAAATTTTTGACTCTCCTTGTCATCTCTCTCGCTAAGGCACCAACGGGCTATGATCCAATTTAATATTTGGAAGGTGTGTAATGTAAGATAAGCCTATAACCCGGCAAAGATCAGTAGCTAACCAAATATGCTTGCATCGTGAGAAGTTCATCTCGTAAGCTCATGCAGCATCCATGATGCTCCCACATGTCCAAAGAAAGTGGTCTCTCCTATAGATCACCCAAAACACAAACAATTAACATCATTTATTCTAAATCATCTTCTACAAGTCTTCTAATCACTCCTACATTAGTCTAATCACTTCTCAAGTTCTTTTAAAAACCTTCTAAAGGCCGAAGTCTCGCATTAGTGTATCTCGTTTCGCACTAGCGCATCAAATATGATGATAGCGCATAAGTGTCTTTACACGTTAGTGCACATATTTTCACGCTCATGCTCCCATTTGAACGCTAGTGCATATCACGCTAGTGCACTTATTTTCATGCTCATGCTCCTACTTTCCACACGGTGGCAGTGAGCTAACCTAATTCGAAAAATAATTTAACGTTCATGCTCCCACTTTAACGCTAAAGCACATCGTAATCACGCTGCGCACAAGCATATGAGGACACACTAACGTGCCCGAAGGTTTAGACTAGCGTTAACCCGCCAACTTATAATGACTAAATCAAGCATTAAATGCACTTAAATTTTAAAAAAATTGTGTTACTTACCTGGGGCATCGTCTACTGAATCCTCCCGAACTATGAACTCGGCCATCATGATGTCTACGGTCCTAGATTCCCACCATCTCACTCGAAATCATAGCAAAGTATCTAAAAAGGAAATAGAGTATACTAGCACAAATGGGTCACGATGGATTTTACCCCTCCCACCATGCTATTTATACCCTCCCAACCCTAATTCTTCATTTTTATCGCCTCCCAGGGGCTAGATTACTAACTTGTTCCTCTATTTTCTTCTTGCCATGTGTTGGCACTCCGTCATGATGATTTATTGCCTTAAATCATTTTTATGCCTCACTAGGGGCATATTTTTACTTCTTGATGACCTTTTCTTCTCCCTGGGGCATATTTTTGCTTCTAGACAATTTTTTCAAAGTGTACCATTCACACTATTATTCTTCTATATCACATTCTTCCCAAAATTCAAAAAATCCAAAAAATTGGTAAAAATTAGCAAAATTTCAAAAAATCCAAAAACATTGGTAAAATTTCAAAAAATCCAAAACATTGGTAAAATATCCAAAAATCCCAAAAAAATTTGGTAAACAACATTCTACCATCTGAATCATTCACAAGACACAACGTCCTCAAACATTGAAAATTTTCCTACAAAACATCTTTCTTTGGTCCTCGCTTGTTCTCGCACACAACTTGCGGATCATTTTGATCTACCCTCTATTAACAAAGTTGGTTTGCTTGTTATGTCTGTATTCCCTTGCACATCTAGTTGTTTGGGGTAGTTTCATAGAGCATGATTGCTTTTTCATAGGACTCATGTGTCCTTCATTTATTCACCTTACATGTATCCTTGTTTGGGGTGCCATTTTTAACCCTTGTTATATAACTCGAACATTTGGGAACTACAACCAGATAACAAAAACATTGGTGCAAATCTCTTGAACGTTGTTTGTTTGAGTATGTTTGTTTGTGCTTGTTTCCTTATTGATGTTTGCTTTTTACTTTCTCGTACTACATTGCTTCATGCATTTTTCTTTGAGTCATTCTTTTGGTAATGAAAAAAATTAGTATTATGGATTTTCATGTCATTTTACACTTTTGTTGCATGCTTGTATCAAATAAAAATTTACTCCCGAGCTAGATGGTTCGTTGATTACGTTGTGAAATGATGATAAAAAACGGCTCTTGAGCCAGTTGGGTTGAAAGCTATCTCCATTTTCTTCATCTCCATTTTCTTCATCACCATTTTTCTTCATCTCCTTTTAATTCATCACCATTTTCTTCAACACCACCTGGGGCAATAGGGATTGTATTTATCCCCCTCCCCCCTTGTTTCTTCCATCCATTGAAACATGACATTTCTTTTCCAATCAATCAATTTAAACAACGACCAACCGAGCCACGTTTCAATTCTCCATTTATGTAGCATTCTTATGTTGTACTAACTTTTCATCCTTCTTTTTGATTGTCGATTGACCTCTTCTATCACCCCATCGACACTCAAGGGGGCATCCTTCATTCTACTCATTTTTCTTCTACTCCTTAAAAATTTATTGTTTCTAATTGTCACTATCTTTGAAGTGGCATCACTTGCGCTACACCACACTAAAGAGAAAATGTAGACACCTAAATCCGACTACGCAATTTTACTACTAAAATTGCATCGTTTATCATCTTTCCCGTCAATTTCATTATAATTAGTGATTTCCGCTAATTAGCTAACATTCCCCTTCATCTCGATCAATTAACGACACTTGTTACTTATAATCCTATTTTAATTAACTATCATTAGTTAATTAAGCCTTTTTAATCTCTTAGTTAATCAATAAACCCTCTTATTGTGTTGAGTTGGAGCTTAATCGATTCACGACATGCTTTTGCACTTTCTTGAATACATGCGGGTGAATCGGTTGACAAACCGCCGGCCACCCATGGACTAGTATTGGTTAATCGGTTAGGGATAATCTGACATTAGTTATGGCTAATAAGACCCTCTTAGAGAAGTTTCCTTTAGAGAGAAAAAGAGAAATTTGTAGAGAAGAAAGTATAGGACATCCAAGAAGGTGTGGAAGATTGCAAATCTTCATTGTATTTCCTCTGTGATAATAAATTGGTTATTTCTTGGTGGACGTAGCCCACATTGGGTGAACCACGTTAAATCTTGTGTATTGTTTCTTCTTTTTTATTTTTGTATTGATTGTTTTATGCTTAGATCTGATTAATATATTGTACAACCGGTGTGCTAACCCCAACAACTGGTATCAAAGCATTTTTTTAGGGTTGTGTGTGTTGACATATTTACTCACAAAGGGATTTCTGATTGAGTGGGAGCAAAGCAATGGGAGAAGAAGGAAAATTCAGAGTAGATAAATTTGATGGCCATGACTATCTATTATGGAAGATGCAAGTGGAGGATTATCTGTATCAGAAATATTTATACTTATCGTTGGATGAGAAGGCAAGACTGTACAAAGATGACTGATGAAGAATGAAAAATTCTTGATATAAAGGCTTTAAGATCTATAAGATTGAGTATGGAAAAGCATCTGTGGCTTCAAATATTACCGAAGCAGGATCTATGGTAGAGTTGATGAAATCTTTAACAAATCTATATGAAAAACCTAGTGCTTCAAATAAAGTTTATTTGATGAAAAAATGTTTAATTTAAAGATGCAAGAAGGTGGATCTGCATCAAGTCATTTAAATGATTTTCAATCTATTAAATCAATTAAAATCAATTAGTATTCCATTTGAGGATGAAGTGAAAGCACTTTTATTATTATGCTCTTTGCCAGATAGTTGGGATAACTTGGTAATGGTTGTTAGTAATACAACGTCTGCTACTAATGTTTTAAAGTTTGATGATGTGGTTAGTATAATCCTGAATGAAGAAATACGTAGGAAAAGTACAGAGAATCATCATCTGGGAATGCTTTGAATGTAGAAAGTAGGGGAAGGAAGAAGGAGAGATCCAAGAGCAAGAATAATGGGAAATCAAAGTCTAAGAATGACAAGATCTAAATCCAGAGGTAGAGGTATAATCTACTGGAATTGTGGAAAGAAAGGTCATGCAAAGAAGGATTGTTGGTTCAAGGAAAATAAAGAGAAATGTACCAGAGAAAGGTAAAGAGGAAAAATGTTTTGCAAAAGAGGTAATGCAAGATGCCCTAATTCTCTCCTTGGATAATAAAATTGAGTCATGGGTTTTAGATTCAGGAGCTTCTTTCCATGCAACCCCTAATAAGGGCTATTTCAAAAATTATGTCTAGGGTAATTTTGGGCATGTTTATTTAGGAGATGATGAACCATGCAATATTATTGGTAAAGGTGAAGTTCATCTTAAATTACAGAATGGAAATACATGGATATTGAAATATGTGAGGCATGTTCCAAGCCTTAAAAGAAATCTAATTTTTGTAGGACAATTGTGTGAAACTAGTTACATGGTTACACTCACAGCCAAATCTTGGAAAGTTACCAAGGGATCTCTTGTTGTAGCAAGAGGCAAGAAGGTAGGATCATTGTATTTATCTACATGTATTATTGATTCATTTTCTATTCTATCTACTTCAGATTCAGATACAAGCATGTGGCACAATCGGCTAGGCCATATGAGTGAAAAGGAATGCAAATCTTAAAGGAAAAGGGTAAGTTATCAAATATAAAAATGTAGATCTTGATTTCTGTGAGCATTGTATTTTTGGAAAGCAAAAGAGAGTGAGATTTCTCAAATTTGGGGCAACAAAGAAGAATCATAAATTGGAGCTTGTACACTCAGATGTGTGGGGACCAACCCAGGTAGCTTCTCATGGAGGATCCCAATACTATGTTACTTTCATTGATGATGCCACAAGAAAGGTATGGGTTTATTGTATTAATCGTAAATTTGATGTTTTTGAAACTTTTAAAAGATGGAAAGCCCTTGTGGAAAATGAATCAAATTCAAAATTAAAATGCCTTAGATCTGACAATGGTGGTGAGTATCTGCAACAAGGCTTTTAATGATTATTGTTCAAGTAAATGGAATACAGAGAAAGGATGGTTCCTAGAACACCACAAGAGAATGGTGTTAGCAGAGAGAATGAACAGGAAATCATGGAATGTGCTAGAAGCATGAGGATACATGTTGGATTTCCCTTACAGTTTTGGGTGGAAGCAGTAGACACACATGTAGTTTATTTGATTAACCATGGACCTTCAAGTGCATTGAATGGTGGAATACCAGAAGAAGATTGGACTGGAAAAGAGGTAGATCTTTCTTTTCTTAGAGTATTTGGCTCAGAAGATTTTGTGCATATTGATAAGGAAAATAGAAAGAAATTGGATGCAAAATCCAAAAGATGTACTTTCATTGGTTATGGCTCGTGATTTTGGATTCCGGTTTTGGGATTTAGAAGGTTCTAAGATAATTAGAGTGTGACATTGATTGGAATGAAAAGAGAATGTACAGGATCAAGTTTTGGTACCCAAAGGTGAACCGGTGGAGAATTTTGTGGATGAAAATGAACTCTTAGATTTAAAATTAACACCTACATGTTTACACAAGTAACTAGTATCGGTTTACCCCTGACCGACATCGGTCCCCTGTACTGGTGTCGTTATAAGAGACACACCGACATCGGTTAGCCAAACTAGTGTCAGAAAAAGGTGACCGACATCGGTCATTGTTAAAAGTAGATACAAATCTACATGATGAGAAGATTGAGCCTCCAAGCACCCCAAATCTCAGTGAGAAGGTCACAAAGGGTAAGTAGACCTCCAAAAATATTTTCACCTTCCTTGTCTTATTTATTATTGACTGATAGTGGTGAACCAAAAAGCTTTGAAGAATCAATGTAGGATAAATCCCACAAGCAGTGGGAACATGGCATGAATGAGGAGATGGACTCCTTAGAGAAGAACTAGACATGGAATTTGGTTAAGTTTCCAAGTAGGTAAAAGAGCATTGCAAAACAAGTGGGTTTACATGATCAAGGAAGAAGAGGGTGGATAAAAGAGATACAAGGAAAGGCTTGTAGTAAAGGGATTTACACAAAAAGTAGGTATTGACTTTGGTGAAATATTTTCTCCTATTGTTAAGATGAATTTATATTTATTGTATTGAGTTTAGTTGTAGTAGAGGATTTACATTTAGAGAAACTTGATGTCAAGATGACATTTCTTCATGGTGATTTAGAGGAAGAGATTTATATGAATCACCACTTGGGTATGAAGTCAAGGGTAAGGAGAAACTTGTGTGCAGATTGAAAAAGAGCCTATATGGGCTCAAGCAAGCTCCAAGGCAATGGTATATGAGGTTTGATAGTTTCATGCAAGAGCATGGTTATTTGAGATGTGAATTTGACCATTGTGTTTATTTCAAGATGCTTGGAAATGGGAGCTATATTATTTTGTTACTATATGTGGATGATATGCTTATTGCAGGATCTAGTATGCAAGACATTGGTGAGCTTAAAGAAAAGCTATCTCACACATTTGTAATGAAGGATTTGGGAGATGCAAAGAGAATCCTTGGCATGCAAATTCACAGAGACAGAAAAACATGAAGTTGTATTTGTCTCAAGAGCATTATATCAATAAGGTGTTGGAAAGGTTTAATTTACAAAATTCAAAACCTGTAAGTACACCTATGGCTGGACACTTCAAATTGAGAAAATATCAGTGTCCTACATCACACATGAGGAGGTTGAGTACATGACATAAGTTTTGTATGCTTCAAAATTGGGAGCTTGATGTATGTTATGGTTTATACTGACATTACCAAGTGGGAGTTGTGAAAATTTATGGCTAATCCAGGTAAAGAGCATTGGAAAGCAGTCCAATGGATTCTTAGGTATTTGAGAGGGACATCTGGACATGCAGTTATGCTATGGAGGGTCAGATACTTCTTTATGTGGCTATGTGGATTCAGACATGGCTGGTGATTTGGATGGTAGAGGAGCACCACTGGATATGTTTTCAAGTAGGTGGGCATGATAATTAGCTAGATTTATAGATCGTAAAGGTGTGGCCTTGTCCTACTACAAAGGGTGAGTATGTCAGCTGCACTACAAAGCTAAGCAAGGAGATGATATGGATGAGCAGGTTCATGGAAGAGTTGGGAAAGGAGCAAGAGGATTGCAGATTATACAATGATAGTCAAAGTGTGATTCATTTGGCAAAGAACTCAGTGTTTCATTCTAGAACAAAACACATTCAGTTGAGATATCACTTCATATGACAGGTATTGGAGGATGGGCAACTGAAGTTGGAGAAAATTCATACAAAGGAAAATCTGCGGATATGCTAATGAAGTCATTTGCAAAGGAGAAGTTGGAGCTACACTCCACTTTTGTTGGTCTTCGAGTTTGAGACTTGAAGAGGGAGAAACAAGCCAAAGGAAAGGATCAGAGGATGGAGCTATACGGTATAGTGCAAAATTTATCTCCAAGTGGGAGATTGTTGAGTTGTGGAGCTTAATCGCTTCACTGGCATGCTTTTTGCAAACTTTCCGGAATACAAAGCAATCGGCGCATCGTTGCTGACGAACCATCGTCGGTCACCCATGGACCAGTATCAATCAGGCAAGGAGGAACCGACATCGATTAGGGATAATCGACATCGGTTAAGGCTAACCGACATTAGTTTGTGTGTGTGACTATTATAATTAAGTTGCAGGAATTAGATATATCTTTAGTTGTAAAGTGAATCTAATGGTTGTAATTGCATAGCTAAAGTGCCCTAAGATTGTAGATGCATATATAAGCATAAAGCTAGGGTTTAGAAGAAGTAGAATTAATTGAGAATTAAGAGAAGTTTCCTTTAGAGAGAAAAAGAGAAATTTGTAGAGAAGAAAGTATAGGACATCCAAGAAGGTGTGGAAGATTACAAATCTTCATTATATTTCCTCTGTGATAATAAATTGGTTGTTTCTTCTCGTGGACGTAGCCCACATTGGGTAAACCACGTTAAATCTGTATTGTTTCTTCTTGTTTATTTTCGTATTGATTGTTTTATGCTTAGATGTGATTAATATATCCGTATAATGGTCTTGCTAACCCCAACATATTGGTTAAATCCCTCTTTCAAATCCTCCATAATTCTATCAAATTCCTCCTAAATCACCTCCAAATAGTACATGTCTAAGATTATCTTGGCCTATTAATTAATCTTAGTTGATTAATTAAATTGTCTCAAACTCCCATGTGTTTCTAATTCTACTTAACTCTTTATAATCATGTTCATCCTTTCTAATTCTACTTTATCTTTTATCCCACATTCACTAGGTTTTTAGTTTCTCCAAAATTGGAAAGTTATATAAAGAACCTATTATCCCCCTTCACATTTTACATCACAATTTTGTTCGTGTTATTATATGCACATGATAAGAGCATTTTCTACCATTGAAGAGCTTATTGATCTTGCACCCATTTATCCTCTCTTTGCAAAGAGTAGTAAAGGAAGATCCATACATGGCAATTAATCCATATTGGTGAGATCCTTTCCTCTTGGAGATAGCCATCCTTTTATCTCATCGTAATCACGATCAGTTCAACATAGGAGCAAATATAATCTAGAAAGCATATCTAAATTAACAAGGAATGACTTAGTGTTTTCAAGTTTAATTTGGATGCATTAATTAGCTTTTATCCATGAATAGCTTTATCATGATGTTTATGTTGAATTAGCTTAGTTATAGGGATTACTTGGTGTTAATTCCTAGTTCTTAACTTATTCTACTTTTACATGCATACAATCACATGCGCTATTTCTACTCAGTAGTGCCCGTGGGCGCCCGCCCTTCCTAGGCATCCATGTCCACCTGCTCCTCTAGACCTGCATTTTCTAGGGTTTTGTGCGATGCTTCTACCTCTTTGTTCATCGGGTCAACACTTTAACACAATCCAGATTTCACTGCGAATCAACTAAGGCTCTTCTTACCCTCTTTGTAATTAGGGTTTCACATTTTATTGCTTAGTTTGCTTGAGTTAATTTCTATACTTAATTGCTACATTTATTTACTACTACAATAACAATCAAATTAGGCATATTATTCATATTTCACTTAATCATTTTGGTGAACATGTCTCAATAGAATATGCTTGGATCCTCATCTTTCTTCTATCATGGGTCGTAAAGTTCCTCAAATTCCTTTTTTGATTTACTTAAAATACATCCGATTGCCAGGCTATTCTACAAAATCCTTAGACTCCATGTGTCTTTTTAAAGATACGCCACCACACGAAATAAGTCCTATTTTCCATCGTCTATTTGATGACCCTAGTCTTCGTGATCCTCCATCTAATCAACCCATGTTGGAATCAATTCAAGCTTTACATTCTTTATTTCAAGACAAATTTTAGGCTATGAAATCCACAATTACATCTCTCAAATATGAAATCCAACATCTTAAGGATGCTTCTTAGGCTCATGTTTGTTCTCCTTATACATCTCATCTTCATTCTATGTCTTCTACATGTGCTCATATTAGTGAACCTCAAATCTTGCCATTACCGAAGCCTCTCACATTTGATTGCAATGTTAAGCAACAAGATATTCTTCCGCAACTCATAACTCATCAATTAATCAACTTGTCATCTACTCATTATTATCCTCCTTATCATATTGCAAAATATCAAGGTCATCCATATTGCAATTATCATCGGATAAATGGACATAACGACAATGATTGTTATGCTTTACAATGAAGAATCAAACATCTTGAGTGTTAAGGGTTTCTCTCATTCATTACACAACATTTTGTTGCATGCCCATCTACAAATGCTACATCCAAATGGGCTCCTAAATCTGCTCCTTCGACATATAATGAACATAATTTCATCACTTATAATGTTCCTTCTACGCAAAGTCAAGTGCCGCCTATTCAATCCACTCAACCTCCTCTTAAGGATGGTCCCAATCCTCCACTCAAGTTATCTACGACATTACCAATTCAAACTAAGAAATCACCTCTCAAGGTTCGTTCTCCATCACCTCCTCCTACTAAGTCATCTACAATATTACCAAGTCAATCTAAGAAACCTCCTCTAAAACTCAATTCAACTTGGCCTCCACTCAAGTTTTTTTATAGTGTTATCAACTAAGCCACCAATGTGCAAGGCTCCTACAACATCACCACTTTGAGTAAAATCACTTTTGTTAAGGAAACTACTCACATTAATCTACTCAACGTCATTAGCTAGATCTCCATCACTTACACACTTGGGGGCATCACATTATTTCTTTCTCCCCTAAACATTGACACACATCTTATTTTCTCAGCACATCACTTTTAGATCTTTACACACAACATGCACATCTTGATACATTAGTATCATCATTTCCCGATGATGCACTCTAGTGTTATAGTTCACACTTGATTGTTGAGGGCATCCTATACACATGAACCACACATTACAATACACACTACACTACACATTACACACTACACACTTCGCATTTCATGCATTCATATATTTCTATGCTACATCTACTCTACACATTCACGACATATCTTTTTGACATCTACTTCTACATGCTACAGTCATTATCCTATGACGCAATCTAGTTCCATAGTCTATACTCGACTGTTGAGGTTCTACATCTTGAATGGACCGTATCACACTCACGCGTTCAATCACTCACTCATTCACTCACATGTTCACACTCTATGCTTTGCGCTTTGACGATCACATATTTCTAGTACACACATTTCAAACCATTTCCCGATGACACATTCTTATTTACGGTTCATTCTTTGTTGCCGAGGGGGCATATATAAATGAACCTCATCTCATGCATACACATCCACTGGGGGCACACTACTCCTATCATTCACTTTGTATTCCATTCCATCTACATTTCACAACATACTACATAACTTGGTTGAATTTAGTTTTGCTTACATTTACTTGTTACATGTACATCTTGTTACACATGCTAGATAGATATCTTGTATGTCATTATCTTTATCATACACACATGCACATTCACTTGCTTTCTAGTTATGATCATAGATTCTACATATCTATACACGTAACATGGATGCTTAGCACAATACCTATTACCAGTCCCACAATGGCTCTCGGGGGCATCCAATTTAATACACTACATGTGTTATTGTTTCATTCTATTTCATGACACATTACTATATTAGATTATATATTCTTTGACATACTTTATCTTTCTAACATGCTAACAAGTGTTTCATGTGCAACATTTGTCTCACAGGTCTATTTACTTCCATGATTGTCTATTACATTGCTTGTTCTTTGCTTATCATTGTTTGCACTTGCCATGGGCTTTGCCCTTTATCTTGTGTGCTCACTATGTCGCTTTTGGACATAGTTGACCTTGATTTTCTTGCGACATCATGATTGGTGTCCCATCTTTAAAACTCATTTTTTTGCGGTCTACATTGTCTTTTTGCATGCTTTGTCTTCTTGTGTCTTAGATTACACATTGTCTACTTATCTGCTAGCTTACATTTTACATGCATGTTTGCTTGTACTAACACTTGTCTCATAGCCACTTGTTTTTGTGTGCCTTAGTTTTTACCAAGCACACTCCCTCCCCCCTGCAGGCATAGTTTCAACACAATGGTCGGTCCTCCTTTGGGCCACATTCTCCATCAGTGACATCGCATGCACCCCAAACAAGGGGGACATCATTTGGGTGAATCAGTCACCCCATAAAACAATTTACAATCATCACACAACACAACATATGCATACAACACATAGTCATCAACATTGGACAAGGCTCAGATCCTAACTTGGGTCCTTAACACAACACAGCATAACAATGCCCAAACCAGGGACAAGTAGTGCCCTGGGCGCCCTTGACCCTTCTAGGATGCCTGTGACCAAGGGGAAGTTACACAAAATTCTTCAGTGCAACATAGTCTACAACACTCCACACAAATGGATTTTACAGGCGGATAATCCTTAGCACCCACCATACATACAACATTCAACATTGGATTGGAATTGGTCAAACAATGGTGTTCTACATTGGGGAAGTAGTTAAAGGATGGAGGACAACACTATATTTTCCTCCCTACACTTCTTCCATATCATTGGCATGAGATCGCATGAAAGATCGCCCAAAAACTTGGTCTTCTACAACATCTACAGGATCCTTTCTACACTCTTTCCTCATCACGAGATCAGGTGCACATGTTCCTTTTTCACATTTTCAACATTTACATACTTCCTTACATATTTTTTACACATATACATGCATATTTGACTACTTGTTCGTTCTTCTCTTTTGCAGGTATATCCGTATGGGAAGCGGTAGTCAACAATCATTAAACATCATCCTACATCAACAACATCACACACATCAACATCGACATCGACAACAGGAACATTCACGACATCTACAACATGTGTTTCCACCCTAGGTCATTATCTCATCACTTTTTACACTTTCTCATCTTTAGTCTCCATGTTCCACCTTTTTATCACTCCACACTTTTCCTTGTCTCTCAAACATGCTTCTCGCCATCAATCTACATGGTTATCAGTACACATCTCTATCTACTTTATGTTATCGAGCTTTCACTCAACAACATAAAGTGGGGAAAATGTAGACATAAAATCACGCACTTTGGGTAATTATCTAGTCTTGATTACATACTACTATTCATATGATTCATAAGTAAGAAAAGTACTAATTAACCCATGTCTTTGGCCATCTTTGATTTCTTTCTACTACCACTTTTGGTCTTGTACACCTTCTTGCTCGCCTATTGTATTTTCATACTTCGACATTTCTCATCTTGGGCATCAACGCCTAAACAACCAGACACCACCTCCGGACACTCTCATACCCTCTGGGTGTCCCTGACCTCTTTATACTTTATTCACATCTTTTGGGTCATTTCTAGTCATTTGAGCATCTTATCTTTTTGGTATTTGGCCTTTTGGGGTTAATTACAAAATTCAAGCAAGGGAATCATATAAATATAAAGTTATGTGACCATAATAAAGGACCAAACACTAAGCATTAGCTATCACCACCTAAGGTTGCATCTAAAGGCTATTCAAGAGCATTAAAGCATCCATTCAAGGGCAAGGGACTGCATTATTTGCATACACTTCATAAGAGGGGAGTCTATTCTATTCCATGCACACATCTATTACATTTCTTTACATCTAGCTATTTAATCGCTATCCAAGTGCGACACACATAAGAACCACCTAACACATGATTTTGCATACACACATAGGACTACATTAGGTCTAAGATGTAGTGCAACGCTTAGTTGTAAGATCACCATTGTGACAGCTGAGGACAATCTGACCCCTCATTTGCATCTTTCTTTTTAGGATTTGATGTCTATTTGAGGGTTTTATAGGTCAATACTTAATTGCAAGTTTCCAACGAGCTCGACGATCATCGTGTGATGTACTAATGATTAAAGGCAAGGACAAGGAACAACTTGTGACTTGGAAAAGATCGATTTTTGAGCACTTTCACAATCATAGATGCTTATTTCAGTTTGTGTAGCGCCTGTGGGCATCCCCCCTTCTTCATGGGTGCCCTTCTCCAACCTGCTCCTCCAGATCTGCAGTTTGTGGTCTCTCGTGCGATGCTTCTACCTCTCTCTCTTCATTGGTCAACACTTGGCATAGTCCCGATTTCACTGTGAATCAACTAAGGCTCTTCTTATCCTCTTTGTAATTAGGGTTTCACATTTTATTGCTTAGTTTGTTTGAGTTAATTTATGTACTTAATTGCTGCATTTATTTATTGCTATAATAGCAATCACATTAGGCATTTTATTCATATTTCTCTTAATCAGGTTAACACATTTCGTTTGTATGATTCTAACACTATCACACTTAATGAGATCCAAATTTAGGTGGCGATATGTTGAGGAGTACCATATTCATGTAGACAAGTTCATATCACAGAACACGGTCATAAAGGACTTGAAAGTCCTTGTGAATCAATGTGAAAAGATTAAAAAAATCTTCATCTCTACACATATATGTTTTTATTGGACGACTTATCAATAGGAACATAGTCGACCGAACTCAACCATGAATCCATACTCATGACGAGTTTCTAAGCACATTACCATACCAACAAATTTAATTGCTTTATTAGAGTGCCTCATCATTAGAGACCTATCCACATATGATATGAAGAGTTAATTGAACATTATTTATTACATTTTATACTATAACACTCAACTTAAATAAGTGTATTTTTATACTTATAAATTGTACTTTCCTCCAACACTAGTCTAATATTATGTTACAAAGTATTATCAAATTAGGGGTGCATTAAAATGAATTATGTGTTATTTTAAATTAAAGTATTATTATTATTATTATTATTATTTGATGACTCAAACGACTCCTGTTCATTGAGTCAATCTGTGACCCACCATATCCTCTAGGTGGAGCAGAGTAGACCACTCACCAACCCGACAGATAAATCGAGAGTCAAACCACGACTTAACCTACCTAAAATGGTAGCCGAGGCCAAATGAACCACCCACTAACTTATTTCTAATTAAAGGATGATTTGACATTAAACAACCATAACCCCACAACCTAGACACTAGACTAATTGGGGACAAAGTCTGAAAAGCGTAAGCGCACTCGTAATAAATCTAAAATAAAAGTAAGAAAACCTAATGATAACTTCCACTAAATAAAGTATTTGCCTTGCCTTTTACATTTAGGATTTTATCTCTCTTCCCATTCCGGAACCTTCTTCTCGCAGAATGGGACCAATCATCATCTCTCAACAAATATCCCCCTCGTCTACCGTTGTCCGGTCGCGGCAGGCTTAAACCACACGCTTATCATCACGATTCCCGCCACTAAGCTCCCGCCTTCTTTATTTAACCCCGATCCCCGCCGCAAATCTACTTCCAAATCGCACACGCCTTAGCCGACAGTAATTTTGAAGAACCTGTATTCAGGTTCAGGAAATCGATCTGAGAGCAATTTTGTTTTTTTATCTTTGCGAGAAAAATGAGAGAAATATTGCACATACAGGGCGGGCAGTGCGGTAATCAAATCGGAGCGAAGTTCTGGGAAGTGATATGCAACGAGCACGGGATCGATCCGACGGGATCGTACCAGGGGAACCTGGAATTGCAGCAGCTGGAGAGAATTAATGTGTACTACAATGAGGCCAGCGGGGGTCGCTACGTGCCTCGAGCGGTGCTCATGGATCTCGAACCCGGGACCATGGACAGCGTCCGGTCTGGGCCCTATGGTCAGATTTTCAGGCCCGATAACTTCGTCTTTGGCCAGACTGGAGCCGGGAACAATTGGGCCAAAGGACATTACACGGAGGGCGCCGAGCTCATTGATTCTGTTTTGGATGTCGTGCGCAAGGAGGCCGAGAATTGCGACTGTCTTCAAGGTTATTTCTCGTTTTATTGTTAAATTTTCTGATTGTTTTCATTCTCTCTTAGGAAAGGATTACTGGCTTTCTCGTGGCTTGTTTTTTAGTTTAGCTGCAGCTTTTCGTCCCTTGACGTTTTCATGGAAATTAGGATTTTTTTAGGGTTTCAAGAACTCGTTTATATGGAGTTAATGCATTTTCGAGCTCCATTTTTTTCCCACAGAGCTAGTGTTAGTATAAGTCTACGCAAACGTGGATGTTGTGAGAATCTTGACGTTTTCATGAGCTTTCTGTTAATGCATTTTCGAGCTCCATTTTTTCCCTCAGAGCTAGCCTCTAGGGTTAGTATAAGACTATGTACACGTGGATGCTGTGAGAATCTTGTAACTGTCAACGGGATCATTCGGCCTCCTCCTTTGGCATTCGTTTTTTTGGGGGTTACCTTCCGTTTTAAAAATTGTTTTAAAATAAGTAAATAATTTATTTCAGGCGTTTTTACAGGATGTTGTTTACAACTGGGTTTCCTGTATCAATTTTTATGTTGTATATTTTGATTACAGGTCGAGCTTCTCGTTTTTTAACATTTTCACCTAAATTTTGATGTTCAATTCTTTCGTTTTTCATGGTAGTAATACTATTTCTGTTGAAGTTATCCAGTTCAATTAAGAACTGGTTCATATCATCCGGGCAGATGGATCATGCTTAAGGAGCAGAGGGAAGAGAGAATTGTGTTTATTTTGTATGCGAGACTGGGATGGGGAGGAGATTTAATTTCTCAGATTTTGAGGATGATAAAGAGAAATTTAAGGGTTTAAAATTAATTTAATATTTTAAGGTGTATTCAGGATTAGGTTTTTAAATTCAAAAATTTGGGACGTCCTGCCCATTCCCAAATCCTCCAAAACGTTAGAGTGTTACCAAAATATAGGCATCATTGAAAGATCCTCCAAGAAATAAATGACAATATTACAAACTGATTTTGACGGCCCTTGTCCTAAATGGCTGAGCACATTACATCCTGGTGTTACCAGTTGGTGGTGCCATAGATTGTTTAATCTCATGGACGTGGTTGAAATATTTCATTAGTTCATTCTGGGAGGTTGAACTCACTAATGAACATTCAAGCTCCATAGATCAATTATTGGGATGAGACATAATCACCGCTTGGGGAATAACGTGATTGTCTACATGTGCACTCGGCTTCCCTTTCCCATTCTATATTTGGTTTGTTTGCATTGATTTTTTATTTGTTATTTTAGACATTTGCATGAAATGTAGCTTAACAGAAGGATTCCTGATTGAGTCTGTTTTTTTCAAAACTCTATTTATGGTGTTTTAGTCTATTTTATTTTCTTGCAAATTCGTGTGTTTAAATGTAAGTTGTAGCCTTTCGTCTCCTTAACAATTGCATGGTGATAAGGTTTGAACTTAATATTCAATCATAATATTTTGATTGGTTTGTTCCTTTAAAGTTGATTGCTGCAAATTCAAGCCTTGTTCTTAGTTCCCTGGAGCTGGGCTTAATCCATGCAACTTATATGAAAATAATGTATTAAGTCGGTGTTGTTCTCTTTCTTTTTAATATTTGAAGTTGCAGAGCGGTGTCAATTTGGAGGTTAATGCCACAGAGAATTATATTTTCTCTTGAGGGTTACTATCACTGAATTTAGTTCATAGTTTTTTTGTTTATCCTCTGCAACTTTATAGGAGCAGTAGAGTAAATGCTTTTGATAACAGGAGCCATGAACTGGATTGGACGCAAACAGTTGTTTAATCCCTGGGCAGAATTTTTTAACCCTGCCTCGATTACTGTTGAACCGCACCCTCTGGTGGTTTTTACCGTATAATCTTTTCCTTATTTACTTTTTTACTTATTACTTGCTTTCCACAAAAGGTAGCCCATGAATGGGATAGCTAATTGAGTTTTCTTGTGTTGTGTTTTGGTTTCAGCTGTATGTTTTAGGCTCCATATTTTAATGAGTACTGGCGTTTTTTCCTTGTTTTTTTCCTTATGGTATTTAATTTGATTGACGCACATTCAAGCTCCATTCTGGCTACACGGAGATATGGTTAGTAAGGGTCAACACAGATGCTATGGAATCTTGTGATTTCTTTGCGTTTTCTCTCTTTTTGAATGATGTGTTTCTTTTCTTCTTTTCTCTAATGTGTATCAGATGTCTTCATGTCTCCTAAATTATATGAGAAAAAATGGACTACATCGACTACTGAGGTACCATAGGCGGAGTAATTACAGAGCCTTAATGATGCTAGACATTTATAGTGCAAGTTTATTTCTTGTAAGGATTATGTTGACTACTTTGAAGTCTGGAGAATTTCCTTCTTTCAGGGTTGCCACTTTCTAGCTAACCATAAAATATTAGCATTCAATAAGTCAATTAGCGTCAGGAATGCTCTTTCTATTCTTGATTGTAGTTCCTGTGGAGCCTGGTACCAATGAAATTACTGTCTCCTCTTGTTCTTTTGAAAATCTAAATGATGAACTTGCATTTTGTGGTGTAAAATGAAAACTCAGGATTGGCTTTGGGGCGAGTTTTTTATTGTGTGGAATAGTGTGTCCAGGGCTAAGGAGGGGGCAAGTTTTTGCCATTGCTATATTTTGTTTTGGCTTTTTTAGTGATGATGGTAATTTATTATTGATTGGTGTCAGTTTAAATCTTTTGGTTGTGTTGTCCTATTTGGTGTTTGTCTGAGGTGTATTTTGATGTCTGGTTCGAAAGAGATGAGGTTGCCATATTTGTTTGTTATCATTTGTTGGCGGTGCCGGTTATTGATTAGCTAGTGTTATGTGCAGGATTTCAAGTTTGTCATTCATTGGGAGGAGGAACAGGATCAGGAATGGGAACTCTCTTGATCTCCAAAATAAGGGAGGAGTACCCAGATAGAATGATGTTAACTTTCTCTGTTTTCCCATCACCTAAGGTATCAGATACAGTGGTGGAGCCTTATAATGCCACTCTCTCTGTACATCAATTAGTAGAGAATGCAGATGAATGCATGGTCCTGGACAATGAAGCGCTGTATGATATCTGCTTCAGAACATTAAAGCTAACAACACCTACTTGTAAGTCTTTAATCATTTCTCTAGTTATAACTATGAAGGTCAATGGACAGAAAATGCTATGTTGCAATTAAGGAAAGGCTTTCTCCCATTTTGTACAATCAAAACAGTTTGAATCAATTGTGATTGTTATGGTCAGGATAGAATTTGTGTGCCGTTGTCAGTGCTTTCATTTTTTTTAGTGTATTGGTAGTGGTACTATGGGTATAGGCATATCTGTTGCTTGGGTTTTAAAGATCTTCCACCCAATTTTGATTGCTGTAGATATGGTTTCTTTTAATAGGTATGATATGCATATATTTCGTCTCCGTAAATGTCTTGAAAGTTTATATGGGCTGGGGATAGCATTTTGCCTTCTTTGAACTGAGTGTATATAAACATGGATACATAGGATTAGTTTTTAAAAACTCACTTGGGGGTTTTAATTTTTTCTGACGTGCATTTTGATTGTCTGCAGTTGGAGATCTTAACCATTTGATATCTGCAACAATGAGTGGATGCACCTGCTGCCTTAGGTTTCCTGGACAATTAAACTCTGATCTGCGTAAACTTGCAGTCAACTTGATTCCTTTCCCTCGTTTACACTTTTTCATGGTGGGATTTGCTCCTTTGACATCTAGGGGATCTCAAGCTTACCGTTCCCTTACTGTGCCTGAACTTACCCAGCAAATGTGGGATGCCAAGAACATGATGTGTGCAGCTGACCCTAGACATGGGCGTTATCTAACAGCCTCTGCCATGTTCCGTGGACGCATGAGCACCAAAGAGGTAGATGAGCAAATGTTGAATGTCCAGAACAAGAACTCTTCTTATTTTGTGGAGTGGATACCAAACAACGTGAAATCCAGTGTTTGTGATATTCCTCCCACGGGAGCTAAGATGGCTTCAACTTTTATTGGTAACTCTACTTCAATTCAAGAAATGTTCAGGCGTGTTAGTGAACAATTCACTGCCATGTTTAGGAGAAAGGCCTTCTTGCACTGGTACACGGGGGAGGGCATGGATGAGATGGAGTTCACAGAGGCAGAGAGTAATATGAATGATTTGGTTTCAGAGTACCAGCAGTATCAAGATGCAACAGCTGATGACGAGGGCGAGTATGAAGAGGAAGAAGATGCAGCGTAAAATGTGTTTTAGTTCTGGGTTTTGCTGCTATTGTTATCTTGTGAGGATTGGGGTTGGAAGTTCTTTCCTTTTTCTTCAGGGGCATAATGGTCTGTTCGGCATTCATGTTCACAACAAATGAAATTTGGTCCATTCCAAGTCATTTTTTGTGAGTTGGGGCCTGGAACAGATGCTGTAGAATTTGATTATTTTGAGGGTTGGGGTTGGAATTTCTTTCCTTATTCTTCAGGGGCAAAAGGGTTTTTTCACAACAGATGAAATTTGGTACATTCCAAGTCACTTTTTGTTGAGTTGGGGTCTGGAAGAGCTGCTGTAGAATGGTGGTGATTTTGGTTTTTGTTTTGATCCGAGTGTTGGGTGTGCTATCTATCGTAATGTATTTGTATAACCATATACTTAGAATCCTTATATAAAGTTAAATAGTGGCTGTTTTGTTTAATATCCAATTAACTTTCTTTATCATATATATGATTTTGTGTACTGTGAGGGGTTTGATGTGAGAGAGAATCTGCCTCACTTCTTGTCATCTCTGATTTATTTTTTGAGATAAGTGTCCTTACATATTTGATAGAAGTAAGTAGTGGCTAGTGATTTAGTGTAGCATAATGCACTCCTAAAAGTATTCTTTATTAGGCTATGAAGGAAAATGATCTAGTAGGCTTTGAAGACGTAGAAGGATAAACCTTTGGTTTGAATTTTATCATTTAGGAAGATAAGCAGAAACTATGCATGTATTACAGATCCGGAGATTGGGCAGGTGGGCAATACCTCCGATTGTTTATTGTTAGCTTGTTGTGTACATATTTGGAGCAGCGTGATTAAAGCATTCCATAAAATCCAGGATTAATAGTGCCATTAGAAGAATGGACAAAATCTTACATTCTAAAATCTAAAATTGGTTTGACTACTTCATGAAATTAAATCAGGAGGTTTTCACAATCCATAACATCAAAGCATGAGTTTTTGGAAAATTATTGTCAGAAATTTTGAATCAATGTTTTGAATCACACTGTGATCATCTTCTTCTATTCTGATGATGGATTACAGAGTGTGATCCAAAACATCGATTCAAAATATCAAAATCGACAGTTTTTAAAAAAACTCATTCTTGAATGCTTTTGAAAAATTCTGCCATAATGTGTTTGGAAAAATTCAATAACTTAAGGGTGTGCGCATTCTTGAATGCTTTTGAAAAGTTAAGCCATAAAATAGGTCTCACCAAATGGATTGCCTTTTGTGTCCGCCCCATAGCAACTTATATAAATACTTTCCGAGATTGATAAAATCTTCTAGTGTTATCATGGCATGCCTATGAATTGAACCGCTTTAGTGCAATGCCCCATTAATAGGGAATTTATTGAGCATTGGGCCACCTTAACATGGAGCAATTTTTGAACTTTGGTCCTCCCATTAACAAGAGACACCAATTTCCATTACACTACTTGATGGATGATTGACAATCTATTTAAATAAGTTAGTAGGTTTCGAAAATTATCTAGTTGGGGTTTGTTGTCAATATATGAACAATTTGCAAGGTTAAGAACATCATCAAATTGGGGTTTGTTCCAATGGACACCTAATATGTAGTACATGGTGTTCTTTTGTGTCATATTCATAATTTTGAAAGTGGCTTTGGGCCTTCAAATAAAGATTGTTGGATGAAATTTATTGTAACTTTATGTGAAATCACTAGTAACAAATTTTAATAACATCCATGAGACCAAAGAGTCTATGGGACCAGAAGTTGTCACAAGAGGTGTAGTGCAAGGACAACCGCTTGAAAAGAAGGGATGTACCAATAAACTAGAGACATTCATTCCTTTTTTGATTTGGAACTTCTGATAATTTTTTTGTTATTTTTCCCAATCTATACTCTTCAAACAAGTTGGTCAGAGTGTCCACTTTCAAGCATTGCAACACAAACAAGGTCCTCGAACTTTACATTCATAGAGCAAATATAAAGCCTCATATCCCAATTGAAATTTGCGTCCTATGAGTCTCTCAATTGAGCTTGTTTGTGGAAGTTAAGTCTAGGTACTTGTATTCTTCCACCACCTCTAAAAGGT
Organism: Taxus wallichiana var. yunnanensis; assembly: GCA_018340775.1. Lineage (NCBI taxonomy): Eukaryota > Viridiplantae > Streptophyta > Pinopsida > Cupressales > Taxaceae > Taxus > Taxus wallichiana. Next base: position 171,755,185 of record CM031239.1, read on the forward strand.
TTCTTTTGAAAAGGAAGTTAATTTGCTTCTTTTTTCTCCGGAGTGAAAAGATCATGACTTCAGTTTTGCTAGTATTCATTTGCACCCTAATCTCTTGACACAAATGTTGTAGTGCTTTCAAGTGTTCTCAGTAAACCATGTGTTGTTTTTTCTATTAGAATAAGGTCCTCCACATATAAGAGCAACTTTACAATGTATTAGTTGAATCCCTTTCCAACAACTTTGTTTATCCACTCTTCTAACTCATCTATGTACAAGCCAAAAATTTAGGGAATAACAAACAACCTTGCTTGACATCAATGTCGCTTCTAAAGCATTGTGATGTTCCTTTATTGTTATGATTTTGGCTTGAACTTGATCATAAAGCCTCTCGCACCGTAGCTCTATACTCTTTCAAACTCCAAGTTCCTCCATCCTACTCAAATTTTGCTTCTATGCATAGTGACAAGTGGTTTTTGAGTCAACAAAGCAACAAAAACTACTCTTTGGTTCTCCCATAATTATTCAATCAAGCAAATGAGAGTAACATAATAGTCGGGTGGTGAAATGTTTTGTCAGAAACCAAGTATGTCCTTTCACTCTTTTTCTCTCTTCTTTTTGCCCACTACTAATTCTATGCTCTACCATGCTCCTAAATAATTTTTGAAGAAGTGGATTGACCGTTATAATACAATAGTTTGATGGGCTATCGACATTCCCGCTTTTATAAAGGGATAATGACATCGATCGTCTAATCTACTCGAAGCCTTCTTGAATTACACCATTGAATATGCTTTTTATGTGTGGTGTGAGAACTTCCAATCCCATTTTAGATATTCACTTACAACCCCTCTATATCTTGTGCCTTACCCTTTGCTAGTTTCTTCAAACCTTGTTTAATACCCCCTTTAGACAAAAACTTAATTGTTGTGTTGATTATGGGGGAGGGGGTATCTTTATCCTAATCCCTTTCATAAAGCAATTTCAAATAGTCCAACCATTGGGCATCCGATATATTATTCTCTATTTTTTTCTATTATTTTGTAGTTCTCTTGGTAGCCTTTGGGGTTGTGTTTCCCAAGGGAAAAGCTGTTAGATATGTGCCAACAAAGTTAAAATTTCCGATCCCTTTGAGATGCGGTTCATACCTCACTTATTAAAGTGGGGGCGGGGGCTTGCCCCCACTCATGTCGCAGGGTTCTAGGGGGCGACAATCACCGAAACAAAAATTAAGGAGTCAATCCCTTGTTTCTAGAAAGACGAATTCAACCTGAATTCTATTTTTAGGAAGGAAAATCCTAATGGCGTTTTTCCACTCTATTTTTAGGAGGAATCCTAATTGTACTTCACCAATTAGGTGTATATTTTTGTGGAGATCTAAAGTTGCTCATAATGAGTTCGCATGTAATTTGTTCATCTTGAGTTAATAAAGCTTGATATCTTACACCGTGGATGTTTCCCTAAGCACTCAACTGAAGTTTTAACACGTAAAACGGTGTTCGTCTCTTGCATGTTTGGTATTTTATTTTGCTCTATCTCTGTAAACTGCTATTTTGTTATTCTACTTTTGCTTATTCATTTTTGCATAATCTATGGTTTCCTAACAAAAGCAACTTTTTTGTACATGTGCTCATATAACTTTCCTTTTTAGATAGTATCAACTTTTCATAGGCCTTCTTACTTTCTTTATCCATCCCACGCTCCCTCAAAATTTTCATCATTGCCTTTACTCTTCGTTGTACCATGGATTTGTTGAGTAGTTGTTTCTCTTTCCTCTTCCAAGCCTAGATCTTTTGCATGGCTTAGAGGTTTGTCAATTATAGGTATCAAACATACTATTTGGCATATATGACATTGTTTTCTATGATTTTCAAGGGATGCTTTAAATAGTTTGTGATTCTCACGAGTCATAAAGTTATGAACCGTGAAGGGGTATCTTCTTTTGATTGTGGTGACCAGTATTCCTTGTTGACTATTTATTTGCACACCAATTTTTACATAAATTAGGTTATGATCACATTTGAGCTCTATACTCTATAGGGCACTTGAATGATCTCTTGAATAACATAAAATTTTAAAAATGTCCTTAAATTAACACTAAAATCTTATGCATTGGCATTCTACTGGTGCATTTCATGGAATCTTGGGCTCTAATCAAGACGTAGAGACACTGAATGACAAGTGTGTTGTACTTTCCAACAATGTCATGTAATTAATAGTTGTCTCACAAAGGTTTGTGACTTTCTTTGAGAGATAACTAAAATGTGTAAGACAAGATTTCTTGTATTCAAAGATCTTTGAAATTCAGGATGCATATCACATATTATGGGATTTGTTGAGAATGAGGTTATAATTGGTGGATCAACAATAAGCAATTTTCCATGGGGTTGGAAGGACAAATATTTTAATCTTTTTATAACAACAGAGATTTAGAAAGAAAATTATCACGCAAAAAGTGTGTAAGAATTTTTTCGCGCAATTTTTTTTAGATCAAAGACCTCCTCAGATCACTCTGTGATCTAATGACAATAAAATGATAATAACTTGCAGACATGCTCTTTTTAAATACCATGTTTGGGAAGTTGCCAAAAAGAAAGAATTGAATGGTAAGAAAATAAATGATAAGATTAAAATAAGTGCTATACTCATTAATAGATCAGCAAAGTTTCCTGGCATGATTCTAAAGGTGCAAGATGACATACTTTGCAGTGCATGAGTATGGTTACTTAAACAAGGAATTTGTCTTTAATATGACATCCTCTGCTATAGATGTACTTTTGTTGCTTGTGAGACAGATTTTCTTATGCCTTCACCAAACCATCCTTCTCATCAGCCCTGTCCTCCAAATCCCTTCTATATATCTTTTGCAAACCTGCAATTCATAGACTGTTTGGACAGGTAAGACCATCCAATCCCTGAACATCACCTGCTCAAAATCAAAATAAAATCTCTCTTGGATTCTCATTCTTTCATGGGGTTGCTATTCTTGGATGCCACTAGCCTGTTGTTTCCACCATAAACTACTGACAACTGCTGCAGCTACTGTCACCGTGGCACTGGTCATTATTGTTTGCATCTGCTCTAGTCTTCCATTACTGACAGACCTCAATTACCGTATATAACAGGTGAAATTTTTAAATACTGGGGAATCGGGGATGTTTTATTTTAAAACATAAGGGGATGTTAGGTATTTGTTTGAGTAGGGGTTATTACTTAGTACCTGTGCAGATACTATTGTTTTTGCCGCACGCTATTAATTTGCATGGGATTGCGTGCAGAGTATACAAATCTTGATGTTTGTGTAAATATTTCTTTCAATTATTGGTGGGAACTCGGATCTGGAATATCGTGGAAGCAAATTTTGTGTATGATTGGTCGCTGTTTCGGTGACTGCTGTTATGATACGAGCTGCCCAGCTGGCTTCCTCCATGCAGGCTTTTGGTAGCAGGGGTTTGCTTTCGCTTTTCCTTTGTTTTGAATTTCTGTAAGGCAAGACGAAAGAGCTTTGGAAAATTGATCATGGATTCAGGATATGTCAGGTATGAAACTGATTCTAAATATAGAGGAAAGATCTTTGTAAAATTGATCATGGATGAATATTTCTAAATAACCTTTCATCGTTATTTTTTCACAGTTAAACTGACATATGCTGAGCCAGGGTTCTCTCCCTGCTTTCTTCTGCTTCCGTGTTTCCATTTTTCATGCTTTATGTATGGCGCGTATATATATTTTTATTTTGCTCACGTTACCTGCATCTTAAATGGCGCCCTTTAAAATCCTAGGCTTAAACGGCAAGAAATAGGCAAATAAAAAATCAGAGGCCTGGTGGGTTCGAGTCCAGCTACCAGTAACTGTACCGGTATAATATTATTCACTCCCAGTACAATATTAATGACTCTCAGCTCTAACCCTCGCGGGCTTAAACCCTGGCTCTGCCTAAACCTGTCCGTAGTAAGTTTTGCACAAGATGGCTGCAATATTTACTTGTATAATTTCAAGCTATTGAGCCCGAGTTTTTGTTTAACACAATGAGTGCTCTGTGTATGCTTTTACATAGTCTAGAAGCCAAGCCAAAACAGAATTTCTGACAGAAAATTCATATTGACGACTTTGCTCAATGCCATAGCAACACCCTAGAAAACTACTTGTCTTTCTCAGAATTTTCTTTAGCAGCTTTCTTTCCTAGACACACTCTTGGCACCTTCATGACCGTCAAAACACATAAGAGACTGTTAGGCTGTCGGTTTTCCCTTCCCACACATTGGAATACCCTTAAACCTCCATATGCTCATAAAGACAAAGAACTGCACTAGGATGTTGGGCTACTCCTTGGTTTACCATCAGGTTTGTTGCCTCATTGGCTTCCTGAGACCAATGTCTTACACCCACATTGGAAAAATGCTCCAAGAAAGAGTAAGCTTGCTCAATACTACCCTGCAACTACCAATTGTCAGTCCCAGGCTTCCTTAGTTCATTGATTAAAATCATAGTGAGCTTCAACTATAAGCCAATCCACCTCAACTTGGTGAGCTATGGACAACCCAAAAGCATCCATGACTCAGCCATGTTATTTGTGACATACGCAATCCTACATGTATAGGCTTGAATCAAATTGCCATCACTATTATATGCTACCCCTCCTGCACCTGTTTGAGTAGGGTTCCTCATGGCAGCCTCGTCAAAGTTCAGCTTGATATAGTTAGCGGTATGACGATGCTGCTTCAGTCTTCCTAGGTTTTGATGTATCATGGCGTCAATTAGCAGGCAACAAGGGTGGATTAGTTAGCATCCATTGCCTCAAGATATTCTGAACCTCATTTGAATAGAGAGACTCCTGATCTCCAACCTTGTATGACATCATCTCCAAATTGCCACTTCCAAATTGACCATGAATCTCTATGTCCTCAGAGAGTTGTTCCTAAATATATTGGTGTTCCTCTTCCACAGATTCTAAACTATAATATCAGGGGCAGTCTTCCAAAGAGCCATTTCTTTAATGGTGTTGAAGTTTCAATTTATAATCCCAACAACACCCATGGGCATTGCATGTTATGCAAGAACCAGTACCATGCAGCTGCTGCAAACCTATGTTGGAATAAGAAATTATTAATTGTTTCTACCTCTTTCCAACATAGGACACGTATTGAAGGCCTGCTATCCGATTCTTTGTAATATGTCTTGAGTTCATATTTTCCTGGAGTACTATCAGTAAAAAATAACTCATGCTTTTGTAAATTTTCCTTTTATCAAACCTGACTGTGGCTAATTCCTTGGATAAAAGATGGACCATTGATTGGGCATTTGTATCCCTACATCTCTTTATATCTGCCTGATGGGAATCCGATCCATCTCAAGGAGTCATTTCCAGTGCCAATCCAAACTACTATGTTCTTGAGAATCATTTTCAATTCCAGGAGGAGCTATTCTAACATGGGAAGCAGAGAGAGGTCTTTCCATCAATGAGAATGGCTCCTTTCAGCTTCATACTCTTTACCAGTAATCCCGCTGTTTTGCACCCTGTTGGATGCTTGTACACAAACGTCCATGGCTCCATCATCACAATATATTCATTAACAAATAGAAGAGCTCATCAAACACTAAAAAGAACCCCACTAAGGGCACCCTATCAAAATATGCATAGTTGGCATTCTACACGTGTCAGTAAGACAACAATGGATTGATATATTCATAGTGAGGCATATCAAATCAACATTAGAAAATGAAAGAGTGAAAGCAATACGGCTACACTCCCGTTTCCCCTTTCCTATGTTTATCTACGAAATATCTTTTTGCCCACATGCATTCATGCTTACGCTTCAATTCAATTCTTTTTTGTGATCAGACCGAAATCCTCTACTCAAATAACACCGCTGACGAACTTGGCATTGGTTTTAAGTAACTCATCAGCTTATCAACATAATCATACTCCAACAATGAAACAACACTGAAGTTTGCTTGAATGACTATTCCCATTATGAAGCATTTGTGCAGGTAAAAGACAATGAAATGCAACCATGCATTTGGCCACTGCATTATTGTGGTTTTTTCAAATCCTGTTAATGAGCAAAAAGGCCTCTGCCTGCAGTCTTATTAGGCTTGATTTCTGTTTCACTTTCAGCATATATTTACTTTTGTAAATTTCTGTGAAGTTGTGCTTGAATGCAACTCTGCCCGCAGCATATGGCTTTGGCAGCTCCACATTGAGGATTTTGTAACTTTCCTGCTTTGTTGTAACATGGTAACCAATTTTTAAAACAATACAAGTACACATTTCAACTCAGAAGAACTATAGCAATGTCATGGCATAACAATATTGTCCTATATACACTCCAATCAGCTGATTACTTGCATGATCCAAAGGAAAGAATGTTCCATCATGTAACAAAAATCCTTTATCAAAAACGTTTCATATGTTTGACATAAGATATTTGAGATAGATATTGTGCATGCGATACAAGACAATCTATAACATGCTCACTAACAGGCTTTGAAAGAGCCACAATATCACAAATATTTTGTGATACAAATAGTCACTTAACATTTACTATCAAACATCTGAATCTATAGCGAGTAGAGTAGTGTAGGAAGAGAATCATTTATCTGTATTCGACTCAAACAGACAGTTGCAATTTCATAGTTTGCAGCAAAACAGGTAATAAACACAACAACAATCACCGCTTCAGCTACCAATGAAACACAGATTTGCCCCCACTCTGGCCGCCACATCCGCTGCCATAGACTTGTAAACGCAACCCTGTTGAGAAAATGAATATCTCTAAAACCCCTGCAACCATGCATAGAACCTACAAGAATAGTACAGGGCCAGAGCTTGAGAAAAACCATAGCTGCAGCCAAGTGGGCCTCATGCATACAGCCAACTGTTCAACTCCACACAACAAATAAATTGGCAATAAAATATAAACCCGTCAATGAAGGCAAAAGCAATGCCCAATCAAAAGCAAAGGAAATCAAACATTTGGCTAGAATGAACTATAGTCGCCATCAAACGTAGAATTTACCTTCAACAAAAGCATCACATTCCAAAAAAACAGCCAATAACAGCCCAACGGCCCACGCGTTTCCCAATTAAGCCGCCAAAGCGAAAACAAGTGAAACAGGTCACATTCATCATCGGACAGCCCGACACGACAAAAAATTGGAGGCTGGCCTAAACTCTGCCCAAACGCAATGTTTTGCATACAGTCTAACAACGCGGTTGCAGATGTGGTTAGTATATTCTTAAGTTTAGTGGATGTCCATATGTCGTTCGAAGCTCCCATTCAGACACATCCTCAGAAAGCATCAACCATGCTTACAACTAAAAACAATACAATAGGGATATTCAGATGTGGCAGATTCTCTCAGGGTAATTATTCATACAACTCTTAATCCATTGCTATGCAAAATCTTTTGGCTCCTATGAATGGAAGCCTTTTTCTCGGGAAACTTAAAAAACATGTTACGAGAGGCCTCAACACTATACTTCCTAGTAGCAACTACAAATACTTGAGCAAGATGAGAAATGATTTTTATGTTGGCGCACTCTTAATGCTCTCCCAAAATGGTAGGGAGCTTGTAAACAATTCAAAATTACTATTAGACAGTAAGAAAAGGAAAATTGCTTGCATTAACAATTCTAGTGTCATTCATCACAGCAAGTGTCATGACATTGGGCACAATATTCTCCAGCAACAAACTAAAACAGTTTACCAAGAAAATATAAACAGGTACCCGTCAAATTTTCCGATAGCTATGCAGGATACTTTTGTTTTCATTGTCACTAATTAATTGTACAACAATGAAGCGTTGCGTTGCTAGCGGCTACTTTTTTCCCTTCATTACCACTGCTACTTTATTGCCAATTTATTTGTTTTCCGTCGCTCTTATTCCTTTGTGCTGTTCACAATTTGTTGTATGCATGTGCTCCACTTGGCTGCAGTTCAGTTTTTTCCCTTGCTTTGTCCCTCTTTTATTGTTTTATGGTATATGTTGTTCTACCTCTTTCCTACTCTATACCCAAGATTAATGTGTTTTGAAGTGGGCCTTTGTCCAAGTATAAACAGAGGAATCTGGTACTGTCAATATTAATATTTTGTATACCATGAGCTATTTGGAAATTGCAACTTCAGAGTATTGACCTATGAGTTTAAATTGTATGCAACAATGCTGCATTCATTATGCAATATGAAATAGTAAATGTCATGAGAACCAGATCTATTCAATGTGATGAATTGGAAGGTATAGAGCGGTATTTACTATATTCGAGAAAGTTGTTTCTTACAGTAGACATTGATATGTCAATTGTTTAATGTTACATTTCCATTTAGTTTATGGTATGCAAAATATGAATATTGAGTATGCTATTGTATATTTTATGTTTAGGGACAGTCATAAGAGGTTTTCCAATCACTATTACCTTTACATTGACAGCTACATCATGTAATTGACATAGGTTTGAAGGTCAGTGCTTTCGCAATTTACATTAGACATTGTATACATGAGAAATATTATGTGTATGCACATATATTGTTTTTGCCATGGTCTTGTATTAGAGATATAGGAACTGATCTAATCAGTTTGTTTCCTTGATCCGCTGCATAGAGCTAGATCTACATTTTGGAAAATACGATTGCTTTCCTTTGAAACATGGAGATTTGAAAATTGTGCATTTTCCCTCCACTTTGATCAGCAATTGTTGCATTGGGTGACAGGTTGACAACATCGTTATCAAACAACTGAGCATTGCTAGACAAAAAAGCATCGAGAAAAGAATTCAAAACCTAGAATATCATCATTTGCAACTCTTTGATCGGAAAGACTTCTAAAACCTTCCTTTAGATCTAGTAATTTGTTTTGATGGATAAGCAAAGCCATATGAATCTCACATTTATCTCAGGTGGTTAAAAAATTATATAATTTTCAAATTCAAACCCTACTTTTTTATGAAATTGATATAATGTAACACAAAAAGCATACTATACGTAGATACTGATGCACAATTGTTTAATGTTATATTTCTATTTAGTTTGTGGTATGCAAACTATGAATAGTGAGTATACTTTTGTATATTTTATGTTCAGGTACAATTATCAGAGTGCTTGCAATCACTATTACCTTTACATTGGTGAGTACATGACAGAATTGACATCGTTTTGAAGGTCAATGCTTTCCTAATTTACATTACACATTGTATGCATGCCACACACACACACACACACACACATCTCTATGTATGTTGTTTTTGCCATGGATTTGTATTAGACATATGGAAATTGACGGTAATAAGTTTGTTTCCTTTATCCCATGCATAGAGCTAGATCTACATTTTAAAAATGTGTCTTCAAATTCACATCTATGTCAATTGCAAATACAATAACATTACATTGTTAACTACAAGGTTAACAATAACATATACATCATCTTCCTTTGCTTATGCTATATGTTGTATATTTGGACACAGGTATCAAATTCTCGTAAGAGCCCAAAACAACTATAAAAAACTCTCATTAGTTTTACGTGTACATTTGTTAAGGTATGTAACAACATCTACATTATCTTCGTAATTTGTTTTAGCTTCATACCATACATGCAACTTTCAATTTCCCATAACATTACATTGTTTGCAATTGTAGTATTTGGTTTATATGAATATACCTGGCCACCTTGTTTTTTACACGCCCATAAACCTATTCTAGTAGAACATGTAATTACAAAATTGTGTTAAAATACCATTTGCACTGTACTTATTCAACTTCAGGGTACGTAGGATGTTATGAAAATGGATAAAAAAATTGCAGTGCATATAGAAACAAGGTCTAGAAATTTGCGCGCTCAAAAAGGAAATGCGAAAGAGAAATCAAAGTGGTAATAATATAGATGAACACAATAGGAAATATGAAAGGACAAGTTGTTAAGAGGCTTTCCTTTGCAAAGTAGTAACAAGAGTTGACAATAGTAAAGACGTGAAGGGGAAGAAAGTAATTAACGTTGAAACATATATACCACAAAATATGCCATCATCTGTTAACATTGAAAGTGCATTGCAACATGATCATTTGTTTCGAATTACATCATTGAACAACAATGCAAGAGATTGCCTTTTTGACACATTTCAATTATTGTTGCATTTTCAAGTATACATTAATTGAATTACGTATGGGTACAATAGACTATTTTAAGTCATGCTTAAAAATAAGGAGCCAACAACAATATCGTCACATGAAAATGAGCTGCATATTGATATGCTTTACGATTTGCATAGGATATATGACAAAGACATTTATCTGCGTAGGATAAGGCTTTTTGCAAATGAATATAGAGATGACATTAAAATAAGCTTATAGGGTGATACATTTTATATTCAATGGCTATCAAAATGGCTAAACATCTCAATTTGTATATGGTCACTCACCCAAAAAAAAATACCTCCACTTTAACAAAGAATCATTGATTCCACCCTATTCAATATTGTTTCACGATAGAAATTCAACTTGTGATCACTACGAACCTTTGTTCTGTAAACTAATAAACTCACCACAAATTCAAGATATGCATAAGAACTTATCACACACTTGTAATGATTTGTTGCCTATTTCGAATGCCATTGCTCATCAAATAGAAAGCTACGGACTTTTAAAAACACATCCATTTACTATTGATTGTGGCGAGAGCATGTTTACTGCAATTAGTATTTTGACAACACATGAGTTTAATGCAGCGGCCCTTCGCCGTTATATGGCACAATCTTTAACTAATGTAATTTTAGGAAAAAAAACTCCTGCAATGAAATGCTTAGACCTATGCAACCCAAATTTTGTACAACCAACTGACAATCAAATTTTTGACCGACAAATATATATTGCTATGGTTGGACTGCCATATGAAAAAGGAGGCGTTGAAAGTAGCGATTTATGTTTGTTATGGCTTTCCCATATTCTGCAAACAAAAATTTCAGAAATGGTCAGCAACAACTAAAAACATTGTTCATGTATATGACCTTTGTTTGGAACCAAAAACCACCTTTAATGTCATATCATATAAAACAGATACAATGTATATTCATAATGAGCCATTAAGTCATTTTCATTTGATGGATTCCATACAAATGCGTGCTCAAAACTTAGTGCATTCTTCAAGTAGTCGTAGAAAAATAGAAAATACAATGACCAATCGTATGAAATTGACAACAAGCAATCAAAGTGGATCAAACAATTATAATCAACATTCAACATTAACATATGCTATCGCAAAGGCCAATGTCGCTGATGCTAGAACATTGTGCCATTTAAAAGCTCACATAAGGCAAATGAAAGTAAAGGAACATGCAATGCAACAAGAAAACAAATAAATCAACTACAATATATCTCCATGCTATAGTAGATATGCCGACACATAATTATGCTCTTTGTGAATGTTTCCATTTCCAAAAAGACATAACTTCTATTCACAATGGTATTATCAATGTTGTTTTGTCCGTATGTAGTGACATATCATTAAAACAACTTACATTAGGGGACGAGATGTATAAGCAATGCAATAATGCAATTCAACATCAATCACTTCCTAAATTTGCTGCTCCTTTGAACATAAGAAGAAATGGGAAAATAGTCTTAGTTCATAGATTAAGCCTTTTAGAAGAAAGACTAATTGCTTTATGTATGCCATTTGCACAAATAAGACAACTTGGATACAAGAGACTGCAATTTGGCCTCACTGGAACACTTATTAATGTGCATGTTGATTTAGTCGTGCTCAAGAGGCATTGCCAAAGAAAATAAATGAAACTGAAACAATTGCAATTCAGATTAAAAGGAAATTGGAAGACAAAAATATATATCTGATAGGAAATGTTAGACCTGCCTACGTCATGCATGCTTTAATGGAACTTTGTAAATGCCCCTTGTATATCAAGAACCATGTAGTTAACAATGAATGACAAAGTATTTTTGAAAGTCAAATTGCAAATGTAATAAATAACATTGACAATATTGAAGAAATAGATTACAACCATAATGATATTGAGGTTGCACAAAATCAGTTGTACATGCTTATGAAAATGCCCATTCAATAAGAGGTCTTCAGGAAAATGTTCTTGCAATTGCACCATCAAAAGGATTGAAACCATTAGGCCTTTTTGAGGACAAGTTCGTGAAGAAATGAGCTTCCCTACTTTATACTATGGGATGCATTGTGACGATGATATCACAAAAAGATTCCATTACCAAAAACTAGTGAAATGGGAGCTATTGCATCGTAGGAAATGATTTTGTGACTCATACTACTAATCTTTTCTTAAAAGCAATTAAAGTTATCTTGCAACAAGTCTCGGTTCATAGATATGCATACATAAAGGCCAATTGCAAGGAAAAAAATATGCAAAAGATATTAAAAGCAAATCACACGTGGCCAACATCTTCAAACCCAAGTTTAAAAACAATCTAAACCTCGTATGACTATTTAGAAAAACACCAAGAAAAACATATTTACAATAATAAGAAAACTAGGTGCACTAACTTTTTTTTATTACGCTAACAAGTGTAGCTCACATGTGGACACCACTATGCAATGCATTATACACTCTATCTACAAAAAAACAAAAGGCATAGCGAAAACATTGATGACGACAACACTGATGCAATTATAAGGAAAAATCTAGTAATTTGTAGCCGTTACTTTAATCATAGGATAAATGCATTTAAGAAATTGATGTTGAATAACGATACTTTATTTGGCAAAGTCTTGGACTTTTTTTTGTGATGGAATTCTAAAACCGTGGAAATGAGCATGTGCATTTTATGCTTTGGATAAATGATGCTCCTATATATGACAAGAGTTCACATGAAGACATACAAACATTTATAGACAAATATATTTCTACAAATTCATTACTACTTGATACGAATTTGACAAAAATGCAAACACACCATCATACAAAAACATGTACAAAATACAAAAATTCACATTGTAGATTTAATTTCCCATTGCCGCTTATGGATAGGAAAATGATAATAGAACCTTTAGAAAATACGGATGACATAACTAGAAACATAGGAAAACAATTTTTCCAAGGTCTAAAAAAATATAGCCGATGCATGACATTTACTGCATTTCTTGAAGATGAAAACTTGAGTAGTGTGTACATGGAAACAATTTGTAAAAGTTATGAAATGGGGTAAGAAACACTCAAGAATCCCCAAAGCTTCAAACAAATAGTTCAATGGACCATCATATAAGAGATAAACAAGGATTTATTACTTTTGCATGCATTAATCTTGAAAGAAACAAGTAAATATAACATATCTAGTTATCCTCTACTCTTGAAAGCTTTACAAATGAACCTAGATATATTCTAAGCAATCAATTTATGATTGTGAGAATGGAAACTCTCCATTAATGGCTAAAGAGATAAGAGATCTATGTATGTATAGGATTAATGGACCATCAGATAAGAGATAAACAAGGATTTATTATTTTTGCATGCATTAATCTTGAAAGAAACAAGTAAATATAACATATCTAGTTATCCTCTACTCTTGAAAGCTTTACAAATGAACCTAGATAGATTCTAAGCAATCAATTTATGATTGTGAGAATGGAAGCTCTCCATTAATGGCTAAAGAGCCACATGGTTTCTTCCATTTACTCAAACTTGAATGGAAATAACAAAGCAAAACAATATTAGCTCAATATGACAAATGAAGAAAATCTCTAATCCTAGCAATAATACTATAGTTTAGCCTAGAAAGGGAAGTGTTCTTAGAAATGGTCTAAGGGGTAGTGAGGTATTTATAGTTTTCCATTTGGGAAAGTGGAAGACTTTTGGTGCATGTGGGACAAATGAATAAGCCAAAAAACACTTTAGTGAGTCAAAGTAAGATTTGACTAGGCTTAGGAGAGGTTAATCATGGTTTAGGCTAATTAATCATAATTAGTGAGAAATTAGGGTTCTGAGAGTGTTGTGAGAGATTTAATGGATTGATTACCTAGGAAGCTAGTAGAAGTGGTCTAGAATAGGATTAGAAGAGGGTTTAGTCAAAATGAGGCTATAATAGTCTGCTTAATTGGTTTATAAGAGGAATACGACCAAAAGAGTGTCGTAAGAGGGGAGTTAGATAGGTCTAATTGATGGTGTGTCGTTAATTTGCAAGGAGTAGAATAGTTAGTGTAATATTAATAATAATATTGGTTTGATCAAACTACATGGGGTCTACAAGTAGGAAAACATATGTTACATTATTACAATCTCTCATCACTCGTCCCGCCATAATATTAAAGAGGCATCCACATGATATGTGGACAAATGCATTTGCCACTAAAGTGCCAAGCCTATGGTATGCAAATACAGATGCACAATTCATTTTAGACGCTTATTCAATTGAACTTATTACAAATCGTACATGACTAAATTAGATCGAAATTGGCAACTACTTAGGAATTAGTTTGTTTAATTATCAACAAATGTCTAGCCGTCAGGTAGTGCACATTGTGCTTTCATTGCTTACCGTTGCATTATGGATCTAGAAAAACTATTTTCATAAACACATCTACAATTACAAATAGGACATTTATTTTAAAAGCTCATAAGTTTCTTGCTAAAGAACATGATGACTCTGAAAATGTTATCTTTGCTTCAATTACTGACAAGTACAATGCAAGATCTATATCACTAGAGAACATTTGCCTAGTAAAATTTGCTACATACTACACATGAACACTAACAAATATGAAATGCCGTAGAAAAACAAAAATCACATGCTATGTTAGATACAACAAACATGTTGACTTCAAAAACTATTATAGAGAGAAATTGACGTTGTTCGTGCTATATCGTGAACTAGAAGAGGTATTGAAACAAAATTTGACACATGGTATTTAACATTTACTATATATCGATGGTGGTAAATGAAAATGAAAACTAATTTATTGTAAAAGTAGGCCCCCAATGGGGGAACATAGATATCGCTACTTTCAACATTGAAAACAACCTTAATTTGACATTCAACTATGAAAATGTAAACGAACCTAATGGTCATACGCACTTTGAGCAATATGACATTGATAATGACCTTCAATATGCTACAACAAAGGTAACAATTCACAACCAACCTAAAAACAAATTCGACATAAGCAAAGTACCATTTTTAATAAATATTGAAGAGTACTTTGCTTTGCAAAAGCAACTAAACGAAGAACAACAAATTATAGTAAAGGATATTAGTAGAAGGAAGTTTTTAGCTCCAAATGATCCTTTCCATTTATTCTTAACAGGAGGTGTAGGCGCAGGCAAAACATACATTGCAAAAGTAATATAGCAAGCAGTATGTCGTTTTTGGAACATGCAAATGAATAACGATTCCTTAAAAGTGAAAGACATTATCGTAGCTTACACTAGAAAAATAACCTATAATGTGAATGGTGCAATTGTTCATTCTATTTTCCAACTACCGTATCAAATGTCAAAGATGTTACCATTAGACTCAAATACTCTAGATACAATGACCAAATAATATAGTGAGGTGCAAATACTATTAATTGATGAGGTATCATTAATTGGAAGCCACATGTTATTTAACATAGACACGTGACTATGTGAAATAATGCGTAGACCAACAGAGGCCTTTGGAAATGTAAACACCATATTTTGTGGAGACTTATACCAAGCCCAACCAATTCTAGATTCGTGGTTATTTAAAAAACTAATCATGCACAACGAAACAATACAATATATGTTTTGGCGGACTATGTCAAATGCTTTCAATTACAACATGGAACACGACAACAAAATTTCTTGTTCATATCAATTCTTAATCGTATAAGAACTTGCACCCAAACAAATGTAGATATTGAAAACTTAAATCACCACCGTTATAGAATCTTCCACTCAATCCAAGTTTCCCATACCTATTTTACAATAAACATCGACATTGACAAACACAACAAGAACATGCTTACGTTTATACTAGGAGAAATGTATACACTAAATGCAATTGACTACATGGAAACTAATGCCATTGACAATGACTTGGCAACTAGTAAAAAATTAGGGTTACTAAAAACTATAACTTTAAAACAAGATATTCGTATAGGATTGATTGGCGGGAACTATAACATATGTGATGACTTAGTGAATGACACAGATGAAATATTCAAAGCCTTTACAACTAGAACAAGTTTAATTTAGATAAAGTTACTAACATTGGCAATGCAAGCGCACAAAAATGAAAACCATGTAATTAAAAATGTCAATAAACCTTTGGACTCCTATAACAAGAGTTGCAAAACAAATATGGATTAACAAGAAAACTATTGTTCGATATCAATTCCTTATACAAATAGCCTATGCTAGAACTATACACAGAGCCTAAGGCCTAATAAAGGACAACATTGACTTTCGATCATTTCAAAGTACATTTCCATGGCTTTTTATACATTGCACTTTCGCATGTAAAAATATTGACTCATTATATCTTATAAATAAGATACAACATAACAACTTTTATTGTTTAGTGATGTGGAAACCGAAATGCATAGGTTTCTACATTCTTCAAAATGGACACCATTATATAACTTCATACAACCCAACCCTAAATATTTGCGTATTTTCTCACTACTCAATATATGGATTTAACACTACACCTTGAACACATAACACATGATTACATAATAATGCAATCATACATCATCGGTTACAAGAAACACAAATGCCAAAAATGTCAAACCACACAATCCTTATCGCAAACATTATATGTCATTCCTATGATGAATATCTACGACCTTCTTACGTATTCCAATAAAAATCTATGTATACAACATTAAAACATTTAATACAACTTATATTGAAAGTATTACAATTGATATATTATATTTGTATACGCATATATGAATTACAAACATATATTTGAGGTCGCTTAAGTCTGTTAATAAAAATTACGAAATTATTAAAAAACGTCACCTCTACTTTAATAACTAATATGCAATCGATTATAATTGGAGGCTTGAACATTGACATGACAAAGCTCAAAACCAAACAAACCAACTTTGCAATGACACGCACGAAAACAATCTACTCTAGTACTGCCTACCATTGCAACAACCAATGGTAACACATAAATAGACCATCGCTTTGACGAATATGGATATTACGAAGATGACCATTGAAGTCGGTCATGCATATTGGATTGATCATAATGCACTTTTAATTTCATTCTAAGTTTTGTAATAGCAATACCCTTATGCCAAACCACAAACTCTCCACTCGTAACTTGCTATTTTCATTCCGCAACGCAAAACAACAAAGCAAAATACATATTACAAATACAAAACACATATAGAATAGCCACTCATAATGCATTGAAAAATATATTTGTTCCTTATGCTTCTATTACATATACAAATCATGTCACAATTTATATTATGTACTGAGATATTTACTATGTAACTCTTATTTTCATGAAACCATCATGAAGAAACAAATTTAATTTAATAGGTTGACTCGCCAAGACAACAATAACTAAAGAAGTACGTCCCTTGTAAATTTGATTCTTTAATTCCAATTTCTCCACCCATTACTAATTCATTTCTTTGTTCCAACAATGTGCAAGACGAGAAATGCAAGCCCCACGTTAATATTTATTGATGATGGAACAACTACAAACCGGGAAAATTTTTGAGAGTGATGTCATGGTGTGTGTAAAACAATCATTGATAATAAATGAGAAAAAAATTATTGCACGTGAACCTTACAGATATAAAAGGTGAATTGACAATAATTGTTAACTTAATGACACATTTAATTAAAGTTCATGAACATAAAATAATCCTAAAAAACCATTCACATAACAATTTTCACAATTGCTCCAAAAGTGAATATGACTATTGTGATCGCGATTTTATATTGTTGATGACTGAAACCACAAGCATAATATCTATTGATTCTATTTGCTTTCAACATATATTCATCCCAAATTCAAGCATCCACCGCATTTATTGGCCACTATTATTGACTACTATGCAACTACAACTATAGTAGCCATTTGTACATCAACCCAAAAATAAGTAACCAATTTATCATCGACATTACTGAGAGGGTAACTCGCTCAATGAAAAAACACGTAAAGCTTTCCACTCTATATAACAATTTTACATATACATATAAATTATTTACAACATTCTTATTCCAAAATAAACCGATTGTTATTTGATTTAATGGATGACATGTATATTTTTTCTAGACATTTTGCAACAGAATACGAAATGATCAAAAACAAAATCTAGAGAAAATAACCTGTTATATACCTCTTCAAAAATTTCGCTAAACAGAGCGAAAACACAAACACAACATTGCGGAGTACACAATCTACCTTTGTCACCACTATAAATACAAAAAGATCTATGGATCACTTACAATTATTACTAGACTAGATACGACAATGAAGGTACTGATTACAAAGTTGTTAAATCTGCCTTATATTCTTGTCAATTGACAAAAACTAAGTTATTAAAATACTTTAGTAATTGTGAAACTTAGTGGAGGTTTGGATTCAATGTTGTGAGATTTACCGAAATTTGATTTTAGTGTTGTGAATTTTAGCTAGATTTTGCTTTCTATATTGTGAAATTCAACGGCCTTTTACTTTCAATGTTATAGAATTTTGCGCAAGTTTACTTTCAATGTTAAATGAACGGTAGAAGTTTACTTTCAATGTTGTAAAATTTTGGAATAATTTAACTAAAATTCACTTTCAATGTTGGCAAATGTAGCTTAAATGTGATTTCTTATAAGGTGAAATTCAGTTGAAATTTGTTTTCAAATGTTGTGACATTTAAGTGAAGGTTGCTTTCATGCGAAGCAATATCTGCTCGAAATATGTTTTGTAAGTTGTTAGAATCAACGACAATTTACTTTTACTATTAGTAAAATAGTGTTTATGTTAAATAAAAATTTGTTGATTTTAACAACATACAAAGTAGATTTTAGACAAATATTATTTTTTGTATAAAAACAACCTTCACCTAAATGTCATAACATTTGAAAGAAAACTTCAACCGAATTTGATCTTATAGGAAATCAAGTTTAAGCTACATTTGTCAACATTGAAAGCGAACTCTAGTTAAATTCCTTTGGAATTTCACAACATTGAAAACAAACTTCTATCAGATTTGACAACATTGGAAGAAAATTTCTACCAAATTTCACAACATTAAAAGTAAAAACCCGCTAAATTTTGCAATATAGAAAGTAAAATCTAGCAAAAATTCACAACATTGAAAACAAATTTCTGGGAAATCTCATAGTTTTGAATGTAAACTTCCACTAGGTTTCACAATTCATGAAAGTATTTTAATATCTTAGTTTTTGTCAATTGACAAGAGTGTGAGACAAATTTAACAACTTTGCAATCAATCGCACCATCACCGTCGTATCCAATAGTAGTTGTAAGCAATCCACATATTTTTTTACATTAACAATGGTGAAAAAGTAGATTGTGTACTTTGCAATGTTTAGTTTGTGCTTTCGCTCTGTTTTGCCAAGTTTTTGAAGAGGTATATAACAATTTCTTTTCTTCTAATTTTGTTTTCGATCATTTGGTATTCTGTTATAAGTGTTTGGAAAAGATATACCTGTCATTCATTAAATCAAATAACAATAAGTTTATTTTGGAATGAAAATGTTATAAATAATTTATATGTATATGTAAAATTTCTATAGAGAGTGAGAGGCTTACATGTGCTTTGTCATTGGGTGAGTTGCCATCTGTAATGTCGATGATGAATTGGTTACCTATTTTTTGGGTTGATGTACAAATGGTTGTTATAGTTGCAATTGCATAGTGATCAGTGGTGGCTAACAATTGGTGGATGCTTGAATTTGGAATGAACATATGTTGAGGGAAAATAGAATCAATAGATTCTATGGTTGTGGTTTCAGTCATCAACAATATAAAATCGCAATCGCAATGGTCATATTCACTTTTTGGAGCAATGGTGAAATTTGTTATGCGAATATTTTTTTGGAATTATTTTATGTTCACGAGCTTTAATGAAAAGTGTCATTAAGTTGACAATTATTGTCAATTCACATTTTTATTTATGAGGTTTCCGCACAATAACTCTTTTCCTTGTTTATCAAAGATTGTTTTATACACAACCATGACATCACCCTCAATTTTTTTTTTTTTCAGATTTGTAGTTGTTCACATCATCAATAGATATTAATGCGGGGCTTGCATTTTCTCGGCCTGCACATTGTTAGAACAAGGAAATAAATTACTAATGTGTGATAAAATTTGAATTAGAGAATCAAATTTGTAAGGGACATACTTCTTTAGTTGTTCAGATCGACAGTCAACATTTTCAATCAGTGTTTCTTCCATGATGATGACTGCAACAATAAGGGTTACATAGTAAGTATCAAGTACATGATATATACTGTAACATTATTTGTATATGTAATGAAAGCGTAATAAACAAATACTTTTTTCAATGCATTCTAAGTGGCTATTTTGAATGTGCTTTGTATTTGCAATTGCATTTGTAATATGTATTTTGATTTGTTGTTTTACGTTGCAAAATGAACATAACAAGTTATGGGTGGAGAGTTTGTGATTTGGTATGCATAAGAGTATTGCTATTACAAAATGGGAATGAAATTAAAAGTGCATTGTGATCAGTCCAATATGCATGGTTGACTTCAATGGCCATCTTCGTAATATCTATATTCGTCCAACAATGGTCTATTTGTGTGTTAGCATCGGTTGTTGCAATGGTAGACACTAGGAGTATGTTGTTTTGGTGCATTTCATTGTGAAGTTGATTTGTTTGGTTTTGAGCTTTGTCATGTCAATGTTGAAGTCTCCAACTATAATCGATTGCATATCGGTTGGTAAAGTAGAGATGACAATTTATAAGAATTTTGTAATGTTTATTAGCATATTTAATGGCCTCAAATATATGTTTGCTATTCATATATGCGTATGCAAATATAATATATTCATACTTTCAATATGGGCGTATTAAATGTTTTAATGCAAATATAATATATCAATTGTAATACTTTCAATGTGAGTGTATTAAATGTTTTAATGTTGTATACATGAATTTTTATTAAACATGTGAGAAACCGTGAATATTCATTATAGGAACGACATCGAATGTTTGCAAGAGGGTTGTGTGGTTTGACATTTTCAACGTTTGCGTTTCTTATAAATAGACGATTGCATGATTGCATGATTACATAATCATGTGTTATGTGTTTAATGTGTAGTGTTAAACTCCTTGTATTGAGTGATAAAATATGTAAGTGTTTGGGGTTGGGCTGTAGAAGTTGTATAATGGTGCCCATTTTGAAGAATGTAAAAAATCATGCATTTCGGTTTCCACATCACTAGATAATACAAAGTTGCTTTGTGTAGCTTATTTATAAAATACAATGAGTCAATGTTTTCTACACGTGAAAGTGCAATGTATACAAGGCTATGTAAATGTACTTTGAAAGGATCGAAAGCCAATGCCTCCATTGTTAGGCCTTAGGCTCTGTGTATGGTTATGACACATACACTTTATATAGGGAAT
This sequence comes from Taxus wallichiana var. yunnanensis, assembly GCA_018340775.1. Lineage (NCBI taxonomy): Eukaryota > Viridiplantae > Streptophyta > Pinopsida > Cupressales > Taxaceae > Taxus > Taxus wallichiana. The sequence goes on from CM031239.1 coordinate 171,776,734, forward strand.
TGATGTCGAACAATAGTTTGCTTGTTAGTCTGTATTTGTTTGACAACTCTTGCTATAGGAGTCAAGTGCTTATTAATATTTTTAAGTACTTAGTTTTCATTTTCGTGCGCTCGCATTTGTCAATGTCAGTATTGCTAAACTCTATCATAATTAAGCTTGTTTTATTTGTAAAGGCTTGAATATTCCATCTATTTCATTCATTAAGCCATCACATATATTATAGTTCCCGCCAATCAATTCTGTATGAATATCTTGTTTTAAAGTTATAGTTGTTGGTGGCACCGACTTTTTACTAGTTATTAAGTTATTGTCAATGACATTAGTTTCCATGTAGTCAATTGTGTTTAGTGTATACATTTCTTCTAGTAGAAGCGTAAGCATGTTTTTGTTCTGTTTATCAACGTTGATGTTTTTGTGAAATATGTATGAGAAGCTTGGATCTAGTGGGGGGTTTTGTAACAGTGGTGGTTTAAGTATTCAATATCTGTATTTGTTTGGGTGCAAGTTCTTATACGGTTAAAAATTGATATGAACATGAAATTTTGTTGCTGCATTACATGTTGGAATTGAAAGCATTTGACATAGTATGACCAAAATGTATATTGTATTGTTTCGTTTTGCATGATTGATTTTTTAAATAACCATGAATCTAGAATTGGTTGGACTTGGTATAAAGCACGACATAAGATGTTGTTTACATTTCAAAGGCCTTTGTTGTCTCACATTATTTCATGTAGTCACTTATCTAATGTTAAATAATATGCAACTTCTAATTAATGATACCTCATCAATTAATAGTATTTACAACTCACTATAGCGTTTGGTCATTGTATCTCAGATTATTTGAGTTCAATGGTAAGCATCTTTGACATTTGATACGGTAATTAGAAAATAGAATGAGCAAAGTTGTGCCATTCACATTATAGGTTGCTTTTTTAGTGTATGCTATAATAATGTCTTTCACTTTTAGGGATCATTATTCATTTCCTTGTTATAAAACCAACATACCGCTTGGTATATTACTTTTGTAGTGTATGATATACTTTTGCCTCGCACCTCTTGTTAAATATAAATGGAAATGATCATTTAGAATTGACAACTTCTTTGTCGATATCCTTTATTATAATTTGATGTTTTTCGTTTAGTTGCTTTTGCAAGACAAAGTACTCGTAAGTATCTATTAAAAATGGTACTTTGTTTATGTCCAATTTGTTTTTAGATTGGTTGTGAACTATTATATTTTGTAGCATCTTTGAAGGTCATTGCCCGCCAATGTTATATTGCTCAAAGTGCATAGGACCATTATGTTCATTTACATTTTCATAATCAAATGTCAAACTAGGGTCATTTTCAATGTTGAAAGCGTATATCTATATTCCCCTATTAGGAAGCCTGCTTTGCAATGAATTAGTTTTCATTGTTATTTATCATCGCCTAATATGCAAAGAAATGCTAAGGGAAAGCGCACTAAGTTAAGGGGGGCCCAAAAGGGGTTAGTAAGTGGACACATTTTTCTCAAATAAAAATCTTCAACTTCTACGAATTATTTGAAATAGTTACACTCAAAATTGGAAAATGTTATAAAAACATGAATCATAACATTTTGATATGAACATAAATGTTGAGCCATTATTTGAGAATCAAAATGTTGAACCTTTATCTAAGAATCCAAATGTTAATCCTGAAATTTGGATGGAAACACTGAATGAAGAAAGTAACCTTGCTAATGAATCTTTACCTCTAAGAACACCTCCTTCCATTTTGCATAGAAAATCCATTCACTTAATTGAAATTGATGAAAACATTATAAAACCAATGCCTAACAAAATGTCTGAAAGAAATGCGAGAAGAAAAACTAGTGGAATTTGGGACAATTACTTTGAGAATTTAAATGATACACAAAGATGTCAATTATTTGTTACGTTGATGAAATTAATTAAGATGAGACCTACAATGAATACTCTAGGGTTAAGAACATCTAATGTTGATGATCGAAATGTGTCAATTGTTAAAAATATACATAAAGCATACCAAACTGTAGGTGTCAACAGACACACCAAAGATAGTAATGTTACACGACGTGTACTTACTAATTATATAGTAAGTGATAAAACAATTAATAAATGATTGATTAGAAAAACAAGTAGAGATTTGAAGCTAAATAGAAAAACACTACTGAAAGTAATAGGGAGATGTAAAAGTCTCGAGTCAACGAATAACACCGACTATTGGGCATTCTCTAGTAGACTACCATGGAAAGACAATGATACATTGATATTCTAAAAGAGTTACTTGTAAAGTTTTGGAACGAGGACACAAGAGTGTCACTGAATAGAAGAGATACAATAAAAAGAAGAATATGTTTTCGTAATCGTGAATCACGTTCAAAACATTTCTTGGATATGACTTAAACACAATTGTTCTCTAAGTTTAAGAATGAAAATATAGAAATTAACATTAGCCAAAGATTTTTGAAATGAACAAACCCTTTTATGTGAAAATCAATCACTCACGTACCACTTGTTGTAGGCATCATGTTGAATTTTCAATACATTATGATATTTTTGTCAAGTACATTGTGTTTGCATGCCGACATCATGTTGTAAGAGTGTAGATTAAATGTTTCGCCAAAATTTGCAAGGAAATTTATTCCTATGATATTTTGTGAAAGATCAACTAGTCAATTTTTATAACAAAACATATTTGGATGGAACATGCAACGTATGTGGTGGCTTGCCAAAATTGAAAAGTTGTATCCATAAGGAGAGTACACATTCAATAGGAAAAAAATTAGTCGGTTCAACAACTATAAATCAATGACATATCAATTAAAAGATGAAAAAGAATTTAAGAGGTGTGAGATTGTTAGAAAACAATTACTTGTATCAAAATATATTGTCAAATTCAGAGAGGAAATTGTTTATGAGTATGCAAGACACACATAAAACTCAATGGTTGGATAAACGATTCAAGTTAAACAAGGACATATTTCCACTTGGTACTATTGTTTGAGTAGTTGATTTATAGAGAATTACACATTACATGCACAAATGTGTTGGGTTTTAGGTTTGCACTTGGAATGAAACCACAGTCAGGGGACAAGCAAGTCCTTCCTCTTTAATGAGAGAGGTTCCCTTATTTAAAGCAGGGGCAAAACCTATGTACAAATGCACAATCTTTCATTCAATGGTGGTTTTCGATATCCTGAAATGTGTTTTAAGCTTGGAAAGTTATCAATACATGAGGATAGAAGACTTTGAAGAGAGGAGGGAGGTAGAAGAAGACAATACTTTCAGGAAAAGAGATGGTAGAGAAAACCCTTATATGTATTGTGCAAATGAGATATAGAGTAGAACCATCCACGTTTATAACAGACACAATTCGCAGACTCAAAGTTCTAGAGATTGTACAAACTAGAACACAAAGTTTCCAAGCACACAAGGATTAGATGATTCACAAATCAAAACCAGAAGGAAAGAGAAAGCAAAAGAAAAAGGGAAAAACCTTTGTATTGATTTCTTCCAATTCAAAATTATAGTTCCAGAATAATCAAAATTCCAACCCATACAATGGCTTTGAAAGCTCATGATATAGCTTGCAAGAGACGGTTACAACTTCCTCGAGCAAGCAAGAAACAATTACAACTTATTCCAATCATCCACGCCCTTTCGAATTCTTGAAAACACAAAGAAAACGTTAATGGCGGAAAAACCATTTTTTAAATATATGGCCGTTACATTATTTTACCAGTTAAAACATGGGCCATTCGATTTGCTTTTACAACTTCAAATTTGGGCCACCCACGTGGGAGAAATTGATTGGAGCGGGCCTGCGAACACCTCTTGCATTCTTTGCCTTTGAAGCAGCGCTAGGCTGACACGTGGAGAGCTCCCTGCCGGTTCCTTTATACTTAGCCGATTCGGGCCAATTTTCTGCTTGACTTATGTTGACCCCTAGACACATGGAGGGTCTAGCGCTCATTTGAGTTTCTGCTTTGGAAATGCCCCCTGAAGCTGCACCGAGCTGACACATGTCTCCTTCCGCCGGTCTTGGACTTTTCAATGGCCAACTCCGTCTTCATATTGACTTTAACCACGTGGTGAGCTGGCACTACTTGGAGACTGACCCTTTGATTTCACTTCCGAAATGGCGCCATTAAGGCACGTGGCGGCTTCCGCCAACCCACCCATACTTGGTCAATTTTAACTATCGGCTCTGTCCCTTTTTGGACCTAGGACACGTGGAGGACTAACACAAGTTTGAGAACTACCCCCGACTTTGACTCTTGAAGCTGCGCCGATGAGGCATGTGTCGCCGTCCACTAAACCTTCCATACTTAGCCAATTTTAGCTTGTTCTGTCTTCATTTTGTACCTGGGACAAGCAGAAAGCTTGTGCTTATTTGAGGATTGTCCTTGGACCCTGCCCCTGGAGTTGCGCCGTTTGGACACATGACGACTTCTGTTGAACCTTGAAATATGGCCAAACCGCATCTAATCAAAGATATTCACGTATTACCTGTGGACTCTAGGAATAAACTAAAAATAAGGAAAAAACTTCACCATACGCCCGACTTTCAAATTGCTCTCCATGAATAGGAAAACTACAAACAATGCTAGGCTCGATGCGATTCAATACTCCAAGGTACAGACTCGATTTTTTTGAAACTTGACTTGAAAAGAGGGGAATTTTGGGGTCGATAACAAAATGGAGGTTCAATCTCAATACCATAACTTAGTGCAAGTTGCTATTTTCGTGCATATAACATTTATGCACTCTTCAAATAACACCGAGTAAAATCAATAAATATTAAGAGAGTACATTTCTATATCGTTGATGATCATGAAACAATTCTTGCTACCGTCAAGAGTAGAGTTGATCCTTACGGTTCAGTGGATTGAATTTCCAAAGGTATGTTCACTTAAGATTTGATATATATCTACATGAATTTAATTTGAATATTTACTTTAATGATTTTGTTTAAATTTGTAGGTTTTAAAATTTTAATTAATTGCTTACTAACATGTTTATGTAGGTTAGTGGTGCCAAAAAAGCTTCCACATTCACGTGGTTGGTATCATTGTTAGTAGAGAGTTTATTATTCTCAAAGCTAAAAGAAATTAAAGGAAATTAAATATTATAAAGAAACATTTTTTTTTTCATTTTACCACCTATATTGTATGAAAAATCTCTTCTTAAAATTCTCATTTCACCACCTATATTATTGAACCATCTTTTCTTAACATGTTTCCAAGTACTTGTTTCGTATTGAAGGATTTTGGGCATCGAAACGACGCCTCCCCAAGCGTTAACCAAGCCATCTCGACGCGTGTGTAAATTTAGTTCGATGCCACGAGCTTCCGTTTGCAAAATATAGCAATAGACAACCTTACACCTTTGGATCGGCTGGACTATTTGGTGCTTTTGCAAACAATAAGACAATGAGAGGACCGGATTGAGATGGAAAAAACCAAGACAGCTTTCGGAGAGGGTACCAACGCAAAGGTGTAGGATTAGACAAGACCTTTCAAGGTGCCATGAAGGCTGAGAAATCACTCGATGAACTTATACTATTTTTTTGCTCTCGGGGCTCGTAAGGGACTATGCTCGGACATAATAGCTCGGAAGCACCGACATCGTATGACAACAAAATGATGCCTCCCTAAGCATTTACCAAGCCATCCCGACGCTGGTGTGTGCAATCAGCTAGGTGCCATGAGTTTCCGTTTGCAAAATATAGCAATGGAAAACCTTACACCGACTCAAACTGAACTATTCGGTGCGATTTACAAACAATAAGACCATGAGAAGACTGAGTTGAGATGGAATACACCGAGGCGAGACTTTCATAGAGGGTACGAACGCGGAGGTGTAAGATCAAATGAGACTTTTCAAAGTGCCACGGAGACCTAGAAATCACCAACAAACTTATAGCTTTTTTTGCTCTCAAGGCTCTTAAGGGACTATGCTCGGACGAAGAAAGCCAAAGCACCGACACCATATGACATTGAAAACGACACCTCCCTAAGTGTTTATTAGGTCATCCCAATGCGTGCTTGTGGTCGGTTTGGTGCCATGAGCTTTCGTTTGCAAAATATAGCAATGGACAACCTTACACTGACTTTGAAACTAGACTATTTGACATTTTTGCAAACAATAAGACAACGAGAGGACCGAATTGAGATGGAGAAAACCAAGACATACTTTCATAGAGGGTACCAATGCGGAGGTGTAGGATTAGATGAGACCTTTCAAGGTGCCACATAGGTCGAGAAATCACTCGGCGAACTTATACCATTTTTTTCTCTCAGGGCTCTTAAGGGACTATGCCCGACGAAGTAGCCTGGAAGCACCGACACCGTATGACAGTGAAACGATGCCTCCCAATTATTTATTGGGCCATCCCGACGCGTGTACATAGTCGGTTCGGTACCACAAGCTTCCGTTTGCAAAATATAGCAATGGACAACCTTACACTAACTCAAACTGAACTATTCGATGCAATTACAAACAATAGGACCACGAGAAGACCGAATTGAGATGGAATAAACCAAGATAGGATTTCACAAAGGGTACAAATCCGGAGGTGTGAGATCAAACAAGACCTTTCAAGGTGCCACGGAGACTGAAAAATCACTCGGCGAACTTATAGCCTTTTTTTTGCTCGTAAGGCTTTTTAAAGGACTATGCTCGGGACGAAGTAGCCTGAAGCATCGACACCGTATGACATAGAAACGATGCATCCTCAAGTGTTTATTAGGCCATCCCTATGCGTGTGAACGGTCATTTCGGTGTCACGAGCTTCCGTTTGCAATATATAAAATTGAACAACCTTCCACTGACTTAAATTGAACTATTGAAGTGAGCTTAAAAACAATAGGACCACGAGAGGACCAAATTGAGATGGAGAAAATCGAGACAAAATTTCGTAGAGGGTACTAACATGGAGGTGTAGGATTAGACGAGACCTTTCAAGGTGCCACAAAGGTGAGAAATCACCTAATGAACTTATACCATTTTTGCTCTCATGGCTATTAAGGGTCTATGCTTAGATGAAGTAACCCGGAAGCACTGACACCATATGACACCGAAACAACGTCCCCCAAGTGTTTACCAGGCCATCCCGATGCATGTGCGCGGTCGGTTTGGTGCCACGAGCTTCCGTTTGCATATATAACATCGAACAACCTTCCACCTTTGACTCGAATTGAACTATTCAACACAATTACAAACAATAGGACCACGAGAAGACCAAATTGAGATGGAATAAACCAAGATAGGATTTTGTAGAGGGTACTAACATGGAGGTGTAGGATCTAACGAGACCTTTCAAGGTGCCACAGAGACCGAGAAATCACCTCGACGCGTGTATGTGGTCTATTCGGTGCCACAAGCTTCCATTTGCAATATATTGCATTAATAACCTTGCATTAGAGTTTGAGTAAAAGCTAATGTTTACTTAATATGTGTTGTATTAATTTTGATTGAAAGAGATGAATAGACTCGTGTGTAAGCTAATTTGTTATTTGTTATAGTGTGCAATGGAACATGAATATACTTGTTCTGTGTTTTCTTTGAATCTTATTGCATTGGAGTGAAATTAAGTGATACAACTCTTGAGGCAAATGCCAAATATCCAAAAACAATTTGGTACAACCCTTTTCTAAGAAACCCCTTCCTTGTGGGAAGCTTGCACAAATAAATGTTACCCAATACAATTATCTCCTTTTTTTATAGCTTGTGAAATATTTGGAGCTCCAAGAGTGTTGTAAATTGAGAATAACAAGTCCAATGGTATTTTTGGGTCCTGATAGTTAGGATTCCAAGAAAATTTGATCATTTTTAATGCTCTTTTGAATAATTCTTTCAGTTACAAGTTGTCGGGAACGAAGGTTTCATTCGAAGAATAGAGCTTGATATGTCCGGTGCTTGTGTAAGCTGGCAATTTGAGAGGATTTCTGAGGTTCAATTTTATTTTCCAAGATGCATTACTCCAATGTTTGAGAATGTTTCTCCAGATGCAATGACATTCTAATTTAGACACTTGATGATTCCTGAATGTCCAATCCTACAACAGACACCAATAGTCCTCAATCCTTGGATGTAGAGAGACACTAAGATAGCTAGAGAAAAAAAGAAGCAATGCAACTTCATAAAACTTATCCAAGATTTTAAGCTTTCTCCTATGGAAATGGCCATTTTCATCATGAAAAATACACATTTTTGCATCAACCCATCTACCCCCTACCTTCTTACCAAGTGGCTCGAGAAGCCATTTTACAAAGAACCCAAGCTTTATATATTGAGCTAAGCATTGAAACTTATAGGAAGTATAATAATATGCTACAAGTGGTCTTTAGGAACCTCATAAAAGTGGATATATGCTATAAAATACAATGGGACAATGCTAGTTAGTGCTTCAATAACAAAAAGTGAAAAGGTGAGCTCGAAGGAATTGTAGGTTTAGAAAAATGTTCTCTAAACATATACACATTGATAAATTGAATGAATAATTACTCAGATTAGATAACTCTTTATACATGTTATATAAATATTGATTTCCAAAGTTTCATGCATATTATACATCGAAAACACTCTAGTATACAACACCAATAAATGAAAAAACATCCATAATGTCTTATATTGTCAAGTGCACATCATATTAGTTTCATACAAAAATAATCTCAGAAATGTAAGGTCTCATACAAAAATATTGAGTTCCAAATAGTATTAATGTGCACAATAAATATAAAAATGTGAATAGGTCATATAATATCAAGTCAATGCCATATAGGCATACATACAATGCCATGCACATAGGCATACAAAATAAATGATATATATATATATATATATATATATATATCCTCTCTTTGCCTTGCTCGAAGAAGGCCCTCCCTTAGACGTAGATGGAGATCTGTGAGATGACTCGGGATCCTCCATGTCCTGACTACGAGTCCTCTTCCACTCAAAACTCCCTGTAGTTGAACCTATAAATACAAACAATTTTTTTGTCAAAACTTAATGTATAAGTTTTCAACATGTATAAGACCGTGTTAATGAAACTATTTACATTTACATGCACTTACCGCAATCTCTCGGTCACATTGAATCTACATCTCATGCTCAGATGAGTCAACGAGAACTATTGGATCACGAACAAGGGTGTCAAAACGATGAGCTCGAGGAGTCCATGCCCTCGAAGTAAAAATGGAAGGGGTTGAACCCTACATACACATAAGATTACAAAATCAAACATCAAAATTAGCTTATAGAACTATATTAACAATAATTTTTTGAATGCTAGATCTAAACATTTACGCCAACTAAGTACATGTATGTGTAATGACAATATTTTAACTAATTTTATCAATATACAACTATTTTTTTATTGTGCCATGCTTGTGAATCATATGAACAGTGGCTGCTACCTGTTGTAGGTAACTCCTATGTATACACAATGCAGTCACGTTGATTATCTACATGATGCTACAATGAAGGAAATTATTAAAATAATTTAACATAATATGAATTACACGAGCTATTTAATGAAAATACATAGTTTTTATACCTCAGTGAGTTGTTGCGCAGATGAAATTGCAATGACAACACCTTTCTCTACTCCTCGTAGAGATGGTGGTGTGTCTAGTGAGGTCATCAACTTTATCAAAATATATTACGTCAAGTTAGTTGAGCATATATAATATATATACAAGAACATACATATATAGACATATATTTGAGTTCAAAAGTTATATATATTTTCATACGTGAAAATTTTACACAATTAACATTCTAAATTACCTCTCGTGAATGTATGCATAGGCATGGTGCTTGCAACCTATGGTTGGGATGATGACATCCCGACGTGCTATAATATTAATGCATACATGTACATATGTATGTGTAAGTTAATAAATTTGACCAAGTTCAAATACAATTATTTTAAAATTTTAACATATATAAGTAAATCAAGTACTTATATCTTTTTGTAACATGTAATAAAAATAACAAATATCAGTGAAGGTGTCGTGGATGTCTGGAATCCAAATGTATCACTCAAAAAGGTGTCAGACATAGCCACATTATCATGTGTACCACCAATGACAACTCCACCAACACCACTTGCATGAACGTATCATCCTCATCGGGTCCCAAGCATATGCTACCACATGACGTGCAAAGATGTGGCCTCATGCTACTACTTCTTGGAGGAATACTCTGTCTACCTCCATGAACATATGTATCAGAAATCTCCCTTGTATGTTGAACAAGGGTATCGGAGAGCCCCGAAGTGCGTAATGTATCAATCTCTATTGTCTCCTTCACTACTACAGGGACAATCTCAGGATGAGGGGTTTTTGTGTGGGGACTCTACCATGTTGAATAGGTGCACGTTGTGCACCTGGTCTATCATGTGGAGAACCTTTTCCTCGGCCCTGAAACTCACGAGAAATCAAAATAGTTCGGGATCTCATTGAGGATAAACTCGTAATTGAGTTTCCTCAAAAAGTATCTGGAACTTCGTTGTTATTGCAAGGTGGAATATCAAACACCATCCACCATCGGTCCCAAAAATGATTCTTTATCAGATCATTATTGCTCCAGTGGATTGGAAACTGTTTGTATGACATCATAACCGACAAATTAGTTCTAGGGTCATGAATAATGCACATATGCGGTCTTTTGTAATTTGTTTTTTCTTTACATCTGCATATGATAATTTTTTGGCGTAGTATTCCCTACAATGCTCTCTATAAGATGTCTAACGATCAATTTGACTCGTTGCCGCGTCAACCTGAGTCAATAATGCCTCCAATGTGTTTGCAAGTGAGGCACGATGGGGTTTGTAGAATGGGGATCCCTCATTGTTTTAATTAATTCCTCAATTTCAATTTTATTTTCCACTATATGGGCTGCTAAATCCTCCTGACTACCTAGGGGATGTTCAAAAATTATAGGAGGGCTAAGAGGGTTCATAGGATTTGCAGGGTTTTGTTGTGGTTGTGGTGGAACTGTAACATTAAAAACCATGTATTTAATTAAAATCTACAATATAATTACCAAATTTCAATGCAATTTAGAGAAAAACAATTTTCCTTACCTCTTCTCACTCTTCTCTGTGGTGCCATTGTCGATTCCAATCTTCGTGGCGATTTGTAGATGATCTTGGGAGCTAGCTGTTGAATATGAACCGTGACTGTAGGGTTTTTCTCTCAAATTCGTGTTTGGGGGAAATGAAAATGAGGAAGGGCTTGGTTTTTTTGTTTATAGTTTCACAAAATGCGTATGCGTTATAACACGTACACATTTTAGCTTCGTGAATTACCGAACCAAAAACATAACGCGCGACGCGCGTTTGCTTATTTTGCATTTGTGTCCGCTTTTTGGCCCCCAGATTGGTGCACTTACCCCAAAGTACCATGTGTCAAATTTTTGTTTAAATGATTCTTTTGGTTCATGATATGGCACAAACAACATCAACTTCTTTCTCGTAATAGTTTTGAAGTCAACATGTTTTTGTATCTAACATAGTGTATGATTTTTTTTTTTACGATGTTTCTTATTTGTTAGTGTTCCTGTGTAGTATGCAACAAATTCTCATTAGTAAATGTTTTCTAATGATATAGATCTTGCATTGTACTTGTAAGTAATTGAAGCGCACACAACATTTTCAGAGTCGACATTTTATTTATCAAGAAACTTAGGAGCTTTTAAAATAAATGTCCTATTTGTAATTGGAGATGTGTTCATCAAAATAGTTTTTCTAGATCCATAATGCAACGGCAATGAAAACACAATGTGCACTTCCTGATGGCTAGACATTTGTTGATAATTAAGCAAACTACTACCTCCTGAGCAACGTATGAATTACATTTGACCTATAAGCTTTTAAAATAAATGTCCTATTTGTAATTGGAGATGTGTTTATTAAAATGGTTTTTCTAGATCCATAATGCAACGAAAATGAAAGCACAATGTGCACTTCCTGACGGCTAGACATTTGTTGATAATTAAGTAAACTACCTCCTAGGTAACGTATGAATTGCATTTCACTTCCATTATTGTTTGTCGCTTCTTCACGTATTATGTGAAAAAGTAGTTGTCAATTTCCGATCTAATTTAGTCATGTACGATGTGCAATAAGTTACTAGTTGAATAAGCGTCTAAAATGAATTGTACATCTGTATTTGCATACCATAGGCTTGGCACTTTAGGGGAAAATGCATTTGTCCACATATCGTGTGGATGCCTCTTTAATATTATGGCAGGGTGAGTGATGAGAGATTGCAATAGTGTAACATATGTTTTCCTACTCAAGTTTTCAACTTTAAGAAATGTAGTAAATGTCATGCATCGGCTATATTTTTTTGTTTGTAGGCCTTGGAAAATTGTGTTCCTATGTTTTTAGTTACGTCATCCATATTTTTAAAGGTTCTATTATCATTGTTCTATCCATATGCGACAATGGGAAATTAAATCTGCATTGTGAATTTTGTATTTTATACATGTGTTTGTATGATGGCATGTTTGCATTTTTGCCAAATTCATATCAAGTAGTAATGAATTTGTAGAAATATATTTGTTTATAAATGTTTGTATTTCTTCATGTGAACTCTTGTCATACATAGAAGCATCCTTTATCCAAAGCATAAAATGCACATGCTTATTTCCACGGTTCGGAATTCCGTCACAAAGAAGAAGTCCAAGACTTTGCCAAATAGAGTATCGTTATTCAACATCATTTATTAAATGCATTTATCCTATGATTAAAGTAACGGCTATAAATTACTAGATTTTTGTTTATAATTACATTGGTGTTGTCGTCATCAATTTTTTCGCTATGCCTTTTGTTTTTTTGTAGATAGAGCATATAATGCACTACATAGTGGTGTCCACATGTGATCTGCACTTGCTAGTGTAATAAAAAAATTTGGTGCACCTAGTTTTCTTATCATCGCAAATATGTTTTTCCTGGTGTTTTTCTAAATAATCAGGCAAGGTTCGGATTATTTTTAAACTTGTAAATCCTATTGTTGATTTGAGGATGTTGGCTACGCTTGATTTGGTTTTAACATATTTTGCATATATTTTTTCCCCGTGCAATTGGCCTTTGCGTATGCATATCTATGCACAACTAGAGACTTGTTGCAAGATAACTTTAATTGCTTTTAAGAAAAGATTTGTAGTATGAGTTGCAAAATCATTTCTATGATGCAATAGCTCCCATTTTGGTAATGTAATCTTAAACTCGATATCATCGTCACAATGCATCCCATAGTATAAAGTGGGGAAACTCATTTCTTCATAGAACTTGTCCTCAAAAATGCCTAATGGTTTCAATCCTTTTGATGGTGCAATTGCAAGAACATTTTTCTGAAGGCCTCTTATTAAATGGGCATTTTCATAAGAATGTACAACTGATTTTGTGATCGGTTCAGCCTCAATATCATTAGGGTCGTAATCTGTTTCTTTGATATTGTCAATGTTATCTATTACATTTGCAATTTGACTTTCAAAAATACTTTGCCATTCATTGTTAACAACTACATGGTTCTTGATATACGAGGGACATTTACAAAGTTCCATTAAAGCATGCATGAAGTAGGCGGGGTGACATTTCCTATCATATATGTACTTTTATATTCCAATTTACTTTTATTCTAAATTGCAATTGTTTCAATTTTATTTATTTTCTTTGTGCAATGCCTCTTGAGCATGACTAAAATCAACAAGCACATTAATAAGTGTTCCAGTGAGGCCAAGTTGTGATCTCTTATATCTAAGCTACAAATGGCATACGTAAAGCAACTACTCTTTCTTCTAAAAGGCTAATATATGAACTCGAGGCTATTTTTTCATTTATTCTTATGTTAAAAGGAGCAACAATTTAGGAAATGATTGATGTTGAATGACATTATTGCATTACTTACATATCTTGTCTCCTAATGTAAGTTGTTTTAATGATATGTCTCTACATATGGACAAAAAAGCATTGATAATACCATTGTTAATAGTAGTTATATCTTTTTGGAAATGGAAACATTCATTGAAAAGCACATACATGTGTTGGCATAACTCTTGTAATATGGAGATATATTGTAATTGTTTTATTTGTTTTCTTATTTTCATGCGTTGCATGTTCCTTTACTTTCATTTTGCCTAATGTGAGCTTTTAAATGGCACAATGTTCTACCATCACCTACATTGGCATTTGCAATAACAGATGCTAATGTTGATTACAATTGTTTGATCCATTTTGATTGTTTTTTGTCGGTTTCTCCTATTGGTCATTGCATTTTCTATTTTTCTATGAATACTCGAAGAATGCATTAAGTTTTGAGCATGCATTTTTATGGAAATCATCAAATGAAAATGAATTAATGGCTCATAATGAATATGCATTGTATTTGTTTTATATGATATGAAATTAAATGTTGTTTTTGGTCAGTGCAAAAGGTCATATACATGAACAATGCTTTTAAGTTGTTCTTGACCATTTCGAATTTTTGTTTGCAAATTATGGGAAAGCCATGACAAACATGAATCACTATTTTGAATGTCTCCTTTTTCATATGGTAGTCCAACAATAACAATATATATTTCAGGTTGAAAATTTTATTATAGTTTGTTATACAAAATTTGGGCTACATAGGTCTAATAATTTCATTATAGATGTATATTTTCCAAAATTGCATTAATCAAAGATTGTTCTATATAATGATGAAGGGCCACTACATTAAACTCTTGTGTTGTCAAAATACTAATTATAGTTAACATGCTCTTACCACAATCATTAGTAAATGGACGTGTTTTTAAAAGTCTATAACTTTCTATTTCAGTGTAATGACATTCCAAATAGGCAAAGCAGATCATTGAAAGTGTGTGATAAGTTTTATGCATATCTAGAATTTGTGGTGGGTTTATTAGTTTATAGAACAAAGGTTCGTAGTGACCACAAGTTGGGTTTCTATCGTGAAATAATATTGAATATGGTGGAGTCAATGATTCTTTGTTAAAATGAAGGTATTTTTGTGGGTGAATGACCATATACAAATCGAAATGAAATGTCTAGCCATTTTGATAGCCATTGAATATAAAATGTATCATCCCGTAAGTCTATTTCAATGCCATTTCTATTTTCATTTAGAAAGCCTCATTCTACGTAGATAAATGCCTTTGTCATATATCCTATGCAAATAAAGCATATCAATATGCAACTCATTTTCAATTGTAATAGCTATATCAATATGCAAACTCATTTTCATATGACAATATTGCTGCTTAGGTCCCTATTGTTTAAGCATGACTTAAAATAGTACATTGTACCCATACACAATTCAATTGATGTATACCGAAAATGCAACAATACTTGAATTGTGTCAAAAAAACAATCTCCTATATTGTAGTTGAATGATGCAATTCGAATCAAATGATCATGTTGCAATACACTTTCAATGTCAACAAATGATGATATATTTTGTGGTATATACATTCTAACATTAATTAATTTCTTCCTCTTCGTGTCTATACTACTGTCATCTCTTGTTACTACTTTGCAAAGCAAAGCCTCTTGACAACATGTCCTTTCATATTTTATATTGCGTCCATCTATATTATTACTACTTTGATCTCTCTTTCATTTTTCTTTTTTGAGCACATGTAAATTTCTAGACCTTGTTTCTATGTGCACTTTGCAATTTTTTTACTCATTTTCATAACGTCCTCCTACGTAACCTAAAGTGAATAAGTACAATGCAAATGAAATTTGAACACAATTTTGTAATTAGATGTTCCACTAGAATATGTTTATGGGCATGTAAAAAAAAGTGGCTAGGTATATTCATATAAACCAAATACTACAATTGCAAACAATGTAATATTATGGGAAATTGAAAGTTGTATGTATGGTATGAAGCTAAAACAAATTGTGAAAATAATGTAGATGTTACATACGTTGAAAAATGTACATGTAAAACTAATAAGAGTTTTTAACATTTGTGTTGGGCTCTTACTATAATTTGATACCTATGTCCAAATATACAACATATAACATACGTTGAGGAAGATGATGTATATGTTATTGTTAATCTTTTAGTTGTTAAGAATGTAATGTTATTGTATTTGCAATTGACATAAATGTGAATTTGAAGACACATTTTTAAAATGTAGATCTAGCTCTATGCATGGGATAAAGGAAACAAACTTATTACCATCAAATTCCATATGTCTAATGCAAACGCATGGCAAAAACAATATATATACATATACATAATATTTATCATGCATACAATGTGTTTTTTAAATTGTGAAAGCATTGAGCTTGAAAATGATGCCAATTTTGTCATCAACTTGCCAATGTAAAGGTAATAGTGATTGTAATAAACATAAAATATACAAAAATATACTCAATATTCTTAGTTTGTATACCACGAACTAAATAGAAATATAACATTAAACAATTGATGCATTAATATCTACATATAATATGCTTTTCATGTTAAGTTATATCAATTTCATGAAAATCGGGGTTTGAATTTGACAATTATATAATTTTCTAACCACCGAAATAAATGTGAGATTCAAGGCTTCGCTTATCCACCAAAACACAAATTACTAGATCTAAAGGAAGGTTTTAGAAGTCTTTGATCAAAGAGTTGCAAATGATGATATTGTAGGTTTTGAAATCTTTTCTCAACACTTTTTGTATAGAAATGATCGGTTGTCTTATAATGATGTTGTGTCAACTTGTCACCATTGCAACAATTGTTGATCAAAGTAAAAGGGAAAATGCAGAATTTTCAAATCTCCATGTTGCAAAAGAAAGCAATCTTATTTTCCAAAATGTAGATCTAGCTCTATACATCGGATCAAGGAAACAAATTGATTAGATCAGTTCCTATATCTCTAATACAAGACCATGACAAAAACAATATATGTGAATACACACAATATTTTTCATGTATATAATGTCGAATGTAAATTGCGAAAGCACTTGACCTTTAAAACTATGTCAATTATGTGATGTAGTGACAATGTAAAGGTAATAATGTTTGGAAAACCTTTGATGACTATCCCTCAACATAAAATATACAATAGTATACTCATATACATATTTTGCATACCATGAACTAAATAGAAATGTAACATTAAACAATTGACATATCGTTGTTACGTAAGCAACAAAGTTTTTGAATATAGTAAACACCGCTCTAAATTATTTTTTATTTAATAACATTTTTGACTGTTTTCATTCGCTAGTCCTCATTGCCAAGTCTTTTTCCTATTAACAAAATAGATTGTGAATGGTTCTTTGAATCAATAATTTTAATTGAAAATTTAACGAAGTTTTGTAGAGAAGGTGCTAGTAGTAATGGGCATGTCAAAAATTGGTGTTTTGATCCACCTATAGTTGGCATTAGATGGAGTGTTTGACCTTAACTAGTGTATTCACGCCATCTACAAAATCCAACCCACATAGTTCAACATCTTGCCTTTCATTTGGGTCGCCATGTGTGACATATTAGTTAAAACAATGGCCACAATTATTAGCGAATATAGTTAAAATGAAAAAATAATTATGCAAATCCATGCACATAACCTTTGCAATGAGGAACATTGATGGAGTATGATAGAGGGCGCGAGATATTCCATTGTCATTATAGAGAAATTATGAGATGAATGAAATATTTTCTATAATTACTAGATTTAGGAAGATGTGCAATAATTAGACATGAGATAAGCTCTCAAGTCACTCCTATAATCCATTTTTGGAAGGATTATCGTCCACATATATGGTTCAACTTTCAAGGAAAATGTTTTGCCATATTTAGTTTAGATATCTACACGACAAAGACTTGCACAAGGTCGAATTTTGATGGTGGAGCCTATCTATCACATAGATTCGCGAGGGAGATAGGCGGATTTGAACCGATGACCTCCAAAAGAATAGGCAGAGGCCCACCACCATGCCACAACATTAACTTAGTTTAATTTGTACTGTTTTTAAAAAATATCCCCCCCACGAACATACGTGAGGGATAGGTAGAAACAATTTTGATTATTAAAATACCTTGACTTCGCAACATTTTCAGACAATAGAAAAATCTAGGCACACTATTTGTCGGATAATATTTGATATATTTCTATAATACTTACATTTCACGAAATTGTGGTAGCCAAAGGGAAAGTGGATGACTTGTTAGAGAAAGTGGATACTAATTTTAGAAATTATTCTCTAGGATCATTTAACCAAATTGTTAGGTTCTTTTCCCGTCACCGACCCTGTTTGGAACTCGTGCATGTTATTCAAGCAATTAACAATAAGGCTCTTTATTACAAAATACAAAATCCAAGCCCACGTAAGGGAAACAAGTCAAAAAGGGAACATAACATGCATAATACATGAGTGAACTACGTAAGCCGGGTACAAGAAAGGAACTCAGAAGAAATCAAAAGAATTTCGAGTGTGAGCTTTGTAAACCATAATCATTTTTGTAGAATGTAAATATTTAAATCATCTGCACAAAACCACTTTCTATGAATTAATATGCAGTAAAGAAAAAACAATGTAGAAGGTAGTAGAAAATCTTTGTATTAGATATTCTCACCTTTGTTTACCGCACTGAGAGAATCGTTATGCCCTATTCTCATTGTAAAAGTCTTGAGAAGAAATCGTATGCTAGATCCATCGCCAAGAACCGTATTCCATGCAACGAGCAACTTGTCTCCTCCATGTAGGAATAGAAGAAGAAGAAGAGAAGAAAATACCTGAAACACATGCCAAATTGTAAGGGGTAGATCAAACTTTAATAAAAGCGGTCATATCTATGCCAGAGGAAGGAAAAAATTTGGGAAATGAGGGAATAACTTTCCACCAATCATCGACCACACAAATAAAACATTACCTTTGGACTACTAATTATTGAAAGAAATGTTTACACAAACATTAACTTTTGTATATTCTACATGCAATCCGATGCAAATTAATAGCATATAGAGAAAACAATAGTATCGCATAACAAGTACAAATAAAAGAGGGATAAAACAAGGGAAAAACACGAACTATAGCCAAGTGGAGCACATGCATACAACAAATTGTGAACAACACAAAGGAATAAGAGCGGCATAAAACAAATAAATTGGCAATAAAGTAGCAACAACAATGAAGGAGAAAATGCAGCCACTAGTAGCTTACGTTTCATCGATGTACAATTAATTAGTGGCGAGTGAAAACAATGTTGCCCAAATCTCGCTAGTCAACAATTCTTTGTGGATAAAAGTGCGAGATACACCCTATTTTCTAAAAGTTTTTACTTCAATAAGAATTTACGGTATTTGTTGTTGGCAATTAATTTTATTGCATGTATATTGGAAATGCTAATGTAAAAAAAAAGATTTTCCCAAAACTATTGATTCATTATTGGGTATTTTTAGTACTTCCCTTTTGGTTTTTTATTTTTGTATTAGAATATCTGCATTTAATGTTTACTAGACATTGCTTCATTGTTTCTTATGTCCCTAACCATTGCAAATATGTGTGTGTTTGTATATAGGCCCAATTTTAATACAAAAATTTAATTATTTTACTTCGCAAGGTGAAGTTTTCATTAGGAGGGATATTTTCTTGTATTGGTATTCTCTAATTACAACTCTATATAGAAAGGGATTGAGATTTGGTAGACAAGCTCATGGTAGTAGGACAGATTGTGAATTACATCGTTGTAGATGCTAAAAACTTTTAGATATGATATTGCAACTTCATTACATTTGGATGATGCCTCTCTTGGTGGGTATTTCCTACTTCCATTGCACAAATAATTTAACTCGGCATTTTAGGGGGCTTAAAATAGAAATTTCGCTACGCATGATCCGGATTGAGACTTTGAGTGTTGTTACTTCTCATCTGTCTCCATCAACTACACTTTTCCATACATCTTTTCTTCCGTAACCTTAATGTTTTTTTAATTCCACCCTCCCATTTAGTACCTCAAATTCTTTTAATGTTAGAAATGTGATGCATTGTCAACAATTTTTGTGCTTTCTTCAAAATGTAGGTATGCATTACTTGAAAGTATATGCTATAGTTTATAGGGGATTGTGTTTAGTAAGGAGAGTGTATAAAACCTCTTTTAACAAACCACCTTTACATAGTTTTGTGAGAATGATATTGAGATTCCGGGAAGTGGATGACATTGGCATTGACATTATATGATTATAATTGATGGCATTGAAAGATTATAATAATGGTTAAATTGTTTGTTCACTGTATATATTTTAATACCCATGTTTAAAACATAATAAAAAATTTAAAATTAGTAATACATGTTAGCATAAAATATATATGGAATCATATTAGTCCCCTTTCTACATATAAAGATTATTTGATCTACTATATGAGTTTGAAAGAATTTTTTTATCTCATATATTATATTTAATTTATGAAAGACGTGATGGCATACAAAATTTGAACAAAATGAATGTCTAAAAAAATCCATATAGGTGTACAATGATATACATCAACAAAATACAAATCTACACCTACATGCCACAAAGGCATACAAAGATATGCATATACATAAAAAAATATGGCATATCATCGAACAATCTAGTTCCCAGGCCCATCAGGAAGATGGAGAACCGATCTCATAAGTGGGATGTCCCTTCCATCGATCATACCTCCTATACTCAAGGGATGATTATAGCTCCAACTTTTAATAAAAATAAACAATATACACATTAGTATACAAGTAATGACATATTAAATCGTGAACATTAACTACAAATAAGCACTTACCGTAATCTCATAATCCCTCTAAATCATCATATACCTCTCAACATTTATTTCAGGGGCACTAACCTTAAGTGTATATACTTTAGTGGGAGGTGCATGAACTAGAGTTCTCACCTCGTCCTGTGGAAACCAAGAAGAAGCAAATTAGAGTACGTAGGAATGTCATTTATTTACACTAAATGATGTTAGTTAATACAAGAAATAAATTATGAAATTTACATTATTAGCTCATACATGTGTAAAAACACAACAAACATTATTCTCATAACAACTCCAATATCTAGTGATCGTTGAATGTTGGGAGGAGACTCTAATGATGTCATCAAATGAAAAAAGAACAAGGTTACCTAACCAAAGTAATGACACACATACAAGGCACATGAAATTATCTAATACATTAAACATAGTTCATTATCTTAATAAATGATGATTAAAAATACTAAAACTCACATTAGTGAATTTCCCAACATGCACCCTCATACCAACATCTTTGGATGCAAAAGGTCTAACAATCGCACTGCTCAACATCAAATTATGATTTTAAGTTCAACGTCTCTATATGAAAAAAATTAACATGTAAATATTTACTAATTTATTACTAATTTAGACTTGAGGGGTGTTGGTCGGATAAAATGGCTAAGTACTAGCCATACACTAGAGTATGTGCGCAAGGTTAAAGAACATGGAAAAAAGGAATGCGTGAAGGTGCACACATCACAGGGGAATAGGTTAGCGTGCAAGGGTCCGCGCGCATGCAGCACATTCAGGACTTAGCCGATTTTCAAGATGCAGCTATAAATAAGAAATAAAGTAGATGTCGTGGCACAAAATCAAGCTCTATAAATAGGACAAAGCACCTGCAGAAAAAGACAAGAACGATGCATGAAGGTGATCTAATTATAGGAAATAAAGCATGTTAATTTATAGCTTGATCTATTCTTAAAAAAAGAGTTGAAAAATCATGTAGGTTAAGAATAACACACCAATTATTAGGAAAGGTGCATGTAAGCGGTGAAGGGAAAGTCCCCACTGTGTATAAATAGGTGTAGTATTCTTTGTATTTGATGACCTCTTGTTGATACGCCATTGATGGGAGTTCTAGACGAATGTATGTATTATATAATTTGTTTTGTATGCGCGCATGGTCTAATGTAAAGGATGTAATCAACTTCTTTGTTATGTAATGCATTGTGTTTATGATGGATAATTATGTTTGGGTAGAAAGGATCACTATGTTTGAGTATGGAATATTGGGAATTCAAGTGTTATTGATCATCTTGTATGTTGATTAAGCTTCCTTATTATATGTGTTGTCAAATTGTTATCATATGATGTATCTTCTTGCATGAATGGTTATGATGAATATGCATGTCTAACACCTTGTGAGTGAACAAAGGAGGGGACAGTAGTGGGTGCACTTCAAGTGAGCATTCATCTTGTCTAGATGAAGTGCTAGCATGCCTAGCTAAGTATTGGTTAAAACAAAAGACTATATTTTTGGTTTCGTTGCCAAGAACTCTTTTCATTTTTCCCTTAAGATGTTGCATGCACTTGGCGTTCGATTGCCTTTGGAGAATAGTGAGATCTAGATACATGATGACCGGGGACATTTTCTCAAAGGTATAACACTAGACCTGACTTTAATGCGTGCAAGTGGGTGGAAGACAATCTATATGATTCTTTGTATGATATGTTCTTCAACTTTTTCCCAAAGAGAATTATACGAGTGGTTGGAAGCTTACATGGATAACGAGAGGTGTCTCGGATAGGAATGAAGCAAGTGTGGAGCTAGGATGACTATCAAGCACTCTCTTATTTAGATGCACCTTGAACTAGAGTTGTAGATTGTTGGTGGGAAGGTTTGTTGCACAATTATACCTTGGAGTATGTGATTTCGACATACTCATGTTCGGAGGAAGAAAAGTTATGGTTTTTGCACTAGCGAAGGGGATCATATTTATGTTTGACACCTTTAGCTATCAAGATCTTGATGATTGAGTTAGGAATGGAAAACTTACCAATGGAAGGCTAAAATCCCCGCGCGTAGGGGCAAGAAGAAATTTTGGGAAGGCATTGCCTCAAGCGGAGAAAATAGGGAGAGAAGAAAGATGACTCAAATATAATGATGTGAGAGAGAGAGAAGTTGTCGAGGCATCGAGGCGAGGGGAATGATGACCTGGTGGTAGTGATACGAACCTTGCAGAAGGCGAGGGACCACATGATCATGTCTTTCTAGTATTGGGGAAGTGTAGTAGAGAGACCCTTTCAAAATCAGATGAGGGTGAGTTTGAGGAGAGAATGAGAACCGTGGGTGTGCATATAGCCTAGCCTGGCCACCTAGCCCTTGCGCAAGTGCTTATAATCCAAAAGTTGTTGTAGAAGACCATCATAGTGAATGTGAGTAGGAAGGTAATCAAGTATCACCACGTTGGGTTGGGGATACATGAAGGCATGTATTAGTATCAACTCAAGAAGTGCAACAGATCAAGGATGCGCATATGGAGGCACAACAAGTGCCCGTTTTTGGATAGAGTTTGTTTGGGACCCATTTGGTAAGTGCATCATCAAGACAAAGTAGTGGTGCGCTACTGTTGGAAGTAGTACTATTGGTGGAGCTATAGGGCAGATGATTGGTGTGTAATTTAGCATGACCACAGGGATGCAAGGTAGTTATTCAACAGGCCCCTAGGTCGTGGCAGGAGGTTAAGCAGGTTCAAGTTAGCCACCGCGCAGAGGTAATCCCAGTGGAGGATCAGGTTCTGGATCCGGCCCCAATCAACAACCATTACACCAACCTCAACAACAAACACCTCAGATCTTATTTGAGATGTCTCTTCATTTGCAAGAGTATATAGGAGTGGAAGATGAAGTTCAACATGTGCATAAGTGTGAGTTATTATGGAGATCTAAGGGAATAATAGCTCATGACTAGACGGTAAGTCAATTTACCACCACACTTCAAGGGAGCATGCATAGTTAGTACAAAAAAATTGATCCACATCTATGAAATTTGATAGAACCGCAAAAGTTAATATTCTCACTTGGCGCTTGGAACCAAATGGGATGGCCACTATTGCAGCCATCTTCAAATGTGTTGTATATGGCTAACAAGACAACTTCATTCCCATTGGGGTATTAAAGGATGCATCTATCACTATTCACGGAGAAAGGTTCACACGGGTGAGTTCGAGGTGTTGGACACGGTGAAACCGATATTTTCCTTGCTCTGTTAGGACATCAATGGTGTTATGCTAATAGTGCATACTTTCGCTTCAACAAGATATACATTAGTTTTGAAAATAAGGATGAGCATGTTGTGATACCCTTTTATGATGCAAATGTTGTGCCTTATAACGAGCCTTCAATGAGGAGGATCTCAACAGAATATACACACATACGGTGTGTGACCCGAGAATATGAATCCATCAAAAGAGGGCATGCTTCATTTGGGGGATGCACATTCAATAAATGATACAAGTAGTGTGGCTTGTGACAATTGGGCCCATGACACATACAAGATGGTTGGTCACAAGGTGCAAGGATGAGTTACTAGGATGATAAGGCCGCACACGGTCAAGTGGTTGGGTAAAAGCAACTTGCCAAGTATATGGAGAGGAGAATCCTGAGTCATTATTGTGCATGATGGAGGAACATTGGCGTAATGAATGAGATAGGAGAAACATGATGGTATATACATTGTGCGGGACCGCAACACACTGGTGGGCAACACACAGAGAAATTTTATTAGGATGATGTGAGATCAAAGTAGAATTCTTAACAAGGTTTGTGAGGAATAATCTCCCTTATTTAGTATATGATTATGATGGGAAGACCCCTCCTCTAGTACATGTTCACAGTTGTGAGCGGAATTGGATGCAAAGACAAGATGCATTGCCACCATATATATGGGTAAAAAGTTTTATTCTACCTTTCCCAATTGTGCGCGTGCTTGATATGTACATGTTGAGTTGAAGCAGAGAAAATAAGTTAGCATGACCTGACTGAAGGTATTGTTCATACTTTTGATTATTTTTCTACTAATCCTCTAGTTCATGAAGCCTTGTATATTATGAGGCGCATCACATTGGGGATCATACAAGGGTGGGGAGCTCATGATCTAGTTGTTTTGTGAATCGACACTCGACTGCGCATGAGGACCTGGTAGAAACAAAAGAAACACAGTTGGGGCGTGCTTGGAAGGAGAAAGAAAAGGGAAATATTTTCTACCTCATAAATGATGAGGAAGTTGAAGATTTGGATATTAAAACACGTAGAAGGTGCACGCGAGGTGATGGACTCCGTAGATGAGCAGGTGTGCGCATACCATGTGCCTTTGAAGACCAAGAAAGTGAACATTGGGATTGAGGACATGCCAAAGGAGGTGATTATTGGTATAAACCTGAAGTTGTGAAGATTATTGAGTTGTTGCGTGACTTTCAAGATCTGTTTCCAGGGGATACCATGAATTGAAAGGTGTACATCCATCATTAGGGGAAATGAAAATCAAGCTTAAGGAGGGCGCACAATCGGTTAGGAAGAGGCCTTACTAGATGAATCCCAACTTACGTGTCAAAGTGAAAGAGGAAATTGATAAGATGCTCAAGTCAAGAATTATTGAGCCTATTGAGGAATTTGAATGGATAAGCCCCATGGTGATTAGTATTAAGAAGGATGGATGGATAAGGATTTGTGTTGACTACATGGTACTCAATGCTTCATTTTTCATAGATCCTTTTCCTACGCCATTCACTGAAGAGATCTTGGAAGGAGTAATAGGGTGTGAAATCTATTCCTTTATAGATGGATTCTTATGATACCATTAGGTAAGCATTACATGTGAAGATCGGAGAAGACCATGTTTCAGAATCGAATTGGGAAGTTTTGCATACAATGTCATGCCTTTTCGACTAAATAATGCACCAACAGTGTTCTTGCCCATAGTTGTTTAAGATTTCCAAGATTTTATTCACAATTTTTTGTAGGTGTATTTAGATGATTGGACCGTTTATGGTATGGTGAAAGATCATTGTGATAACTTGAGATTGGTGTTTGAAAGATGCAGGGAACTTAGCATTTCATTGAACATCAAGAAGTGCATTTTTGCAACTCCTTTTGGTACTCTACTTGAACATATCATTTGCAAAGAAGGATTGTTGGTGGACCACGCTAAGATTGCAGTTATTTTGGCACTAGAAGAGCTAGAAAATTAGAGTGAGGTGTGCAGTTTCTTTGGACACACTAGTTATTAAAGGAATTTTATTAAGGGATACGCCAAGATTGCCGCGCCACTTGAAGAGTTGTTGAACTCCAAAGGAAAGTTCTATTTGGGTGACGTGCAACAACATGATTTTGAGACCTTGAAGTAGAAGTTCACTACCATGCCTATCCTATGCTTCCCTTCTTGGAACAAGATTTTTCATGTTCATGTAGATGATTCTAATGACAACAATCGGGGCAATGTTAGCACATCCGGGTGAATCCAATGTTGATTATCCCATAGGTTTTGTGAGAAGGAAGTTGACGCTATCCAAAAAAACTATACAACTATGAAGCGTGAGGCATTGTCAATTATTTACACACATAAGTTTGATAAGTACTTTTGACCACACCATTAATATTTGGTGTTGATCATATGGCATTGAAGTAATTGTCAATAAGTTGATTTTATGCATTGCATTTGGATTCTTCTCTTTCGGGAGTTTGATTTCTCATTTATAGTGAATGGAAAGAACTAAAATTGGGACCTAATTATCTATCCCATGATAACTCTGGAGAGGACGACAAAAGTTAAAGATACTATGTTGGATGCACATTTGTTTAGATTGAACCGCATGGCAACATACTTAGAAGACATTTCCGTGTTCTGCATTGGACTTGCTACTGAAAGAATTAAGAATTTGGAGAAAAATTACCTTGTTATTCGTACATGCCCTATCAACTTATTGGGGGAGAACTGTTAGGAAATATATCTTAGTGCTCCATTTGTATGTACGGGTGAATAATAATTACATGTGTAATTATTATTATGGTAAATTAGTGAAAGTACATTTACTATGTAAATGTAAATAGTAAATGTAAAATGTGGTTAGTATGTGGTAAGTTAGTAAGTTAGAATAATAAAACAATTAGTATTGTTTTATTATTATATTAGTGAAGGTTGAAACCATATGGGTGTATGGTTGTACATGAAGACAAATGTTGTTGTAAGGATTGTTATTTTACATCTCCTATATAATGGAGTGTAATGAAATAGTGAATGAATAACAAACATATAATATAGAGTTGTTGATTTCAATTATTGTCTGTAGTTATTTCATGGATTCTTTGTATTAGATGATTAATTTCTACATTTGGTATTAAAGAGCAGGAGTTAAATGTCTTAAAGATGATCTTGTAACTTTTGTTTCGCGATCTGGGTTTCTCCAAAATTTTGTGCGTGGAACGATCTATTATACAGGAAGCTACAGGAGAAATTTCAGCATAACCCAGTTCGTAGTTTGGGAGAAACGTGCAATTTACTATACAACACATTGATCAACTTTGTTTTTTGAAGAAATCAGAGAATCAAAGGTAATTCAAATCTACATTCATTTTTTTTGGATATTTAGATTCAATAAAATGGATACACCATTATATAAATTTAATGGGCTGAAATTCCATACATGGAGAGTAAAAATTTAGATGCAGTTAATGAATAAAAACCTATGGAGGATAGTAGATGGAAAGAAAAAGCACCTACTGAGATGTAAGCAAAATTGTAGAATGGGAAACTAGAGATGAATGAATAACAGATGAAATTGACTATAATTTTGAAGAATTTTTATTCTAAGTGAAGTTATTGGAGGAAGGAGGCACAGGAGGTTGGAGCTCATTGGCGACCTCTCGTCGATCAGGCGACGGGGCCGTATCATTATGGTGATTATTTTTTTATACAGTGTGTTCTTGTTGTTTCTTTGTATTTTTGGCAGAGTGTTTGGTTGCATTGTTCCTATGGTGATTTTCAGAATAAAGGAAATTTCACATTGAGGGGGGAACATGATCTCAATGTTCCATTTCTAGTTTTCTACATTTAAATGGTATTTTCTATATATCTTATTTCAGCGAGAATTTCCATGTTATGAGATGTGATGAGGGCTAAGAATAATACTTGGCATATCATGATGTGGTTGTAGGTAAACCACTTGAAAACCTTCATTTTTGGTTTGTGGTACACCACTTGTAAAACCACCATTTTCGGTTGTTGGTAAACCCTATGCAAAACCATCACCCTTTTGGTTTGTGGTACACCACTTGTAAAACCACCAGGATTGGTAAACCCTATGCAAAACCATCACCCTTTTTGGTTTATGGTAAACCAATTGCAAAACCATCATTTTTGGTTTATGGTTAACCCTATGAAAAACCATCCATTAGGTTTATGATTATCTGTAAAATCATCGGATCATGAAAGCGGAGTGCAAGTATAAGGCGGGTTTTCCCCATGTTCACACTAAGGGGGAATGTTAGGAAATATATCTTAGTGCTCCATTTGTATGTACGGGTGAATAATAATTACATGTGTAATTATTATTATGGTAAATTAGTGAAAGTACATTTACTATGTAAATGTAAATAGTAAATGTAAAATGTGGTTAGTATGTGGAAAGTTAGTAGTTAGAATAATAAAACAATTAGTATTGTTTTATTATTATATTAGTGAGAGAGGTTGAAACCATATGGGTGTATGGTTGTACATGAAGACAAATGTTGTTGTAAGGATTGTTATTTTACATCTCCTATATAATGGAGTGTAATGAAATAGTGAATGAATAACAAACATATAATATAGAGTTGTTGATTTCAATTATTATAGTTATTTCATAAAGAGATTAATTTCTACAAGAACTTTAGAAGATGGGTTGAGATGAGGTCTTGCGCATATGTGCTATTAGCACGACACTATTATGGAGGAAGCACATGGAGGCATAACTAAAGAACAATATACGAGGGAACACAACAATACACAAGCTCTTATTTACATGATGATGGTGGGAAACACTGTATAAGGACACTAAAGAACAAGGCTTGCGACCATGTCGAGGATAACGGAAATAGAGATTGCGACCCATAACAAGCGAAAGCCATTTGAGAAGTGGGAAGTTGACTTTTTAGGCCCCATTGCACCACATGTGCGTAGGACATGAATGAGCTATATCATAACATGTACAGATTACTTGACAAGGTGGGTAGAGGTTGCGCCTACAAAGGATTGTACTGCAACAACATCAACTATATTTCTATGGGAAAATATCATAAACAGGTATGGATTTTCATTGATCCTCACAAGTGATAGGGGGACTCATTTTTTGAATGAGACTTAGAATACTACTAGTAGAATTTATGGTGGCACATCATAAGTCTACACCCTATCAACCATAAGATAATGGAATTGTTGAATACTTCAACAAGATTTTGGGACAAAATTTGAAAACTATTTGTGATGTTCAAAGGAACCATTGGGAGGAAAAAGTATCAGTTGTGTTATAGGAATATAGAGCAACTTACAAGAGGTTGAATAAGGCCACACCCTTTCAGTTGGTGTTTGACGCATAGGAAATTTTACCTATTGAGTTCATGTTACCCTCCTTGCGTATTGTGCGTACATGTGGATTACATGATGAGAAAGAAATAAAAGAGCACATTGATAAAATGATGTAGATGGATGAGTGGTGCACCATTGTAAGATGGAGTCAGACGATAGAGAAAGCTAGAAAGAAGGCTTGACATGACAAGCTTTATCAAAACAAATCCTTTGCACTAGGGAAGATGGTGCTCTTATATGACTCAAAATTTGTGAGAACCATCCTGGAAAGCTTAAAGTGCATTGGTTGGGACCTTTTGTAGTAACTAAGATATTGGAATCAGGCGCATGTCAATTGTAGGCATTGGATGGCACCATGTTTCTGGTTACTTCAATGGGAGTAGGTGAAGCCCTACTATAAATAAGTTTCTTTTGTGTTTGTAATAAGGCAATATTGCCATTTTAGATTAGATTTCCCTTTCATGTTTTGTTTTTCTTTGTTTTGTTGTAATAAGTGTGTTCATGTGTAGGAGATTATTACTCTATGTTTGAATGATGCGCAGATGACCGCACATACTATTAGTGTGGGGTGAAGCAAGTGAAAGTGTGCATGGGAGAGATTGAGACTGGTAGTCTTTGAGAAGTGTTAAGAAAGGGCATAATGGTATGAGACATGTGCGAGTTAAAGGAAATGTTTTGGTGTGCATGATGACATGAAAAAATTATGCGCCATGGGAGTATATGGTGGTGTGTAAAGGACACTACTATGAAAGGATGGATATGGTGTAAGGGTGTTTAAGGATGTTAATGGAAATTTCTCAAATTGGAAACCAAATAGAGGTCCACGTAGTGTAACGTGAGGGAGGCAGTAGCAAGATAAACTACTTGGAAAATGGCACAAAGGAATATTGTGTACGACATAGGAAAGTATGCGTAAGACGGTCTTTACTGTGAAGTAGTGGCGCACCTGAAGGTTACGACTATCACACACAAAAGAGAAAAGCGTGATAAAAAAAAAAAATTGATTTTAAGGAAAAAAGTGGTGGTAGGAGAGGAGCGATAAATGTGGAAAAATTATAAATAGTGCATGGGAAAATTACTTCTTACCTTGCCTTTGATAATTTTTGCGTTTGAGCGATGAAGAACGAAAGTGAGATTAAGTGCAAAGAGCTAGTGCAAGAATGAACCAAAGAATTGAGAGAAACTAGAGCAAAGTGTACATAGCCTTGAGTTAAGATATCCTTCGGTGGAAGTCGAGTGTGGAGAGAAGGCATGGAGGTAAGAAATGATCAAGGATTGGGGTTCACAGAGTTTGAATTCGAATAGAGCGAAAGGATTGATCAAGGGATTTAGATGTTCGGCACTGCGCAGGATTTGAGCAAGTAAGTTCATTTAGCACCTAGGGCACTTGTTTTCTGAAAATTTGAAGGTTAAGCATTTGAAAATTAAACAATGGTACCAAAGAAGGATCCCGTAATGAAAATGTCACCCAAGGGAAAAAAAAATAACAAGAACATTGTTGATGATGCACTAGAGGATTGGTTTTATAAAATGCAATATCCCCAGAGGTGGAAGTAAGGTCGCCATGGGTATCTCATTTGACAAAATGCAAAATAAATGATTACAACCATCACATAGAGGCCCACGAAGGAGAGATAAGGAAATAAGTTATGAAATTGTTTGCATAGATGACGAAAGAGGGGCATCCTGGTCATTGATGATATAGTGAAGAAGGACCTAGAGAGTGCAAGGGTGTTGTAGTTATACAAGATTCCTTATTTTGGGAAATCGAATGCCTCTACCAGTGGTTAATGCCCAAGGTGCATGAAGACTTCTTCTACTTCATAGGAAGAAGGATGCACATAACTATGTAATTGATTGGAATGACAACCGGCTCCTGCTGAAGATTGGACCAAAAATTGGGTAGACTTGGAGTATGATCGTTGGTAGAGAGGATACAACTACTCTTTTCAAATATCGAGAGGTAAGTGCACATTCACTATTATAAGCATAACCAATCTAGGCACAAGGGTAGAAAGCACACTCGGTGAGTTGTAAGTTAGGCATGTTTGAACACCTGGATGAAGGTGAACAAGAAACAGCTTTACATGTCACGCACAAGATGACGCAGAAGACCCTCTACAACATTGCACTATACATTACTTAAGGGATAGTTGAGGAGGATAAGGATTAGGGTGAGTAAGGGATAGAAAATAACTTGGGGTGAAATCCTATTGTTAATAGTATTTTGGGAGATCAGGGTACCCAATGGGCGGTGGACAAAGTTTGGATTTACCACGTAGAGAAAAATTATCCTACGCAATAATTTTCTACATTCACATGTGATAGGAAATAATAGGACCTTACAAAACTCACGTTGAGAAGTGGTACCGAAAATACGGGAAGCATTCAAAATGAGTGGCGCGTACCTAGGGAGATACCCTCACTATTAGAAAAGATGGCATAATTTATGGTACACCAACACTTCTACCTTGGTAGGTTCATGCTCAACAATGGAGAGATGGGCCCATGGTGTAAATTGCCTTTTTCTTCGTGGAAAAGTAATTTCAAGCTTCAATAAATAGGATAAAGGAAGTGCGCAAGCCTAATTATGATGCGATGCAGATGTTGTTGATTTAGACTATCATACCGCGCGCTAGACCTATGTCTATCCATCAAAGTCATCGTATATGGAGAAAATAGAGTTTGATGACAACATCGACTTGAGCCCCATGACCGTTGTAGTGGGTAAGCATGTATTTAAGGTATTCATTTATCTTTGGCCCAAGATGGACGATGAGAAGTACCTCAATAAATGATATCTTCATCTCATGGAGCCTTCACGGAAGAAGTAGACAATGGGAGTGTCCAAGCGAAGATGTGAGGAGACTCCCCCTTCGAAGAGGAAGAAGATGTAAAATATGATGGGGAAGGAGATGAAGCAGGTGGGGAGGAAGAAGAGACCTTGCTCGACCAAATATTAAGGAAGGAAATGCAAAGGCAACGTGGAGATGCAAATAAGGGTGCAAGTACCTCGAGAGGCATCTAAGGAGTCCCTAATTCCAATAGTAAAATAAATCATTACAAAATTGAGTCTTAGTTTTCAATTCTGGGTCCAAACAATATTTAATTGTTTTCCTATGATTTTAAAACCTTCTTGACAGTATAATCATGCAATCCTTGTCATAGTTTAAATGAAAATCTTAAGACTTATATAATCGTTGATGAAGACTTTAGTTATAAAGATAGAATGACTCAGAAATTTCAATAGAAAATTAAAAATTTCTTAATACTCTCTTTGATCTCTGTTCATGAATATGAAGACAATCCATTTAAATTGATTCTTCCAATCTTTCATTGACTGGGAATTTCTTACAAACACGTTTGAACATGATCACCATCGATTTCCAATCTTGAGACATCCATTTATCAAAATTTTCCTTAATCCTTGAGCTCTTGGTCACTACGCACTCCTCCTTCCTAAAATTTATGTCAATGAATTCTCCTTTTGTACGCAATCATTCTTCCTAAAATTTTGTAGACAACCTCCTCTTACATGGGTAGACATATTTTAGAAATTTCATAGAGTTTTATTCGGCCAATCAAAAGAATTTCGATGCCCTAGATTGGGCATGCGCATGTATAAAAATCATATAACTCCCAAAATTTGCATTTTTGTTTCAAAATTTAGATTGCAATGTCTTTCTTACTAGGTTACCTTTCTATTCACCTTTGCATAAATCAAGAAAATTCATAGTATAAAATTAGTTGAGATTTTTCTTCCTCTGCCCTCTCATACACTCAAACACACAATCAATGGAATACAACAAAAATCCCCTTTTTAGGCCTTATTCATTTCATTATTATATTACATACATCATTACCATTTTAAAATAACCACTTCCCAACATTATTTTCTCTCAATTCGATCCAAAATTGGATCTTGCACAACTCCCACTCCTACATTGACTCCAAGAAAAACTCAACTTCCCTCACAAAACTCAACTAGACTCTAACAAAGGAAAGATGAGATAAATATCATCCTTTACAACTCGTACATGCATAATTATTATTAATTTCATCATTTAAATAATCCTTATGTAATATAAAAATTAATTACTTTCTTGTAAAACACCTAAATAATCTCTTACTAGCCTAATTATATAGTCTAGGAAAGATTACATACAAATTTGAGTTCCAACAAGAACCATGGAGGGAAATAAAACACTAAATTGACTCTAATAACCACTAAAATAACTATTTCCCAACATGCCAATGATGCTACGCATCAATCCCCGTAGTCACGCCAACCAAGCCAATTCCAACAAAGAAGAAGACAATCCCGGTGAGGAAGAATCGCAGCTTGATTCATATTGATGAAGATGAAGAGGACTTGGAGATGAAGGGGGCCGAGGAGATAGCATGTGAGCACCAACAACTACAGGAAGATATACCAAAGTGTGCAAAAAGGATCCAATATAGGAGGAATAGCTCACAAAGGATGTATAAGATGTGGAAATGCTTGACACGCTTGATAAATGCCCCAATGATGATGAAGAGCGCAAGTAAGGGCCTAAGGGGGATGAAGTAGAAGAGAAAAGTTATGGAGAACCAACTGGGGAAGATGCAGGTGTTGGATGAGGTGGAGGGAGTAGAGCAGCCCTGAACATTGCGCAGAAGATACCGAAGGGGAAGTGGGCAACAAAAGAAAGAAGAAGGAACCTCTACAAGAACCTCAAATGTATTTTATTGATGATCAAATGAAGGTAATAAGATCTAGGTTCCAAATCAAGGTGTGAAGGAGGCATTGTTTGGTTGGGAATTTCTTAATCAGGATGTGACATAGATGCATAAAAATAAGATGATTTCTTGGAGTATGCAGACACATATGGAAGAACCGAAATTTTAAGTAAGTAAAGAATCATACTCCAAGATGAAGTTGAAGGAAGAGCTTGAAAATACCTTCCCTATGATTGATCTCACCGAACTTACTGATGATCAAGCCTCTAATGCACTAAATAAGATGGTAGCCAAAGTTGCACGCAGGAATATAGAAAATGGAGCTACAATACGAGTGATGCATGGTGATAAGGAGAAAAAGGATAAACATATACAAAATCTCCAGGAGGAGATAAGGGATCGAAGAAGCTCACCGCGAATGCTTATGATAAAGTGGGAGATATAATATAAAGCATCACGAGAGCGTGCCCTGAACTAGTGGAGTAGGCCCAAGATATGTATTCCACGTGAGTTGGAATATTTTGAGGACTTGGTGTGTGTGATGCTAATGGAGAGGAAGCATGGGCAAGTGCTAATGGTAAAGAGCTAGCTCAGTGGGAGAAAGAATAAGGAGGAAGTTGTGCAAAAGATAATAAAGTATCAAGCATTGATCACATAGATCAAAGATGCACCTAAAAAGGAAGAACATGCATTTGAAAACTGCCAAGATTTTGACCCAATTTTGAGCACGTCAACTACTGTAGAGGAGGCAGTATCAAAGAAAATATAGGCCACCATGAAGACTATTAAGGCTAAGGTCAAGAAGGTCATGGAAAAAGTCGTAGGGAAGAAGGACCTAATAAAAGACATGAAGGACGCACTTGAGGTAAGTCTTAAGGAAATCTACCCCTTGGTCATGCACAAGATGGATACCTTATAGGGAGTAGCCTTGGACCTAGACGTAGTAGTCAAGGAGATGAAGGAAAAGGAAATGAGTTGGCTCATGAGAAGGCACTTGATATTGTGGAAGCAACACCTCCCAAGGTGACACAAGAGCTCAAGGGTTGGAAGGAGTTAGAGAACATTTTGAGTAGAGAATTTCCAAAACTTCTTCCATCATAGCCTTAGGTTTGAGTGTTGAGCATGCATATTATTTAATTCATGGGGTAAATGCCAAATTCTATATTCTTCATGTTATTTAAT
Source organism: Taxus wallichiana var. yunnanensis (assembly GCA_018340775.1). Classification (NCBI taxonomy): domain Eukaryota; kingdom Viridiplantae; phylum Streptophyta; class Pinopsida; order Cupressales; family Taxaceae; genus Taxus; species Taxus wallichiana. Next base: position 171,812,009 of record CM031239.1, read on the forward strand.
TCTTTGATTCGTTCATTCATGGGAAGGGCATTCTTGGTTAATAACTACCAAGGATAAACAATATCCCTAGTGTGGGGTAATGTTGGTTGGAGAAAATGGATAAGTACTAGCCATGCGCGAGAGTTGAAGATTGTGTGCGAGAATATGCGTGCAATGTTAGAGAACAAGAACATATTAAATGTGCAAAGGTGAATGCATCACAGGGGAACACGTTAGTGTGCAAGGGTCCGCGAGCATACAAAACATTCAAGACTTAGCCAATTTTTAGGATGCGGCTAAAAATAGGAAAGAAAATAGATTGCATGGAGCACAAGAAAGATCTATAAATAGGAAAAAGAACCCGTATAAAAAGACAAGGACAAAACATGAAAGTGATTTAATTATAGGAATTAAAGCATGTCAAAGCAATATATTTATAGCTTGATCTATTGTTAAACAAAGAGTTGAAAAAACATGCAGATTAATAATAACACACCTATTATCATGAAAGGTGGATGTAAGTGGTGAAGGGTAAGTCCCCACCATGTATAAATAGGTGTATTATCCCATGTAATTGATGACCTCTTGTTGATACACCATTGATGGGAGTTCTAGCAGAATGTCCGTATTATATAAGCCATTTTGTATGCGCGCATGGTCTATCGCAAGGATGTAACTGCACTATGGATATAATCAACTTCTTTTTTATGTAATGCATTGTGTTTATGATGGATAATTGTGTTTGGGTAGCAAGGATCACTATGTCTGAGTATGGAATATTGAGAATTCAATTGTTATTGATCATCTTGTATGTTGATTAAGCTTCCTTATTATATGTGTTATCAAACTATTATGTTATGATGTATGTTCTTGCATGAAGGGTTATGATGAATAACATGTATAACATATTGTGAGCAAACAAAGGAGGGACCTGGTAATTATGCACACTTTGGGTGAGCATTAAGCCTGTTTGGATGAAGTTATAATGCTCTAGCTAAGTGTTGGTTAAAACAAAATACTACAAGGGGTTATCACACCCACAAAAAAATGTGACGAAGTGGAATGTGATAAATTATGTGTTGTTTGACCTTGAAATTTTATAACAAATACACATTACTCATTAATTTTCATTCATAATGAATTAATATTGTTAATTATAAAATTTAGTATGAAAAATATCTATTAAATTGTGTTAAATTGCATAAAAATTTCCTATTGGTCAATACCAAAGGTTGAATCCAGTAGAACATCTATGATGATGATATTTCCAAACATAGAATAATGACATGTTTCCTTTAATCAATAACCCTACATAGTCTATGGAGCATCCCGACTAGGATTTGGAACATCCTAACTAGGTTGTGTAGTAGCCTTATCAACCACATAGTGCTCGACACCCATAAGAATGAAAACTATGCTATATTATTCTTGATGCCTTGAAGGCCCAATTTCACCATCATGTGAGAGATGAGGACATGATGAACCAAAGAATGTGTCAAAGAACTAATACCCTAGAGTGTCTTAACCTCTATGGTATTGTTCACAACTGAAGGGATTTAAACATGTTGAATATATGGGCAAGCAAGGGGTCTAATCTGGTCATTTCGTAAACATTGTTCCCCCAATCTATCTTGTGCAAAGCATTTGTCTCTATCTTGGAACTCTTCAATGTAAAAATAGTTTGATATTTTGTTGAGGATGAAATCACAATAGATTTTCCTCAAGAAACATTATGGTACCTCAAAAGTTTTGCAAGGTAATTGGTCAAAAACCATCCAACATCTATCCTAAAAATTGTTTTTGATCTCCTCATGGTTGCATCAATAGATTAGGAATATTTTACAATGCAATAGTAAGGGCGCATTGGCTTTAGGGTCAGTTAACAAAGTACACAACTTGTTTTTGGTTTAATATTTTTCTTTATTGCATCGTAAGACAATTTTTTTGCGTACAAATGGAAAAAATTGGTTTAGTGATGCTCCCATGTGTTTATTTGACACATCAAATTATCAATATTGTATATTAAGAATTTTTGCGGATCAACTAATTGGAGAAATTTTTTGAGTAATTGCCACAACTATTTTTGTTTTATTTTATTTCTTTCTGTCTATATTTTGGTTTGTTTTTCTCCGGCAATTCCCGTAGCCTATTCATCCTTTTTCCAGATCTTTCCCCAAGCCTAGGGTTTTGAAAATTTATCCAGCTATTTTTAATTACTAATTTGTCTACAGTGATTAGAGCTCAGGATTCTTTCGAAGATTGCAAGAAGTCGCTTTCTAGTCCAAAAGGTGTAAAAATGGATTTTATGAAAATAAGAAAAATATTGCCATCAATGTGTAGAGCTCGAGGAAATATGTACTTTTAGAGAAAATGACACCTAAAACGGAGCCATAGAATGAAAGTTATGGTACATGCAAGTTTTTACTACTACATTTTCTCGGAGTTCTTTCCAAAAATGGAAAATTTTATTCTATTCTTGTGTTTTCTTCACCAAAAATACAAAAAAGGAAAGAAATGTTGTCTTCATGCTAGTCACAATTTTCAAGGATGCCTTTCGCATCCAATTTCCACCTGTTGCATTTAGTTACAAATCTTCACGCAATTTTAAATGCAGAAGTCACAATACAAGTCACACTTTTGGAAAAGAGCTATCTTTCATGTAAGTCACACTTTTTGTAAGGAAAACCTTAAGATGCAAGTGGAAATTTTGGTAGTGTGGCAGCAAGTGGGAATTTCTTTCTGCCTTGCACAATGAGTTACTTTTTCCCATGAAGTCGAATTCACTTAAGTCAGTAATAGGAATTTCAAAGGTGGTAGGCAGGTGGGAATTTCTTACCTACAATGTAGGATGAAAATTCCATTATAAAATAAAATCACTTAAAGCACCGGCGGGAATTTCTTACCTGCAACGCAGGGTGAAAATTCCCATTATGAAAGTCAAATCACTTAAGTGAAAGATGGGATTTTTGGAGCTGCAATGCAGGTTGGAAATTCCCATCACTTTGACTTTCTATTTTTAACAAATACCCTGCCAAAAAGTGTGACCCACCTTGGCATTAATGCATGTGATTAATGATATTTATTAATGGTATTTCTAGCTGAGTTTGGCGCCATAAATAGGAAGAAAGTCAATGCAAGTGGATGAGCTAAAGAGAAGTCAAGGATGCATGCTAAAAATAAATAAAATAAATTCATTAAAAAGCAATCAGAAGCATGCAGAATTGGGTGCCCAAATTGGATGAAGAGGCATGACTTTTAATTAATTAAATTGCCAGAAATAGGAAAGGGCAATTATTAAAAATAGCATGTAGATGGCTATATAAGCATGAGACGCCATAATTGAGAATCGTTAATTCTTTTTGATGAAGTTTGCAGCCCAGACAGGTTTTGGTGCCAAGGGAAGGAGGATTTTGCATTAAAGAGTGTTTTCCATTGCCGGAAGCTTCTAGTTTTGGCGCATTGGGTTGGAATAGCTTGATTTTTGTTATTCTGATTGTCTGCATGTTGGTATAAGTGCCTAGGTGAATTAAATAATATTTTTCTTAGTTTGCATGAAGAAAAGTCTCAAATTTTAGGCGAAGGCTTTATATGTAGACTTTGGTGATAAAAATCAAGTATTCATGCCATGGAATCCATCTTTGTCCGAATTAATTGCAGGTATTCATCACAGTGCTCATATTAGTGAAAGGAAGTTCAAATCAATGTCCGATACATTGAATATCTCTTTCGAATCGAATAAATTTCTAGATCTCGAACAAATTACATTACACCGGTGCACGTCTTTGGAGAAGAACTACAAAAGCTTCAAGGATAAGATGGAAGACATGTCAGAGGCAAAACCCGTAAGAAAAATCACATTTAGTTGCTTCCAGATCCAATTTGGTGAGAATCAAAGGAAAAAGAGTCAACAACATACAAAATATGGAAGAAGAACAAGACTGAGAGTGTTGCAATTTTTTCCTAATTTCTTTTCCTCTTTCTTCTTCTTTCTCTTATTTTCTTCGACAAATTGAGAAATCTTAAGTGATTGGTTAAAAATCTGTTACTTAAAGAAGTCAATTACTTGGAAATAGGTGGCAAACATGCAAAATAGAAGGTTCTATTTTCAGTTATAAATCATACATGTCATGCAAAGAGGAATTCCAGGAGGGAGATTGCCAGTTGTTTCCTTTACAACTTCCACATGTGCCAGTTCAGTTATAGTTTCCTATTTGTAAATTCCCCTCTATACACTATAAATAGAGGAAGAACCTACGAGTTAAAGGATCAGAATTTATAATCAACATTCTCGTGTTCTAGAATTTAAATGGGTTAAAGGAAACTATAAAGTAGATATGGTCTACGTAAAACCTAAAATCCTTGATAGTGTTGAATAGTGGTAGACTTTCAATGTTGACAAACAAACATCTGCATGTCTGGAACAAGACAACTTTGATAGGTTGTGTGTTGAAGGGATTAAATCACCACCACAACAAACATTCACCGAAAAAACTGATCCAGATTATGGTGATAGTAGTGGAGTAATCCAACTAAAAGGTAACAAAATCTCCAAGGGTTTAGTTTCCTTAGTAGGGACATTGATAAGCATGATCAGTACCTAAAGAAGAACAAAGAACATGGTGATAGTTCTTCCTCAGAATGCAACAGGTAAATTTGGGTATGGAGGAAGTTGATGCAGACTTACCCACCACAAAGAGAAGAAAGGATGAGCCACCACAAGATGAAGTTGATGAGGACTTGCCCAAGTTATTTGACAAGATGGTGTGGGACAAGAGACATGGATAGGGGGAATGCACGGTAAATTTGATTCACTCTGGAAAGGGCCCTTCATGATCAATAGAGATGCTAGAATGGACAATTTCTTCATTTCCTACTAGGATGGAATTGATTTACCACTGCCTTCAACGGGAAACATATGAATGCATTTAGGAATTGAGATACGAGGGTAAAAACTGTTTGTATATACATACAAATTTGTTGTTTTGTTTCATTTTTTTTTTTTTTGTTTGTTTGTGTTTTTTCGACCACAACCCAATGGACAAGATACGAAACTAGAGAAGTTAGGATCTAATCTTTACTCCTGTCATTTTGATAGAGGAAAAAATGTCCACAGATGGAGCCAGTTGGTGTCTCTAGATTTTACCTTGAAATATGAGACTACCCCATGTTTAAAAATTTTCGTTCTTTTAAAATAACGGGTCTTTGTGTTTTTATTGCTAGAAGATATCTCTATTACGTTAAGATATTCCTAGTGAATCATATGAGCCAATTTCGACAAATACCTAGATGTTGAAACTCATTTTATCCCTCCACCAAGTTTTGTCTATGGGAAATTTTTATTTAATTATTTATTAAATAAATAAAGCCCTGTTTGAAGTAAATTGTGCTCCGGTTGAATCTGTTGAGGTTTTGCATGCCAGTATCCACACATCTCAATAGGATTTTCACCAGAATGAATTGAGCATTATCGTAGCTTCGACAACGTTTTTGTTTTTATTTATTTCTTTTGTGTTTTTTCTCTGGTTTTCTCCATTGTCTGTCTATTAAATTTCCTGGATCCGTTCTTCATTCGTATAGTCTGTTTAATTTCCTAGAACATCTGGAGATCATTTATGGCCTCAACACTAGAAGGAATCAGTCTCAGAAGGCAAACTTCTGACCAAAAAGATGAAGTCAAGCAGAAAAAGCCTCTCCTAGGCAAGTCACACTTTTTGGAATAAATAGATCTAAGTTGCAATGGGAATTTTGGTAGTGGCAGGCAAGCGGGAATTTCTTAACTGCCTTGCAGGGTACTTTTTCCCATGAAGTCAAAGTCACTTAAGCTGTAATGGGAATATTAGAGTGGAAGCAGCGAGAATTTCTTACCTTCCTTGTAGGGTAAAAATTCCCATTATAAAAGAAAAATCACTTAAAGCACCGGTGAGAATTTCTTACTTGCCTTGCAGGGTAAAAATTCCCATGATGAAATTCAAATCACTTAAGTGGAAGAAGGGATTTTTGGAGTTGTAGTGCAGGGTGGAAATTCCCATCAAGTTGACTTCCTATTTTTAGCATCTACCCCTGCCAAAAGTGTGACCCACCTTGGCATTAAACAATGCATTTAATGCTATTTATTAATGGCTTTTTAATCTAATTTTGGTGCCATGTATGGAAGGAAAGTCAAAGAAAAAGGACAAGCTAAAGATAAGTTAAGGATGCATGCTAAAAATAAATAATTTAAAAAGAAACCAACAACATGCAAACTTAGGCACCCAAATTGGATGAATAAACATGGCTATTAATTAATTAAATTTCCAGAAATAGGAAGAGACAATTATTAAAAATAACATGCTAGAGGTTATATAAGCATGGGACGCCATAAAGGAGAGACAATTAATTATTTTTGATGAAGATTGTAGCGTAGATAGGTTTTGGCGCCAAAAGGATGATTTTGTATTAAAGTTTATTTTTCTACTTTAGGGAAGCTTTAGTTTTGGCACCTAGGGTTATGATAGCCTAATGTTTTCCATTATGAGCATCTACATGTGTGTATATGTGCCTAGGTATTCATCTTAGGTGTTCATATAAGTGAAAGGGAGTTCAAATCAATGTTAGGTACATTGAATATATCTTTTGAATCTGAATAAATTGCTAGATCTGCACAAATTGATCCAATTGCAAGGGATTCTGACATAATTAAAAGAAAAATATCTCAAGACAAAGATTGTTCCAGCCATGATGAAAAAAGGATTAATAGAATCATGCATAGCTTCTATATTTTTGAAGTCAATGATACTGAGATATAGGCCCGAACCTATCAACGATTTAATTGATAGATCCAAATCTCATAATTGCAAAGGTTTCCAACAAGAATTCATCCTCTTGTAACTAGCGCAACCCATGTGGAAGTTAGTGCGTGGAAAATTCCTTCCATGATCTTGTGCATTAAAGCCTTCATTGAATTTACTTGTATTTTCATTCACCCGAGTGCTTTCAATAATTTAAAATTGCTCACATACAATTAAAAATAGAAGATGATGAGTTTTATCTGAATTATTTATGACAAACATTGCACTGGTGCACGTACTGGAGAAGAACTACAAAATCTTCAAGGATAAGAGGGAAAACATGTCAGAGCAACACCCGCAAGGAAAATCACATTCAACTACTTCTAGATCTAGTTTGGTGAGAATCAAAGGCAAAAGAGTCAACCGCATGCAGAATATGGAAGAAGAACAAGACTAAGAGTGTTGTAGCTTTCTTCTAATTTCTTTTCTCCCTTCTTCTTTCTCTTATTTTCTTTGACAAAGTAATTGAGCAATCTTAAGTGATTGGTTTAAAATCTGTTACTTGAAGAAGTCAATTACTTGGAAATAGGTGGCAGACATGCAAAATAGAAGGTTCTATTTTCAGTTATAAATCATGCATGTCATGCAAAGAGGAATTCAGGAGGGATATTTCCAATTGTTTCCTTTACAACTTCCACATGTGCCAGTTCAGTTATAGTTTCCTATTTGTAAATTTCCCTCTATACACTATAAATAGAGGAAGAACCTATGGGTTAAAGGATCAGAATTTGTAATCAACATTCTTGTGTTCCAGACTTTGAGCTGAAACCCTTGATAGATTTCTGAAAGCAGAGGAATAGAGAGGAGGTAGATTTCGAAGAACTTTGTGTCAACGATGCATTTGTTTCTTATTTCTTTTTAGATCTTTACATAAACTTTGTGTTGTCTTAGATCTAGATCGGAAACTTTCATTTGCTTCAAATTATGCATTTTAAGATCTATTTGTTTCGTCTATGCACATGTGATCAACTCTGTCAACTATTGGTTAGGTTGCACATCTCATTTCCTTTCTTCTCGTATTTAATTATTTTCCTTTCCTGCACATAATGCTCACAATTTGTTTATTTGCTTTGCAAAATTGCCTAGTTATGGTTCATGAGCTACACAATTAAAGTAAAACCAACAAATAGATATTAGGAAATATAATTGACAAAATATTACATAGAAGCTTCACCAATAAATGAGGGAGATTTATCTCATGGCTGTCTAGGTTTTCGGTTGTGTAGAAAATCTAGCCAACAATATTGTATATTAATAATTGCAATGACAATGCAATAGTTTGGTGATGGGTATTCATGTCATTGGGGTTTCTTAGGGTTTTTATTAAACCTTGAATTTGAGATTTGTTATTTCAAATCACCCTTATAATATTTTCTTACGTATTAGGAGAATGTATAGGAATTGAAGGAGGTGTTTGAGTTAGTTTTTGTTCACTCCAGCCTCTAGGTGAAGGAGGGTTTTCAAGTGAAGAAATTGGATCCGTTGAAATAAAAATTAAATGAATTAGGAACAATGCAAGAAAAATCAAGTTTAATACCTAAAACTACCCTAAATTCAATCAAAAATTACCTCTTATAATATCTTCCATTGTTTATTCAGTGTACACAAATAAGGATTCAAACTCTAATAACTCGCTCGTACTACTTCTCACTCACATTTTTTACTTGTACACGTTTTGTTGCCAAATTAAATGAGAAAGGCTAGGTATCATATATGAATTTTTAAAGTCAAAACACACTCACATCATGGATTGGTAATTCTAATCCACAATGTGCTCAATTTATAACACTTTCATGTTATAATGTGACTGAGTCAGAACATGAGCGCGTTATTTGCAAAATGGCCCAAAAGTGGATTTTTGGCTGCTTTTTGGTCCCCCATTTCCATGCACATGCCCTTTTATGCACTAACTACAAGGGATTATACTATACATGTTGTAGACACCTATACATTTGGCAATTAATCACTTAATAAATTCAATATTTGCTCAATACTTAAATCATGATTTGTGCACCTATGTCACGCCTAATTGATATATCCCTAATTCTATTACAAGATGTTCTCTTCTGATTACATTTCTTAACTACTCACATAATAGCTTAAATTTTTCCAAAGCAATATATTAGTCATAATTATTATGTACATATATTTTCATCCACACAAACCATTTCTAGAGTAAACTACCAAATAGGGAAAAAATCACCAAATAATTATAAATTTGATATTGACAATATCATCCCAAATCTTCCAATGATCCATTTTTCAATTTTATATCTTTTATAGGTTGTTACTTTCCTCATGGGTTTGGTCTTAATGTGAACTTTCACTTATAGAACCCTATATAAGAAAGTAAAATACACTCACTTACTCACTTATAAATTACAAGATCTCTTTAAGAAAATATATTCCAAATAATATACAAAGCTCTCCTAAATTCCCTTAAAGTAGAAAAACACATTAGGGGGACCCCTACAGAGGTCTAAAGCACTCCATATTAGGTTCTAGAGTCAAGCTTCCCAAGCCAAAGACCATCAAATCCAAGTCAAGAACTAAGCAAGTAAGCCATTACAAACATTATAAAGTGATCAAATTGTCAAATATAGTTGCATCCATATAAATATCACATCTCTAGGTGGGGAACTAGGTGTCATTTTAGGCCTCTTTGGGTTAGTACCAACATAGGTGGTGTAAAGAATGTACTTCAACATAATACTTAGTGTTTTAGGGGGTTTCACACATTGTTAGGGTTTTGAGCCACTTTTGTTGATTTTAGAGGGTTTCACACATTTGTGAGACAATCTATTATAACGAGGATATCTTAATAAGTCTCAAGTGAAAAGAAAGTTATAAAGTGTCACCATATCTTTGGATGGAATTGTTGGCTCGGGATAGAAGTGCTAGACATATTTGGATGATTTGGTTTGAGTTTTATAGTTTGGTCCTTACACAAAATACATTTCTAGAAACAAAGGCGAAAAATTTGTAAGACATTTCCAACCATTTCATCATTATCTCACACTTAAATCAACTTCTAGATCATCAAATTAGCTAAGTGCATTTGTTTTCTCATGCTTTACTGTATTTAGAACATGTTCTAAGGTCATATCCCTTAAGTTTATATATGTGTGTGTGTGTGTATTTTGGATTTCATGCTCAGATTAATAACTTAAATATACATCTTAATGCTAACCATTATATGAAATTGAATATTAAAAATGAATTAACCCCTTTCCTACACTTAAATCATTTTCAAGTAAATTACACATAGCCACACTATCCCATCTCCACTATATGTAGAAAGTAACTTCCTCGAGTTAACCACTTACTAATGCACAATATGTTCACAAATCCAAATGGATTTTTGCCGAGGAAAAATATATAGTGCATGAGGTATGTGGAAGCTAAATTCCATATACATTGATGTCTAAGACATGGATATTGAAGGGTTTCCCCTTATTGAACATAAATAACAATGAAGTCTCCAATAACAACTTTATGTGAGTTTTAAAGGTACACAAACATAGTTTCTAACCTAGGGAATTCTACTTGAAAGTAAAGAAAGCAATTTATGACTCCTAATTATTTAACCTAGGGAATTCTACTTAGAAATAAAGTAAAAAATTATGAATCCTAACTTTTCAAAAAGTCAATCAAAAACTTATTTCTCAATAAATACAAAAATGCAATGTAAAAAAATAAAAATACCTCAATAATTTGGTATTTTAGCAAACCAAATCTCTTTCTCACTTTTTTTTAAAAAGTGATTAATTGATTTTCTCAAATAAATTCCTTTTCTTTCTTTAAATGATGCCCTACCTTTCTCTAAAATAATGCTATAACCCTCTCAAAATAATATTTTTCATTTAAAATGATACCATAGCCTTTAAAATTTACTTTTATCAAATGATAATTTTATTATTTTTAATAAAAAATTATAAAATACAAATTGAAAATGTGAAAATTTTAATTTTTGGTTTGTGTGGGATTTTAGCTTGAATATAACTCAATAGCACTCTAACATCTTATTTAATTTAAATTGAATTACATTTAATTATAGAGTAACTCTACTGCAATATGTGATATACAAATGCTAATATATAATAAATACACAAGTAAATAAGCATGCACATTGTAAAACCCTAAGAAATAGAGGGAGATAGGAAGACTTAGCTGATTTCCTTGAAAACTAGAGGTGATTTGGGTTGGTAAAATACTGAAACGTGTTGTAATGAATGTTGTTAATGCTCACGGAAATTCTGGAACTCGGGAACAATGCAAGACATGGGCACCTAAGCGATGGTGGTCGTGAAAATTCTCGGGGAACTAATTTCTTTTGTGTCGCAAGAGGTTCGTTGTTTCATGTATGTCACTTGATATTCACTCCTTAATTGTTGAAGGTACCTATAACCTAAAAAACATAATATCTACCTACACATGTACACAAACCACATTAAATCTAATAAAAAAGATGCGAGAATGTAGAGGAGTCGATGACCTCGATGATCACCCGAAGAGTGAACTTACTGCTTTGAGTGTTGCACATCTTAGACCCCATGTAGTTTTGTGTGAATGTGTGTGATATGATACCCTAGGATGCCCTTGTGCAAGTTGTACTAAGATAGCGAGCTAGATCTAGAATGTAGAAGATGTATAGTATGCGTGAATGGAATAGAACAAACTTCCCCTTCCTATGTTGTGTATGTAACCCTTGCCCTTGAATGGATGTGCTAGATAGATGCCTTGAAGTGTTTTTGTCCCTTTGGATGTAAGATTAGGTGATAGTATGTAATGCTTAGTGTTTGGTCCTGATTTTTGAGAAGTAACTACTATATATATATATATATATATATATATATATGATTCCCTTGTTTGAATTTCATAATTGAGTTGGAACAACGACCCATAAGTAAAAAATATGCCCAAAAGATAAAAGAGACCCAAAAAGAGTGAGTAAAAGTAAGAAAGGGTTAGGAGCACCCTATATGGACAAGCACTGGGTGATGGTGTTTTAAATGGGCGCTAGTGTTTAAGGCCATAAAAATAAATCGGTCAGTTAAAACAGGATGTAAGGTGTGTAAGACCAAAGAGACAATAAGAAATAAAGAGAAGAGGCCAAAGATAGTTGTCAACTATTAGTTTTCTTGCTTAGGAATCATGTACACGCTAGTATTCTTTAGGACCTAGAAATCTACCCAAGTGCATGTTATGATCCTCATGTGCGAATTTCACTAATGCCTCGAGGTTTTGGTGTAACGGTTCGTTACATTTGGTATCAGAGCGACCACCCAAGTTCGAGTCCCGGCACGGGTAACTACACTGGCATTGCATTGTTCGCATGGGGCTCGTATAGTAAGGCGGTGTGTGGTCCCGCTATATGGGTCTGAAATCTAGCCCGAGTGCTGGCTACTGGAAAGCATGGTGGGATGTTATGATCATCATGTGCGGATTTCACTAATGCCTCGAGGGTTTGGTGTAACATTCGTTATAGTGCATGATTTGTGTCTACATTTAACCCCGATTTATGTTGTTGAGTGAATAATCGATAACATAAAGTAGATAGAAGATGTGTACCTTATGATCATGTAGAAAAGAGTGTAGATGATAGCATGTCGAGTGGAAAAGTAAAGTGTGGAGTGATCGCAAAGTGAATCTGGAGACTAGGAAATGGAAGTGGACCCTAGGGGTGAAGTGTATGCATTTTAGCATGCTAATGTGGCTTGTGTGAGCTGCTTCTTGTTGCGTATAAGGATGGACTTGCAAAAGAAGAGCAAGAAAGTAGTCAAAATTATGTATATGATAAGTTAGAGAAACATGTGTACAAGTATGCAAAGATCGTAAAAGTGTGTAAAATGAAAGTGTGCACCTGATATGTAAGAGAGTAAAAGATAAAAAGTGTCTTATTTCTTGAAGTTGCTGATTTGAATGTTGAAGGTGAGGTTTCTAGGCGAGTTCATGCCAAGAGCTATTTTTTTGGGTGATCTCACATCGAGAGAAAGTTTTTGGCTGATCTCATGCCAAGTATGAGTGTTGGGGAGAGAGGTCTAGTTTTACTCTCCTTCCACAACTCTGCCCAATAAGCACCACTACAGATGGTACATCTCAATTTGTTCCATTTTTTCCTATTTGTTCTAAATTGTTATGATTATACCGATTGTAAGATAGATAATGCATTATGTGAATGGATACTAATGCATACCACCGTAGAAGCTGCTCTAAAAATTGTTGTAAATTATGTTGTACTAGGAAAATGTCTACTTTTCCCCCATGACATTAACTCCTAGGGGAGGAAAAGAACACCTAGGCACTAGTGTCTGCTTCGTATGTGAGATCCAAGTTTGTTTCTATATTGTTCTGTGAATGTGTTCTGTGTTATTTTTGTCTTGTGCTGATATGAATTGTAGTTATGAGCTGTTGGAGGGGTGATTTGTTCACCCAATGTATGCCCCCTCATTTGGGTTGCATGCGACATTTGTAGGAGAATTTTGCCCAAAGGAGAGGACCTGATTTTTATCTAAAGTGGATAACTACAAGGGGTAGGGAATGTACATGGTAGAAACCAAGGCACATGTGAACAAAGTAGGCTAGTAATAAGTGTTAGTATAAAATTTAGTGTGTATGAGAATACAATGTAACAAGAAAGTAGTAAGACCATATGGATAGCAAAAGTGGGTTTCAAACATGGGACATCGCTCACAATGTCACAAGACAATCATGGCTGAAGCGACCAAAAACATACAATGATCACACACGACATATGTCATAACCTGCAAACAATAACAAACAATAGAAAGAAATGGAAATCAAGTAGTGACAAATATCCATGGTTGTATATATCCTATAAGGAAAATGCTACACATGAAGCACCCATTAGCATGTTAGAAAGATAAAGAGTATGTCAGAGCATGTATATATCAAGGTAAGAAGAAGTAGTAAATATTGAAACAATATAATCATTAATGTGTGAAAGTAGTAAAGGTAGATGGCCCCGAAGCCTCGGTAGGACAAAAATTAAATTTAGTATCGCGCATCATGCATCATGCAAGGAGTTGTAAGAGATCTATATTCACATCTAGAGAACAAGTGAACACACATGTGTATATGATAAAGATAATGACATATTGAATATCGGCTAACATAGTAAGCAAAGTACAACATGTAAGTAGAAAATATAGCAACAATAAATGCAACTCGAGATATGAAAATGTTGTATGACTTGTGATGGTATGGTATTCAAGGTGTGAAAATTGAAGGAGACACGTTACCCCCAATGGATGTGCATGAATTGAGGTTCATTTATAAATTCCCCCTCAACAATCAAGAATGAACCATAAAACAAGAGTATGTCATCGGGAAATGAGTTTTGTATGCGATTGAGAGTAAATGATAGGACAAATGTATCATGAAGCACAAAGTATGAAACATAGATAATGTGAGGTTCATTGAAAAAGTGTGCCCTTAATAGTAAAGTGTGAACCATAGCACTAGAGTGCGTCATCGAGTAATGAAGGTGTTTGAGATTGTAAGTTAGGAAAGATTTATCGTGAAGCACAAAGCGTGAATTGTAGAAAAGGAGCTAAGAGTAAGAAATATAGACATCAAGTAGTGATGGAGAGGAAGGAGAAAGTGTGATGCCCCCAAGTTTGTATATCAAGAGTTTCTGACAAATAGATGTGATCATTGTGAGCAAGAATAGCTAGAGTATGTATAGTGCATGAAAGAATGTATACCATATAGAGAGTAGTATGTGCATCATGAGTAGAAGGATCCATAAGTAAGCATGAGTAGAAAAATGTGGATGGAGTAGCATAGGGGCATAAATAGATGTAACAAGGTGTGCACATAATGTAGATGAGAGAAAGTGTTGCTATAAAGATTGACGTGAATTGTAAAACAAGAGTAATGTATAGATGTGTATGTGAATAGTATGGGTAGGTAATGACTGATTAGAATGTGTGAATATGAGGAGGGGGAGCTTGATGCCCTTGAATGTGGATGCTAAGATGATCTATGCAATGAGAGTAGTAGGAAAGAGCCCATGATATGCAAAAGAAGATGAGCATATGCCGTGTGAAAGTGCATGTATCATATTATGTGGAGTAGGATTGTAAAATGCATGTTGCAAAACTAGAATATGTAGAACATTGGAAAAACAATAAGAGCTACCAAATAATAATGTCAACATGGTGAGGGAAAACCCGATAGATTCCAATATCCCAACTAGATGAATAGGAAGTGTATGAGAAATAAAAATGTACCCATTAGGAGAAAATAAAATAGGTGTATCATTACACATGTTGGAAATAGTGGAAAAAGTAAGTGCGAACATAAGGAACAATATGTGAGTCAAAATATGTATGCTAGGATGCTCGTCAATAGTAATAAAAAGTAATAAGTGCAATTTGGGAATATTAGAAGCAATAAAAGCAGTATGAACTAGACCCTATGATCATAGACAAAAATGTAGCAAGAGGGAAACAAATGGTCCCCATGAATGTAACAAGATAAGGTGTAGACATAGCAAATGAATCATGTATAGGCTATTGAAAAGTGGTAGCATTAGGAATCATTGCAAAATCAATATACGGTGATCTAGCGTGTGATGAGGAAAGTGCGGGGAGAGATGCAACATTATAAGCACTAAGCATATGATCGATATAAGTACATTGAGAGTGAGACATAATGGGAGGGTTATCATGGTATAATTAGAAAATTGATCATTTAAATCAGTAGCACTAGGGTGAATCTTAAGAGGAGAAGGATGTAAAATGTAGGTTGTTATTATTTTGATTTTTGTAATTGCTCGTGCATTCGTTTTCATCGAGAGATCCTCCTAGAAACCGTAATATAGGTAATGTCATGAGCATCATGTGTAAGAGGAATATCACAAGGAGTAGCAACATGAGGTGCAAAATCTACTATAATAGTATCCATAAAAGAAGGTGTAATAAGGGCATTGTGTGTTATGACATGGGTAAAAAGAAGTGTATGCATAGTATGTAACCAAGGATGGCCTAGAAGGATAATATAAGGAACATCATGAGGCATAATGTGACATAGAACATTAAGAGTGCAAGATCCCATAATAAGGGGAAGAGATATTGTGCCCAACACTTGCTTAGGTATATTATCAAAGCCATGGATACAAAGAGTAGATGGATTGAGATGAGTAACAGAAAGTCCTATTTGATGAAGAAAGGAAAGATTGCATACATTAAGACTAGATTCAAGATCAACTAGGACACGCTTAACAAGAAGATTATGAAGTTGAACCTGGATATACAATGGGGAAGCATTGGAATCAAAGGGATGGGAAGCCATGAAAGATATGATAATGGGCATGTAAGGAACATGTTCACCAAATGATTTAATTTAAACTAAATTAAATCTAATTACAGGGTAACTACTATAATATTTGATATGTAAATGCTAATGTATAGTAAAGAAGCACGAAAATAAGCATGCATAATGTAAAACCCTAAGCAAAGACAAGGAGATAGGAAGACTTAGTGGATTTCAAGAAGACTAGAGGTGATATGGGTAGGTAAAATCTTGAAACATGTTGTAAACATCTCATTAATGCTCCTTGGAAATTCAGGACTCATGAATAGTGTAGGAAGGAGCGCCCGCATGAGAGTAGAGACATCTGGTCACTGATGGCTGGATCACGGGCGTTGGTGGCTATGAAAATGCGCAGGATCTAATTTCTTTTGTGTCACAAGAGGTTTTTTGTTATTTCCTTTTCTGTCTCTTGATATTTTCTCCTTGATCGCCAAAGGTACCCGTAACTTGTAAAACAAAATATCTACTTGCACATGTCCACAAATCACATCAAATATAATAAAAAAGATGTAGAATGTGGAGTCGGATTGACCCCAATGGTCACCTGAAGAGTGAACTTACTACCGAGCATTGCACTACATCTCATACCCCATGTATTTTTTCTCGATTGTGTGTGATATGATGCCCTTGTGCAAGTTGCACTAAGATAATGGACTAGATCTAGAACGTAGAAGATGTATAATATGTGTGGATGGAGTAGAAAAAAATTCCCTTCCTATGCTATGTATGTAGAAGTATGCCACACTTTCCCTTGAATGTATGTGCTACATGGTTTCCTTGAAGTGATTTTGTGCCTTTGGATGCAATTTTAGGTGATAATATGTAATACTTAGTGTTTGTTCCGATTTTTGAGAAGTAACTAAGTATATATATGACTCCCTTGTTTGAATTTCGTAATTGACAAGCTGGAAGGCCGACTCATAAGTAAAAATATTACCAAAGGATAAAAGAGACTCGAGAAAGAGAGAGTAAAGGTAAGAAAGGGTAGGAGTTCCCAATATGGACTGAAGTGCCTCGACGTTGGTGTCCTAACTAGGTGCCGGTGTCTGAGGCCATAAAAGATAAATTGGTCGAGTTCTAACATGGCTCTAAGGTGTGTAAGACCAAAGATACCGTAAGAAATAAATAAAAGAGTCCTGGATATAGTTAAAAACCACTAGTTTTATTTCTTAGGAATCATGTATACAATAATATGCTTTAGGACCTAGAAATGCACCCAAGTGCGTGATTTTGTGTCTACAACACCATATAGTTAGTAACATGCCAACATCACCCTTTAGTCACCACATAATACTATGCTAATGTTAGTTGTCAAATTCATCCTAACACACCATGATAAGGTTAGCTTAAAGTTAATACAATTTAATTCAGCTTATAGTCACTCCTAATGTCCTATTAACATTGTGTAAATATTGGTGATGAATAAGTGTCACCCTTATTCAATCCAACTATAAAACATTACTAAAAAAAATTTATTTAACAAAAAACATGTTGAATATAGGGTGACAAAAATCTTTAACTAGTACACATAAACACTTTGTCGGGACATGTCGACTAGAAACTTTTTTTTTGGGGCAACTATCAACATGTGATTGTTAAGCACACACTTTTACCGAGGGGGCGTGAATCAGTATAAAAAATTTATTTACTAACATTTAATATCCAAAATAACAACATTTACACAAGATCTAACAATTAAGAGACACAAGATTTATGTGGAAACCCTTTTTGGGAATAAAACCACAAAGAGCAGTGGCTTGGATCTACTGTCCAAATCCAACTATAAAATATAATTCTTTTACAAAATTTATAGGCACCAACCTACTAGAGAAAACCATCCCCACTTCTAATCACTAACTTAGCAAGAGACATCAATATCTTCTTTTAGGAGGATCCGACCTCCAAAGAAAAAAGTTCCACCTTGTGAATGTTGCTTCTTCGATGAATGATGGTTATTTCGATCTCCTTATTTAAAATATGTTTTTATTTGAAAGATAAATCATTTTTTCACACAATTTATCAAATCTCTCTTCACCATTAAATAGCCCTTGAAGCCTCTTCATGGAGAGGTACAACTTTTCAAAAAGAGATGTCCCTTTTAATAGATGTGTCCCTTCATTTTACAATTTGGATGACTTATCCCCAACATTGAGTGTCAAAATAAATAAGAGTTGGATAACCCTTTCTTACTAAAATATTTTAAATCATAATAAATATTCTCTTTTAATTTAATCATAATAAATGATTAATAGATTAGCACTTGACTATAATTAAATCATCGTGACATTAATTCTCCTTTGACATCAATGACAATATTTGAACAATCTCCCCCTTTGTCATTGATGACAACTTTGCAAAGAAATAATTTGTGAATATTGCAAGAACATAATTCTCCTCTTGCTGTAATTCTTCCATTTCTATAATTCTGTCCCTTTCTATAATTCTCCCCCTTTGACATCAACGACAAAGGGATGTTCATTACTATCATAAAGAATATTCATTAGCTGATCTTTCTCCTTAAGAACTTAGTGACTAGATAATCTAAAATATATCATGCTTCTCCTTAAGAACCTAGATTTCGCTCGAGATACTCAAAAGTCTCTTTTGGAAGGGGCTTCATGAAAATATCTACAATTTGTTCTTTTGTGGCAATGTACTCCAACTTGACATGTTGTTCTGCTACCTGTTCTCTTAAGAAATGATACTTGATAGGAATATGATTTGTTCTAGAGTGCATAATATGATTCTTTGAAATATTTATTGCACTAGTGTTGTCACAAAGTATTGAAATTGGATGATCATATTCTACCTTAATGTTTTTCAATGTCTGCTTCATCCAAAGAACTTGTGTGCAACATGACACTCTTGTTATGTATTTTTCCTTTGATGCAAATAAAGAAACATAAGCTTTCTTCTTTCTTAACCAAGATACTAAACTATTTCCAAGAAAGAATTCTATTCCACTCATACTCTTTCTATCATCAACACTTCCTACCCAATCCGCATCTCATCTGTTGTTAGAGTGAAATATTCACCTCTCGGATACCAAAAACATAGTCCGAAGTTCCCTTTAGATATTTAAATATTCTTTTGAATTCTTACACATGAGTTTCTTTTGGTGTTTCTTGGAAACATGCTACCATCCCTACTTCTTACATAATATCTAGCCTTGATGTTATTACATATAGTAGGATGCTAATAATTTAGCATAAAGTGTCCGATTTTCTTGGGAGATTCATAATCCTTGCTTAATTTACAGTATGTGACCATGGGTGTGTTAACTAGTGTACAAACTTCAATTATATATTTTTTCAACATCTCCTTCACATACTTAGTTTGTGAGATAAATATGCCTTTTTCAGATTGAGAAATTTGTAAACTAAGAAAGAATGACTAGTTATCGAGTATAGACATCTCAAACTCTGTTTACATATCCATTTCCAAATCTTGGCAGCTTCATTTTGAGACCCCTCCTCCAAAAAATTAGTTTAGAATGGGTGGTGAATCTCCAAAATTGACTTTCGAATCGATGGTGAATTTTTGAAAAAATGTTTCGTGGCAAAGGTGATTTGGTAGGGCATAATTTTCTTGGATTTCACATAGTTGTAAAAGTGTTAGATGACCATTAGAAAAACTATGTTGGACGACCATATCTCCCGGGTAGGGTTGGACAACCATCTCTTCCATAGAAATATGTAACATTTCTCCGATAATCAAAGAAAAAGAGATTTGATACATTTGAAAACAAAGTAGAAAAACAAAATCATCTCCATAGAAAAATATATATATTCAAAGTACTTGTGTGTCAGAATAACAACTTGCCATAAATATGCTAGGAATAGAAGATCCCTTCACAAAACGAGAACATACAACACATAGAGAACAAATGTTGACATCTCCGCCATCCTTCCTTGGGTTGGATGACTATCCATTGTACGTTGTCCAACTTGGGTTGTCTGACAATGCACAATGGAGGGTTGTCAACCTAGGTCATACGACCATCCATTGCACTTGTCTAACCTAGGTTGGACGACGAGAAAATGGATGGCCATCCAACAAAGTTAAATCGACATCTTCTCTTTGTTAGACGTCTCATTAAATCCTCCTGTAACCCCCTAGACTATGTATTATATCTTGACAAATATTTGCACATTTTGATTAGAAACATTGGCGAAATACATGCATAAGTTAATTTTTACATATAAATAATAGGTGAACTGACCCATATAAATGACTTGTCAATGGAAATTTTAGGAAAACTGGGTGTGACCAACTACCGAGAATTCACCATTCCAATTTCCAAAATCCCTAATATTCGTGAGTTTACGAAAATTTACCACTAAAATTTTCCTGCTCTTGGCAACTTTTTTCACTCTGCTGTAAAAATGATGTCATCTACATAAACCACAATAATCAACTGATTTTTACCTTTATTTTTGATGTAGATATTACTATCGGTGATTCCTCTTTTGAAGCTTTGTTGTTGTAGATATTTGTCAAGTCTTGAATACCGGAGTTACGGGGGCTTGTTTTAGCCCATAAAGTGCTTTCTTTAATTTGCATACATAATCCTTATTTTATGATAATATGAAACCTTATGTATGTTCAATGTATACCTCCTCCTCTAAATTGCTATTGAGAAAGGTCGACTTAACATCCATTTGATAGAATTTAAATTTCTTGAAACAACATATGCCAAAAACATTCTAATAGCTTCTAGTCTTGCAATAGGAGAAAAAGTTTCTTCAAAGTCAATACCTTCAACTTGAGCATAACCCTTACAAACTAATCTTTCTTTATTTCTTATCACTTGGCCATCTTCATTTATTTTATTCCTAAAAACCACTTGGTACCAATCACATTCTTATCTTTTGGTCTTGGAGCGAGTTCCCATGTTTGAGTCTTTTCAATTTGATTAAGATCTTACATAACATAAATCCAATGCTTGTCTTTGCTAGCACGCAAATTCATTCGACTCTATTTTAGTAACAAGGAGAAGTTTTCTTGTTCATGCACACTTTTTAATCTTCTTCTAGTTTGTAGTCTAGTATCTTTATCACCAAGAATTTGAATTTCGAATGGTTCTTCTAGATAAATATAGAGGGTGCCTTTGTATCTTCTCATTCTATTTCTTCTTGGGTAAGTGCACTAAGTTGGGGGACCAAAAATGGGTCATAAGTGGATATCATATTGCAAAACATAGCTAAATCTCAACTTTAAGGATTATTAGCAATACACACACTCAAAATTATTAAAAGTTATATAAATATGAATCCTAGCATCCATAATCTAGTTTCTAAACTACTAATTATTTTAAAAACGGAAAGTTTAGCTATATTAAACACTCAAAATTCTATGACTTGGTTTTTTTTAAAAGACCTATAAGATTGTAGTCCGTTTGCTCGTGATTCAGATGACCAAAAATTGTTATTTTTTTGCCTTTAAAAAAGTTAGATGGCATTGTCTATCTTGGGATGGATTTTATTTTTATATTTTTTGAGAAATATTTTATTTTTATGTTTTTTTTTCCGTGAAAGTGGACTGAAAATTTTAGAAATGGATCACTTTTTGTTTTCCCGCCATAAATACATCACAATATATCAAAATAAAATACTTTTTTTTGAACGTGTATAGAATTTTTCCACACTTAGGATGGTATAGGTTTTATCACATTCTAACAAGCGAAACAAAAGTTGTAGTCTTAAAGGTAGACATGAACATTCACGAAAAAGTGTCTTAAAGACCTATTGTTAGTAAAAAATTATAAAATGATATTTATCTTATTTTATTCACTTTAAAATCAATATTTTCTAAAAGCTAACAGATCTCTCCTACGCGATGGTACCATTTTTATGACATGTTTTTGATTTTTTGGCATGATTGAAGTCCACGGAAGAGAAAATTTATTTTTGACCTTTCACATGCCATAATGACCTCACAAAGCTCTGGTTGGGAAAAACAAATATTTCCCGAGCCTTGAGGGTCGGATTTGATGATACAGAAAGAACTGCAATCACGGTTTTAATAATGGTTTTAATCGCAACCGCATTTTATAAAGTGCAATCATGGTTATTAAATCATATTTACACATATCCCAATGTTTGATTTACCATGTGATTTTTACTGTCTGACCTTACTATATGAATTATTACAATTTTTTTGTCACTTTCTGTAAGTTTTTCTTATCATCGGAAGTAAAACATCATGGGAGACAAGAAACGAAGTCAAAAAAGGAAATCAATAAGTATAAAAATACAGATGAATTAGATGCACAAAGATTTCAAGATGTTGAGTGAATGTGGAAACTTCGTGAATCAAGAAGAGGTTCATCTTCAACCCCTACTATTGTAAGTAATGAGGGAGTAATGGTTAATGTTGAAAATGAATTTACTCATGATGAAGATGTTGAAGTTAAAGATGAATTAAATACTCGTGATGCATTTGATATTGAAATTGAAGGAGACAAGTGAAAATGTGAATAAGAAATTCATGTTGAAATCGTAGACAAGAAAAATTTGACAAAAAAAAACACCTCATAGGATTTTACTTAAGAGACCTAATTATTTTATTGAAATTGATGAAACATTTTGAAACCAATGTTTGATAAACTTTCTAAATGGAAAAGTAGAAGAAAAAACACTAAAATTTGGGATAATCATTTTGAAATTTTAAATGATTCCTAAAGATATCGATTGTTAGTTAGCTTGATGAAATTCAATAAAATGAGACCTACATTAAACACCTTAGGATTGAAAACATCTAATATACATGGTCAAACCTCTACAATTGTTGAAAACCTTTATGATGCATATCACATTGTTGGTGTCAAGAGACACACAAGGGATAGTAATGTTGTGCGTCATGTACTTGCTATTAATGTTGTAAGTGAATCAATAAAAAAATAACGTTTGATTAGACAAACAAGTTGAATGTTGAAAGTTAATCAAAAAACTCTAATGAAAGCAATTGAAAGGCGTAATATCCTTCAATCACTCAATAACACTAGATTTTGGGAATTTTCTACTAGAGCACCGCATAAAGACAAATATATATTTGATGTTATAAGAGAAGTTGTTATTCAATTTTGGCATGATAACACTATAGTTTCACCTAATCCAAGACATGTTGTAAAACTAAGAGTTGGTTCTACTAATCGTGAACCACATCCAAAGCATTTCTTAGATATGACTCAAAATAATTTTTTTTGTAAGTTTGAACATGAGCATCTAGAAATTAAAATTATTCAACATTTTTTTGAAATGTTGAAACCATTCTATGTGAAAATCAACCATGCTCGCACCACTTTATTATAGGCAACATGTTGAATTTGCGATGCATTATGCTAAATTTTTACGTATTTGTTTCGATTTTCATTCTAAAAATATGTTACCAAAATGTGGTATTCAAGTTCCACCAATATCTTCCGGGGTCTCATTCTATGATATTTTTGAAAGAGAAGTTGGACATTTTTTATAGTCGAGATTATTTAGATGAAAGTTGTGGTATGTGCGGCGGATTACCTAAATTGGAAAGTTGTATCCATGAGAAAATTGGAGGTGCAATAGGACATAATTTAGTTGATTTTGATAAATATAAATCAACACCTTACCAATGGAAAGATGGAAATGAGTCTAAATGGTGTAAGCCAGTTACATAACATATGCTTGTTTTTTTATTTATGAGAAAATTTAAGGATGAAATTATTTTGAGTATGCTAGGCATACACACAGAGCTCGATGGTTGGATGAATAGTTCAAGATATGCAAGGACACATTTCCTAGTGGTACTATTGTTTCAGTGTTTAATTTTGTAGAGAATTACACGTTGTAACCACAAATGGAGGTTCAATCACAATATTACAACTCAACGAGTTGACATTTTTGTGCATATAACATTTATACATTCTCCCTGAGTACAAAGAATGATCATTTTTTAAAGAGAGTACTACTTTTATATAGTGATGATCGTACTCATTCTACTGAATTTGTGTAAGGTTGTTTCCATTTATTTTATGGAAACTTATTTGATAGAGACATCCACTTAATCAACATTATATATGGTCAGATAATTACACGTCTTAGTTTAAGAATGCATGAATGTTTTATTGGATGAGAAGGATGCACGTCAAGATGGGTGTGCAACATATTTGGAGTTTCATTGAGGCTGGACATGGAAAAGAGAGCATGATGGTGCATGGGCATGTGTGAAAAGAGATCTTGCAAGAGAAGAGTTGAAGTACAAAGATGGTGCTAAATTGAAAGATGTAAAGAGCATAGTGGAATGGTGTATTGAAAACATGGCCCGAGGTTCTCAAGAAAATTCCATAATATGTAGATATTTTTGGTTGATAGAGGAACAAAAAATTACTAACTATGAGGATTATATGACACTCACAGGGTTCAGTGATCTGCACTCATTTTGTAGCTCAAACGCTACTTCGTGGGCCACATGGACAAGAAATTTGGTGTGTTTTTGTGCATCTTGTATTGAATTTGTCATTGTTGAGTGTGATTCATAAGAATGGGTGGATGGATGGATTTGTAGGCCTCTAACTCTACTTCCCAGTTATCAACCTCCACAGGCATTATGACTTGTTTCTCCAGATGAAGTTGTAACATCCAAGGACTTTGATGACATTTCAATTTTGGTGTGACAAGGTAAATGGTTATTTATAATTTTTGTATTGAGTTATGTCCATTGAAATTAATATGTAATTTAAATTTGAGTTGAATCCTTTGTTTTTGTAGGACACGTGTTTTGTAATTATTATGAAGAGAAGACAATGAAAGAACAAACTATTTCTTATGTCATTGGATTAAGGAAAGAAAGAAGTTGACTTCTCCTGTTATAGATGGCAAAGATATTGAGTACCCTACAAGGTTAGTGGTAGTTACTAGAACTTGGATTTCGATGGTATCCATTAAAAATTCCTCTGTTTGGGTGTTTGAAGACTTTGAGACACACAAGAAAATACTCTTATATACACATCTAATTCTAGAGACAAATATTCAGTTGTATAGATATAGAGGAAGGCCTAATAAGAAGATTCTTTGGAAGGTTCGAGAGTTAGATCATGAAGCAATCTTGTCCACTATTCAAAGTAGATCCGATCATAATGGTTCGTTGGAATGAATTTGCATGCTCGTCTGGTATATATAACTTCTTTGAAGTGTTTAAATTTTTCAACTAGATTCAAGTTCATATATTTTATTAAATTTGTTTATTTTGTATATATTTAGTATGGTTTTGATTTAACTTAAATTTCTTTAACTAACACTTTTATGCAGGTTATTGGTGCCATAAAAGCTTCCACCTTCACATCCTGATGGTTCATTGGAATGAGTTTACATGCTCGTCTTGTATATATAATTTTTGAAGTGTTTAAATTTGTCAACTAGATTATTCAAGTTCATATATTTTAATAAAATTGTGTATTTGGTACATATCTACTATGGTTTTGAGTCAACTTAAATTTCTTTGACTAACACTTTTATATAGGTTAGTGGTGCCAGAAAAGCTTCCACTTTCATGTCCTGATGGTTCATTGGAATGAATTTACATGCTCATCTGGTATATATAATTTCTTTGAATTGTTTAAAATTTTCAACTAGATTCAAGTTCATATATTTTATTAAATTTTTGTATTTTGTATATATCTAGTATGGTTTTGATTTAACTTAAATTTATTTGACTAACACTTTTATGTCGGTTGGTGGTGCCAGAAAAGCTTCCACCTTCACGTGGTTGGCATTGTTAGTAGATAATTTTATATTCTCATAGATAAGAGAAATTTTTGTTGTTTTAAAAGTAAAAAGAAGCATTTCATGCCATCCTTATGCGTGTGCATAATCGATTTGGTCCCATGAGCATCTGTTTGTAAAATATAGTGTTTGTGACCTTACACACTTTATGACTATTTGGCGTATTTGCAAACAATATCACGGAGGAGCATCAATTGGAGACGAAAAACATGAGATAGGTTATTGTAGAGGCTCCTGTGCAAGAGGTGTAGGATCTAAGAAGATGTCTCTAGGTGCCATGAAGATTGAGTAATTACCCATCGAAGTTATATTATTTTTTTGGTCTCTCGGGCTCTTAAGGGAATACGCCCAACAAAGTAGCTCAAAAAGAAAAAATTTGTCCCGCACCAAAACGATGCATCCTATAGAGTTTACCTTAACACTTGGACGTGTTGGCATAGTCATTCGGTGCCATGACCCATCCATTTAAAAAAATAGTGTTTGACAACCTTATAATGACTCAAACTACACTATTTAGCACATTTGCAAACAATAGGGCAGCGAGAGCACCGATTGGAGATGGAAAAAACTGAGATAGGCTATTGTAGAGGGTCCTATATGGAGGTGTAGGATCTGATGATATGTCTCTAGGTGCCACAAAGACCGAGTAATCACCCGTCGAAGTTGTATGGTTTTTTTGTCTCAGGGCTCTTAAGGGACTATGCTCAAAAAAGTATCGGAAGCAACAACATTGTCCCGAACTGAAACGATGCTCCTCAAGAATTTACCTAAACACCTAGATGTGTTGGCGTAGTCGGTTTGATGCCATGACTTTCGATTTCAAAATATAGTGTTTGACATCCTTACACCGACTCAAACTACACTATTTAGAACATTTGCAAACAATACGGCAGTGAGAGCACCTTTGTTTGGAGACTGAAAAAATGAGATAAGATATTTGTGGAAGGTCCTACACGGAAGGTTTTAGATCAAGACGAGACATCTAGGTGCCACGGAGATCGAATAATCACTCATCAAAGTTTACAATTTTTTGGTCTCGGGGATCTTAAGGATTACACCCGAAGCGAAGTAGCCTAGAAGCAACAAGATTGTCCCACACCGAAACTGACACCTCCTCTAGTTTTTACCTAAATACTCGATGTGTTGGGTGGTCCGTTCGGTGCCATGACCCACCGTTTTCAAAATATAGTATTTGACAACCTTATACCGGCTCAAACTTCACTATTTAGCATATTTACAAACAATAGGCAGCGAGAGCATTGATTGGAGACAAAAAAACTGAGATAGGTTATTGTATAGAATCCCTACACCGAGGTGTAGGATCTAACGAGACATCTCTAGGTGCCACATAGACCGAGTAATCACCCATCAAACTTATACAATTTTTTGGTCTCAAGGCTCTTAAGGGACTACACGAGGCGAAGTAGCCTAGAAGCAACATGAAATTTTCCCACACTGAAATGACACCTCCCCTAGTGTTAACCTAGCCACCTAGACATGTTTGCGTACTCTTTTGGCCACAACCCACCATTTTAAAAATATAGCATTTGTGACCTTACATTGGCTCAAACTACACTATTTGGCATCTTTGCAAACAATAGGCAATGAGAGCACCAACCCTGAATTCTTGGGTGCGATTAGAGGCCTCCTTCACTCAATTTTTGGCTCAGATAGTTCTTAGTTTGGATGATTGAGTGCCAAGTTGTGATCGTCAAAATGTTCCGCTGAAAACGTGAATTGGGATGAATAGGGAAGGGGTTCTTGGCTCCCGATTGGGTGGTCAAACTCCGAACCGGGCCTCCCTGGAGCCCACCATAGCACTCGAAGGCATATACCCCTCTAAACGAGATGCGTTGGTAGTGGTAATTCACTCCCATGACATCTTGGGGCATGAATTCTCACTATATGTCTTGTATTAATGAGATTGCAACAAGGTAAACACATTACCATGCTAATACTCTAATGATTGTTTGATCTCTTTTTAAAGCATGTAAATACACAATAGAGTGTTAAGAATTTTTTTGCATATCTTGTGCCAAAAACTACAATGTTTACATATTTTTTAAACAAGTGAATTCAAATTAGGACCTTATTGTTACACACATCAATAACACTTAATTTAGATGAATACTTAACAAATAATTTGTAAGTACACTAAACACAAATAAAATGGCTTGTAATAAATCCCTCAAGACCATTTTTAATGGTGTGCATCTTGTCCCACTTTGGAGTGTCTTAACCACACCCTTAAAATAAGAAAATTGATATAACTCCACACTTAATCTCTTGAACAAAAAATGATCTTGCACCCAAGAACCTTCAAAACCATTATATAACATAACATCATATATCATATATCATAAGAATAACATAACTTCATATATCATATATCATATGGATAATGGTCACATAATCGAGGCCATCAAATCAAATCAAACATAGAAGTAATATGGTTATGAAAACCAACATGGATATAATGTATCAAACTAAGTGTGTCACGTGTCTCTGAAAATATAAGAATAATACATTGAAGTAAGTGTGTCATACATATAGGACCACATGTGGTCGTATAAGGATGTATACATGGACTATGAAGAATCATGAACTAGGACCAGATGACATATATATCTATACATGGGTCCTATGAATATAATCATGAAACATCTTCCCTCTCTTCGCCCTGCTAGAAGAAGCATGTCACGACTTTGTGGATGTAGTGGAGGAGACGCCACTATGGATTTTATTCGTGTGGTCCCATGTGTCTCTAAGCTGGTCTGCAACTTACCTACACATTCATAAACATCAAGTTTTTAACACCCAAATTTTTAAAATACATTCAAAATTTAGAAACTTAGAATTTTTAATGCATGTGAAATCTTACCGCAATCTCATAATCCCTATCAATTTATAATCGATGCATTGTAGAGT
The DNA here is from genome assembly GCA_018340775.1 of Taxus wallichiana var. yunnanensis. Classification (NCBI taxonomy): domain Eukaryota; kingdom Viridiplantae; phylum Streptophyta; class Pinopsida; order Cupressales; family Taxaceae; genus Taxus; species Taxus wallichiana. The sequence continues at coordinate 171,840,843 of CM031239.1, forward strand.
CAACGATAGACTCACGAGGGGTAGGATACATACAAATAAATATTTCAAATTAAATATTTCATGTGCAATTTGATATTTTAGATAAGTAGTAAGAAAACATTCATCTAAAATTTAACAAATTTGAAAAGTGTACCTGAGTTAGTGGATTTCTGGGCAGATTTATGACAACATCTACAACAACCTCTACAGTCTGCATATAGGGAGGAGTCTCTCTGGTAGTCATAAGCTATATTAAAAACATATAGATCAACATTAATTGAAAACTATAACAATGAGTATTAGCACGAGAAGAGGACAAGTAGCAATAAGGCCTAAAACAAAGAGTTATGTAAGATTGCAAGTGTATGACCGAACCAAGATTCTAAACACCATGATAAACTAGATAAGGATAATTATTCCTATTTATTTGCATAATCTCTTTACTATTAATATGGAAAGGTCCTACTGAGTGGTGTAGATTACAATCATAATTTTTATGTGTCTTAAAATTGCATAATTTGGTTTTTAGAGAAAAATGTAGGCTCTCAGGCTCTATCTAGGATTTGTGTAAATTTTGATTGTATGGGTGAATCTTGATAGAAATTTCAAAATATATTTGTTTGTGCATGAATTAGAAGACCCCAATATTTCATGGTGATTGATATAGTGTAGTGAAAGTTATCTCTAATAGTTATTTTGAGCAACTTGGTAAAAGTACAATGTACTGAAATGAAGGCAAAAGTCAGGATTCTCACTATAATTTGATAAATCATGATCTTAGAATAGGTATGAAGGTGATATCAGGTATGAATGAGATGTTTGAATGATCTTAGGGGTGTAGGAATAAAGAAAATTCCATCAGTTGAATGAAATTTGACTGTACAGGACAATATTAAGTCACAAAAAGGGTTATTAGAAAGTTGAGTTGGCAAATTTAGCTATAGAACAACACATGAAGGATCATGGACACTTGAATCATGATGAGAAAGGTCTATTGAAAAGTTGGTATGCCCTACAAACCTTCTAATTCCATTGAAGACCTTGAATTGGGCATTTAAGAACCTTGAGATACCTAGGGGTAGAATTACAAGAATACATAATTGAAGTTCATTGCTTGAGTATTCATCAGGGAGTCTAAAGGTTTAAATTTGATGTCTTGAACACCTTAACTAGGTGGAGGAGGTCTTGTGACTGCATATGAAGGAATCCATTGTGAAGAGAGGTATGTTTGCTAAGAACCTCATAAGTGGACTTTATAGCTGGAAACAATCCTTCATGTGAATGTAGGAGACTTGTACATCTATTAGACATTGGCTCAGTGATCACAAAGTGATCACCCCTGATCAGTTGATATTAAGAAATACCTTCTAGTTGTTATGAGCATGTATTAGGTCTCAGTGGACCTCAAGGTGTTTGGAGCATACAAATGGTGTTATTGAACCTCAAAAGGGAGATCCTCTAGGAAGGGGTAGGAAGCTCTTTGATATTGTGAAACAACCATTATGAATAGTAAACCTTTAAAGCAAAATAGTTAAAGCCCAAGTTCAAGCATAACCCCTACATTAATATTCAAGAAGTAATTCATTAAAGATGTGGAATGTATTTGGTATGTAGAACTTGGTTCTAGGCCTCACCAAGCTATATCCATTGTACATGAGAATGCAAATATAGAGAAACTTGATGAATAACAGATATAATATGAGATTGGGTGTATAGAATTGCATAGGGAGTATTGGTGATAAAAATGAACCAAGGGACCCATGATATATTTAGAAGTGTAGGTAACTTATCCCATATTGTCATCTCTTTGTTGTTTAGAGAGAAGAGGGTTAATAAAGAATGCATAGAACTAATAATGTTGGCAAGGTCAGTTATGCATACATCCAAAGAAGATAAAAGAGATCCTCAGAGGCAAGGGATGATGGAGAAATCATTAGAGATGGAGTGCTCTAGAAACATGTCTAGCATAGAGGTAAGTGTCCATGATCATGATAAATGAAGAGTTTGGATATCTAGGAGAGTGTTTACTTAACCATTTCATCATAAGAGCTTAATGTTATGATCAAATTTTGGGATTGACTAGAGTTATGGGATTATAAAATACTAGAGAATTCCAACATTAGGTGTAAAGAGAAACTAACCTACGTAAAATTCATGTGAGGCATGGAAAATTCCACAATTAGAAACAACGTGTAAAGAGAAGCCTCGTAAAAGAAGACAGATGATGACCCAGAATGATGATGACCCACTAGGCTCCTGCGTATAAAAGATAAACATATTAATATGTACATGTACACGTGAAACACTATACATGAACATTAATGTGTATTTAATAATAAATGTGCAATCAAATGAAATTTGAAATGTAAGTAACTTGAAACTTACGTTTGTAACACACCCAACTACAATAGCTAGCATGTCAATGCCAGATGTGTCCTTCATCGACTCTTGTTATTTAAAATAAAAAATTTAGTTTTTACATGTATGTATGACGTAATAAAATACATATATATTAAAATCTCAAATGAAATAAACTATTGTATATATATTATATTTATTTTACATTTACCTGTGAAAGACCAAGATCATTTGCACCAGTTCCAAAACATTTGCCATCATTTCATCTAGAGAAAATAATCATGTGATCCAACAAATGGTGTCTCACCCGCATTGCATACGACACCACATGATCCATAGTGGTGTGGTGCGTTAGAATTGGTGCCTCCACCAACATCACCAGATGTAATCTGGCTACTATGTTGGGTTAGAGTGTCAGTGAGCTCCCTCAATGCATGTAGTGTGTCAATCTCCACAACCTCCTTCACTGTAGGAGGGATAACTGAAGGTAGTGGGGGTTTTGGGGTGTGGGGATCCTAGGTTGACCAACACGTGCACTGGTCTATTTTGTGTTGAGCCACCTCCTCACCCATAAAAATAAGAAAAGTCAAAATAATTTGGGACCTCATTAAGCACAAACTCGCAATACAATTTCTTCAAAAATAGAGAGGAACCTCATTGTTGTTGCATGGTGGATAATCAAAAACCATCCACCATCGGTCCCAAAAATTATTCTTGATTAAGTCATCGTGGCACCGATGGATTGGGAGCTGTTTGCAAGTAGTCAATAGTGGCAAAGGAGGGGGTCATTGGTTCTCAAGTTAGTAAATAATACACAAATGTGGTATTTTGCATTTTTTTGTCTTTACGACCGCATGGGATAATTTATTTGCATACCACCACCTATAATCATCTCTAAAGGTGCATCTATCTATTTGGTTTGTTGGGAGTTGACTTCGCCAACCAATGTTTGCAATGTGTTGGCTAAAGTCATGCGGGATGGATTTGTGGCATGATTTTGTCTTATTTTCTAAGTAAGGTTCTCAATGTCAATTTTATTTTGTCATAGACTCTTCTAACGTTATCATCTTGTGTTCTCTGTTGGTTCCATGAGGACAAAAGAAGCCACACGAGGTGGATCTACGTTTGAAGGAGAGTTTTGAGGAATGCTTGGAGGGTTTTGAGGAATATTTGGATGGTTTGGAGTTTTAGCGAGCTTCTAAACAATTGAAAAAACAAAGAAATTTTATACATAATTTTTTTTGGAAAACCCATAAAAATAAAAAAACTAAAATGCAAGAAATTTGATCAAAATCGAGGCCTTACCTCTAAATCTTGGCAACATGTTGAAAATTTCAGATCCGTAAGTCGAAGAGTAATTTTGGGGGTATTCAAAGTGCAAGTTCAATAGTGGGGGAGAAATTGTGGTTCACGTGGGAAAATGAGGGAAAATGAGGAAAATGAGGGGTCACGGGGTTGTTATTTTTGTCTTAGAGGACCGTGATCATGGTTTTAGGTTCAAAAATCCTCAAACCTAAAGAAAAAAACTTGCAATCATTGTGTACGTGAATTTTGGGTTTTCATGTCCACTTTTTGGCCCCCAACTTGTTACACTTACCCTCTTTTTATTCTTCCTTGTATTTTGGTTCCTTTGGGTGATCATTTTCTTGTACTTTCTCTTTTTGATGCCTTGTTTCATCCACTTTTATACTAGCACTCTCTATGATATTTTATCATCTTTTATTGTAACATCTATAAGCTTTGATTCTCGAGGAGTATCTAAGGAAGATGACTTCATCATATATAGAATTAAACTTTCCCAAGTCTTCATCATCTCTCTTTATGTAGCACTTAATCCTAAACACTTTGAAGTATTTAAATTTTTTTGTTCTACCCTTCCATAATTCATAAGGAGTTTTGTTGTTGTTTACTCTAATTTTTCCTCTGTTTAGAATGTAGACTATTGTGTTAACTACTTCTCTCCAAAACATGTTTGATAGCTTAGATTCATTCGACAATGTCCAAATCCAACCACATAATAAAGTTTTTTACAAAATTTATAGGCACCAACCCACCGAAGACACCAATCCCCATTGCTAAGCACCAACTTAGCAAGAAACACCAATCTCTTCTTTTAGGAGGCACTTGACCTCCAAAGAAAAGAAGTTCTACCTTTTCAATGTTGTGTTGGGCCCTTAAAATATTGGCTAAGTACAAGAAGGCATGTGGGAACACAAGGCCTATTCGAAGAAGGGCATGTAAGGTGAAAGCGTGCGAGGACCTAGTTTTAGGAGGGTTTAGTAGAACCTTGAGGTAGAGAAAAGTTTTGGGACTTAGCCATATTTGGCATGTGAGGAAAGCATGACCCGACTACGCATGCGGAGTGGATAAGGCATCTTGGTAACTTGGTGCGAAATGAATATAAATAAGATAGAAGAAAAGGTTTTGGGACTTAGCCATATTTGGCATATGGAGACCACTTGGAACATGAGGAAAGCATGACCCTAATTTTTGAGCTCATGCCCTTCGTTGGTGCATGCAAGTTTGAGATTGGATAAGGTGTGCCCTTGATTTGTTTAAACTTCGTGTGGTGAAATCCTCCTCTTCTACTCTAAATGAATATACCTATTTTGATAGAAGATTCCGAGTCATTGAATCAAGTTTTGCCTTCATCCTAGCGAAGGATGGAGAGCTGTGTATATGAACGGGGCGCATGCTCCCATGGAGGACCACTTGGACACTTGGGACCTTGTTGTCTCTGAAAAAAGCTCTACATTTTCATTGCCAAATCCAATTTTTTTGAGCTCATGCCCTTCATTGGTGTCTAAGGAAAGTTTGAGATTCAAGGAATTAGCTAAAATCATGCCCTTGGGCGTTTGTGTTTAAACCTTCGTGTCACTCAATTTTTAGAAATCCTCCTCTTCCTAGTCTATCTTCATGTAATATCCTTTTGCCCCTCCCATTTTGATCTTTAAAAAGTTGGTGGTGAAACGGTTCACTTGTTCCATGGCCCGAGTCATTGAATCATTGTTTTGCCTTCATGCCTCGTTATAAAAGCCGGCTCATGAAGAAAATTCCAAAATTGGACTCTAAAAATGACGAAAGTTTCTTTTCTTCCTATGTGTATTTTTCCACAATTTTTTTTTGGGAATGATGGCGTTTCTTTCCCCACCAAATGAAAATCCTTCAACATTCCTCAATGATATGTGGGTCTCCCATCAAATTGGTGCGGTCTCAGTTATACTTTAAAGACTCAGTAGCAACATAATGTTGTGTAAACCCTCCATGCGCCGTGTCGCACACAAAAGGCCACATGTAAATTCTCCGTGAGGGGTGGTCTTGATTAGCGCGGGCTCTCCATTTGTGTCCTGGGTCAAAATGAAGGTAAAATCAGCTAAGTATGGAAGGCTCAAGCAAAAAAGCTCCACGTGTCACAATGACACAACTCTAGGGGAAGGAAAGGTCAATTACCAATTCAACGCCAAATTGCCACGTGGTGGAAGACATTGAAAATTCAAAGGCGGAGAAGAGCGAGCCATTGGGGAATTCAAGAATTTGAGCCTTTTTGCATTAAGCTCGAGGAAGAAAAATGAAAAATTAAAAAGTAACCCGCATGACCCGATCGGGATACCAAGGAAAATGCAAAGGGCTACCCCTTCGGCCGCGCAGGATGACGTCGAGCTTGAGCCCATATCCGAGTATGGAAAAATTCAAAGCTTGAGCATGCAGGTCAAAAGTCAACATGAAAAGTATTAAAGGAAATATCTTTGTAAATGGCGTTGAAAATTCAAATCATGAGTGGAGAAAAATAGTGGGACTTTGAGCTTTTGTAACGGGGAATTTGAGTTTTGAGCCTTTTTCTTGTTCTGTTGGAAAAAGGTTAAAATGTTGAGAAGAGAACCGCGAACCCCGCCTGCTTTGGAATTCAATAGATCTTTCTCCAACGTCGGAAACACCCACGTGTCCTAGTCAAATCGGATGGTGGAAGACATTGAAAAGTCAAGGCGGGCGAGCGAGCCATCGAGGGAATTCAAGAATTTGAGCCTTTTGCAAAAAATGAAAAATTAAAAAGTAACCCTTATTGACCTTAATGGTGTAGGGAAAAAGTTAAAGGAAAGGCATGGCATTGAAAATTCAAAGAGTAGTGGGCAGAGAAAGGTTCCTGGCATAGGAAATTGAGTTTTGAACCTTTTTGTAAAAAAGGTTAAAATGTTGAGAAAAAGACCGTGATCCCATTTCCAATAAGAATGTGCCACGTGTCCTAGTTGAAAAGTCAAAGCGGGGTTACGGGCCAATTTGTTCCAAATTGCCAAATCTCTAAAAAATCACAAAATGCAAAGGGCTTCCCCCATAAGACCGTGATCCCTCCAATCCCTTCTAGTTGAAAAGTCCACGTGACAACCTAAATTCAAAGCTAGAGGAGCAAATCAAATGGTCTAGATTTAAACTAGCAAATCAAATGTAATGGTTGCTTTGCAAGGTTTGGTTTTAGCCGCCATGAGCATTTTCTTCATGATAAAGGAATTTGAAGAGGTGTGAATGATTTGTAATGTTGTAATGGTTTCTTGCGAAGAATATAAGGAATTCTTGTCATTCCATGGGTTGGCAATTGATTTTTGAAAAGACCAGAGTGCTCTGTACCTGGAAAAGACAGAAAATGCCATTCTTCTTCTATTTTCTCTTCTTCCTCAAATTTCTTCCATTCTCAAGCTATGTACAAACTCTACTCGAGCTTCAATAAGAAAAGAAGGAATTTTTTCCTCCTTGATTGAGGAATTAATTGGTACTTTGCGACCAATGAGTTTCATTCGGTCTTGTAGCTTCTCCGCAATTTTTTTCTTCTAATTATAAATGCATGTAAATGAAGTTTCTAATTGATGTGTGTGGGCATCTGATATTCTACCTGCAACATTAGTTTTTCCTACCTCCATTCTCACTCCCTTTTCCCTTCTCAGACAAAGTTCTTCTCTAGTGAGAAATTGCTAGCTTTGCCCATAGGGATAGTGGAGTGCCCCTGCTGGATCTCTGGTCAAAAGACCACCATTGAAATCCACTTTTTCATGCATGCACATACGGAAGTTGCACCGTTCAAGTAGAGGGACTTAGATTCCCATAGTGTTGGCTTGAAACCCACTAATTTGTCCACAAGAAAATTTTTCTCGCCAATAGTTTTTGGTGCCCACCGTGGGGCAGATCTTGCAAGCATCTGCACCTAAAAATGACCTCAGGGTCATATAAAAAAAAGATTCTAAGTGAAAAATTTCTAGAGATTGAATAATCACACAAACTACATGGATGTAAATCATGACTATTTAGGGAAATCCTCCTATTGAGAGACCTGATTTACTCTTTCACATCAAGAAGACATTGCTTTTGATCTGAGAGAAGCCATTTGGCACAATAGACAAAGTGTAAATCAATACTTCATTGCCATAAGGATTATGGACCTGGAAGAGGAACGTGTTGTCAAATTGGAGAGACAGAGACAAATTCCAGCACCCCAAAGGAGAGCATAAATCTTCAAGCTGGCTGAGAGAAGATACACCCGACAACTAAGACAAGGAGGACAAATTGATCCCACATTTGAAGAGCTTGAAAGAGAGCAGTTCTTTGAAGAGGAGATAAGAGCTCAACTTGAAGAAATAGAAAGACTCCAACTCGAAGCAGAAGAAAGAGCAAAGAAGTAGCCTTAGCAAGACTGGAGGCTAGAAACAAGAATAGAATGGGTGATCATGAAGATGAAGTACGTAGGCCTAACGTGCCATGGGGAAGGAATACTGGTCCACTCGCCCTTCCACAACCACTTCATGACCTCCCAAGAGGCTCAAGAAATAACTTCCCAAAATTCAAAGGGGATGGTTCTTAACTCCAAGAAGAACATGTAGCAGTATTCATCACTGCTTGTGGAGTGTTAGGAGTTGAAGATGAAGATGTTTTAGTTAGGCTATTTGTGGAGTCACTTTAAGAAAAGGCTGCTGAATGGTTCTACATGCTTCCCCTAAATTTGTCACATGTTAGGAAGACATAAGAACTGCATTTGAACATAGGTTCAAGAGCACAGAAGATTGTTAGGATCTGCTCATTGGTCGAATTGGTTCGAGATGAAGGAGACCTCTCTGAATCAATGAGAGATTTTATAGCAAGGTATAATAGGTTGACAAGAAGGATCCCAGAAGATGTGGTCCCCCCCTGAAAACAACTTGAAAAGGTTCTTCATCAGTGCTTTGCCACTAGAAGTTGGTTTCTTCCTCAGAAGAGCCCAACCAAGAACATTGAGGGAAGTTCAAGACTTTGCAGTTGAGACTGATGATGATTTAATTATTTCTGGCAAAGTGAAAGGACCAAATGGGAAGAAAAAGGTTAGAGTTTAAATTCAGTCACCACTGATCCAATGTTTCAAAAAATGGCAAATGACCTAATTGCTCTGAAGAAGTAGTTGTCACAAATCACAATGAGGAATGCTCCAAGGAGACCAAACCCTCCTGATAGACCAAGAATTGCTCCACCCCCTCATAGGCTTGCTCTTGAAGCACCACCGGTCAATGCCATCTGTGACACTAGGGAATTAGAAGAAGGAGAAGACATTGAGGAAACTAAAGAAGAAAGCATGGATGACCATGAAAAATATCTTGAAATTGAAGAGGTTGGCATGCACAATGGCCTGATTGAGTACGTTGATGATGAGGAGGAAGGTGATGAAGAAGCTCCAAGTTTTTCATGTGTTGTTTTCACTCGTGTACAATCCAAGAATGGTGTTTCAGCCTTAGTAGTTGAAACAGATGATAGGAAGAGAAAAGAAGACAGCTCTTCAAAGCCTCCACAAAACAAGATCATCAACAAAGGATCACCATTACCACCTTCCATGGAATCAGCCAAAGAGAAACCAGATTCACTGGTTGCCAAGGATCATGTTGCTCTGCCAAGTAAGTTATCTGACTCTTCTTCCAACTCAAAGGTTGTTAAGAGCAATTCTCTTCTAAATGTTGGTTCTATAAGAACATCTAAATTTCAATCAAGGGCTACACCCTCACCTCCTTCCAAGTCAATTGCTACATTTGAAAAGGAGAACCCAACACCAAAAGTAACAAAACCTCTGCCATTTAAGTCCTCATCCACTGCTGGAACCTCTTCCTCATCTACCATAGCTCCATTTGAATTTGTGGAGCATGCAAGAAAAACCAAGGTTCAGCTCTCTGAGATTGAATACCTACAAACACATCCTACCAATTTGAAAGATTCATCAAAGCAGTCCAGGTGGTAACTCTACATCCCCAATATATAATTCTAAAGGCTTGCTTCCCACACCATCTTCTCAAAACATGCTAGCCATCAGTGCCTCCAACACCAACAAAGTTGAGCCTTTTTACCTGTCACTTCTCATCAAAGGTTTCCAGTTGAACAATTGCATTATAGACTCTGGAGCCTCAGATAATGTGATGCCAAAAAAGTTGCAAATGCTCTTGGTCTTACTTTGACCTGGGTAAATGACACATGCTATTCAATGGAATCCAAACAAGTTCCATTGGTAGGAAGGATTAAGGATGCTCAGGTCGCACTAGTTGATTACCCTAACAAGAAGATACTCCTGACCATTCTGGTGGCAGACATCCCAACATCATTTGGTATGTTGTTGAGTAGAAGTTTTTGTAGAGATCTAGGTGGAGAAATAAAAATGGATTGGTCATCTGCAACTATCCCAGTGAAAGGAGAAATGAAGAAGTTGTTACCAGTCAGGAAGATGAAATTCACAGTAAGGAAATTTGATGATCCAAAAGCTAACATCCTTTTTCAAGATGGTGGGCTAGGAAACTACTTCCTTACATCACAAAAGGAAGAGAACTTGCCACTCATTATGGAATAAGAAGAAGATCAGATTTGGATGATGGAGTTTGATGGTAGTCATTCAAGCGTGTTCGGGGCTGGTGTAGTATTATACTCTCCCTCTAATGAGATATATCCTTTTGCCTACAAGCTGCAATTTGACAATACAAATAATATATAGAGTATGAAGCATTACTCTTAGGCATGAATGTAGCAGAGGACATGGGAATTAAAAAGTTGAGATGTAAAGGTGATGCAGAGATTGTGGTGAAGCAAGTCCAACAACAATATCAGGTAAAAATTCCCAGACTCGGGCATTATAGAAACAGGGTGTGGGACTACATTGAATCCTTTGATGCATTCTCCATTGAAGCTATCCCTAGGGAGGAGAATGAAAAGGCTGATTCTCTGGCAGTGTCAGCTTCCTTAGTGACACCTCATCCCTCTTTTGGTAAGGATAAAGTGACCATTGAGATGGTGTTCAGACCTAGCGTACCAGACAATGCAAATCACTGGTAGGTCTTCAATGATGACAATAATATCTTATCCTTCTTAGAACAAAGGGATAACTTCAATAATATTTTCTTTGAAGGAAGTGAAAACCCACACCGTGAATCAGTTCCCAAATAAGAGAAGGAGGGAGTTGAGGGGATTGATGAAGAGGGAGTAATCAAACTGAAAGGAAACAAAATCCCTAAAGGCCTAGTTTCTTTGGAAGATCTCTTTGATAAGCATGATAGGTTCATCCAAGAAAAATAAAAAGCGGTATTCTTTGTGTCCATCGATTTTGATCAGGAAAACATCGACACTTCAGAGAATCCAATGATGGTTAATATTGGTAAATGCTGATCACTAGAAGAGAAGAGAAAGTTTGTTGCTCTGCTAAAAAAATACTCAGATGTGTTGGCTTATTCCTATGATGAACTCAAATATTTTCAGCCAAAGGAAATGAACCACTCAATTCCTTTGAAGCAAGGAGCCAAGCCCTTCAGGAAAAAGAAAAGGCCCTACAATCCAAAGATTGTTGATGTTATCAAAGAAGAGGTGACAAAGATGCTCAATGCTAGAATCATTTTCCCCATCCACCATTCAACATGGGTGGCTAACATTGTTCCAGTAAGGAAGAAGAACGGGAAATAAGAATTTTGTAGACTTAGAAATCAATCGAGGCATCTCTCAAGGAAAACTACCCTCTTCCAATCATGGATCATATTTTGCAAACAATCACTGGATTTGAGATGCTCTCTTTGCTTGATGGATTCTCAGGGTATAACCAAATCAAGGTGGCAGAAGAGGATTGCAACAAAACAGCCTTCACAACACCTTGGGGCACTTTTGCCTACAGCAGAATGCCTTTTGGCTTGATCAATGTTGGAGCCACTTTCCAGAGGGCAATGGACTTGGCCTTCAAAGATTTGAAATATTACATTGTCATTTACTTGGATGACCTCACGGTTTTCTCAAAGAGGAGGGGAGATCATATCTGTCACTTGGAGCAAGTCATTGTAAGATGTAGAAGACATGGCATTTCTCTAAATCCTAAGAAATGTATTTTTGGAGTCACAGAAGGTAAGTTGTTGGGACACATAGTGAACAAGCATGGAGCACACATTGATCCTGAGAGGATCAGAGCTATCCAAGCACTATCCTTACCAACTAGCAAGAAGGGAGTCCATTCATTCTTTGGAAAGGTAAACTTCCTTCGTCATTTTGTGCCTGAGTTTTTTGAACTGACCAAGCATATAACTTCCATGATGAAGCCTCAAACAGGTTTCAAGTGGGATAAGGAAGGAAAAGAAACATTTGAGGAGATAAAGAAAGCCATTGCAAAAGCTCCAACTCGTGTATCTCCAGATTTCAATAATGAGTTCATCATGTATTTCTATGCATCATAACATACACTCTCTGCTGTCCTTGCTCAGAAAAATGATGAAGGTTTGGAAGCACCCATTGCTTTCATGAGTTGTCCCTTGAAAAATCATGAGCTAAAGTATGGTCAATTGGAGAAACATGCCTACGCAGTGGTTAAAGCTGTTAAAAGTTTCAAATTCTACATCCTTAATTCCCATATAGTGGTGATGGTCCCTGGAAGTGCAATCAAGTCCATTTTGACTCAACAAGATCTGGGGCTAAGAGAGGAAGTTGGATGGAAAAGACCCAAGAGTTTGAATTGGAGATTAGAACCTCTAATATGGTGAGAGGAAATGGTTTGTGCAAGCTAATTATGGAAGATGAAGACCTTAAGGCTTAGTAAGGAGAAAAAGATGGTGTTTGCTCAACCTGTTTAGGAGATAGTCCATAAGTGCTCTTTGTCACCACTATTGATGAGTGGTATGTTGATATTGCTTACTACCTCACTTATGGAGAATGCCCTCCTCATCTTGAATACAAACAAAGAAGGACACTCAAGCTAAAGGAAGCCAAGTTTGTGATCTGGAATCATGTACTTTACAAGAGAGGCCTAGATGGTTATTTCCTTAGGTGTGTAGATAAGGAGCAACAAAAAAGTTTCTCAGGGCCTATCATGATCAAACTTGTGGTGGACATTTCTTAGCAATGGTCACTACACATAAGATCCTCAGAGGAAGATATTATTGGCCCTCCATCTTTGCAGACACTCAAGATTGGGTTTCTAAATGCAAAGCATGCCAACAATTTGTTGGAAAGTCATAACTAGCTGCATTGCCACTCAGGCCTGTGGTGATTGAAGAACCATTTCAACAATGGGGGCTAGATTTTATTGGTGTTTTGAATCCTCATTCAAGTGTAGGGCACACTTATGTACTCACTGCAACTGATTACTTCACCAAGTGGGTGGAAGCCATTCCAACCAAGCAAAGCCAGCTCTGAAATGGTCTGCAACTTCATCAAAGAGAATATCATTGTCATTTTGGAATACCACAGAAGATTGTTATAGACAATGCCACCTATTTCTCTTCCAAGGAGCTCATAGAGTTTTGCTATGGCTTTGGAATCTCTCTATCTCACTCCTCTAACTACTATCCACAGGGAAATGGTCAAGCTAAGTCAAGCAACAAGAACATTGTTACCATTGTTCATAAGCTGGTTGATGAGAAGTAAAGGAACTGGCACAAGAAATTATATGATGCATTGTGGGATGATAGGATCACTCCTAAGAAGGAAACAAGTATGCCACCTTTCCAAATGTTATATGGAGTTGAGGCAGAGATTCCCCTCATAATTAAGATGCTAGCTCTCATGTTGCTACAAGAAATAGAAGATGGTCAATACAAAGACTCCATTGACAAGAGGATCCTCTTCCTAGAGAAGCTAGAGGAAAGTAGATGCCAAGTGGTGGATAGAAATAAGGAACACCAATTGAAAGTAAAGAAGATCTTTGACAAGATGGTAAAGGAAAGAGAATTCAAGGTTGGAGATTTTGTCCTACTATGGGACAAGAGAAGATAACCAAAAGGCAGCCATGGAAAGTTTGATTCATTATGGCTTGGCCTATTCCAAATTCATCAAGCTTGTGGTGAGAATGTTTTTCTCCTCTCATACCTGGATGGAACACCATTAGAATTACCTCAAAGTGGGCAATACTTGAAGTTGTATCATTAGTAGAAGTGGGTTGTCCCCCGCCTTGTACCATAGGTGCTTTCGTAGGTGTGTTTTTCCCTTTGTTGTTGTGTGGTTTTGGTTTTGGGTTTGTTTGGTTTTGTTGTGTGTGCTTTGGTTTGTGTGTTTCCTCCTCCTTCCTTTCTTTCTCGGAATTGTACATGACTCTGCAAGGCCCAATGGATAAGGCACTGGTCAAATGTAATATGTTTTGAAACTCAAGATTCTGGATCCTCATGTCATGCCCTAGCCATGCTCAGTTCACGACATGTCCCCAAGCTAGAGCCAGTTGTTGTCTCCTAAAAAAACTCTACATTTTCATTGCCAAATCCAATTTTTTTTAGCTCATGCCCTTCATTGGTGTCTAAGGCAAGTTTGAGATTCAAGGAATTAGCTAAAATTGTGCCCTTGAGCTGTTTAAACCTCTGTGTCACTCATTTTTAGAAATCCTCCTCTTCCTGGTCTGTGCACATAATATCCTTTTGCCCCTCCCATTTTTGATCGAAATGGTTCACTTGTTCCATGGCCCGGGTCATCGAATCATTGTTTTGCCTTCATGCCTCTGGCTCGTGAAGAAAATTTGAAAATTGGACTCAAAATGACGAAGTTCTCTTCCTCTATGTATTTTTCCACAGTTGGGAATGATGGGCGTTTCTTTCCCCGCCAAATTTTGCCTCAACATCCCTCAATGATATGTGGGTCTCCCTGATTGGTGCGGTCTAGTTATACTTTAAAGACTCAACGGATGGCTCCATGTGTCGTAATGGCGCAATTCCAAGCACAATTCTGGGGGGCGAGTCTTTAATTGAGCGTGGGCTCTCCACGTGTCCCAGGTCCAAAATGAAGGTAAAATTAGCTAAGTATGGAAGGCTCAATGGATGGCTCCACGTGTGTCACAACGATGCAACTCTAGGGCGGGAAAGGTCAATTACCAATTCAGCACCAAATCACCACGAGGGGAAAGACATTGAAAAGTCAAGGTGAATGAGCGGGCCATCGGGGAATTCAAGACTTTGAGCCTTTTGCAAAAAAATGAAAAATTAAAAAGTAACCCGCAGCCCGATCAAGGTACCAAGGAAAAGTCGAGCTTGAGCCCAGGGAAAAAGTCAAAGCTTGAACCTGCAGGGAAAAAGTTAAAGGAAAGGCCTGCCGTTGAAAAGTCAAATCGGAGCAACGGGCTGTGGGGAATTTGAGTTTTGAGCCTTTTTACAAAAAAGGTTAAAATGTTGAGAAGAGAACCGTGACCCCACCTACAAACAGAACATGCCATGTGTCCTAGTCAAATCGGAGTAATGGGTTGGCAGAGGAAATTGAGTTTTTGAACCTTTTTGTAAAAAAGGTTAAAATATTGAGAAAAAGAACGTGATCCCATTTCCAATAAGAATGTACCATGTGTATGCCTTCAGAAATCTTACTTAACCGTTGCTTCTCCATTCATTTCATGTCTTGTTTCTTCATTTCCCTCTCATTCATTCTCATCCACTCCATCCTCTCCTCGCCTTCATCTTCCTACACATTGTTATCCCTCCTTTCTTTATTCTTTCCATTATGTCTTCTAGAGTTCTCCCACATATCTACTCCCATGTTTACCCATCATTGTGATTGGTCTCTCTCTAACATTATTTCATCATCATCTTCCATTTCTGTGCTAGTAATTATCAATGGACTTCTCCTAAAAATCACTCATCCCCATTTCGCATACCCTGAATCCTTTTCTTTGACCTCCTCCATTCTATCTTCATTCCTTCCTTCCTTTGTGTCCTCTGATCATTATCGGAGGACTTCTCCTAACGTCCCTTCATTGGCATTCCCCTCCCATTCTTCGTTTACTTTCTGCCTTGTCTTATCTTTTGTCTCATCTTTTCCTACTGATCATTATCGGTGGATTTCTCCTAACATCCATTCACTGACATTTCCTTTCCTATCCCTTCCTTTCTTTTTCCTCGCCACCTCTCTATCTTCCATTCTTCCTTGCCAAGTTCTTCACTATCTTCATCATACACCTTCTCTTTATTTTCTCGTCATCAACATATCCTCATCTCACACATCTCCATTTCTTTTCCAATCGATGTCATTCCTTCCCTCAAGTTTTTCTTTACATTCCTTATGCTTCTCACTCTTTATCAAATACCTTCATTCTTGGTTCCCTCTATCTACATAATTTTCTATATCATCCTTCTCCCCATTTTACCTCGCACTTCCTCCTTACTTCCCCATCAAAAACTTGACTCTTCAACGTTATCCCATTTCCTTTATCATCTCATCATCCACATGCATTTCCATGCGGTCAGTTCCATATTCTTTGCCTTGGATTTCCTCACTATGATCTGTTTCCTTCAATTTTCTTTTCTCTATCATCTCTTTCATTTTCCATTACCTCTCTGTTTTCCTCTGCTCCAACCTTCATCATGCCTTTCGTCTTGAATAAATCTCTCCCTTTTTCATAATTTCATCCTCTGCTCTGTTCTTTTCTTGTCTTCTCTTTATTTTTCCTTCTTCCTTTCCCCCTTTCTCTATAATCCTTATTTGTTATCTTCTTCCTCCCCTTTCATTCCTTATTTTCTCCTCCTCCGTCTCCGTCCCTCTATTCCATATCCATGTCACCTTCATATTCAATCTTTCTTGCTCTTCTCATAATCAACCAATCCTCTTGTCTATTCCCTTTTCTCTTTCTCAACATCCCTTACATCTGGCATTCACAGTCAATGCCAATGTTTCTCCGTTTATGTATCGCCATCTATTCGTTTCATTATCGTTCTTGTTCTTCTCTTTGCCACATTGACCTTTCTATTTTTGAGGACCTTGTAACATCTTTTAAGCTTTGTCATCCTCTTGCAGGACATCATCATATCCATTTCTAAGAATCTCTTTTCATCTTCTTTTGACATTTTTGTCTTGGAAGATACCATAACGGCCATCACCTATCTAATCTTGATCTCTTCCATACATATATTTTCTCTACTTTTTTTTCACAAAAGTATCTTTATCATACTTGTCGAGAAACAAGACTTCTTGTTTTCTTCACCTTCTAATTTGCTAACACTTATACCATCTTTCCTATGAAACATGATTGTCATCATATTTATTACCCTTTTAGAGCATTTTATCTCACCTTTCTATCCTATCTGCTCATCTTGTCCACATTTATGATTATTCTATCTATGTCTTATGTTGGGGCACCTTTTCATCCTTGTACTTGTCAACACATATAACTCACTTTGTGTCTTTCTTGTGCCCTGTTGGGGCATATTTATCTTCATCTTCATCCATTTTGCGGACACATGATTTTTTTGCACGATTCCTCACAAACAAAGGGTTACACACATCTTTCGAATTTATCGCACATATTTTGATGTTTCCTATGACCCATTGGTCATCTTGGTTTACATCCATACTACCATGGCCTTCACCCACTCACTGGTCTATAGAATGTTGTCGTTTGTCTCGTTGAGACCACAATTGTCCCTCTTGATGTGATATTGGAGCCACCGCCATATTTTATTTTTATTGCGATCCTTTTTTGCCTGGGGCATCTTGCCTTTGGTCATGTCTTCATCCATCCTCAGACATATCTGTCATCTAACCCTTTTTGTTTTTGTCTCATGGCCTGCTATTGCACACCACTCAAAAAAAAGGGGCAAATGTAGACACCTATTTTTGGGTATAGTGCCCCTCCGACATCTCACATTCATGCAATTTCCATTCTCGCATCTCTTTCTCTTAAATTAAATAAAATCCTATCTATTTGCTCACATTATTTGATTGATTATCAATGGGCTCCATATGGACCCATTTGATAATTCAATTTTTGGCATCATCCCCCATCTCTCACAAATTATTTAATTCATGAGTATTAAAATGCACCCATCCGACACCTTTTTTTTTAAATGGAATCTTCTCACCCACCATGCCCCCCACTACATCTAATAATTCAAGCCGTGGTCCCCACGTGATCACATCATATCCCTAACTCAAGTTACTTTACTCCACCCTGGGTATCATTTAACCTGTAGTTTAGTCTCACATCTAAGCTATAAATATGGGGTTTTCCCCCATATTTCAAAAAGGGAGATAGATTTTTCAAAGACCCTGAGAGATTTTTTTAGAAATACCTAGGCCTAGAGAAGAGAAGAAAGAGCTTAAATAAGTTCTACCAATTTGAAGGAGAAACCTTTGCCATGGTTCATTATCTTGCCATCTTGATGCTGGTTCATCTCCATAACAGAGCACCAGCTAAGTTCCCTTGTTATTTTAGTTACTTTTCATTTTATATTTCATTACTACTGTTCATGATCTATTATTATCTTGTCTGACACGAGGGTTGACATCCTCCAAGGGAGTTAAAATCCTCTTGGAACAGCACTCTGTGCGGGAAACCCCACATATTATGATCTAATCTTATCTGTTTTAGTTTTGTAGATCTAGCTTCTTGATATCATGCATCTATTTTCTTTGTGCCCATATCATCCATCTCCATCTCCAAGGTACTAATCCCTTGTATACTCAACATTGTTTCGTGTTTCTTGATTACTTGTACACTCATCTGGATAGGAAGCTGGAAACACATATCAACTGTGAGAGATCCAACAGGAATGACAAAGAGTGTGTGGGAGTATGATGCATGGTTTAAAACTCTCCTATCACCAATGTTGTATGACATTCACCCTTCACAACATGTTCAATGGTTTTTTGGGGGTTGATCACTCCATTTAGGAGGGCATTTCCATATAAAACATTCATTGACTCACGCAAGGATTTAGAAGTTGCCTTATGCTTGAAGCGGTTGGGAGCATTTATACTTGGTGTGAGCCCCTTTTAGAGGAGCAATGGCCAAGCAATTAGAGAAGCTATTTGCAAACTCTACACATGAGACTCATAGTGGTCTTTGGTGCATAGATTGTGAAGTAGAAGGGCATGATAAGGATATTTTCCCCTAAAGTCGGTACGTGCCGCAATAGTAGATTGTGAAATTTCTCATGGGGACCATGATACGAGTAAATGTACCTTATTACAGTGTGCAATCCGAGGAAGAATGTGTCTTGCTACTGCAAGTTATGCACCTCATGACCATTGATACTAAGGATTGTAAGTTTATTGACCAAATCCATGAGGCCATTGATCATGGTGAGCGCCAAACCGGCCTCGCTTTAGTAGTTCCAAGGAAGATGATTGCCGTTATGAAGGACACACAGATGGAGTGGTGCGTGGGAGAGGTTTTCGTGGAGGATCATGTGGTCACAGAATGCGGAGGAGGGAGAAGTTAGTTCCCATGAGGAACTTTTTATAATTGTGGATCTATAAAACATTACACGCACGAGTGTCCAAATTTATTGTAATGCTCATGGTGCGAGAAGAAGCATAAGTATGAGGAGTTCCCTGAGTTATTTGAGCACATGAGCAACAGCACCAAAAGGAAAAAGGCGTTGGGATGGTGAGTATAAAGAAGGTGAAACACAGTGGATGCCTAGAGTGGCGTGTGAGTCAGGGTTAGAACCTATTTTTGTGACAACACGAGCAGAGGCTACGCACGCTAAAGAAGTACCAAGGAAAAGGAATCTAGTCTCAAGAGAAGAAGTGGTGCACGGGAAGTATCTAAACCCTACCCACTAGAAGGAAGTGTATCAAGAGACAATGGATGTCATTCGGAGTTTAGGAGAAATCCAGTGTCTAAAGGAGTAGTCCAGGTAGCAGGAGCAAAGGAGGAATGTTGAGGCTCCACAGAAGGACCTGGATGAGGTCAAGGAAGTATGTAAAATGTTAAGGCAAGAGAATATTATTCCCTTGCTAGGAGAATGGCTACGGGAGAAGATGCCATGCACTAGAGCAGAGCACGAAAGGTAGGTGTTGCATGCAAACCTCCCTCCCCATAGCCTTGACTATGACAAAGAGATCACACTGAATGTAGTTGTGGATGGTTAGTTACTGAGTAACATATTGATTGACATGGGAGTAGAGGTCAATGTTCTTACATTGGATGTCTGACATCAAATGGGAAGGCCCATTACAGACCATCTTCGAATGTGTTGTGTATGAAAAAAAAACTAAGGTAATGCCCATTAGAGTATTGAAGGATGCAGTGATCACCATTCAGGGGGCCAAGTTTACTGGAGACTTCGAAGTCTTAGTGCTCACCGAGGCAAACAATTTTCCAGCATTTCTTGGGCACCCATGGTGTTATAAGAACAACGTTGACCTAAGGTTCAACAAAGGATATATCAGTTTTGAGAACAAGGAAGAACGGGTCATCATCCCTTTGACGGATGGGAAGTCGGTGCCTTACACCGAGCCTTTGGGTGAAGAAGTCTTTGATAGAATTTATGTGCACTCCATCAGAGACCCAGAGATAATCCACCCTACAGAAGGAGTTATCCAATTTGAGGATACTCATTCTGTAAGTGATACAACAAGCATGGCGTGTGATAACTAGGTGCATAGGACCTATGAGTTAATTGGGTGACAGTTGAGGGGGTCTCTAACAAGAGTGACCAAGGCACACTCACTCAAGCGCCTAGGAGGAAAGAAGTTTCCAAGTTACTCTGGAGGAGCATACCTTGAAATTTTCTTGCGGGACATGAAAGATTAGTGGAGGAGTGAGGATGAGAAGAGGGATGTTGAAATATATCTTGCTGGGACTATAACATGGTGGTGGGCTACACACTGTGAGAGTCTTTTAGAATGACGTAAAGTGAGGATTGCCTTCTCTGTCAGATTCTCTAGAAGCAACATGCCCACTATCATCCAAGAATATCATGGCAAGGAGCCCACCTTGCTCCACATCCAAGCTTGTGAGAAGGCGGATAGGAGGTGCAGAAGCCTTGCCACCATCATTATGGGTGCATAAGTTGTATTCCACACTACAAGGTTGTGCATGCGCGTGGTACATCCTTTCAAAAACACGCTGCCAGATGAGAAATTGGCAAGAGATGACAACTGATCTCATCCAAGATTTTGAATATCGGAGCACAAAGCCATCAATGGATAAGGCATTACAAGTGATCAAGTGCCTTACGATGGGGGATAGTGCCATGAGAAGACATGCTACTAGATTTTTGTGAGGTGATCCTAGTTTAGAGGCACGCTTTGATGAGGATAAATCTTAGGAGATACAATTTGAGTGCACGTGTATAGAAAAGGAAAAGGGGAAGATGGTTTATGTCATATATGGTGAGGAAATGGAAATTCTAGATGTTAACCACTCTGTAGGTACGCATGATGTTATAGATAGTGTTGATGAAAGGATGTGTGCTTACCATGAGCCCTTAAAAATGAAGAAGGTTAACATTGGGTCAGAAGCAGAACCCAAGGAAGCTATCATTGGAGACTATTGGTTGGAGAAGGAGGTCTCAAAGATCATTGATCTATTATATGAGTTCAAGATTTGTTCCCATGCGGGTATCATGAACTCAAAGGCATCCACCACTCCTTAGGGGAGATGAGGATAAAGTTGAAGGAAGGTGCGTGCCCGATCCAAAAGAGGCCATATCGGATGAACCCAAATTTGTTACGTATGCGGGTCAAGGAGGAGATAGAAAAAATGATAGCGTTAGGTATCATTGAGGTTGTGGAAGAGTCAAAATGGATAAGACCAATGGTCATCAACATCAAAAAGGATGGGAGGATTAGGATTTGTGTTGACTATAGAGACTTGAATGCAGTATGTGTCATTGATCCCTTCCCAACCCCATTTACTGAAGAAATCTTAGAAGGAGTGGCCGGGTGTGAAGTCTACTCTTTCATGGATGGGTTCTTAGGGTACCACCAGGTGAGGATTGCAAAGGAAGACCAGAGAAAGACAAATTTCACCACTGAATGGGGAATTTTTTCCTATATGATCATGCCTTTTAGATTGAAGAATGTGTCTATTGTGTTCTCTCACAGTATAGTACAAAATTTTTAGGACTTCATCCATAAATTTCTTTAGGTCTATTTGGATGATTGGACTATGTATGGTCTAGTCAAAGACCATTGTGATAACTTAAGACTAATGTTTGAAAGGTGTCAACAGTTGAGGATATCCCTCAACATCAAGAAGTGTGTCTTTGCTACCCCATTTGGAACCTTATTGGGACATATCATATGCAAGGAAGGCTTACTAGTAGATCCCGCCAAGGTTGTAGTCATTGTGGGTTTAGGGGAGCCTACTAGCCAAAGCATCGTGCATGGATTCCTTGGGCATATAGGTTACTATAGGAAGTTCATCAAGGGATATGCCAAGATCGCCATGCCCTTGGAGGAATTTCTTAGACACAAGAGTGCCTTTCATTGGGGAGAGGTGCAACAGAGGGAATTGACACTTTGAAGGATAGGCTTGTCACAACACCCATACTCTGTTTCCCCATTTGGGATAAGCCTTTCCATGTTCATGTGGATGCCTCTGGTACAACCATTAGAGCAGTACTAACACAACTGGTGAAGGGATTATTGACCATCCCTTGTGTTTTGCAAGTAGAAAGTTAACATCAACAGAACAAAAATTACACCACTATTGAGTGCAAAGCACTATCCATGATCTACGTGTTGCACAAGTTTAGGAAATATCTACTGGAAACACCATTTGTATTTTACATGGACCACATGGCATTAAAATACTTGGTAAACAAGCCTGTTTTGCAAGGGCACATATGTCGATGGGTCCTACTATTCAAGAATTTGAGTTCACAGTGGTTGTCAAGCCAAGAAAGAGTAATTCTGGACCCGATCACTTGTCTAGAATTGACTCAGGAGAGGACACGCAAAGCATTGAGGATACCATGCCAGACACGCAATTGTTTAGGTTATGGCGCATGCACCCTCAGACTTAGAGGATATTGTGGTGTTTCTCAAAATAGGTGTGGCGCCAAAAGGGATGAAAGCATTAGAGAGGAAGTAGTTAGCCATACGCGCCACACCCTACATGTTGGTTAGTGGTGATTTGTACAAGCTAGGATGTGATGAAGTGTTCACGGTGCGTGCTAGAACATGAGCACCTAGCTATTATGGAGGAGGCACATGGAGGAAGTGCAGAGTGGACACTATGTAGGGGACACCATTGCGCATAAGATATTACAAGTGGGTTATGGTGGGAGACCCTATATCAAGATTGCAAAGAGTATTATAAGGCATGTGATCATTGTCAACGCCTTGGAAAACTAGGGTGGAGGGATGAAATGCCTTTGCGCCCTATTCCAAGTACAAAGCCATTTGAAAAGTGGGCCATAGATTTTGTAGGCCCCATTTTTTGCCCGCACGTAGGATGGGATCACACTATGTAATCACTTGCACGGATTATTTGACAAGATGGGAAGAAGCAACGCCTACCAAGGATTATATAGTGGCTACAATAGCTAGGTTTCTATGGGAAAATATTATTACAAGGTATGGATGCCCATTGAGCTTAACTAGTGATAGGGGTATGCATTTCCTAAATGAGACCGTCAGGATTCTGTTAGCAAAGTTCATGGTGGCTCATCATAAGACTACCCCTTACCATCCACAAGCAAATGGAACTACCAAGGCATTTAATAAAATATTGAGTCATACCTTGACCAAAATTTGTGACGTTGGTAGACAAGATTGGGATGACAAAGTATCAGCAGTTCTATGGGCGTATAGGAAAACCTATAAGAGGTTGAATAAATCCACACCATTTAATTGGTGTTTAGCGTGGAGGATTTCCTACCCATTGAATTCATGTTACCTTCTCTGCGTATAGCGCGTGCAAGAGGATTGGCTGACAAACAAGCGTTGGAGGAAAGGATTGAAAAATTGATGAAATTGGATGAGAGACGATCATTGGCAGGTGGAGTCAAAAGGTTGAAAAGGCTAAACAAAAGGCATGACATGATTTCACATCAAAAATAAACAATTTGAGGTTGGGTAGATGGTATTGTTATATGATTCCAAGTTTCTGCGCCATCCGGAAAGTTGAAATTCCATTGGTTGGGGCCCTATATCATCTCAGACATCCTTGATTTACGCACATGCCAATTGAGAGTGCTGGATGGGATGAGATTTTAAGCCATTTCAATGGGAGTAGGTTAAAGCCCTACTATAAATAAGTCTTCTTGGTGTATGTAATAAGGCAGTATTTCCAGTTAGTTTAGAATTTCCCTTTATGTAATTTCCTTTCTTGTGTTTCCCTTTCTCGTCGTTTGTTTTGTTGTTTGTTTTTTCACCTTGGGCACCGGTAACCACATTACTTTTTGAAGGTTGTGTATGCGCAGAGGACCGCACATCTGTTTTAGTGTGGGGTGGAGTGATGTGAAGTATAGGCCCATAATACAAGTTGAACTAGCAAGTAGAAGTTGTGGTGAATGGCCGGTTGATGGATACAAAGTGCGCAAGGATGAAGGAAGTGCATGGAAGAAGAGGTGGATGAAAAAGGTTGGTGTATCAGGAGAATACTTTAGAGAAACCACGTATAGAGGAGGAAGAAACAGAACAACATGAGGTAGGCAAGAGAAAAAATAAGGTGGATAAAAGAAGTGCCTTCAAAGCATTTTGACACACGCGTAAGAGTCTCTTCAGGATGGATTGTTTGTGTGCCAGAAAGGTTGTAGAATTTTTCATGCAAGATTGGGCGCATAAGTGAAGGCGTGTAAGGCCGGCTTGGTGGAAAAATCCGCATTTAGTGTTAAGTATGGTGGTAGGTAAAATAGAATTTAATGCTGGAAAGAAGGAAAAGCTATAAATAAGAAGTCGGGCACTTCATTATTTTACCTTGCGTTTATGAAGTGAAGATATCTCGCGAACTAGGGCATCCAAAAGTGATCTGTGTGAAGAAAAATTTAAGAAATCTAAGAGGACGTGACTAGAGTAGATCCAAACCAGTAGGAAAGGAGTACATGGGCGTGGAGGAAGTTGTTGAGAAGCATTGTCTTGTGGAAGAATTTTTCCAATTAGGGTTTGATGGCTAGGGCACAATGTTAGGAGGGTTTCTTGCAAGATTGAGTCTTGGGGTTGGATAAAGTGGTAGAGTAGAGCAAGGAGAAGATGTTTGAAGTGTAACCTAACTAGAAGAATGGCACCAAAGAAAGCAACCATCTCACCTAAAAAGTAGAAGGGAAAGGGAAAGGGGAAAGCAAATGGTTGCCATCACAAGCACAAATGAATGAAGAGTGGTCGTGGAGATGCAATACCTGATACCGGATGGGTATGAAAAGAAGAGGGAGTCTCATTTGTGGAAAATGATCTGTGAGCGACTATAATCATCGCACCAACATGAAAGAGAAAGAAATGGCTTTGGAGTTGGTTCACCCAAAAACAAGAGGACACCGGAGGGCATGCCCATATACAATGATGAAGTAAAAGTTAAATTAGAGAAGGAAGGGTTACTGTAACTTTACGAATTACCCTACTTTGGAAAACCTGAGTGCCTCTATCAATGGTTAATGGTGCGCATTCACGAAGACCATTTTTATTTCATGGGGCATAAGATGTGCATAACTCCCAGTTGATTTCCAAGTTCACATGCCTTATCTGTGAGGGGGATAACATTGATGATGACCTAAGTGACAAGGAGGCCATCAAGGAAACAATAGCCATGTATGACTATAAGAAAGGATCACGATACTTTGACATCGCAGAGATTCCAGACCCGTGATGAGGATGGCTATGCGCTTGGTAACCAAGCTCAATGATCAAGAAAGATGGAATCAAGTGAACAAGGCATGGTTGAACGTATGCCAAAAAATATCTGAGGGGACCATCTACAACTTGTCCACTTTCATCACGGATGAAATCATTAGTAATGCGTAAGAAGGGTGAGAAGATACTATTTGGAAATGTCCTCCTCACAATTTTTTCTTAGAGATCGGAGTGCCCGATGGGCCAGAAAGGTTTGTTTGGGAGTACCCAGAAGAGGATCCCTCACCCACGAAGAGGTTCATGAAATATACTTGTGAGACCATGACAACCACTCACAAGGCACACTTAGAGAAGTGGTACAAGCACATGAGAGACATGTTTAGGGGGAGAATGGAGGATTCTAGAAGTAGATTACCACATGCTCGTGAAGGAGAAGTAGAATTTGTAGTGTATCAACACTTCTACATTGGAAAATTTAGGTTGACAGATGAAACAATGAGCCCTTGGTGCAAACTTCCCTTCTCCTTCACCGTGCAATATTTCCAGCGGGGTGAATAGGTTCAAAGAGGCCAAGAGACTAAGGTTCAACCTTAGTGAGGTGGATCAAGACCACAGAGAGCTACGTAGGAAGTTAGTCTACCCCAAGAAGCGCGTGCATACGTGGAGAGATATGTCTCCCACGAGATACAAATGATGAAGCTTGTAACATTTCCAATTCTTTGGAAGGCTATGCAAGGATATACCTTCGCATAAGGCTGAAGTTTGAAAAAGGTGCTTACTTGGAAAATGATGTATCCATCCTGAAGACCCCATAGGAAGAAGAAGCCCTGCACCAAATAAGAGGGAAAGAGAAGAGGTGTAGAAAGCACCAAGTTTTCAGACTACACAAGCGGTAAGTGCGCTAGAGACAAGTGCTAAGCCTAGTACTTACGCGTGGAGAAAGAAGTCCTTGGTGAAAGAAAAGACTCTAGAAGAAGAAGCACCGAGCACGAAGAACCCATCACTCAGGAGAAGTCACAGAGGAGGAAATGAAGTAGAATCTCTTGTCAGGAAGAAGCAGAAGGTGACAGAGGAAGATGACTGGAGGGTATAGAGAGCTTGGAGGCCTATAGAGGTGAAAGAGATGATGATGATGATGATGATGATGAACTTGAGGTAGTTCAAGGCCCTCCCATATTTGAAGTACATGACTCGGAGGAGGAAGGAGAGGAAGAAGAAAATGAGTACATCTTTGTCAAGAGGAAGAATGAAAAGGAAGAGGAGGATGCTCAGGAAAGGGTAAGTACGAGAAGAAGTTACAAAAGAACAAAGGACCCCAAGCCTCACAAAGGAACATGTAGACGAGGTTGTGGAGAAAGAAGTAGAAAAATCATCGAGGACCTGGTAGAGCAAGAGATGGAACATAGCGCGGATATATTGATGAAGGAAGCAGAGGAGGAGAGCATAGAAAAGGAATATGGCAGCATGGGAGGAGATCCCAATTTGGTTGTAAGCTTTCCTAAGGCCATGCACATGGGGAGAAAAAACACATAAGCATCACAAGTTTAGAGGATGGGCTACATTGATGATTCAAACAAGGTGTTGTGCGCGTGCGCTTTCAAAGCACCATACCAACATAGAAAATCTTGGCTATGACATCATTTGATGAGGAAGGTGCATACCCTTGGACAAGGAAAATGCTTTCTTGGGAATTTGAGTCCCACATCGATGAGTGGAATTCAAAGTAAGCCAAGGGGAAATAATGAAGGTATCAAAGTCAAAAGGAGACAACCCCTTGGTAAACTCAATGGATATCAAATGAACAAATTTTCAATGCACTGAACAAGGTTTCGGTTGAAGTAGAAGCCAGAGGCTCTTGGGAGGAATGACAAGGTGAAGTTCCTAGAGGTAGAACTGGAGAAGAAGGAAGAAGAGCTCGAGGAAAGAACCAAGGAATTAAAGCATGGGAGGAACTAATCAGTGCTCAACTAAGGCGTGAGTTAAAAGAAGAGAAGGAAAGGGTGTACGAGGTTTACAAGAAAGTAGAGATGATCACTAGATGTCATTGTCTTGAAGCATCTAGATCTAACACCACCAGTGTAGAAGTATGGATCCACCCTGGAGTGCCTAGAGGACTTGACCCATGTCCTCACAATGGAAAGGAGACCACTGGCCTTGGAATCTATGAGAAGAGGCATCGACGCGCAAAGAGGAGGACAAGATGAAGGTTGTGGCAATTGTTGCTTAGTATAAGAAAGTCCTCGCTGATGTGAAATATGCCACCCAAGTCGTTGAGGCCGCCTATATCAACTTACACCGATAGAGATAGAGTTGTGAGAATTCTGGTTGCCACTCATGAAGTGGAGCTCAAGGAGTTCCAAGAGAAGAACAAGGGGAATAGAGCGGAACGTGATAGATTCTAGCCAAGGTTGAGAAGAAATTAGAGGCTATTAAGACCTTACAAGGCTCAATCAAAAGCCGACTAAAGGAGTTGTATCCCAAATCACTCGAAAGATGGAAGTGACCGAGGATTTGGGAAAACAATTGGAGGGGATCATGGAAACAATGAATACCCAAGGAGAAGGGCTAATCTTTGAAGAGGTGAGTGCCCTAGTTGTGACCTCTGTCAATAGGCACAAAGCAAGGTCGATACCTGGAATAAGTTGGAGGTAGACTTGAGAAATATTTCCTCTCCTCTTGCAGAAGTAATCATAGTTTCCCCATTCTTTCATTCTTCCCCAAATTCTTCATTCCTTTATTATTTCTCCAAACTATTCAAGGACAATCATTCTTTATTCATTGAGAAGATGTTCCCAAGGGTGGAGAACAGGCGTAGTGTGGGGTGATGTTGGGCCCCTAAAATATTGGCTAAGTACAAGAAGGTGCATGGGTGCGCAAGGCCTATTTGAAGAAGGGCACACAAGGTGAAAGCGCGTAGGACAGGGTTTTAGGAGGGTTTAGTAGAACCAGTGGCACGCGTGCGCAAGGTAGAGAAAAGGTTTTGGGACTTATCCATATTTGGCATATTGGGTAGAACACGAGGAAAACATGACCCGGCTATGCGCATGTGGAGTGGATAAGGTGCCAGCTGGCAACTTGGTGCCCACAAAAGGAATATACCTTACGATAGAAGATTCCAAAAGGTCATCATGGCGAAGGATGGAGAGCTTGCATATGAAGGAGCATGCTCCCATGGAGGACCACTTGGACACTTGACAACCAATCTACAACTTTAGAAAGGCATGGCGGTGCTTGTTGAGGCTATATATATGAGCGCCGGTAGAAGAAAAAAAGGGAGATATAGAAGAAAAGAGATATGCAAATACGAAGAGAATGAAAAGAGGCAAAGCTATACTGTGAGGGATCTATGGGTTGGGTTTAGAGGATTTGTAGGAGTATGTTGTATCAAGGGGATGGGTTTGAATATTTTTTTATACTATGAAGGGCTTAAGTCCAGTTCTGATGCATGACATTGGTCTGCACTATTATATGGATATGTGATTGCCTCAGTAAATGTAATGTGGTTATCAACATACTTAATATGAATATATGTGGTTCCATTTTTACTTATATATGTATGGATCGGTTTTATATATATTTCATATGAGTGGGTGTAAACCCCTGTGCATTTCCTTTTTGTTATGATTCAGATCTATGTTCTGTAATGCTTTTCTTATCTGAATGAATACATTGGTCTAGAATCTCATTCTGAGCTCTAAGATGAATGTATGGTTCGTTTCCATTCTCTTCACTTAAGTTTCTATCGTAAATAATGCATTCTCACACAACTCACACAAAGGAGGGGCTCGGTGCCTATACGTGCCTCGGGTGAGCGCCCAACACCCATTGGGTGATAGGCCGACGCGCATGGGATTTCCTTGTTCTTTGGAAGGGCATAAAAATGACTACATGTTGCTTCTTCAACAAATGATGGTTATTTTGATCTCCTTCATTAAAATATATTTGCATTTGAATGATAAAACATTGTTTCACACATTTTATCTAACCTCTCTTTACCATTATATAGCCCTTGAAGCCTCTTCATGGAGAGGTAGGAATTTTCAAAAGAAATGTCCCTTTCAATAGATGCATCCCATCATTTTTAAATTTGGACTTGTCCCCAACCTTGAGCACTATAATAAATAGGGGTCACCAACCCTTTCTTACTCAAATATTTAAATCAAATCATAATAAATATTCTCTTTTAATTTATCATAATAAATGATTAATATATTAGCACTTGACTATACTTAAATCATCGTGACATCAATGAAAATATTTCCAATAGTGACATTGTTAGGTAAAAAATTGTTTACCTAGGTTAATTATGAATTTACCTTAGTTAATTATTAATTAAAGGTAAGTTGTTAATAACCATTTATTATTTTTAATTGGGAATAATATTCCCGTATAAGTCTTTTGCCATTATTATAAATTGTTAAATAGTTGAAACTATATACTTGAACTTTTTGTACATGGAATTATATTTGTTGCATAATTCAACTCCTTATTTTGTATGTACATGATTGTGCAATATCTATAAATATTGTAGTCATACATTCTATATTTGATTTGATTGACCATCAATAAATTAACCAAGCTTCGTCCCGTTTATAATTTACATTTGGTACTAGAGCAGGAATCTGGACCTGTGAAGCATAAAAGGTTGGAGAGAGGAAGTAAAATTTTTGGAGAAGATTCTGCACTCCAGGAGAGCCTGTGTTACCTCCAACAACTTCCCAGAATGCCCTATATCCCCACAACCTCCTATCATTCTCTAGGTGTTTGTAAGGATTTTTTTGCCTTGGTGCCCCTCGCACAAGAAAAATTTACTCCTTGGAAGTTAAATTTAAAAATAAAAAATTTTTTCCTAACCGGTGCTTTACCTCTAAGATTAAAGGTGCCTCCGCATTGAGTTGTTTCTAATCTAATAATTTTCCATTGAGCTCCTAACCAAGTTGTGCAATGTAGGCGAGTTGCTTAGATTCCCATCGAGCTACTTTAATAGGTGACCTAACCGAGTTGACATTGATCGATCCACCAAATACTGAGACTCCCCACAATTTGGACCAAGATGCATTGTTTCTCGCGAGATATATCCCATCGTGTTCCCTATTCACGAGCCCTACAATGATATTTAATAACACCGATATCCTTCAAATCCAAAGCAATCCGAGTTGTTTGGATCAAATAGTGAGTCGATATTACTTATTAAGCCACATAGCCTAACCGAGTTGGAGCACTGTGAAGGCATTGCCTCAACTATCACTTGTGAAGGAGATCCAGTCACAAATGGTAGAAGTCTTTGTTTGGATGAGATTCGGTTCAAATCTAAGCAAGAGGCCACGTACTCAATGCCCCTCCTCGATCTCGTGCCGTTTCCAAATGCCATCGAAACGAGCCCTTAGCGGGGTGAGCAAACATCTAAGTGGTTAAGCTCTATTGTGGAGGCCGAGCCTTGATTGGATTTGCACAAGCGAGAATGTCAAAGGCTTAAGCATCGGTTGACATGCGAAAGCAAATAGGCAATGAACAATACAATAAACTATAAAATAAAAGCAGTGGCAACGACTTTCAAAACAAGGAGGACATCTTCAAAAGGAAGAGGAATCCAATAAGGCGGTTAAAAAATTGAAAACAAAGCAAATAGCATTCAAGAGGCTCGAGATCCGATTCGCGTGAACCCTAAACTACGCTACCCCCTAGTGCCACATCACTAAGCCACATCGACATGTAAAAGGTTGGTGACTTTTCTCATCTTTTAAATCAAAGTTGATTCGTTTTTGTAGCAAAGCGGTTGATGTGCTCATTTGGTTAGTTGGATTGCTTTGGGGATAGGAGGTGTTGGGTTCAAACCTCACCCCAAAGATAAATTTTATAAGATTTGAATTTAGTGGAATATTTGGAAAACTGCCAACTTTAGAGGCTCGCTAATCCCATATCCACAGACTAAACAATCCACTAAAAATAGTGAGAAAAACCCTAAATAAGGGTCAATTTTTTTCCTCCTACTATGCTTAATTTTTTATTTTGAGCACTTTTTGCCAAAGGAGGGGTATTTGAAAAATTCATTTTGAGCCATTGTTTTATAGTCTTTTGCTCAAAGATTTGTATTGCGCTCCGGAGGCCACTAGAGCCCCAAAAAAAAAAAGCTGTTTTGCTGTCATTCAATTTTTTAGAATTTTGAATGTAATTGCATACTACTGATGTATTGTACTAATTTACGAGTGTTTCCATAGTCAACTACAAACCATTGTAACTTTTGTAAAAATAGAAGAGATGTGTACTCAAAATTATTAAAAATTTGGTTCCATACCACTCACGAGATCTTCGATCTCATTTGCAGTGTGTTGTTATAAATAGTGCCTTTGGGAAGCGCTTACAGTAAAGCCATCGAGACTACTACTACACTTAACAACTAATATAACTTCAACAACGTAAATGCTGGGCATCGACCCTTTAAATTCGACAGGAGTAATAAGGACACAATGCACACACTTTGAGCCCTCCCATCCATCGTGAATGATATGCTCAACTTAAATTCAATATTTGAGAAATTATCTAAATATATAGTGAAGTTATGCACACATATGAGGATATTTATTTGAGCCAATGTCAATAATCGCATAGACCCCTTTCAATAATGTCTTGGTACCATGTATCAAATTCTTTCACGTATGTTAATGCCTCTTTCACATAACGCCGGTATATGAAAGGGCAAGCTTCTTCCATGTAATCGATGGTTGGTATATCGGAAGGGCATGTATATGTAAAGGTTTAAGATATATCGGACTAATGGTATATAGATTGGAAGACCGTATACCTGGAGTGATAAGAGCCATACCCTTTGTCAAGTTGATTATGAAAAATGGGTGCCAATGTCCCCAAGTTATTTTTTCAGATTCAAAACTACTTAGAGGAAATAACTACGGCAAAGAAGACAAAAATCAAGACACAACTTGGGTTTCAAGAGATCCTGGACTATTGTGAATGTGTTAACTAGATCACCAATCGATACAACACAACAAAGATAGTTTGATAAATCCGATCAAAAGGCAAAGCTCATAATCTTGTTTGAGTGACCAATGACACGTAACCCCATATTCGAGATGTCAAAACAATGAAAGAAGTGTAGGATAAGTTGAGCACAATATATGAAGCAAGAAACAAGAATGTCATACTAAATTTGCAGAAGTCATGTAGTGCCCACACTTTTATAGCTCAGTAGCTTGTTGTTTATTTGCTCATAGACATGTTTTGACAGTGATTGGTGATATCTTGGACATTATATTTAGATATTTGATTTTATTAGACATGTGTGACATTCAGGCGTATAGCGCCAATTTAGCCTAATTTCTTTATTGTCGCATTTTCTTGTTATGACATGGAAACTAATGAATATGATGTGCTTGGAACCTAATTATATTGATGGATAGTTGTTGCATGGTGGGATTATATGTCACTTTATCATCTTGTCTAACTTTTGGAATATGGAATATAATTGTGCACGTTGTCGCATCTTGATTTCAGTAGGATGTTAGGTTAGTTTAGCATGCATTGATATCTTACTATGTCATTTAATTATAAGATCAGATAGTGCGGTTAATGTGTGCAAATGAGTGTGCTGGACCTGTTTACGGGAGAACGTGGGATTGTGCCAGCTACTCAATCTTGCACAAGCAGCCCACGGGCTGAGTCCTAGCCATGTTCACTGTGTGAAGCCTTAGGATAGATGATTATTAATTTTGGGCACTATGAGTGACCCCAATGTATGTAAAGTATTTTGCTTTGAATTATTAGATTTGGTTTAGGGTTGCTAGTTAAGTTGTAAACTTGCTTTGGGAGTTAATAATCCCACTTTCTTTTAAATTGTTGATTTTGTTAATGAGTCACTTAATCACAAGGGTTTAGGGTCACATGTGAGACCCTTGGGTGGTCCCCACACCCTCTACCCTTGTGCCAAAATGCAAAACCCGAAATTAGGGTATTTTGGGCAACCCTCAGCTTGGGAATCACAAAAAGACCCTACAATTGGGGGGTTTCAAGGCAAGGGAGCTCTCTCGGGTCCTCCCCCAAATATGGACGTCCCTCGCCCTTCCCGCGCGGCCTCCCGCCACCTCTCCTCCACGCGAACCATTGTCACCGCACCTCCTCTTTTGCACCATTCCGACGCACCTGTCCCTCCAGATCCAATTCCACCCTCTCACTAGTAGAAACGCCTCCTCTCCTTCTTAACAATATATATATATATAATATAGTTTGATAAGATCTTAGAAGGCATACAAAAGGCAAAGTTTACAAGAAAACAAAAGAATAAGAATGGAGAAAGTAAAATGAAAGAAAGAGATAAAAGAAAAAGGGGATATAGATATCTAGGGAAAATTTAGGTCAAATGAGATCTAGGG
This sequence comes from Taxus wallichiana var. yunnanensis, assembly GCA_018340775.1. Classification (NCBI taxonomy): domain Eukaryota; kingdom Viridiplantae; phylum Streptophyta; class Pinopsida; order Cupressales; family Taxaceae; genus Taxus; species Taxus wallichiana. The sequence goes on from CM031239.1 coordinate 171,874,508, forward strand.
TTGAGATTAGGCAGATCTTAGGGCTCACATGTAATCCTACACACCTTTAGGCATGGGAATATTGGTGGAAATGGTAGATTAAATTTAAAGGGGAGTGGATTTATTTACTTATTTATTTATTTGCCTAATAAATCTAAAGATAGGTAAATAATTAAAGGCGGGTTTAGACTGGGTATTAGTGTAATTAGGTAAATTAAAATAGCAGCCAATTAGTGGTTGTCAAGGATGGGTTAAGAGATGAAATAGTATTATTTAAACACTTAAAAAATTTACCCTAAAATTTTAGTCTGCTTGAAGCGTTTTCGGTGAGAGATGGGGCATTACAAGTCAGCTACACTTTGAAGTTTAAACAAAATGAGAAAATAAAAGCTTTCTTGAGAAGAGTTGTAGAGTTAAGGGCTTCACTTCTAGCCCTAGGAGAGGAGGTCACTGATGACACTCTTGTTCCCATTGTTCTGAGAGAACTCCCTCCTTCATACCACATTTTTGTGACAACACTAAACTTGTCGATACGAAAGTTAGTTTTGACAAGCTAGTAAACCTACTGCAACAAGAGAAAGCTATGTACAATAAAGATGACAAAGAGAAGCAAGAAATTTCTTCTCATAAGAAATGGAAAGGACAAAAAAGGAAAACCTAATTCCTATCAAAAGTCCCAAAATCAGCATCAACAAGGGGACAAACAAAAAAAGAAGAAATGTCCTATCTACAAAAGAGGACATGAATTAAAAGATTGTTGGTATAATACTTATAAGAAAGGTTCATCCAACAAACTCTGGACCTCAACACCAACAATCTCACAAGGGACATTCTAACTACAATCAAGGGCAGAAAAAAGGGAACTGGAAAAGAAAACCCTATCATCAAGGAAATATTGTTGAGTAAGAAGAACATTTAGATATTGAAGACTACTTGTACACTACTTGATCAAGTGAACCCTCCACATCATCTAGTGATGTTTGGTATGTTGATTCAGAGCCACTCGACACATGACTAGCCACAAAGATTGGTTTACTTCAATAAGGGACACGCCTTCAAAAAACCATGTTTTGTTAGGTGATGATTCTTTATACACAGTTCAAGGGGATTGGGAACATTTCTCTACCCCTTGGTTCACACAACTATAGATTATCAGATGTACTATATGTCCCCTGTGATGACTAAAAATATGTTGTTAGTCATCAAATCCTAGATCAAAAATTGAAAATTGACTTTGATAGTCATTCTGGCAAGAAAATGTGTTTAATTTGAGACAAATCACGAGGCTCGAAAATAGTTGCAAAAGCCTCCAATGTGGGACACATGTTCCATCTTGATTTTTTCCACGGAAATGATCAGGCACTTGTGGCTAAGAACTCTACCTCTACATAGTTGTGGCATTAGAGACTTGGTCATATCAGTTTTAAGTATCTTGAAACACTTTGCCGACACAATATGGTAAAAGGATTACCATCTCTCCAAAAGGATACAAACAAGTGTCCTCACTTGCCTAACAGAAAACAACACAGAGCTTCATTCCAAAAGATTAATTTTCAAGCTCATGGTAAGCTTGATCTGGTTCATACCGATCTTTGTGGTCTGATGCAACCGAGTCATTATGGATTTCAATACTTCATGCTTTGTGTTGATGATTATTCGAGAAAAATGTGTATTTTTGTCTTCGCAAGAAAAGTGAAGCTTTTGAAAACATCAAGAAGTTCAAAGTGGTGTTGAGAACAAAACTGGTCATCACATTAGAACTCTCCACTCAGATCAAGGGGGAATTCACCAGTGATGAGTTCAAATACTACCTACAAGCTCATGGGATTCATCAAAAAATTCCTCCTCTACACACCATAACATAATGGTGTTGTTGAGAGAAGAAATCATACTATCATGGAAATGGTGTGATGCATGATCGATGATTCGGACTAACAAAGACAATAGTTTATTTGTTGAAAAGAGTTCACATTTCTCTTGACGAGTAACGCCACATGAAGCATGGTCAAAACAGTAAAACTATTCGGTACACACCTTAGAGTATTTGGGTGCAAAACAAGTATGCACATACCCAAGTAGAATAGAAAGAAATTGGATATGAAATCACAAAAACTAATCTTCATTGGGTACAATGAAGAAACTCTTGGGTATAGATTGATGGATCCTAAGACCAGGAAAGTCTACACTAGCAGAGATGTTGAGTTTTTGAGAATAAGGAAGTAGAGACTCCTCCTCTAGACTCACCTGATGTAGATTTTTCACTAGTTGTAAAAAAGAAGTTGATGTTCCCATAGATGATGAAAGTGATGATGGGGATGATGGTGATGATCAAATAAAACCATAACCCATGGGAGTAGTTTAATGTATGCCCAAGTGGTATACTAGCATGCTATGAGATGCAAGAATGGATGCTCCACTGGATACATCCACCACTGGACCACAAACTTGCAGTAAAGCAAGAGAAGAAGTAAACTTTGCTTTGATGAGTAGAGTTATTGAATATGATGAGCCCTCTACAGTCCGGGAAGCCCTACATTAAAAATCTTGGAAATATGCCATGGATGTTGAGTATAACTCAGTGATGAAAAACAACACTTGGTAGCTTATCGATCTTCCACCAGGGAAGAAACCCATTAGATGCAGATGGATATTCAAAACAAAGTACAAAGTAGATGGGACCATAGAAAAGTATAAAGTGAGATTGGTAGCAAAGGGGTACACACAAAAAGAAGGCATTGATTATGAGGAGAAATTTTCTCCCACAGCTAAGATCAAAACGATCAATATGATCTTTGCTCATTTGCATGATTTGGTTGGAAAGTCCATCAGATGGATGTAAAAAGTGCCTTTCTGAACGAATATTTACAAGAAGAAGTCTACATGACTCAACCTAAGGGATATGTTGTACCTGGTCAAGAAGCAAAGGTATGCAGACTCAGGAAATCTTTGTATGGCCTTAAACAGGCACCTGGGCTTGGTACATCAAAATTGATGAGCATCTCGTACAACATGGATTTTTCATAAATTCATATGATCCCAATCTCTACCTCAAAAAGCAAGGGGAGATTGTGATTGTTGTTTCTATGGCGATGATCTAGTCATCACTAGCAAGTTTAGTGAGGATGATCAATGCAACGAAGAAAGATCTTAAGCGATTATTCAACATGACAAATCTCGGGCTGATGCATTATTTTCTTAGATTGGAAGTATGACAAAACAAGGATCACATATTTATTTCTCGGATAAAATATACTAAGACAACACTCAAGAAATTTAGGATGATGGATTGCACACCTATTGCTACACCTATGGAGAACAAATTGCAGTTATCTTGTTCAGATCCATCTACTGCTTTGCAGTAAATGCAACTCTCTATCGCAGTTGATTGGGAGTCTCATTTACATGACTTACAATAGACCATATATCAACTTTGCAGTGAGCTATCTTTCCAGGTTCATGTAGGAACCCAAAGTTTGTCATTGGAAGGTAGCAAGGTGAATCTTGAGATATCTCAAGGGAATAGTGGATCTTGGTCTAGAATACAAGAAGAACGAAAACTTCTTCTTGTCAGGATATTTGAATTCAGACCATGTAGGCAACATTGATGATAGAAAATCCACTTCATGGTTTGTGTTCTTTATGGGATTTGGACCGATATCATGGGGAAGCAAGAAACAACACTTTGTTTCTCATTCTTCCACAAAATCCAAGTATCGTTCACGGTAGAAGATGTCTGTGAAGCAATATGGCTACGTCACATACTTGAAGGACTTGGAATACCACAGAAAACCGACCACCATGTATGTAGACAATGAAGGTGTTCTCAAACTTGTTCGCAATCTAGTTTTTCATGAAAGAACAAAGCACATTGAGGTACATGTACATTTCATATGCAAGCATGTCTTAAAACACAATATACAACTTTAGTTTTGTCCAACAACTGAATAATGAGCAGATATCTTCACCAAGTCACTTGCACGTGACAAGTTTGAGTTGTTCAGAGAGTTCCTCTCCTCATCCCTTGAGGCAATGCAAAATTAAGGGGGGGAATGTTAGGTAAAACTAGTTTACCTAGGTTAATTATGCATTTACCTTAGTTAATTATTAATTAAATGTAAGTTGGTAATAACCATTTATTATTTGTAATTGGGAATAGTATTCCCGTATAAGTCTTTTGTCATTATTATAAATTGTTATATAGTTGAAACTATATACTTGGAGTTTTTTGTACACGGGATTATATTTGTTGCATAGTTGCAACTCCTTATTTTGTATGTACATGACTATGTGCAATATCTATAAATATTGTAGTCATACATTTTGTATTTGATTTGATTGAACATCAATAAATTAACCAGGCTTTCGTCCCTGTTTATAATTTACATACATTTCATGCATGCATACTAGTGAGGGCTACGATTGAAAACAAGAGGTGTAGGGGTCGATTCACGAGAAGGAAACACAACATTTTTGGTCAATTATGGGAAGACAATCGACATGTTGGCATGTTCTTTATGATCATCCTAAAATGACTAAAAAATAACTTAAAAATTGTGTCACTAATTAGTCTAAATATTGTACGTGATATAAAATTGAGAGAAAATAAAGTCAAAATTTAAACGACAAAAAAGAACACACCAACAACAACTTAACATGAACTAATTATGGGAAGACAATTGACATGTTGGCATGTTACATTTATGATCATCCGAGAATAACTAAAAATAACTAAAAAATTGTGTCACTAATTAGTCTAAATATTATACGTGATATAAAATTGAGAGAGAAAATAAAATCAAAATTTAAACGACAAAAAGAACACACAAACAACAACTTAACATGAACTAATAACCAATAAACACCTAAACACACTAATACCATAACGATTACTTAATCTCATGTATCAAAATTTGGTATATACGGTGAAGGATCCTTTAAGAGGACTTGGACAATAGTTGACTTTGAATTTGGAGTGTAAATTTTCCCCCACGAGAAGATACCAAAGGTAGGTGAGCTTAAAGATTTTCAATTGTTGACTAATTAAGACGAACTAAACCTCAACGAATGGTTGGAATTGCATACATTTGACTTTGGAATTGGATACTTACCTAGCCAAAAAAGTAGCCCTCCTTTATTTGACTTAAGATGTGAAGCTTGTATATATGAGAATAAGTGTAATATAATAAGGTGTGTGTATTTTTGTCTTCGCAAGAAAAGTGAAGCTTTTGAAAACATCAAGAAGTTCAAAGTGGTGTTGATAACAAAAGCTGGTCATCACATAGGAACTTTCCACTCAGATCAAGGGGGAATTCACCAGTGATGAGTTCAAAAACTACCTACAAGCTCACGGGATTCATCGAAAAATTCCTCCTCCACACACACCGCAGAAGAAAATGGTGTTGTTGAGAGAAGAAATCATACTATCATGGAAATGGTGTGATGCATGATCGATGATTCTAGACTAAAGAAGACAATAGTGTATTTGTTGAACAGAGTTCCCACAGTTGCTCTTGATAGAGTAACACCACATGAAGCATGGTCAAAACGAAACCATTTGTTACACACCTTAGAGTATTTGGGTGCAAAACAAGTATGCACATACCCAAGTAGAATAGAAAGAAATTGGATATGAAATCACAAAAACTAATCTTCATTGGGTACAATGAAGAAACTCTTGGGTATAGATTGATGGATCCTAAGACCAGGAAAGTCTACACTAGCAGAGATGTTGAGTTTTTGAGAAGAAGGAAGTAGAGACTCCTCCTCTAGACTCACACAATGTAGATTTTTCACTAGTTGTAAAAACAGAAGATGATATTCCCATAGATGATGAAAGTGATAATGGGGATGATTGTGATGATCAGATAAAACCATAACCCATGGGAGTAGTTTAATGTATGCCAAAGTGGTATACTAGCATGCTACGAGATGCAAGATTGGATGCTCCACTGGATACATCCACCACTGGACCACAAATTCGCAGTAAAACAAGAGAAGAAGTAAACTTTGCTTTGATGAGTAGAGTTATTGAATCTGATGAGCCCTCTACAGTCCAGGAAGCCCTACATGAAAAATCTTCAAAATATGCAATGGATGTTGAGTATAACTCAGTTGATGAAAAACAACACTTGGTAGCTTGTCGATCTTCCACCAGGGAAGAAACCCATTAGATGCAGATGGATATTTAAAACAAAGTACAAGGCAGATGGGACCATAGACAAGTATAAAGTGAGATTGGTAGCAAAGGGGTACACACAAAAGAAGGTATTGATTACGAGGAGACATTTTCTCCCACAGCTAAGATCAAAACGATTAATATGATCTTTGCTCTGTTATGCACATTTGGTTGGAAAGTCCACCGGATGGATGTAAAAGTGCCTTTTTGAACGAATATTTACAAGAAGAAGTCTACATGACTCAACCTAAGGGATATGTTGTACCTGGTCAAGAAGCAAAGGTATGCTAGACTAGGAAATCTTTGTATGGCCTTAAACAGGCACCCTAGGCTTGGTACATCAAAATTGATGAGCATCTCGTACAACATGGATTTTTCATAAATTCATATGATCCCAATCTCTACCTCAAAAAGCAAGGGGGAGATTGTGATTGTTGTTGTCTATGTCGATGATCTAGTCATCACTAGCAGTTTAGTGAGGATGATCAATGCAACGAAGAAAGATCTTAACGATTGTTCAACATGACAAATCTCGGGCTGATGCATTATTTTCTTGGATTGGAAGTATGACAAAACAAGAATCACATATTTGTTTCTCAGATAAAATATACTAAGACAACACTCAAGAAATTTAGGATGATGGATTGTACACCTATTGCTACACCTATGGAGAACAAATTGCAGTTATCTCGTTCGAGATCCATCTATCTATGCAGTAAATGCAACTCTCTATCGGCGAGTTGATTGGAAGTCTCATTTACATGACTTACAATAGACCATATATCAACTTTGCAGTGAGCTATCTTTCCGAGGTTCAAGTAGGAACCAAAAGTTTGTCATTGGAAGGAAACAAGGTGAATATTGAGATATCTTAAGGGATCGGTGGATCTTGGTCAGAATACAAGAAGAACGAAAACTTCTTCTTGTCTGGATATTTGAATTCGGACCATGCGAGTGCAACATTGATGACAGAAAATCCACTTCGTGGTTTGTGTTCTTTATGGGATCGGACCGATATCATGGGGAAGCAAGAAACAACACTTTGTTTCTCATTCTTCCACAAAATCCAAGTATCGTTCTGCAGTAGAAGATGCCTATGAAGCAATATGGCTACGTCACATACTTGAAGGACTTGGAATACCACAGGACAAACCGACCACCATATATGTAGACAATAAAGGTGTTCTCAAACTTGTTCGCAATCTAGTTTTTCATGAAAGAACAAAGCACATTGAGGTACATGTACATTTCATATGCAAGCATGTCTTGAAACACAATATACAACTTTAGTTTTGTCCAACAAATCTGAATAATGAGCGAGATATCTTCACCAAGTCACTTACACGTGACAAGTTTGAGTTGTTCAGAGAGTTCCTCTCCTCATCCCTTGAGGCAATGCAAAATTAAGGGGGGAATGTTAGGTAAAACTAGTTTACCTAGGTAAATTATGCATTTACCTTAGTTAATTATTAATTAAAGGTAAGTTGTTAATAACCATTTATTATTTGTAATTGGGAATAGTATTCCCGTATAAGTCTTTTGTCATTATTATAAATTGTTATATAGTTGAAACTATATACTTGGAGTTTTTGTACACAAAATTATATTTGTTGGATAGTCTGACTCCTTATTTTGTATGTACATGTATGCTGATATCTTTAAATATTGTAGTCATACATTCTGTATTTGATTTGATTGAACATCAATAAATTACCCGAGGTTTTGTCCCTGTTTATAATTTACATACATTTCATGCATGCATACTAGTGAGGACTACACGATTGAAAACAAGAGGTGTAGGGGTCGATTCACGAGAAGGAAACACAACATTTTTGGTCAATTATGGGAAGACAATCGACATGTTGGCATGTTACATTTATGATCATCCTAAAATGACTAAAAATAACTTAAAAATTGTGTCACTAATTAGTCTAAATATTATACGTGATATAAAATTGAGAGAAAATAAAGTCAAAATTTAAACGACAAAAAGAACACACCAACAACAACTTAACATGAACTAATTATGGGAAGACAATCGACATGTTGGCATGTTTACATTTATGATCATCCGAGAATAACTAAAAATAACTAAAAAATTGTGTCACTAATTAGTCTAAATATTATACGTGATATAAAATTGAGAGAGAAAATAAAGTCAAAATTTAAACGACAAAAAGAACACACCAACAACAACTTAATATGAACTAATAACCAATAAACACCTAAACACACTAATACCATAACGATTACTTAATCTCATGTATCAAAATTTGGTATATACAGTGAAGGATCCTTTAAGAGGACTTGGACAATAGTTGACTTTGAATTTGGAGTGTAAATTTTCCCCACAGAAGATACCAAAGGTAGGTGAGCTTAAAGATTTTCAATTGTTGACTAATTAAGACGAACTAAACCTCAACGAATGGTTGGAATTGCATACATTTGACTTTGGAATTGGATACTTACCTAGCCAAAAAAGTAGCCCTCCTTTATTTGACTTAAGATGTGAAGCTTGTATATATGAGAATAAGTGTAATATAATAATGTAAATGTAGAGCTTGTGTATATGGGTATAAGTGTATATAATATTAGGTGCAAGATAAAACATTATAATTAGTTTTTATCAATATAAAGCTTGTGTACGAAGTATTGGTATAATATAAAAATGTAAAAGATCTTGAATTAAGTTGTGAACAAATTCTTTTCTATTTTTTTTTTTAAAATGTTTTGACTGCTGCTATCTTGTATGGTCAACCCGTGGGAAAGAACCTTTAAATCATCTATTAATGATCCTTAAAAACCTTTAAATCTCGAGAAATAAATTATACCAATGGAAATTTAGAATATGTTAGCGACCGGAACAATTCTACGTGCTTAGTCTTTTTAAGAGACATTTAATTTTTATCCCACTAAAGGTTCAAACATGTTAACGTTGTATTGCATTCTTAATAATTGAAAAACTTGTGGATAAGTAGTAAGTATTTTTAAAAGTAAATGTTATTTTCAAAAAAATAAAATAAATTATTTAGATTTTTAAAATCATAATAATTTTAGAGTGTTAGAATAATATATATTAGAATAAATATAGTACTTATTATAAAGGCAATTAGAAAGGAATTAAGAGAAACCCCACAACATAAAAGATTTATATTTTAGAAATTATAGTATCCAAAAATAAATTCGTAGTTGGAATTGCATAACTTCTTTCTATTTCCAATAAATAATAGGAAAATGTAAATAGCTCATACATTGTAATTTATTCTAACAATTTTTAATTATTGATCCAAAGTTAATGATTTTAATTTGCATTAGGTCCTTTTGAATTTTTAAAAAATTGTAAATAACTCATACATTTTTACTTCAACACTCTCAATCATTGATTAAATCAATAACATTAATTTACATTATATTTCTTCAAAACTTAAATGTTTTTGAAATGTAAATAATTCATACATCAAAATTCAATTTATTGGACACTTTCTAATCATTGATTTAGAATCAATGACATTAATTATGTCAAAGGCGTTACCCCTATGGGAAAAGGCTTTGCGGACATTTATGGGATTGTGTCAAATTTGACGGCCTAAATGACGGTTTTGCTATTTTTAACAATTTTGCTTTTGCTATTTTTAACAATTTTTCTTTTGCTATTTTTAACAATTTTGCTTTTTATTTTTCTAACAATTTTGTTTTTTTTGATTTTGCATGTTGCTTTGGCTTTACTATTTTTAAATTTTATTTTATAGTTTTTGCATGCATTAACCTTTAAATATTGGTCACTAACACTATAATTTCATTATTCAGGCTCTCCAAGTTCCAGTCAATCCCCTGCGTTAAATCAAATTTTGTAGGTATGCATTTAAATTCATAGTCAATTGGCTGAATTCATTTGATCTCATGCGCCTTAAAATTGATTCTCTCTAAAAAAAGATGATTAAGATTTAGATTAACGTAGATTCTTTCATAGGTTGTGATGCTTTTTCCTAGGACTATATTTTCTGTGTATATGCAACCTCCTATGAAATCCCTATTTTTTTAAAGATATTCATCCCATAGTTCATGCGGCAAGACTAAAAAGAAACATGTGCAAGCTGAGAAAAGCATGTGCGCACATGCAAGTTGAGAAAGAATGTCAACCAAAGGAGACTGAAGGGAAAAAAATTTGCAAATATCAAAACAAACAAAAAACAAGTTGGAAGAAAATTTACCTATTATAGCTAGAGAAAAAAGGGAATATGATCCTCCAACTACATAAAAAAAGAAGTCCCTATGCAATAGATTCAGAAGCAATCTCAAAGCTAAATTATTTTCAATGCCCATCAGTCATTGCGGTCACTTCCAACCATGAAGAATGAGGCAAGAAAGCTGCTGAGTAAGCCATTATAGTCCTTCGTTCTTGATAAAGCAGTTTCGTCGACCTACTTGGCCAATTTCTTGTAGTTTGGGTTAGTTCTTGGATTGACAGACCACAATTGACAATGACCATGTAAAAGAAACAACTTGGTTCACCTTGGCCATTGATCTTGTGCATTCAGACTTTCAGTTTAGGTCATTTCTTTCCACATGTGGGCATAACACAATACATTCTCTATTAAAAAAGGCATTCAATCAAGTTGCACTTTGAAAGTTTGTTTTAATAGCACTTCTAAGCATTCAACACTTCCATGTATCTAAATAGGAGAGATCAGTTGTGGACTTGTCAGAACTCATCACAAGAACGCCTTGTTCGAGATGTTGTCTGCCCAAACTCTCCTTATATACCCACAAATGTCAAACAGTGCTAGAGACGAAGAGGGAGATAGAGAAAACTTCTTAAAATAGAATTTGATTGACCTACAAATAACTTTTCACGTGCATCTCGTAACAACTTTCATCAGGTCACAAAGAAAAAACTTCAAATTCAGAAATTAATACATATGATCTTAATACACCATGAAATTTTGAAATATGGAAATTAAATCTAAAGAATTATACTGGCTAACAAGCAATAAAAAAGGCCATTCGTATGAGAGAAAGATACTAGCAAAGAGAAACCTATGCCCTTGGAGAAGGTATGTATGAAAATTCGATCCATCGGGGCTATATAGAAGATATCTTCTATGTTGGTTTTGCGGGATAGATGCTAGTATTTCATGAAGAGTCTTTGCTTTCATCAAAGTCATGAAGAAAAAACTTCAAATTCAGAAATTAATACATATGATCTTAATACACCATGAAATTTGGAAATATGGAAATTAAATCTAAAGAATGATATTGGCTAACAAGCAGTAAACAAGCCCATTCGTATGAGAGAAAGATACTAGCAATGAAAAACCTATGCCCTTGGAGATGGTATGTCTGAAAAGTCTGATCCATACTGGGGCTATAGAAGGCATCTCCTTTGTTGGTTTGCAGGAAAGATGCCAATATTTCATGAAGAGTACCACTTTCTTTCAAAACCATGGTTTCCAAAAAAAGAATTGGTCTTCCTTCAAAGGCCTTCAAATATCCATTATTTGGTTTTGATTAACTGGATTTTTTTGCCTAGAAGGCTACCACTACTTTTAGCATAACCTCTTGCATGCAAAAAGATGTGAAGGCTTTGGATCCAATGAAACTCTAAATAGGATGGGTTAGGGGAGACATAATGTCTCCACCGCCTAGTTGACCCCTTTATCCCCTTCATGAAAATTTGGATTTTCTTGGAATGTATAACACAAAATATTGCACATGCTTCAAGAAGGAGCAAACAAAGATCAAACCAGCTAATTAGATACTGTGAAAGCCCCGATAGATCTAAAAGCTCAAATTTTTTAAGGCAATGTTTTCTATGTTTGAAGATTGTGCTCACATTAAATACTTGGTATAGTGCAACCTTCCATTCATCCAGTTATCCTGCTACAAACAAGTTTCATTTGAACACTGCAACTTTTTATTAAATCTAATCTTTGTACATTATCCCACCGTCCAAGTGCACCCATAGTTTCTCAGGGACGGATTTTCAATGGCATGTGCCTGCTTGTTGAAATCCAATAGTCCTTGAATGACCTGATTAATAATATTCTCAATACAATATGCCTTGAATGACCTGATTATTAAAAAGTAGTTTTATTACCCGTACAAAAGTCTCTACTCCAAGTTCCATACGCAATATTTCTTCACGAAATAACATGTGAAGTTCAATGGGAACTATGCGTAAGAGGTAACATTTTGAGGATAAAAAAACAACATTTGTTGCTTAAGGAAAAGAATATTAGTTATATGGAAAGATATAGTACGTTCCAATAGTATACAAGGATGCAAATACGTACATAACAAAAGTGCAAGTAATTTTCATTTATTTTTTTTTAAGTACTTTCAATCCACATAGTAGTAGGAGGCAATAGTATGTCAGAATCAATAAACTATATACAATTGAAATGCATGTGGAGTTCCAATGGGAACTACTCGTAAGAGGTAACAATTTGAGGATTAAAAATAATTCAAACAGACTCTACCATAAACTGATCTGACAATAGTTTTATACGAATAATTATCACATGCAATGATGAGAAATTGGAGGTTGTCTCATTTTATAAATACTTGGGCTTTGTATTTGACTCTAGTTATAACTGGAATTCTTGTGTGGAGAAGCAAGCAACAGGAGGTCTAAAAGTTTTTATTACCATATAAATTCCATATTCAAAATTGTGGACCAATGCAATGAACAACATCCATCTCAAAACTGACAGTTGTTTGCATCTGTTTGGGTTCAAGAATATTATTGTGCATAATTATAACTTTGTACCATTCAAATCATCCAAAGGCATTTACAAAAAGCTCTGCAAACAAAATGAAGCAAGGTCATATAACTAACATGGCTAGACATTCTCAATCCATATATCTAGGCATGTGAACACACACACACACACACACACACACACACACACACACACACACACACACACACACACATTATGTTTTAGACTCCTTAGTGATGTTCATATGGTGGTGATAGGATTACACAACACACTTATGGTCAAGTACATATGTTAAGTATAGTTGTAATGGTTTAGCTCTGCCTTGCTTCTATAAGGTTTCTGAAGACCATTCTCGTTATACTTTTCTGAGGCTATGCGTCATTTAATATACAACTTTTTCTACTTATTAAAATATAGCTCAGGGGAGACATAATTGTCAGTTACACTAAACAAATCACAAAAATTTAGAAGATATGGCTCTAATTGTCTTGAAAGAAGCCAATTCAAGAGAAATGCTGACTGATTATCCATAACAACTTAACTATTGACTAACTTTAACTGGGACTATGACCAAATTTGAAAGGAAAAAGAAAACAAAGCTACTAATGCTAACTACTCGTTTAACAGGCATATTTAGCATCTTGGAATCTAGAGATGCTCAAAACAATGTGTTGCTAAAATGGAATCAATACTATTTTATTTATAGACCATGACTTTGAAAATAAAATCAAGTATTAATTTCCTAAAAGTGAGAACAATTGTAAAAGGTAAGTGTAGGAAAGAGATGAAATGGAAACCCCCAGACAGTCTCATTTTTATATAGCAGCTAAATCAAATCCAAGTGTGTAAAGCAGTGCATGGGCTATTTTCTATGATTATAAGGGATAATTTCTAGGTGAAGATGACCACCAAACAAGTGGAAGGTAGAGCCATTTTAAGATGTATGAAAATAGCTCAATAACAAGGATGGAAAGATCTTATCATTGACAGTCCCTTAGGACCAACTATGTAAACCGATAGACCTAATATTTTGTCCTCTAAGCCAAAACTGGGAAGAAAATCTAAGGAGACAGTCTATGAAACTTTGTAGACCTGCTAAACTGTGACAACAAAACAACCATAGTAGATGTAAGGAAAATCTTGTGAATTGGACTCCACCTTCTTTTCTGATCAAGAGATCATGATAACAAGGTTGAAATAGGTAATCAAAACAAGATAGACCTCTGTAAATCTCAAGTACTCAACACCTCGCTACTACTTTAGTCAAAACTTCTTCTATCCTAGACGTCATTTCCGTTAAAGGTATCAAATGTACTCATGTTTCTTTGGAAATAAAATTACCCTCAAAAGGCTACCATTCATGATATAATTCTTCTCATGTTAAGTTCAAATAAAACAATTTGCAAAATGATATCTTTCATGATATGAGATTTGTAAATGTATATGTACGAATTTGTAACAACTTTGAAATGAAGAGATGAAACCTTTAAATGAAGTGGTTGGTCTATATATCTTCAATTACAAAATTACACTTTTCAACATACATGTTCAATTTTTCCTTTTTATTGTTGTCTATTTCTTTATGTTAACCAACAAAACATTTTTAATGTCTTCATCTGCACACAAATACCAAGAAAGAACAATGCAATTTATAGTTGTTTCCATCCAAAGCTTTGTACATTATATCACTTTTTTGCATTTTGAATAGTTTTAAGGGTTAGACCTCATGTTTGCGCTTTTTAAATGAAGTGACTCATCTATATTTCTACACATACAAAATCAATCACCCATAGTTTAAACAAACCAAACTACAAAAGAAAAAACTATTCCTATAACACAAATAACATATACTGTTTTTTGTTTGCAAAATGCCTCAAAGAAATGTGGTCTCATGGAATGCTATGATTGTAAGATATGCACAAAATAGCTCTAACAATGATGCTCTCAAACTCGTTGAGGTAATAAAGAAATTTGGAATGTACCATAACCATTTCAGATTTGTTTATATATAATTGCATATTCTGTCTCATTTTAGATTCATGAAGAGATAATATGTTAAAGCACTTAGTCATTCTTTCAATCTACTTTGACAACAACACTTCACATTCACAACATTCTTGAGAGTGACTATTAACAAACTTACATGTCTCGCTTGCATTTGTATTCAATTATTACAACTAAGTGCTATCTAACATCCCTTATAATGTATTCTACAACATTTGTTTTGGCTTTAATAGAAAATAAATCACGCCCTTATTAACATCAACTAAAAAAGTAATAAGCGTGTTTTTAAATCTAATAACATATACCATTCGGCATTCACATTACATTGGACACATGCGATTGCTAGTTTATATTCTCTTTAACAACTATTTTTTTTTAAATATAAATAATTGATACATCTTAAATATGTTTAACATTCTCTAATGGTCCAAAATTAACAACATTAATTTACATTATATCTCTTTGAAAACTGATATTTTTGAAACGTAAATAACTCATAAATCTTAATTTACTGTAACACGTTGTAATCATAATCCAAAATCGATAACTTTAATTTGTATCATCTATTCTATGTAACTCTCACATTGTAATTTACTCTAACACTCTCTAATCATTGATCCATACATTAATTTACATATTCTCTCTTCGAAAACAATTTTTTTTTTTTTTTTTTTGGAAATGCCCAAGAATATCAACCGCTCCATATCAATAATTTATTATATTTTAGACACGTCATCACTCCCTCTCTTCAATTCTACAAGCTTTTTGTAAAAATTATCCCCACAAAAAAATGCATGCAAGTTATACGTGACTCGCGTCCTTCGTTTACGAAGGTTTGTTGGCAGAAGACCGTGGTTATGCTTATCCACATCAATAATTTAATGAGCGTTTTGTCTGGTGTATGGCGTCACTGCGTTCGTCCCTTCCACTTATTTTATAACAAACTATATGCCTTGAGAATATTTAAAGAACAAGGCATGGAGACGTTGGGCCATTAAATCAGTCAACCGTTTAAGATATGCATATATTCCCATCAAAGACCTGTTTAAATGCTTTTGTCTCAATCCCATGCTTTTCATTTGAATCTGTCCACAAGAAATTTTTAATTTTAATGGTTTTTTTCACCAGATCATTAAATATATTTATGTAATCATAAATTTCCAAGTAGCAAGAACAAGAACATTGAATACATTTATGTAATCATAAATTTCCATTTCCAGAAAATTTTGAGTCAATACATTTCAGATGCATCAATACATCTGAATTCTGGCAGTGATATACAAGAGAAGTGATCCATAATGGGAGTATGTATGTGACTTTTTAACCTGATGAATAAATAAATAAATAAAACTCTGGTGGGACTAGTCACAAAATCCCCCTAACAACTATCTCGCTGTTTATAATGTGGAGAAATAATTCTCGTGGGATGGAGTTGTTGTTGTTGTTGCAGGCGAGCAGCTTCCATCAACCAGTAATCGCCTGTCCATTGAAATGTTGTGAATATTTCAATATGTTTATTTAGATGTGTATTTTTATTTCAGTGCCAAAAATTAGATGACTTACTCCCTTGGACGAGCTGACCAGAGAGAGCTCAGTGCACGTAGGCGTGTGAAATATTCTCCAATGGAGAGAAGGCATCTGGCTGCTTGGCGTGTTGTGAGTAGTCGGTGCAACTGGTGCAGTGTTTGCTGTCTCAAATTGTCTGCCTGTAAAATAAAATACTCTCACATTGTCTTCATGGAAAATATAATATACGTGGGTATCTAAATTATATTATATATTTAATTAAAATTAAATGTAGTTGAGTTTTATAAGTTTAATTAAAGATGTAAGGCTTGCAGAGTTGATAATAATAGAAAAAGACTCTTCAATACAATTATTCTAAAATGTTTATGATTATCTTCTAATCCATTATCAAGAAATATATGTGTTTTTTGATTCTATGTTTGAGATTTATTATCAAAGTTTGTTATAATTTTTATAATAGATAAATATATAGATAATACAAATGTTTAAGATAGTAAAAATGTGTAAGTAAAAATCTTTTACAAAATAAATTTTGGAATTTTGTTATTATATATATTAAAAAATATAAGATAAAGCGATAAAATTAATTAATATGAATATTGAAATTATATATATATATATATATATATATATATAAAAGATATATAAAGTTTTCATAATTTATAATAACAAAAAAATAATGTAGAAGTCAAAGATTTTACTATATTCACTTAATTTATAAGATAAGTGGTGGTAAAATAAGTTATATGAATATCCAAATTATAAATAAAGTTAAATTTTACATATTTGATTAAAAATATGAAGTTTTAGTTATTTGTAATAATAATAAACATTTTAAGAATCAATTATTTGAATTTTTTTATTATATATATTTAAAATATAAGATGATGTGGTGATAAAATAAATTAATATGGATATTTAAATTATATACTCAAATAAAATAATATTTTATATTATTTGTTTAAAAATATAAGTTTTTACAATATATAATAAAAAAAAAAGACTTTGAGAATCAAATGTACTAAAGATTTCTACTAAAAAAATATGAAACCAAAAAAAAGTTTAAAATATAAAATAAGATGGTAGTAAAATAAAAAAATGTGTAAGTAATTAAATTTATATATACTTAATCAAAGATTTGAAGTTTTTACCATTTTTATTTATGTCTAAAGGCGTTTTATGATGGCAGACAAGATTGTAATGGATTGTGTTGTTCAATTTTATTCTTGACCTTAAATTTGACATTCATTTATATCTCTCTGTATATATATAGATAAATATATATAAAGGAGTCAAGATAATAATAACTAATGCCTCTAGATTGATATTGTGAACATATTTTACATAAATGCATTTAAGATATTAATAATTATTTGTGTGAAATATTTTCTTTCCATCTTAATTTATTAGCAAGGAAAACATGAATAATGAAAACTTCCATAAATATCTCAAGCACTTATTCCAAAAGCCTAGTTGCTCCATTATATATATTTAAAATATAGAGATAAAAAGGTGGTGAAACGGGTGATTTACCTGGCGCACAAAGCCTTCCAAATTTGCAAGTTTACCCATCGCAATTGCCATCTGTCCCATGTAATTTGCCACGTTGGAAGGTGTGCTCAAAGACCCTGCTGCAATGGTTTCTGAAAGAGACTGTTGGAGAGCTTCCATGCCCTGTGAAAGAGCATCTTCTGCTTGCTGTGAAGACTGTTGTAAATTACATATTCCCAAAAATTGTTGCTCCGTCAAGGGTTCCAGCTGAGGAATCAGGATCTGAAAACACACCCATAAATATTTATAAGAAACACATTTTTCACAGCCATTAGTATTTATAAGAAAACATTTTTCACAGCCATTAATATTTATAAGAAAGACATTTTTTTCTACAGTGACAAGAAAGGAGATGGGCATGGAACATGGAGATGGACCCATGTGTTTTTTGTTTTGTTTTTCTAATGAAAAAAAAAAGAGATGCATGCACCTTGAGAAGCTCAGATGGACGGAATCCTCCCATCCACATGAAACATCTTTCTGCAGGAGTTTTCCACATGCCTGAGACCAAGTGGAAAACATCTGTTTGGGCAGCAATGCTCTTGAGACGGAAGACCTCGTCATAGTGAGAAAGGCAGTTGTCAAGAAGCATGCGTAAGTCATTGTCTGAAAGATGTGCCTGTAGAGCTGCCCTGAGGTCGCCCATGTGTCGATGCTGCTCTTCCAGCCACCTTGAATACTCCATGTCAAACATGGCAGCACCTGTATCATTTCAAAGTGATTCACTAATTTCAGAAAAATAGTTAATAATCAATTTTAAAAATATAAAAAATGTTATTATAACATAATGTTTTGAAGAATCTGAGCACTAATATGATCATTATAATTATCTTATTATATGGGAGAGATCATGTTTTCACATTCATAAGTTTTTTTTTGGGATTGCATATGTAAGTAAATAAATAAATACATATACAGATAAGTAATTTAATTCAAAAATCTTCACACAATTTTTCCAAAAACTCTGTCATAATTTTATCACGAAACTCTCTCTAATAATTTTATTTTCATAATAATATTTTAAAAATTACTATAACAAATAATATTCTTTCAAATACATTTGCATAAAAACATTTTCAAATAAAACTAATAATATAAAAAATTAGTGGAAAGAATAATTTAGATAATACTAATCATTATTATTTCATTTTCTGTCCATAAAAATAATTTTTATGGTGGACTTTCTACTAGTTGAGATTTGAAGGACGACCCTATTTGTGAGGTAAATTTTCACGAAGACTTATAATTTATATCAATCCTCTTTTTAATAATTATTGTATATGTATATATATATATATATTCAGTTTTATAATTACATATATATTATACAATTTTATGATTAAATAAGATATTTTCTTAAATGAAATATGTTAAAAATATTAAATTATTTATTAAATTACATAAATTTCATAAATATATATGTGTATATTCATGGAAAAAAAAAAAGAGTTAACATAAATAAATGGGTTAACATTTTCTGAATCTATTAAATGGGTCAAATCTTAGCCCGCCTTTTTAGAGATATTTTTCAAAAGAGTGTACTTTATATTTCATTTTCATTGCATGAAAATTACTTTTCTGGTGATGGATTTTATTGGTATCATTTTATTTTGAAAGAGACTGTACTTTATCCTACAATCCGATTCAATCTAGGATATGAACCCAGCCCTCTTGGATCGAGAACACGTACTGCCTACGTTATATCATTTTTGACCCTTTATTATTTATGTTTGAATGTGTCTTTTCATGGTGCAGTAAAAGGATATGCGGATTCCAAACATAATTTTCATGAACATGTTTCATGAAATAGACGTGGAACAAACCTGAGCTCAGAGGGCCATTGATGAGGCCACCTGGATGACCTTGGTCGTTGAGAAGTGCATTTCCTCCTATGAATAGGCCCTGCTTCAAAAGTATGACAATTACCCGGCTTCATAAATATGACAATCACATTGGGTTTTTTTTTTTTTAATAAGATTTTATATTATATTAACAAGTAAAATGGTATAAGATAATTCACAAAATCAGATGGTATGGAAGCACGTTCCAATTCAACTAGTTCAAATTAGTAAGAATCCAAATTTTAAGTTTGGTATTAGAGTAATATCACCGAGTTACAAACTAATAATTTAACATATGTAATATTTAGGCACAGCCTAAATTTTATAGATACTATCACAAAATATTACTATTTGCGGAAAGGACGCTCGAATATTACCTGTGCTCTAGCTCGTTGAAGATCTTGCTCAATCTGATTGAGCTTTATTCGACTTGATTCTAACTGCTGAACATAGGCCTGCAAACCATTGTATGACATCAATTTTTTTACTCGCAAACCACATACAAAGCCATTGGTTAGTGAAATGAAATAAAATTTTACCTTCTTTCTCAGTCTACTTTTCCTTGCTGCCTCTCTATTCTGAGCAAGGCGCCTCAGTGTCTGTAACAGTAAATTTCCAATCATTTTTATTTTCGAAAGTTGTGCTCAATACTACATGAATATGACAGAATTCTTATTTGGGTGTTGAAGTTCATACCTTGGCATCAAGGGACTTTGAAGCCTCATGTTCAGAGCTGGATGTTGGGCCTCTACGATTTGTCTCGAGCTTTACCATGCCAAACAAAACAAGCAATGAAAACATGACCAATTTCGACTTCAATCACTGTGTGGGTATCCATTAATAACTGAATAGTCTACAGAAAAATGGTACATTCGAATCTCACAAGAGATGTGTGTTTTGTTTGTACCTTTGAATCCCTGTCCATCTCATTGGATGTTTCTGTGCGGGTACTATTACCCGCCATGTCAGAAGGTTGCTGAGGTTCCTGCACCTGCACAGTATTTGCTGATTCCAACTCAGCTTGGGTATCTCCTTTGTACTGACCAGATCCCGAATCTGTACTCTCTGCAGATTGAGACACAGTTGTCTGCAAAATCCATACATGAACTGAAGTCACACGCCAAAAACTAGAGACAATTCACAGAGAAAAAACACTTTTAAACACAGTCAAAAGAACAGTAAACCATGTAATGTGATGTACCTTTGGGGATGGCTCAAATTGCATTGGCCAAGATGGAAATACGGTGAGTGTAGGTGGACGAATCCCAAAGCCCTCTGGTAACCAAGCATTGACACACAATATCAGTTTAAATATGGAAATGCAAGTAAAAAGATTGGTCTCCAACAAAGGATATATGTCATAACAAATCCTAAAACTCACATTAAATTTGTCTAAAATTTTAGAATTTGCAGGCTGAAATATGGGAAAGACTGTAGGCCAGAGAGACCCAGAGGATATATGTCATAAAAATCCAAACACCCACATTGAATTTGTGTAAAACTTTAGAATTTACAGCTGAAATACTTATGGGAAAGACTGTGAAGCACAGGAAGGAGTTTTTATAGAGAGAAGAATGAGTGACGAATGAAATGCATCAGCTGTAAAGTTTTTGTATGGCAATAGAAGACTGATGACTGCTGCCAATTTCAATGCAAGCAAGAGGTGTGTGGATTGTGACATGTGCTGATTGTACTATTTCTGTGATTGCGTGTCATAGGATTGCAAACAAGGTTACAATTAATTAACAATTGACAGGACCACAGAGGAAGCCAGATCAATGTCAGGGGATATCTTCTTTTGTCAGACTATAGTCCAACTTCATCATTGCAGGCTTGAATGTGATGAAATTTCTTATCAGACAAGTTACCCAGAGTAGAATGTCACACAATTTATGTTCCCAGATGATCACACAAAAGTACTTTTCTCAGTCTATTCTGTTGGGACAAGGCCTTCAATTCTCAAACTGTGTTTAATTGCAGACTGGTACATGTCTCTCTCTCCTCTTTCCCATGTTTCTTTTGCTTTCAGAGATCTCTGTGCAATCCCCATCTAATTGGTCTCTTTTATTAATCACAGTGCACTGCAAAAAAACTAAAGACAGAAAGATAGTACTAGTTATCACTACAATATAGCTACTATATCAGTGTTAACTGTAAACTGTAAAACACCTACGTCTTTCTGCAAGACCAGAATGGTTATGCTCTTGTTGGAGTTCCTCTTCCTGTTCCTGTTCTTGTTCTTCTACTGAATCATTCAAGATGAGAGCCCTCTCCAGCTCTGCAAGATCATAGGCCTCATGATGGTCTTTGAAAGATTTCAATCCAGAGCTGCTGATTGATCTATAGAAAAATTTCAGTCAGGTCAATGTTTAATGCAAATACCATGTTTGTCTCCCTGTAACACTAAAGCATTATAAGGGCACGCCTGCACCTCCACTTTAACTATTGCCCATAACAACAACCGAAAAGGAAATGGGTTCGACCAGTATTCAATTCAAACCGACTCAAACAAACAAAACAATTTTAAAAATTGACTGGACAGAGTTCTAGATACCTAGCCTATGGGATAAAAAAACATTTCTAGGCCTTGTTTAAAAACTAAAAAAAAAAAAATCTTGTGGGCATGGATTTACTACAGTAAACTGTCAATTATCTCAGTTCAGATGATTGAGAAAATTCTCATGCTCATCTAGAGCCATGCCTGGGTTTAAACTTTAAAGTTAAACATTAGGCTTACCAGGTTATCCATCTTAGATCAATCTTAAAACTGCATATTTATTCAAAACAGGCAAGATAAGAATTAATACATGAAATTGGGGGTAGTACAGAAGGGTGAAATCCCTTGAAGCATGCCGTATGATAGCAACACTTGCTGGTTTGAAGTGGGTATTTCTGTGGGAGGCCTCCTATCCGCCATGCATCATCCTCGAGCTTTTTCTTGGATCTTTTATATACCAATCTGTATATAGGACTAAACAAGTCTGTGAATTACAATATGGGATCTTTAGAAGTTTTCTGCTGAAACTGCCTGGTGTGAATTACCATATGGGGTCTATGTAGTTTTGTGCTGTGCTCGTGATTAGCAAGCTCTCTGGTTTGGTGTTGAATTCTGCAGAGACACAGAGAGAAAATTGTAACTCCACCGACAAATATACCAGGCCTGATGATCTGGGTCTCCTCCAATGCGCTTTTCTTTTCATCTAGTCCAAGGTGAAATAAATGTGATTAGGATGAAGTTCCCTTTTTATTGTTTTCTGTTTTCCTTTGGCCTAAACTTTGCCTGAGATTTGTCCTGTTCTTACTGAGGGCCCATACCCCACCCACTACTCTTAACTGCTGCAAAAATTAATACCAGACAAACATGTAGACTTGGTGGTGCTCACAACCTCTGAGGGGAACAAAAGCCACTGATACCCATGTTCAGAAAAAAACAGATCTCGCTCCATCTTTTTCTTTCTTCTTTACCTCGGATCCAATGATTTCATTTCAATGCAGATACATGTGTGTATGGCCCATCGCCAAAATAACATGAATGAATTTGGATGTTTTCTGCTCGAGTCGTTTTTACAATGTCAAACTTGTGGTCATTTTCAGTATATTATAGATGAAAGCCCCCTCTTTTATTAATCTTTTTGCCTAGGCCGCCCTCAAATATTTTAAGGGAACAGTCAAGAACAGCGACGTAAATCTTCTGAATGGATATTCAAATCTTGCGAGTTTGACGTGCTCCACTGAATTTTACCGTTGCCTGCCAAATTCAAACGTTAAATTCTAAATAAATCAGTCACCTCCAACACATTTAAAATGGCTTCTTTTAAGTCATGATGATTAAAGAGTTGCAGAAGTAATTCCAAGATACTCGTGTAAGGGAATTTATTTTTCCATTAAATTCCTGATAATAATGAAGATTAGGGGAAAATAAAGCAAGTACATATACTCATCTTACCATCACTCAATCATTATATTAGTACTTGGGTTACTTCTTTTGTCGGTCATCCCATCAACATAAGAATACACGTAAGAATTATTTATGGTCACTAGTGAGATGAGGATATAGAGAATAGTAGTAAGATGTAAAGTGTCAACTCCCTAATGTAAAGAGTTTGGTCATGGTGATTGATGTTATATGGCAAAGTTTCATTTATGAAGTGTAAGATAATGCTTATGCTTGTAGGTACAAAATTAGGAAAAAGATCAAATTTAATGGTCAACTATCTACACCACTAGATTTGACAAGTTAAAACTAGACGTTACGTACACTATAATGTCAATTTTTTTGACATTATAGTCTATGTAATGCCTAATTTTTGGGATTCGATAGAAATTCACATGTATAAAATGTCGCCCCAAATACATGTGTATAAGTGTGTGCAAAGATAATGATTGGACCAAATGGTTTGATATATGCAAGTCACGGTTTTAATTCCTAGTGAGCTTGTCGGATGAGGAAAAGGAAGGGTATGGCTAAAGTCAACATGTCATGGTTTTTTACGTGCAAGGTATAAACTTGCATGTTTGATCCATATTAGGATTTTTGAAAAGTTATTTTTAGAAAGGCTTGAAAATCCTTTTAGCATTTTTTGACGTTTGGTATTTTGCATTTTTGAGGGTCTTCGAAGAATTTTGGGCTTCAAATATACGTTGACAACAAGGCCTATTGATATAACGACATTATTCAAATTCATTTTGTCATCTTTCCAATGGTTCTTGCAATTCGTAAATCAATCATTGACCTAGGAGATATGGCCCTAACAAGAAGCACTAATAATAATAATAATAATAATAATAATAAACAATAATAATATGATATATTTTATATTTTTAGCTTTTCAACTTCACCACTAAGGTAGATACATATGGTCTCCATGAATGATGACTTTCTTGGTTCCCATCTAGAACCCTTCATGTTTTATTTTTAGCAATTTTTCAAATTCTCCATTATATAGCTATAAAGTAGCTTGTTTTGAATAAAGAGATAGATCTCCGGGCATACATCTCTCTTATGGAGTTGCCAATTCAATATGAATTATATTTCAATAAAGTTATTTTGTTTCTACATATATTTCAATATGAATTATTGCTATAACACATTAAGCACCATCGTTAGTGTGTTGTCCACTAGATTGTAGCCCAATCCGGATCAATGTTTGATAAGAGTAGCCTTAGGTAATAATATTGTGAAAAGAGGTTTCTAGAAAAATTATGTGACAAAATTTTCTCAATTTGTTTCCTAAACCTTTTTCACATATCATAGCATGTGAACACATTAAATATTTAATTTGTACCCTTCATGGTAGGGAGTTATGTTCAAAGGAAAATTTGTGGAGAATCTTACGATCAAATTGGCAAAAAGATCATCTAACTTGGCCTTCTCAAAAAATTGTTGGGAACAAGTGTCCTTCAAATTTAAAATAATCTTCACATTAAGGGGTGAGCATTCAATGTGTTAAGGGTAATTGGTGTCAATATTTAATAAAAATTGTAACTACTCTTCATCTAATAGTTTTTACTCTTTAGAATGTGATTATTTATACATCAACATATTTTTCCAAAGTTTTCTATAAAAGGAGTTTGAGTATGTTGTTCTAGCATGTTATTTTATTGATGATGGATTACATGATTTGATTTGAAATATTGATCAAAATCTTTTTGCACAAATTTTTCCAAAACCTTTTTTTGTCTCATGGAATGTGAAAGCATTAAATCTATAATAATACCGAGATCATTGAACTCTTAGGTAGTCCTAATTAATGTAATATTGAGTTGTGACAATTGATGTTATATAAATCATTAACAATTATTAGGTGAAAACTTTGTTTGTGGAAAATAATGTTATTCAAGGAAGTATTTGTTATCAAGGGCGACCCCTTAGAAGTCTAAATCATCATGTGCAAGTTTCAAAACATGTCTTTCTAGGTGCAAACCTCAACCATGAAAATTGAGGTTATACGAAGAAGTCTTGATTACCTTCAATGCTACTTGTTGCAATAGTTGATATTATGAGAGGAAGTCTTATCCATTGGGTGCAACCCTTAGAAATAGCCCTAGTGATTAAATGCAAACTTTCATTTTCAAATTTGATGTTATTAGAGGAATTTTCATCCTCGAGTGCAAGCCTCAACCATGATGATTAATTAATGTTTTGTAGCTTTCAAAAGAGTAGAGAGTAGTATATATGCTAGGTTTTTATGTTTTTGTCAAAGTTATGATGCATGTATAGGAGTAACTCTTGTTTAGCTCTTATCTCATGGTGCATAGTTGAGTTAGTTAAGCTTTGAGGTTCTTTAACCTCATTTACATAGCTTTTCAACTTATACATGTACACACATAGTCTATTTGCATAGACTTGAAACACAAAGTTTGCATCATAAAAGTTTCACATGTAATGAAGAAATGTGGAGTTATCAACATTCACCTCACTCATATTTTTCATGAATCAAGAAAATTATACGTATGCACAAAGTTGTAGTCAACCCTATTTTAGGACCGAGATAAAAGATAATCCTTAACACAATGACAATTGTGTTCTTTTATAATCCATACACTTGCACAAAGTTACATAACTACCTTTAACTCATAGTGTGAGTGTAAGAAGTTGATGGGCCAAAAATTGGTAGCTCGTACAAAATTAGACTTAAAATAGTTTGCAACAAAATAGATATATCCAGTTTTTAAGAAACGGATATCCAAATTTTAAGTAATGGATATCTATTTTTTAAGAAATGGATATCTATTATTGTAAATATGTTAGGATATCAGAACATACAATGGATATCCCTTTCTCATACCCTAAAAATCTTGTACCTTTTGGAGGCCATAACTTATGCATATGAACTTGAAATTGGGTGTGATTTTTTTGAAAGTGTATAAATTTTCGATGGAAACTCAAATATGTAATCAAATGTATTTTTGTAAAGTCCATATGTTGTTTTATCCTTTTCACCAAAACCTATATGTTTTTGTGATTAGGCATTGATTAGGTGTGAATGGTTAAATGTAGGTAAAGTTAAGAAAATTAGGCATATATGAGCACTATTGTCCTTATTTCATAATCAAACATTGTTATTTAAAAAAATGAACTAGGCTCTTATTAGGTGACACTAGGTACATAAAGTTAGATTTGGGGAAAATCAAGCATGTTTGAGTACCATTTGTCATTATTTGGTAATCAACTATCATTATTTGAGGTAAATTTATTGGATTAGGTGCAATTAAATACATTTAGTTATATTTGAGAAAAAATGGTCATATATGAGCACCTTTTGTCATTATTTTATGATATATGTTATCATTATTTGAGAGGATTTGACCTAATTATGCCCCAATTAGGTGTAATCAAATAGATTCAAGTAGAATTAGGGAACATTTTGCATAAGTGAGCACCAATTGTCATTATTTCATGAAATCTTAAATGTAATTATTTGAGGAAAATGACATCAATCGGATGTTATCAAGTACATGAAGGTCAATTTAGGAAATCATCACGTTTAAGCACAATTTGTCAATACTTTGTGGGGTAAGTGCATGGAAATGGGGGCCAAAAGGGGGTCAAAAAGGGACACATTTTTCTTGAAATCAACAAAACTTGAACTTCATCTAATAATTCAGCATGCATATGCTCAAAATTTTACAAAGTGATAAGAATAAGTACCGTAGAGCTCGGAATCTAGTTTCTAAACTACTTTTTTTTAAATGGTGGAGATTAAGAGGGTCAAATGTGGTGCACACACAAAGTATGTTTATTTTTGTGTTAAAAAGATAAGAACCTATTGTGTGTGCCCCCCCCCATTTTTTGAGTTTTATAAATTATTTTTCAAATCCCTTCAGTAGAAAGTTAGCTAATTCCATGTATGAGGTCCCACTAATTTTTCATAATTTTTGGATGAATATATAATTTTTATTAATTTTCAAAGTGCACACATCCCAAAAATGAAATATTTGTGTGTACACCCTCGTAACTTTGAGAAAAAAAGTCATTTTTTTAGTGTGTGTAGAATGGAGTTTAGAAGAGGAGTTTTTTTTTTTTGAAATTTGGATGAAAAAATCATAAGTTGTGTACAAAAACGTATGCATACGTTTTGAAAAGAAAAGAGGGCACTAGTAAAAGAAATTAAGGATGAAAGCCTTAAACTAATCGGATTTTAGAAAGAAGTATATCATCACCAAGGTAAAACCGAGCTTGACATCGTAGTATAATTTTTTTGGAATATTATGTTATAACACATGAGATATCAGGGTGTACATGTGAGAGTTTGATGTTTTTTTGTTAAACATGGATTTATTCACGGATTACATAGTCCAAGCCTTAGGGTAGGATATCCAAGGCAAATCCAAGCCTATGGATTGGGATTCCCAAACCCATAGAAGATGAAACACGCTCGTGTTTCTATTTATTATGTGTTATATGTGCTTACGAGAGGGATATATTTACTAAAATAAATGATTTAAGTATAAGAAATAATAAAGTATAAAGATTAATAAAATAAAAACTTATGAAATAATAAAGTATAAAGATTATTAAAAGAAAAACTTATACTTTAAATTTATTTTAGTAAATATAAGAAGTTAGGGTCACTCTGCACCTTATGGAACTAGTCTCATAACTCCATCAATCATGGTTTAGAAGATAGTTTTTCATATTTTAATCTGGTCAGTACATAGGTATTTTTAGGATTTCAACATTCAACCTTAAAGCTTTTAGGGTTTAAATTATACAATCGATATCTATTTTGTGAAAGAATATAGTCATTGTTTAGGTTTTGGGGCCTTTTGGATTGGTTATTGACATTTGTAGGAGTGTTAAATGTGTCAAAATTAGAATTTACAAACCTCACAACTCCCAAAGGTAACAACAATTGATCGAATATATGGAATCATGAATTTTCCCATGAGCATGGAGTTGAATCCCTAATTTTGTCTTAGAATATGGTAAAATCATACTATGGATGAGTACCTACTTTACAAGCTTAGGGAATGCATCTTTCACTTCCTGGTCAATGGTGTATCCTTCCTTTGGCAGCCTGCCTCGGTACCACTCTCAACCTGGATCAAAAGAAATTATTAAAAAGGTTTTTAATTTTGTTTCAATGTGCAGAGATGATTGGATACGATGATTGATGAGTTTAGTGTGACTTGATGGAAGATAAATTCCTCCGGAGGCCTAAAAAGGCCATTCTAAGCTAATCAAACACCCTCTGGGAGAGTTCAAGAAATATATTAAGCATTTGGAGGTGATGTCAGAGAATCTTGGAAGTTTTGGAGGCAATTTAGGAAGATTTAGGAAAGGTTTTCTCATTCAAGGACAATCTATTCAACAACGGGTTTTCTAGGTGCACTGGAACTAACACTCTAATGGTGAAATTCGACTTCTTCGGATGATTTGGGGAGCTCCGTAAGAAGTTAGGAGGAAAAAAATGGGCACTAGAAAGATATGTGAATCCTATACATGTTGGTAACATCCATTTTTCTCTAAGACTTGAAGGTTTCATGAATAATTTAAAAATAGTGTAGCTACCCCTTTTGGTTCCAGACAAAAATGGCCCTAAATTTGTAAGCTCTAGAGAGATGATCACCACATGGTGATAGGTGAATATTTGTAAACATTGATAAGTACCTCTAGGAATGGGTACTGTCATAAATATACTATTGTTTACCATGGGTAAGGATCTCATGAGGATGGGGCCAAATTTTGTGAGTTGAAAACACCTTCCTAACACCTCAGTTGTGTTTTTGAGTGACAAAACTTCTAACATGAAAAAGTGGTAAAACATGAGTTACCATGAGTTGAAAACATGTTTATAAAACCTCAAGTGATGACTTACATGTTTAGAAACACTATTATGAGACCTACATTGTGATGGGAATATGATGCTCTTTTCTAATTACAAGGCAAAAGTGAGGATCGAGTCTCTTATTTTCCAAGGCCTCTACAAGTAACCACGGTGATCAAAAATCAACTCCATGATTCTCAAACCATTTTTTGATTATCTATCACTTATTGAAATAGGTATTCACCATGTAGATGGAAGGATTTTTCACCTTGAATGCTATGCTTTTCATGCGGCCACCTATTCGATTTGAAATGATGTGGGTATAATTGTAGACACCTATAATTACGCCCAAGCAATTTAAATACTTAAATTGTGCTAATTATCCCCTTTCTCAAATCAATGACATATTGTCAAAAGCACTCATTTTCCCTCATATCATCATTAATTAATTACACTAAGCTAATTAATTAAGTTGCTATCCAACAAATACCCTAATTAACAACCTTCCGTTAATAAATCACCCCTTCTACCTAGACTAATTAATTATTATTAATTAATTATCTTTCCCTTCCATTTAACCAATAAATCAATATTTAATTGATTTAATCCCCTTATAATAGCCTAAATCGTACTAATATTCCTCTAATTAGCTTCTATAAGCTTACATCTACCTATTAATTAATCACCTTTGATTAATTAAAATACCCCCAACTCCCATGACTTGTTAAACATGTATTAAACCCTTCTAAAGTAAGGTTACCTTTAATAAAACAACCTTATCCATTCCTAATCATGTTTTACCTTTATCCCACATTCATGAGAATGTGTTGAATCCTTATCCTTTGGGCTATATAAAGAGCCCTCCACCTACCTTTTACTTACACCTAAACTTTCTAAGAGAGCAAATGCAAAGCATATAGCAAAGAGACTAAGAGCTTGCACCTTGCCCTTTTGAGAGTTCATCATCTTGAAGAGTTAAGCCTCTTTCTTAAAGTGCTTGGGTCATATGGGAGGTGTCAAAAGGGTCTTCAGAGCCCAACTTTGATTAGCCCCCATTCCTAGGTTCTTGGAGCATTAAGGACAACTATTTTGATAGCCATGGAGCTTACTTAGGTCCATTCATTTATTTGTTGTTAGAGAATAGAGGAGTTTAGATATTTAGCATTGTTAGTTTCAAAGTTTGTATTGATGAATGCTAGCATCTAACCCTTGTTTAATTCTTATCATGATGGTGTTTATGCTTTGTTTTAGCTAAATTGTAGAACTATTTTAGGTGGTAGTTCTTGCTTCATTTGATTTAGCATTAAGCAAAGTATACATGCACATAGTTGGCACGCCTGGTGGGACTTACTCCATTATCCTTTGCACTTAATTTCAAGTTTTTGTAGTTAAGTTTTATTTTTGGTTACTAACCCTCTTTTACACATGTTGATCTAACTTGTTTTTTAACATGTTTTGTTGAGTTTGCATGTGTT
This sequence comes from Taxus wallichiana var. yunnanensis, assembly GCA_018340775.1. Classification (NCBI taxonomy): domain Eukaryota; kingdom Viridiplantae; phylum Streptophyta; class Pinopsida; order Cupressales; family Taxaceae; genus Taxus; species Taxus wallichiana. Next base: position 171,905,552 of record CM031239.1, read on the forward strand.
GGGTCTTCCTTGTAGGTATGAAGGAGGTGAAATGCTGTCAAAATTGGAATTGAGGGGAAAATTTCAAGATTTCTCCATGTTTTCATTTTTAGAGCTTACTTTTTTCAACATTCTACATGCTAGTTTTGTCAATTTCTTGAAAATTTTCAATTCTTGAGCATGTAGGTTAGTGTTTGATAGTGCCGAGTCTTCTATTTACATATTAATGTGGTGGGTTGTTGTCAAAATTTAATGTTGGTGAGAAAATTTCAAGATTTCATCATGTTTTCATTTTTAGAGCTTACTTTTTCATCATTCTACATGCTAGTTTTGTCAATTTCTTGAAAATCTTAAATTCTTGAGCATGTATGTTAATGTTTGATAGCGTTGAGTCTTCTATTCATATATTAATGTGATGGGTTGTTGTCAAAATTGAATCTTGGTTGGAAAAATTTGCCCATTTTACATATTAAGGGACGTTTTTTTGACATTTTTTGAGTGCATGTCAAGTGCATACCCATGAGCATAAGAGCATATGCGTAACCCATCTTCCGAAGGCCATAACTTTTGCTCCCGACCTCGAAATAACTCCATTTTTTTGCGTTGGAAAGGTATTGAAGTTAAATATGCAATGAAAATATAAATTCAGGATTTACACTTACAGAAGTTGCAGGTTTTTCTATTATTTTAAAACTGGCCATTTTCTAACATGTCTAATGTTTTGATGAATGTTGTATTTCCATGCTTACTCGATTTAGATCAAAGCATGTGTATGCTCTTCTCTTGCACCTTTTGGTGATCTTGAGAATCAAAAACAACTTTGATATCTATCTTGTTAAACATTGGGATTAAACTTGGAAACTTGATTATTCATTTTGCTTAAGGGAATGAACCTTTTACAAAGCATTTTTCAATGGTCCTTTGATTTGAAGTTTTCCATTTCTATATAGTTGGGATAAAGTTTGTGTATGCTCTTATCTTGCACCTTAGGGTGATCTTGAGAATTAAAAGCAACTTTAGTCTTCATTTTATAACATTTGGTAAATTGGAAACTTCATCTTTCACTTTTGGTTTAAAGGGAATGAACATTTATCAAGAATTTTGTATGGTTCATTGATCGAAAAGATTTTCTTTACTTTTTAGTTGGATTATTTGTTGTGTATGCTCTTCTCTTGCATCCTTGGATGATCTTGAGAATCAAAAGCAACTCTTAATCCTCTTTTAAATAATGTGATTTTCTTAGAGAACTACTAACGCTTGAGTGCAGGACCTAAAAACGCTTGTCAAAGAAAGGAGGAATCAAAACGAAATCAAAAACTACTAATACAGTTGTTATACAGGTTGCCAAAAGGTGTTCAAGCAAACCACACCTAATTAAACAAGATAAAAAGAACAACATATTCAAAACATTGTATTGCAGGTTTCGGAAAAGGGTACGTCCCTCTCGCTCAACTGGAACATAACCCCTTTGGCATAACGCCTTAAGCTACAATAATGGGGGTGGTTCTAGGAACCCCAAAGTAGTCCACGCAAGAGGGAACCTTGTGGACGAAACGGGAAGTGCTCCGCACTACCTACTTGACTAGTGATTCCTTTGTGAGATAGAGTTACAGGTTGTCCGTTGTGGCGACCCCAGTGATAGTACACGTAGATGCACTAGTTGCCTATTGTTCTTGAAGGGGGTAAAGTAAAGCCGAGATACTTCCAAACTAGTCGGTGTGACTTTTGGGTAAATCGCTCGCTCGTGGCAACTTTGTAACACCTAGGCGAGAGAACCACCTAGGAGAATATACTTTGGCCAGGAGCCCACTTTGACCACTTTAAAAAAGTGTTGAGTTGTGAACCTTCTTTTTGAGAAACGTGTGACGTATTACTTTCGCCTAGTTTTTACTTGCCTTAAGGCGAGCGAAACTCTGTGAGTAAGACTAGCATTTTTTGTCATTTTTTCTTGATTTATTTCCTTCATATTCTTTTGACACTTTGTTGATCAAAAGAGATGTGATTACCTTTGTGTTGTCATTCGACTGTTTCTCTCACTTTTATGTTCGTTTACGCCCATCCATGTTTGCGGCTGGGTTAGTTAAACGTCTAAAGTGAGTGGAGGCATTTTCACGTCATTTGGTAGCCATTGTGATCTTGATACCCACGTCAAGATCGTCATTGTAGTTAGGCGTGGTTCATCACTGCGGACTTCCATAGAGGAGTTAGTTAGTTTGTCTCGTATCATTACAATTTCGATATTTACGTCTTGTTTCTTGTAAACTCGACATAAATACCTATATTGTACGGTTATGCTGCACACATTCTTAACTATTCCTAGCTATACTTTGAGTTTTTTTGTTCAGTTTTATTATTACCTCGATTTCAAAAGGTGTTAGGAACTACCATTTGTGCGTGTTATATCAATAACACCTCGATATCAATACTCCACTTTCTTGCAAAGTGGGTTAACATATCTTGGTGATATTGTTGTGTCATTCACAAATCGTAATTGGCACTTTTTGAGATATAGGTCTTAATCAGACTTGAGCTTGCTCATCGTATATCTTGATTGGGAGATCACATTTAACTTCATGTATTTACTTACGTCTTGTTCATTCCTTTGAACTTGGCATAAGTGGAGACATCTTGTTAATCATCTGGTATCACAAATTACTTTGAAACGTAGTCTAGGAAGTATTTCATTTGATTAGGTTTTGGTACCAAATGATTGTTTCATTGGTGACTTTATCACTCTATCACATTGGTATTCTCACACTGTTAATTTACTCTTAACACGTACATCTTGTGTTTCACTTAGGGGTAGACATTGAATTTTGAACAAATCTATAACTTACCTTAGTGAAATTTATCACGAAAACATGGCTCCCAAGACGCGTCTAGGGTTAAAAAAACAAACATATGAGGAACAACAGGCCCAAGCTTGGGAAACCTCTAACAGACAAGGGTCAAACCCATTTATCGGACACGATCTAGGACCACTATTTTCTGTAGAAAAGGAAACAGAAGAGATGGTCGATCATAGTGGAAATGAATTAGAATCACCACACGCAGACTTTGATTTTGACCCCACTCTACTAGATGAGTTTCTCCTTAGAAATAAAGATAGAGTTTTGGCATGGGTCATGGAATTAGGGGCTAAATTGCCCACCGAAAATGAACCAATATTACCTACAAATGACACTACTAAGGAAGAATGCCCCCTTATCAATATGGAAGATATTTTAACAGGTGGGCATGCTTCCACTTCTTACGTAGAAAATGATAAAGTGGTAGGGCATAGAATACCCCTCATCAAAGTGCCACGAAGAAAAAGATAGAACATGAGACAGGGGAAGAACCTCCACACTACGAAGAGGAAGAACCTTTAGAAGAAGAAGACACAAACCAAGTCACAATCCAACAACAACTCAGTAACCTAAGCTGACAACTAGCTTTGCTTACTTTCCAGGTACAGAAAGACACAAACAAGAACGTTCAAAAGTCAAAGCCTAAGTTTAGGATCCACGAACTCCATCGAGAAAACCAAGGAGAAGAAGACACGGGGTATCATCATGTACACATCCCCGCTTCTCCCACTAAAGAACAATTGCTCGCACAAGAAGTACAATCTATGAAAGCAACGCTTGCGAGCATACAAGAAAGCAATATAGGGAGTATTAGGAAATACCAATACGAAGAACTATGCCCCTATCCTTTTGACAAGACAATGACCCTTCAACCCTTTCCAAAGAAATTTGATATGCCAAAGTTTGAAAAATACAAAGGAAAGGGAGACCCAAGGGATCATGTTAAAGATTTCTACATGGCATGTCAAGAGGTGTCTTATAGTGATAATTACCTCATCAGACTTTTTCCTAAGAGTCTCGGAGGTCAAGCATTAGAATGGTTTACGCGCTTGCCACGAGGATCAATTTTCACCTGGCCAGAATTGGCGGAAAGATTCGTGCGTCATTTCTCATATAACATAGAGAGTGACGTCACCATGGCAGACTTGTGTGGCACAAAACAACGCCCAAATGAGACCTTCGCCAGCTTCCTCCAACGATGGAGAGGGATAGCTAGTCGCTTCCCTTGCGCTTTCCCTGAGAAGCAGCTAGTCAGTATTTTCGTCCCTAATCTCAACCCAGATATAGCTTTCCACCTCCAAATGCATTGTGTCCGCACCTTTGAGGAGGTTATCGAGAAAGGGATTCAAATAGAAAAGGCTCTCATTGCCAAAGGCACCCTCAAAACCCAATCTAAAGACAACCAAAGTGTCAAACCCACTGAAAAGCCAAAGATCTTTAACAAAAACAAAAACGTGGTGGGAGATGGAATCACTGATTCCAAACGTGTTCAAACGGTCCAAACCAGTCAACCTTTTAAACTAACCAAGGGCCCAATTCAACCACCACCAAAGCGACGAACATTCACCTCCCTCAATGAACCATTGTCCGTCATACTAAAACAGTTGGATGCGGCCCACATGATGACCTATCCTACAACGCAACCGTTTGATGACAACACTCCTAAACCTTCATGGTATAAGGAGCATGAATATTGTGAAATGCATCGCGTTAAAGGTCATAAAACAGACAAATGTTTGCGACTTCACCACTATATTCAAGACCTCATTGACAACGGGGAGATAGAGGTGGATAACCCTAGCCACATGTAAACACCTAACGAGAAAATGGGGATTTATAAGGAACCATTCCCCAAGCATGATAAGTCGGAAAAGGCAAAACCGGATCGGGGAGAGTCATCCCAAACCTATAAAGCCACGAATTACTTGTATACCAAGAGAGATAACAATCATTACGATTCACTTATCGGATGTATTCGCTCCCCTACTGACCGTGTCAATACCATCCGGATCAAGGGAAAGGACTGCGCTGCGGTAACAAGGCGTGCCCGCCTCGTGATTCCAGAACCCTCTCTGTTGACCCCGCAAACTGGTAAATATAACCTTTTAGAACAACTTGAGAAGACACCTGCTAAGATCTCGATCTTAGATCTTCTCAAGATATCCAATGTGCATAAGGACATTTTGTATCAAACTCTTCAGGGGTCGGGAGTGCCTTTAGAAGTCGATCCTGCATACCTTCAAGCCGTGGTGGCAAATATTGCACCCAGTGAGCATCTCACTTTCAACCATAGGGAGGTCCCTACCGAGAATCCTACACATAATCTTCCCTTATACATTGAGGTAGTTGTTACCCGCAGGAAAATCAAACGGGTGCTTGTGGATAACGGATCTGGATTGAACATCTGCACGCTTAAATTAGTCAAACAATTGGGACATACGGAAGAAGATCTTGAGTCCCATATCATCACTATCACCGCATACGACAACGCGGAAAGAGAGTCAGCAGGCACCATTACGCTGCCAATGGAGGTGGGCCCCACTTGCCATCAGACAAAGTTTCACGTCTTAGACTTGGAACTTCCATATAATATGCTTCTAGGCCGACCATGGATCCATGCCATGCAAGCAGTGCCATCAACATTTCATCAATGCATCAAGCTGAAGCATGAGGGACATACAGTAACAATACCAGGAGACTCAGAGCCCTTTGCTCATTGTAGAGCTCTTAATAGCTTTGCACGAAAGGGTACATACGCATGTCCCTCCACAGATATAGCTGTCCCTCTTCATTCTGAGGCCATGGAATCTCGAGTAGATTCAAATTCTCTTAGTTCTTGCACTCATGGGGCATCTACTTCAACATCTCCATTTAATTCATGGGAGATGAAAATTATGGAATATGGCTGTGGGGAGTATAATGTACAACAAGCGCTCTTGGTTTCTGACCTCTCCTTGTCGCCCAAGACTAGAGGTCGACCCAACTACCGCTTCAGGAGACCTAGAGAGGAACATACTATTGGGTCGTTCCTACCTGGAGGCTTGTTAGCTGAGGAAAAATTACTTGATCCACCTACTACTTGGGTCCCTGAGGACACTCAGCCATCTTGTTATCAAACCCCAGAATATGAAAAATCTAGCAGAATGATGTACTCCATGGGCTACAAAGGCCTAGGATGTGGGAGGAATGAACAAGGACAAAGAGAACCAGTCCCTCTTCCACATTTCAAAACAGAAAGATATGGCATTGGGATTCGCCCTTATGGAGCACACCCCAACGATCAAGATGCGACTTGTTCTGAGCATGAGGATAGCTCCGATTATCTAGACAATGATACGGATTCCTGTTGTAGCCAATATGAGGATCTGGCCTCCACAAACCTTTTCATGAATAATGCTGTCCTAACCATCACCCCCTATGAACCAACCCTTGACCTTGTATACCCCTCCCTTGTTGAATGGGACCAACAACGTCACATGCCACTAGATTTATTCGAGAATGACGAGGCTATTGCAGAGTTCATGGGCATAAGGGATACAATTCCCATTGGAGATCACAAGAAGGGTTTCTTTATCAACTTAGACACCTGCGCCTACTTTGGCGAGGAGGCTGAACTTCGTGGTCAGCAAAATTTAAAGAAAAGCGAGGGCAAGAGTTCTAAAGAAAAGCCTCGGAAAAAATCAAAGTCCAAGTCACACAGTGAAAACCTCTTTGAGGCATTGGCTGACAAACAAATAAGAAAATCAAAGGACAAACAAAGTGACCATGCCAAGGATGAAAATCTCGTAGAGACATCCTTGGATGAAGATCTCAACCTACCTCCCGATCCCACGCGTATGGAGGATTTATCAAAATTGTTAGTTGAAGAAACCATTGATGTCAATATTGGTACTGAAGAAGATCCCAAGATAGTAAAATTGGGAGCATCACTCTCAGCCAGAGAACAAAAGACGTTCACTATGCTACTGCGAGAGTTTATTGATGTGTTCGCATGGTCTTACAAAGACATGCCCGGCTTAGATCCAACTTTGGTCGTGCATAACTTGGTTGTGCACGTAGACGCTAAGCCTATCAAACAGAAGCTTTGAAAGATGCACCCAAGAGTGGCCTTGTTAGTTAAAGAAGAGTTGGAAAGGTTGCTTGCAGCAGGATTCATCAGGCCAATTGATTATTCTGAATGGATATCGAACATTGTTCCTGTCCAGAAGAAACCTATTGGTATCCGAATTTGCACAGATTTTAGGGACATCAATAAAGCTTGCCCTAAAGATGACTTTCCGTTGCCCAACATTGACATGATTGTTGACTCAACCGCAGGGTATGAAATGCTATCACTTATGGATGGATTTTCGGGTTATAATCAAATTAAGATCGCTAAGGAAGACCAACACAAAACAACTTTCACAACTCCTTGGGGCACCTTCTATTATCAGGTGATGCCATTCAGCCTTAAGAATGCGGGAGCAACTTATCAGCGGGCCATGACAGTAATATTTCATGATATGATTCATGACATCATGGAAGACTATGTAGACGACATCCTGGGAAAGTCCAAAACAAGAGAGGAACATCCTATCATTTTGCGGCGTATCTTTGAACGCCTACGTGAATACAAAGTCAGGCTAAATCCAAAGAAGTGTGTCTTTGGTGTGCTATCTGGGAAACTATTAGGCTTCATCGTGTCAAGACGAGGTATTGAGGTAGACCCTGCTAAAGTATCTGCCATCACAGAAATGCCTCCACCTGAGAATATCAAGCAACTACGTAGCTTGCAAGGGAAAATTCAAGCCATTCGCCGCTTTATCTCCCAGCTTGTAGATAAATGTCACTCATTCACTCATTTGCTTAAGAAGGACATCACTTTCATCCGGGACTCAAGCAACAACAAGCCTTTGCTTTGCTTAAACAATACCTGGCTAATCCACCTGTCCTCATGCCTCCCACTCGGAGAACCAATTTTGCTCTATATTTCCGCTACGTAATATGCTATTGGTGCACTGCTCGCCCAATATGACCTTAGCCATAAAGAGAAAGCAGTGTACTATCTGAGTCGCACCCTCATCGCCTATGAACGTAATTATCCTCAGATTGAAAAGGCTTGCTTGGCCGTTGTTTTTACCTTTCAGAAACTTCGCCATTACCTGCTAAATACTAAGACCAAGCTCATATCCAAGGTCGACCCACTCAAGTATTTGTTGTCCAAACCCGCCCTCACAGGTAGAATGGCTAATTGGATCATTCTACTCAGTGAGTTTGATATAGAATTTGTCCATCAAAAATCAATTAAAGGACAAGTACTTGCTGACCAGCTAGCGGAAGCACCTTTGCAAAGCACATAACCTTTGAGTCTGGATCTGCAGATGCATCTTTGCTCTACATTGAAGAATTTGTCATATGGCAGATACATTTTGATGGATCTTTTACGTTTCATGGTTCAGGTGCAGGAGTGGTCCTTATTACTCCTTCGGGTGATCCTATACCACAAGCTTTCCGCCTGGCCTTCCCTTGCACGAACAACATTGCGGAATATGAAGCACTCATTGCAGGGATGAAGCTAGCCATCAAGTGGAATATTCAACATGTGAAGGTTGTAGGTGATTCATAGCTAATCATCAAACAGGTTAATGATGAGTATAAAGTTAAGGATGACAAGCTCATACCTTATAAGAAGTTGGTGGAAACTCTGAAGGAGTATTTTGTGCGCATTACCTTTGAGCAAATCCCAAGAGCGCAGAATAGATCGGCAGATGCTATGGCAACGGTGGGATCTATGCTTCATATTCCGCCAGGGAACAATGATATGCCATTCTTCGTAGAAAATCTACGCCAGCCCGTGTATGACATGCCAAAATCTTGCTTGGCTTGTGAGGTTGTTGGTCCCCATTCACCATGGTATGAACCCATTTTCACCTATCTTAAGGACAGTACATTCCCTCCCGAAATCTCCCGCTCTGAAAAGCAGAGCCTAATTCGCTAGATAGCCCGTTACACCCTGTTAGGAGGTACACTTTATCGTCGTGGCTACGATGGGAATCTGTTACGTTGTCTGGATGTGCCAGAGTCAATCCAGGTAATTAAAGAAGTACACGAAGGAGTATGCGGAGCACATACAAACGGAATGGTCTTGGCTAAGAAACTATTAAGAGTAGGTTACTATTGGCCCACCATGGAAACCGATTGTTGTAATTATGTTAGGAAATGTGTGTTATGCCAAAAGTATGGAAATTTCATCCATGCTCCATCGCAACCATTACAACCAATCACTACCTCGTGGCCATTCTCAAGTGGGGACTTGATCTAATAGGGAAGCTTACTACTACCTACCTCATCTGATGGTCATACACATATCATCACAACTATAGAATACTTTACAAAATGGGTGGAGGCTGTCCCTTTAACCTATGTCACAGGAGCACAAATTTCTAAATTCATCATGAATCACATTATTTGCCGATATGGTATCCCTGCAGCCATTGTCACAGATAATGGGAAGTCATTTAAGAACAAAACTGTGAAAGGTCTTTGCCAACGGTTCCAAATCAGATTGAAATGGTCCACGCCATATTACCCTTAGGGTAATGGACAAGCTGAGGCAACAAACAAGACTTTGGTAAGGATAATGGAGAAGATGGTTAGCAAAACTGGTCGAAACTGGCACCTACAAATCCACCCAGCCCTCTGGGCCTACCGAACATCAATTCGCACTCCTACGGGTGCGACGCCATATTCCCTCGTGTTCGGGACAGAATCTATCATCCCTTTAGAGATTGAACTCCCATCCCTGCGAATTTCTCTTCGGGACTATTTGGATAAGGATGAAGATTACCGAGTGGCAAGATTGGCTGAGTTAGAGCTCCTGGATGAGAGGCGCATTCACGCTCTTAATCACCTGAAAGTATATCAACACAGAATCTCCCGCAACTACAATAAGAGAATCATCCCTCGCCAGTTTGAGGTGGGTGATTTAGTTATGAAGGAGAACCAGTTCAACACCAGAGCAGAGCGAGAAAAGAAAGGGAAGTTCGAACCACACTGGTTAGGACCCTATGTCATAGTTGCCAAGTATGGCACAGGGGCATACAAGTTAGCTCACCCCAATGGTGATGAGCTCCAGGAGCCCATGAATGCCATGCATCTTAAGAGGTTTTATGCCTAAACATGGCACAAGAAAGTCTTAAAAATCACAAAAAAATATAAAAACATCAAAATATATATATATATATATATATAAACAAAAAAAAAAAAAATCAAAAACATCAAAAAAAAAAAGAAAAAGAGAAAACAGGTCATCCACTAGTGAAAACCACGCAATTGTGGCACTTTGGACAAGTCCTTGGGTGAAAACCGGTTTCTGCGCCTCGGGAGGATTCGTTGTTCACAAGCATTCTGTATTAGAAGGGTAGTTGTCTTTGTCCTGGACCTGGTTCTACCTTGAGTTTCCTTGTGCACACCATCTAGTCCAGCCTTGATCCGGCTTTGCCTTCTTCTATTCATCTATAAGGGACGTGGTCTTTCGTTATTTCCCATCTTACGCTGGGGGCAACTCAACGACTTCACCTTCTTGTTCATAAGCGCGTGGCTTCTGCCCTTGTATATTCCCCACCTAACATTGGGGGCATCCATGCTTTCTTGGTTACCTGCACATAGCTTTGGAAATTAAAAACACAAAAACAATAGAAAATTGTTTCAAGGAAAAAACAAAAACAATAGAACATTGTTTTGAGAAAACACAAAAACAATAGAAAATTGTTTGAGGAAAAAACAAAAACAATAGAACATTGTTTTGAGAAAACACAAAAACAATAGAAAATTGTTTCGAGAAAAAAACAAAAACAATAGAACATTGTTTCACAAAACACAAAAAAATAGAAAATTGTTTCACAAAACACAAAAACAATAGAAAATTGTTTCACAAAACACAAAAACAATAGAACATTGTTTTGAGAAAACATAAAAACAATAGAAAATTGTTTCACCAAACACAAAAACAATAGAAAATTGTTTCAGACAACACAAAAACAATAGAACATTGTTTCGAGAAAAACACAAAAACAATAGAACATTGTTTCGAGAAAACAACAAAAACAATATATATATATCAAAAAATCTAAAAACAAGGTAAAATTTTTCAAAAAATTCCTAAAAAGTAAAACACCCTACAAAATGGTAACTTGCTTCTTACGGCTGAAACTTGTGTCTTGCGCATGGTATTTTCTCCATATCCTGTTGGTTTGTCTCACATATTCCCAATTAATACGACTCGCGGATCACTGGATTCACAACCATTCACAAAAGCTAGTTGCTTGCTTCGTCTGTACTCTGGGGCACTTTTGGTTGCCTAGTGTTGTTTCGTTGTGCACAAATGCTTTTCATGGACCCCGTGTCCATTTTCATTTCCCCTTGCATGTATCCTTGCTTGGGGCATCATTTTTAACCCTTGTCGTCAATCATGAACTTGTGGATCTCTTCAACATTGATAACAAAACATTTGTACAACTATCTTAACCGTTGTTGGGTTAGATATGTGTGTTCGTACTTGTTTTCCCTGTTATATGAGCTTGTTTCCTTCTCGTATTGCATTGCATTATTATATGTTGCATGGAGTTGGTACTTTCAGCAATGGACAATTGTTTGTAGTATGGCTTTTCATTTCATTCTACCTTTGTCGTATGCTTATATTTTTCATAAGGACCGATGATGTAGTTCCTATGGCAATATGATGACATCAAATTTGTTCTAAACAAATAAGCGGCTAAAGGTTAAGCTCTTCTCTCCCCTCATCCATATTTCTTCTACACCACTTCCCTTTCACCCCTAATTCTCCCTCTCCTCGGGGCATCTTGCCTCGTCCCCATTCTTCTGCCTACTTCTCACCTTTTTCGATCGTCGATCGAGTTCTTCTATCACCCCATCGACACTCGAGGGGGCATCTCTCCCTCCTACTAATTTTTCTTCCATCTCTTCAAAATCTCTTTTGTCTACTATCTTTGAAGTGGCATCACTTATGCCACCCCAAAGAGGGGCAAATGTAGACACCTATAATTACGCCCAAGTAATTTAAATACTTAAATTGTGCTAATTATCCCCTTTCTCGCAAATCAATGACATATCGTCAAAAGCACTCATTTTCCCTCATATCATCATTAATTAATTACACTAAGCTAATTAATTAAGTTGCCTATCCAACAAATACCCTAATTAACGACCTTCCGTTAATAAATCACCCCTTCTACCTAGACTAATTAATTATTATTAATTAATTATCTTTCCCTTCCATTTAACCAATAAATCAATATTTAATTGATTTAATCCCCTTATAATAGCCTAAATCGTACTAATATTCCTCTAATTAGCTTCTATAAGCTTACATCTACCTATTAATTAATCACCTTTGATTAATTAAAATACCCCCCAACTCCCATGACTTGTTAAACATGTATTAAACCCTTCTAAAGTAAGGTTACCTTTAATAAAACAACCTTATCCATTCCTAATCATGTTTTACCTTTATCCCACATTCATGAGAATGTGTTGAATCCTTTATCCTTTGGGCTATATAAAGAGCCCTCCACCTACCTTTTTACTTACACCTAAACTTTCTAAGAGAGCAAATGCAAAGCATATAGCAAAGAGACTAAGAGCTTGCACCTTGCCCTTTTGAGAGTTCATCATCTTGAAGAGTTAAGCCTCTTTCTTAAAGTGCTTGGGTCATATGGGAGGTGTCAAAAGGGTCTTGTAGCCCAACTTTGATTAGCCCCCATTCCTAGGTTCTTGGAGCATTAAGGACAACTATTTTGATAGCCATGGAGCTTACTTAGGTCCATTCATTTATTTGTTGTTAGAGAATAGAGGAGTTTAGATATTTAGCATTGTTAGTTTCAAAGTTTGTATTGATGAATGCTAGCATCTAACCCTTGTTTAATTCTTATCATGATGGTGTTTATGCTTTGTTTTAGCTAAATTGTAGAACTATTTTAGGTGGTAGTTCTTGCTTCATTTGATTTAGCATTAAGCAAAGTATACATGCACACAATAATGTACTTCCTCATTTGAAGTGTGATCACACTACAAGGTTAAAATGAGTGTTTAAGAACACTACCAAGTGAGTGACATCAAGTGAAACTCGGATGATTTCTCATTCTTACATACATGGTGCTCTCTATGAAGATCATCTTCTTACCCCTCCTGGCTCCAGAATTTTCCTCAAATGGAATCAAATTTAGCATACTCATACACCTCTTTGTTCATATGCCTCTCATGGAGATAGATGATTCCTTAATCCTTCACACTTGATGATCCTAAATGCCTTGGTGGCTTGAATATCTCATCTTGGCTTGTTCCTTGAAGAGGTTTTAACATGATGGTAGATTAAAGATATGATGATCCTCAACTCACTCCATGAGCTTCCCATTTCACTTTTGAACATGATGACACCCTTTTAACTTCAAAATTCACTTCCCTGACCAAGATGTCACATGAGTGGAAACATGATTATAGTATTTGGACACATCTTCACTTGATTTATCCTCATAGAAATATGTTTCCTCCTATATATGGAAGGATTGATCCCTGAATGAGACTTGAAGGACTGTTTGAGGGTGAACTCTAACTGCATTGAAGCCCTGTGAAAGCCACTCCCTGAATTGCAAGATGTGAGCACATCGTCAAGTATTGATTAAGTGTTTAGAAACAATCTAAAGAGATATACACCATTTGTGAGCTTGAGATGACTACCATCACCACTAATGGTGATCCTTTCTCATCATGCTCATGATGATCATTCCCTTAATGACTTGAATTTTAATAAAGTTCTTGATGTTTTAGATCCTTCACAGACCTCATGATTCTCCTGATTACACCCATTGTCCAAGTGATTGTCTATTACACATTTGATGCATATTATTTCCCTCTAAATTCATTCAGGAACTCCCGAAATATTCCATATAAGACAACATTCACCGTTGAATCTTTCATTCCCTACACCTTGAATACCCGATGTTGAACATATGGATTCTGAATCATATTTTCTTTCTTAATTTTTCCTAAATTACTTCAAACACCTTCAATTATCTTCAAAATCACCCTCAGATGATTTATAATTTTCCTTAACATTCCCGAAGTGTGTTTACCATCTACAAAATGGCCAAAAATGTTATTTTTAGGCCTTCGGAGGAAGTTATCTTTCACTGAATCTTACTGAATTAATTTATCACCTTAGGTAATCATCCTTGTACACTAAAACAACTTTAAAACCTTGTTAGGAATTTCCTCTAAGCCATTTTAAAGTTTGAATTGAAGGAAAGCTAGTCAGAAGATCCATATTTTCTCCCTATCAGGTTATCTAAAACCCTATTTTAGGGTTTCAACAAGAAAATATTGATATCTCAGTTGATAAGGATTCTTAGAAGATAAATCTACCTAGAATTGGGTTATAAAAATTAGGAGTCTTCTTGAGTCACACCATTGTGGAGAAGACTCTAATACCATTTTGCAGAATACCCTTTTGATCAATTTTATCCAAGTGGGATTAAAACTTGAAGGTGAATCACATGTTCCTGGTGTGTTCAATGAAAGATTTTGCAAAGAGCTATGGATATGGGGTAAGACCCCAAAGCTTTGTGCAAAAGACCCTCAATGGACCATATGATAAGAAATGAGTAAGTAATCCTATTTGCATGCATTTAAACTTGAAATAAAAAAAAATCTAGCAAATATCATTAACCTCTATTCTTGAAAGCTTAATAAAACATGTCTATAAGCAATTAGTTTTGTTGTTTACTCCATGAGGGTGAATGAATCTCACTAAATGGCTATATGGCCAAGTTTAGCCATTCCATTACTAACCTAACATGGGTGCAAGATGAAGCTATTTTAATGGAGGATAGCCAAGATCAAATGCCTTATTAGCTTGGCTAATGCAAATGAGCTCTTAAGCTTTCTTAGGCTTGTTTTGGCTTTGGCTTATGTAAAGTTGTGTGTTGAATGGGTAGGGCGACCCTTCTATTTATAGTTTTCCACTTGGGAGAGATTGGAATTTGGGTGCATGTCGGACTAAAGCTCAAAAGTACTTTAGGATTAGATTAGGATAAACATGCTTTAGGCTTAGTTAAGCTTGGTTTAGGCTAGTTAAACTTGATTAGCAAGTGATTAGAGACTCACCGAGAGTTGGGAGGGGTCTAGATAACCATACCATTAAAATCCTTAGCCCTTGGTCATATGAGGGCTTAAAACTTGTGATTCCTACTAGTAGGTGCTTAACTTGAGCCCCCTCTAATTTTATTTGTGTGGTGAAGGCAACAACAATTTATTTTGTTTTAGTGGCAACTAAAATAAATAACAGAGGAAAATATTAAAAAGCTTGTAACTTTTGATCGGTAACTCGGTTTTGAGTTCCGTTTTTTGTAAAAGTGTTTTTTTTTCGTGCTCTTTCCATTGGAGTTATTTATTTTGAGACTTGCACTATAATTATAAAGTGACAAATATGGAGGAGTGTTGTAATCAATTATGGACGTAATTTCAGCTGAGCCCGACGTCCTAAACTTCCGGGAGTTGTCAGTAGTTTGTACCTATCATGGATTCCGAGAATGATATGTTTTTCTCTCGATGTATGTGGACTTCAAGAGGATATTGTAAAATTTTTGGAAGAAAATAGATTGCTCAAGAAGTGAAATTCTCTTCTGCAATCACTCATTCATTATAATGATACAATAATACACTCCCTGTAGAACAAACTTGCTAGCCTACAACATCACCATCATATTGTGGACAACCATATCCATGCTCCTAGTCCACTTGCAGTTGTTGCTCTTGTACCCACTGGCATTGATCTCGCGGTCTTTGAGCTTGAACTCGCTTTTGATGCTTCTAACACCTTGTGAGTCTTATATCTTTGCATACTCTTCCACATCGGTGCCTATTACAATACCACATGTTGTGTATCCTACTTCTACTCAGCTGCATGACTTTTTTGAGAAGCATACCACTGCATTCCGTTCTCGCATGCTCCGTTCTATGGGTCTCACTAGCGGAGTCATTGGCAAACATTCATAGAGTATTGTTTCCTCTATTCCACCTGTTAAGTGGAATTCTTGTCATGACATTGGTTTTTGAGCAAATACTTCATTGGGATCACACATTGACAGAGCTCCTTTTTTGTTCGCTCGACTCTTTTTGAGGATCATGAGCAACACATGAGTTCTGCACCTTCACTCAAGCTTGAGAAACCTAAGATTTTAGTTGTCAGACATGATCAACCTGATACACATTCTGATGTTCTTTTACATGCACCCATTGTACATTTTACACCAAGTCATATGTAGGCATCTTCTTCATCCATACGTGTTGATTTGGGGTGGATATCTGATCACTCGTGGTGGTGACATAGACATTTTTGAGAGGACTCTATAGGCGTGGCTCCTCCACCATTCGGCCTCTTGCTCCACTTTCTATACCTTCTGCATTGTGATGCTTCTTGTTTTGAGCATTTTTCTTTAGCAGGTGTAGTGTATCTCTCTTGTTTGTCGAGAGATTTTGTATCTATATTTTCAACACTTTTGGCATGTTGATAGTCTCTCTTATGGGGGAGCTATTCTGGTGGAGCCCAGTGTTAGTTTTAGTGTTTGAGTAGTTGTTTTGACAACTCATACAGATTTGTAGCATCACTCCACCCATTCAGCAGTATGGGAGTGTGTGGTGCTGATCCTTCTTCTTCAAGTTTTGTGTCCTTATTACCTTGGCTTTTCTTGGATCATGACACTCTGGATTTTCTGTCCTTACCTTGTTGTTTTAGATTTTATTCTTGGATCGTGGCACACCTATTGCAGCACTTGATCGATTTATGTTTGGTATTTTTACACTTTCGACATCACTCGTTGTGAGTCTCCTTGATGGAGCTATTCGGTGAAGCTTGATGTCGATTGTTTTTGAGTTCTATGATCGAGCGGTGGATTGGACCAAACTTCTTTAGCATTGTACGAGTTTTTTGAGCCGATCTTCTTGGGATGCCTTGGAGCGGGTTTTTACTCTCTTTACTTTGTTGTTACTGGTTTAGGGTACCTTGCGGTGTCCCTTTTTTTCCCAGCTTATTGTACATGAGTACCTCATCGTGCCTAATTGTCAAGACTCATACGTAGACATGTTACTTCTATTTTGGCCCCTAGCTTCACTTGAGGGGGTGTTAGAGTAGGTATTTACCTTATCTCATGTTCACCTAGGTACTTTATTTACCTTTATTGTATTTATTCTCACCCACTTATGTGTGTGGATATTTCTTTTATATTATTTAGATATTAGGAGATATTATCTAGTTGTTATGTATAGTTCTTTCCTTGATCTATGGTATTGACTATATCCTTGATGTCTAGTTCTCTCCTAAATCTATGGTCTTGACTAGTTTTTTGATGACTAGTTATTTCCTTGATTTATGGCTTGATCTACGACCTTGGTGGTTCTTAGATTATTATTCATTGCCTATTTAAGCAAGGCCCATTCTCAATGTATTGCATTGAGTTCCATAATAATATATGATATTGTTTCTCATTTATTTACAAAGGTTTTATGTAAATTTATTAAGCGAATTGCTTTCATCTTATTGATCGTGGTGTTTGATTAGCATCTATGTTCTTGACTTGGTACGATTTGGTTATCATTCATTTCACCTTCAAGGCTTTTAAATACCACCTTTAGATTCTTAAGACCTTTTCATAATCCTCCTTGAGGATGCACACAGGCTCCAAAATGGCCAAAATTGGTCTTTTTAGGCTTGATGGAAAATTAGTCTTTTACTGTGCTTTAATGAATGGAATAATGGACCTTGTTAAACATGTTTTCAAACTTATACATGTTCACCCAACACAATATGAATACCTTCAAGGACAAGGTGATCATGACATAGGAGGCAGGTTAGCCCAAAAATGGATTCAAGAAGATTTGGGAGCAAGATTTCACATTGTGGCTTGGTTTTCATGGTTTAAGTTTTGCTTTTTTGGTCAGTCAATTCACATAACAACATATCCATATGAATATCCTCCTCTTACCCTTCCAAGATTCAAAATCCTCCTTGAATGGAATCAGATTTAAGATGCTCATACTCATCTTTCTCATACCCCTCTCATGAAAATATATGACTTCTTGATCCTTCACACATGGATAAGTGCACCAATCGAGGGCCAAAAGGGGTCTTAAGTTGACGCATTTTTCGAAAAATAAAAACTTAAATTTATACAAGCTTTTTGAAATAATTACTCTAAAAGTTGGAAGATGTTGCATAAACATGAATCATATAATTTTGAGTCTAGTTTCTAAGCTACTAAATTTTATTGAAAACAAATAAGTTTAAGTGGGTCAAATAACTAAAATACCAACATGGGGTCTTGTTTTTGTTAAAAAATATAACATAGTGACTTTTGTGCGCCCCACCATTTTTTTGAGCACCATTGAGTATTTTTGAAAACCCTTTAGTAGAAAGATAACTAGGAGCATCTAGGTTAAGTTCCATATTTTTTAGATTTTTAAGCAAGTATAATTTTTAATGATTTTTAGTACAAAAATTTTAAATTTTGAAAAATAATGAAGCTCCGACCATGTGCCCCCAACTACCTCAAAAATGTCGAAGATTAGATTTTTGTTTTAAATATGTATAGAATTAGGCCTAGTGGGCTAATATTTTTTTCAATTTTGATGACCCAAAAAAAGATACATGACAAAAGATAGATGTGTTTAAACTTCAAAAAATAGCTACAAAAAGGCATAGTTAGAAAATAAATAATATGGAAACTTTATATTAGTTAGAAAATTTGTAAAATTATATATTTAGAAAGAAGAAAGTCTGATCTACGTCGTGGTATAATTTTTTTAAACGAATCGATCGTTTTATGTTGATTTATCATGGCGGAAGTGGCATTTTTGCATTTTCCTACAAAAACACGTTGTTTGTTGTGTTTTTACAGAGTCCATGCCTCAAGCTTGGAGATACAAACTAGATCCAAGCCTAAAGGGATGCATTGGAAAAAGTAAGAAACCCTAACGCGTACGCATTATGTTATTTACATATATTATGGCCCCCAACATCCTTTTCACCTCCTTCACGGGATTTCTACCCTCTTTCTGTTTGGTCTGCAGATTATTGTACATTCTTCACGAATTTTGAGTATTTCATCTTGTCCCCTACCCCACTATATATATTTTTGTAATCATGGGCGACAAAAAATGAAGTGAGAACAATAAGAAATTCGAAAACAAGACACCAGAGCAATTGGAAGAGATGAGAATAAAACAAGAGTAGAGGCTACAAAAAACATTGTGCATGACAAGGTATATCTCGCTATGTTAAATGTACCTAATCTTTTAGAATATGAGTATAAAATACATAATGAAAATGTAGAAAATAATGATTTTCTAATGAATATTGATATTGAATTGAATGATAATGTTGGTATGGATGAAGAAATTGATATGAATCCAAATGTTGAACCTTTACTTGAGAATCCAATTGTTGAACCTTTACCTGAGAATCTAAATGTTAATCTTGAAATTTGTATGGAAACATTGAATGAAGAAAGTAACCTTGTTAATGAATCTTCACCTCTAAAAACATATCCTTCCATTTTGCGAAGAAAACCAATTCAGATTAATTGAAATTGATGAAAACATTATAAAACCAATGCTTGACATAATGTAAGAAAGAAATGCAAGAAGAAAAGCTAGGGGAATTTGGGATAATTACTTTGAGAATTTAAATGACACACAAAGATGTCAATTATTTGTTACATTGATGAAATTAATTAAGATGAGACCTACAATGAAGACCTTGGGGTTAAGAACATCTAATGTTGTTGATCGAAATGCGTCAATTATTGAAAATATACATAAAGCATACCAAAATATAGGCGTCAACAGACACACAAAATATAGTAACGATATACGTGTACTTACTAATTTTATAGTAAGTGATAAAATATTTGATCAACGGTTGATTAGAAAAACTAGCAAAGCTTTGAAGCTAAACAAAAAAATACTAACAAAATCAATAAAGAGACACAAAAGTCTTGAGTCAGTCAATAACATTGACTATTGGGAATTCTCTAGCAGACTCCCACGAGAAAGACAAGCATACATATGATATTCTAAAAGAATTACTTGTAAAGTATTAGAATGAGAACACAAGGGTGTCACCGAATAGAAGAGATACACTAAAAAGAAGAATAGGTTCTCGTAATCGTGAATCGTGAATCGTGTGTAAAACATTTCTTAGATATGACTCAAACACAATGTTTCTCTAAGTTTAAGAATGAAAATACACAAATTAACATTAGCCAATTTTTTTTTGACATGAATAAACCCTTTTATGTGAAAATCAATCACTCACATACCACTTGTTGTTATAGGCATCATGTTGAATTTTCAATGCATTATGATGTTTTTGTCAAATACGTTGTGTTTTGCATATTGACATCATGTTGCAGGAGTGTGGATTAAATGTCCCACCAAAATTTGCAAGGGAATTTATTCCTACGATACTTTATGAAAAATCAACTGGATAATTTTTATAATAAAACATGTTTGGATGGAACGTGCAATGTATGTGGTGGCTTGCCAAAATTGAAAATTTGTATCCATGAGGAGAGTACAGATTCAATAGGAAAAGAATTAGTTGGTTTCAACAAATATAAATAAGTGGCATATCAATTAAAATATGGAAAATAATCTAAGAGGTGTGAGTTTGTTACAGAACAATTACCTGTATCATAATATATGGTCAAATTCAGAGAGGAAATTGTTTATGAGTATGCAAAACAAACATATAGAGCTCGATAGTTGGATGAACAATTCAAGTTAAGAAATGACACATTCCCACTTGGTACTATTGTTTTAGTAGTTGACTTCACAGAGAATTACACATTACAACCAAAAATGGAGGTTCAGTCTTAATACTATAACTCAGTGCAAGTTGTTATTTTTGTGCATATAACATTTATGCACTCTCCGAGTAAAGATTAAAAATATTAAGAGAGTATCATTTCTACATGATGATCGGACACATTCTACGAGTAATATGTGCAAGGGTGTTTCAAGTGTTTTATGCGAACTTGAATGAGAGAAACATTTTTTTAATCAACATTATATTTGGTCGATAACCGCATCATCACAATTCAAGAATGCACAGATGTTTTATTGGCTAAGAAAGATGCATAAAGAAACACGTGTACAACATATATGGATTTTTACAAAAGCAGGACATGGGAAAGGAGAGCATGATGGTGTAGGAGCATGTGTGAAAAAAGCACTCGCAAGAGAAGAGTTAAAGTTTAAGGATGAAGATAAATTTATGGGTCCAAAAAGCATTGTTGATTGGTGTGTCAAGAGAACATGTGCCATCAATCTCAAGAGAGTTTAACTATTCGTAGATATTTCTGGTTGATATAGGAACAACATTTGGAAAGCTATGAATATTGTATGACATAGGTTGTAGGATCAAGTGTATGCATTGATTCTATAGTTAGAAGAAAGTTCTTGGACTATTTATACTAAGTGCACGGATTTTTTTTTAATCATGCATTTATTTTGTGCAGAATGAATGTGAGTCATAATAGTGGGTCGACGAATAGACTTGCAGAATTTTAATTCCACTCGACACATATCAAGTTCCATGAGCATTACAACTTACAGTGTCTTCAAATCATATGACAAAATAGCCCGACTTTGAACAAGTATCTGATTTAGTGCAATAAGGTACATATATATGTCATGTTTTAGATTTATAAATTATTAAATGATCAACTCTTAATGTATTTTAAATTTGAATTGAGTTTTACTTTGTGATGTAGGGCATGTTTTTACAATTATTGCGATAGAATTTAACGAAGAGGGAACAAACTACTTCTTGTCTCGTTGTGTAGAGGGGGAAAAATTTGACTTCCACAGTCATTGATGGTGAAGGCCTTGAGTATCCCATTGGGTCAGTGGTAGTCACTGGAACTTGTCTTCAACGATATACTATCAAAAAATCAAATACTTGGTTGTTTGAAGACTATGAAGTACATCGAAAGATACTTCACTATTCACATTTGGTTCCTGCAACAAATATTCAATCCATAAAATATCGAGGTAGGTCATTAAACAAGAACTTTCAAAGGTTCGTGAATCAGATCATGAATCAAGTCTTACTCTTTGTCAAGAGTAAAGTTGATCTTTGCGGTTCATTAGATTGAATTTTCAAAGGTATGTTCTTCATGAATTTAATTTGAATATTTACTTTTGATTTTTTGTTTAAATTTTGTACGATTTAAAATTTTATTTAATTGCGTATTAACATATTTATGTAGGTTAGCGGTGCCAAAAAGCTTCCACATTCATGTGGTTGGCACTATTAGTAGAGAATTTATTATTCTCGAAGTCAAGTGAAGCTTATAGAAATTATATATTAGAAAGAAACAATAAATAGAAATTATCATTTCACCACATATATTGTAAAAATATATTATTAAAATTCTCATTTCACCACCTATATTGTATGAACCACCTATATTATTCACGTCGTTGGCAATGGACAACCTTACATTGACTTAAACTGGACTATTTGGCACTTTTGCAAATAATAGGACAACGAGAGGACTATATTGAGACCAAGAGAATCGAGATGGGATTCTATAGAGGTTACCAAGGTGGAGGTGTAGGATCTGACGAGACCTTTTTAGGTGCCATAGAGTCTGAGAAATCACCCGTTGAAGTTATATCATTTTTTGTCTTAAGGCTCTTAAGGGACTACGCCAAGAAGAAATAGCTTAGAAGCATCGAGAGTGTAGGGAACCAAAAAGATGCCTCCCATAGTGTTTACTAGGCCATCCCGACATGTGTGCATATTCGGTTCAAGTGTCACGAGCTTCCATTTGTAAAATATTGCATCGGGAAGCCTTACACTGATTCAAACTTCACTATTTGACACTTTTGCAAACAATAATACAATGAGAAGAATGAATGGAGATGGATAAAAATGATATAGGATTTGGTAAAAGGTAATAATGCGAAGGTGTATGATTTGACGATACCTTTCTAGGTGTCATGGATTTCGAGAAATCACCCGGCGAAGTTATAGAATTTTTGGTCTCAGGGCTCTTAAGGGACTATGCCCAGATGAAGTAGCCTGGAAGAACCAGGAGCGTTGGGATTCGAAAAGAAGCCTCCCCTAGTGTTTATCTAGCCACCCAGACATGTTGGCACATTTTGTTCAATGGGACGAGGTTCTGTTTGTAAAATATTGCATCGAAAAACCTTACACTCACTCAAATTATAGTATTCAAAGGGCTCTCGAGGATCATATTCATTGTATTGCCATCGAATAGGGTAGCTCCCTGTCAAATTAGTTATTTAGTATGACATGGAATATGAGAAAAGTAAATGAAAGATGGAGAATTATATTTCATGGGCCTATAGTACTAAGAATCAACAAGACTAATATGGCTTCGACTTCCTATCAACGTAATCACTTGTACCTTAAAAATTAAAACTTTGGCACTGCTACTTAGTAATAAGAACTCGTAACTTCCACACTAATCATGCCTAGAATCATCATTGATTATGCTTGTACAAAATAAGCATAGAAACTGGGGAATGACTAAGAACACACAGGGGTTATCAATCACCTAGTAAATATTTCTTGTTTAGTTTTGAATGGAAATCAATCACCCAGCAAATATTTCTTATTTAGTTTTGAATGGGAATCAGCTGTCGTACTACTTCGTGACCTTCCATTCATTGATAATTCCTTCTATGATAAACCCATGGATTCTTTCAAAAGCACCTTCAAAAAGATAGGGGTATTCATCAAGCTTAGTGAATGGTGTGATGTGATTTCCAAACAACTTGAAATGCATATAGATTTAGAGGTCATAACACAAATTTACAAATATCTCTATCATTATAAATGGAAGCCAAGTAACGGTGTCTCCTATATCCAAGGATCGAGGACTACTAGGGTCTATGGTAGGATTGGACATTCAGGAATCATTGAGTGTCTGAATCAGAATGTTGTTGCATCTAGAGAAACATTCTCAAACATTGGAGTAATGCATCTTGGAAAATAAAATTAAACCTCATAAATCCTCTCAAAATTGCTAGTCTAGGTCTTGTTTTAGGACGTGGTCTTGGTCTTGTTTATTTTTCTATTTCTACTTTTTGTTGTGGTCATCGAATATGGAATTTTTAGGAAAGGAATCCACACTTGAAGAGTTATTCTCATTTAGATTGTTGGAAATGCCAATGGCATTGACAGTGCATGTGGAATTGGTTGGTGGAAGATGGGGTTGTGCCCTTGTTGCTTTTTTTTTTCTAAATGCGTCATAGTTAGCCTTTCTAGTATTATTGGAAAGATCTCTCTATGATTGTGTGATAAGTATGCTACACAGTACAGTGGTCTCAGGGCTCTTAAGTTATAATGTTTCTAGTCTCAGGTCTCTTAAGTGACTATGCCTAGGCGAGGTATCTTGGAAGCACCGAGAGTGTAGGGAACTAAAACGATGCCTCCCTAAGATTGAGTAAGACATCCCAATGTGTGTGCACAAATGAGTTTGTCCCATGAGCTACCGTTTGCAAAATATTGCATTTGATAGCCTTACACTGACTCAAATTATAGTATTTGACACATTTTCAAAGAATAAGACAACAAGAGCGAGAGGTGTAGGATATAATGAGACATCTCTAGGTGCCATGGAGTCCGAGATATCACCCGGTGAAGTTATAGCCTTTTTTGGTCTTAGGTATCTTAAGGGAATACTCCCAGAACAAAGTAGCCAAGCAAAGCAACGACACTGTCCTAAATCGAAACAAAGCCTCCAATAGCATTCACCGAGCCATCCGGACATGTTAGCACATCTAGTTTAGTCCCACGAGCTACCGATTGCAAAATATTGCATTTGACAAACTTAAACTTACTCGGACTACAATATTTTACGTGTTTGTAAACAATAGACAACGAGAGCTCCAAACCGATATAGACCAAACTAAGATAGGATTTCATAGAGGGTCCCTACATTGAGGTGTGGGACCTAACGAGATGTCTCTAGGTGCAATGAAGTCGAGGTATCACCGGTGAAGTTATAACCTTTTTTGGTCTCAAGGCTCTCAAAGGACTACGCCAAGATGAATTATCCCGGAAGAAATGACACCATCTTGCAATGAAACAAATACTCCACTAATGTTCACCAGGCCATCTAGATGTGTTGGCACATCTGGTTCGGTCCCACGAGCTTTCACTTGCAAAATATAGCGTTTGACACCCTTATACTGACTCAAATTGTAATAGTTTTCACATTTGCAAACATTAGGACAACAAGAGCACCGAATTGAGATGGAAAAAACCGAGATAATATTTTGTAGAGGGTCTCTATACAGAGGTGTGGGATCTAATGTGACGTGTCTAGGTGCCAAGGAGACCGAGTAATCATCCACCGAACTTATACAATTTTTTGGTCTTAGGGCTCTTAAGGGAGTACGCCCGGACGAGGTAACCGGAAGCACCGAGGCGTAGGGGACCAAAAAGAAGCCTCTCATAGTATTCACCAGGCCATCTGGATGTGTTGGCATAGATGGTTTGGTCCCATGAGATTTTGTTTGCAAAATATAGCGTCTGACAGCCTTATATTGACTCAAATTGCAATATTTTACGCGTTTGCAAACAATAGGACATTGAGAGTACCAAAATGAGATGGAAAAAATAATATACGATTTTATAGAGGGTCCCTACATGGAGGTGTGGGATCGACAGACGTATCTAGGTGCCTCGGAGTCTGAGTAATCACCCATCAAACTTATACAATTTTTTGGTCTTAGGGCTCTTAAGGGACTATGCCTGACGAGTAGCCCGAAAGAAAGCATTGGGAACATATGGAACCAAAAAATCCTCCAATAGTGTTCTCTAGGACATACATACATGTTGGTGTAGATGGTTTGGTCCCACGAGCTTTCTTGCGTAAAATATAGCGTCGACAACCTTATACGACTCAAACTACACTATTTGATGCATTTGTAAACAACGGGATAGCGAGAGTACCGAAACAATATGGAAAAACTAAGATAAGATTTAGTAGAGGGTCCCTATGCGCAGAGGTGTAGGATCGACATGACATCTCTAGGTGCCTCGAGTCTAAGTAATCACCCGTCGAACTTATACGGTTTTTTGGTCTCAGGGCTCTTAAGGGACTATGCCCAAACGAGGTAGCCCAAAAGTAACAACATCATCCCGCACCGAAACGAATCCTCCAATACCATTCATTAAGCCATCTAGATGTGTTGGCACAAACGGTCCTATCCCACGAGCTTTTGTTTTTAAAATATAGCATCTGACAGCCTTATACTAAATCAAATTGCACTATTTGGTGTGTTTGCAAACAATAGGACAACAAGAGTACAAAAAAGAGATGGAAAAAAAGGAGACGATTTTGTATAGGGTCCCTACACAGAGGTGTTGGATCTAATGGTACTTGTCTAGATGTCATGGAGACCGAGTAATCACCCACCGAACTTATACAGTTTTTGGGTCTCAAGGCTCTTAAGGGACTACGACATTTTCCTACACCGAAACTAAGCCTCCAATACCATTCACTCAGCCATCCGACGTATTGGCGCAATCGGTTTTGTCCCACGAGCTTTTTTTTTCAAAATATTATGTCTGACAGCCTTACATTGACTCAAACTACAATATTTGACGCGTTTGCAAACAATAGGATAACGAGATCACCGAAACGAGATGGAAAAAAACAAGATAGATTTTGTAGAGGTTCCTTATGCGGAGGTGTAGGATCTAATGGGTCATGTCTAGGTGCCACGAGTCCGATTAATCACCCACCGAACTTATACGTTTTTTTGGTATATTGGATTGGATAACCTCTCATTCTCTCTCCCTCTCACATTCTCTCTCTCTCTCTCTCTCTCTCTCTCTCTCTCTCTCTCTCTCTCTCTCTCTCTCTCTCTCACACACACACACACACACAATCTAAATCTCAATCTCACTCTCACTCTCTTTATACACATTGAATGAATAATTACTCAGATTAGGTAACTCTTTATATACATACATTATATAAATATTGATTTCCAAAGTTTGATGCATATTATACATTGAAAACACTAGTACATACATCACCAATAAATGAAAAAATAATCCATAATGTCTTAAATATTGTCAAGTGCACATCATATTAGTTTCATACAAAAATAATCTCAAAAATGTAAGGTCTCATACAAAAATATTGAGTTCCAAATAGTATTAACGTGCACAATAAATATAAAAATGCATGAATAGGTCATATAATATCAAGTTCAAATTCCATATAGGTGTACATACAATGCCATGCACATAGGCATACAAAAAAAATGTCATGTAAGACATATATATATATCCCTCTCTTGGCCTTTCTTGAAGAAGGCCCTCCCTTAGACGAAGATGGAGATCTATGAGATGACTTTGGATCATCCGTGCCCATGCTATGAGTCCTCTTCCATGAAGACTCACTGTAGTTGGACCTATAAATGCAAACAATTTTTTTGTCAAAACTTAATTTATATATGTTTTCAACATGTATTTAAGACCATGCTAATGAAAGTATTTACATAAATACACACACTTACCGCAATCTCTCGGTCACACTGAATCTACATCTCACACTCAGATGAGTCATCGGGAGCTCTTAGAGCATGAATGGGGGTAGCAAAATGATGAGATTGAGGAGTCCATGCCCTCGAAGTCAAAATGGAAGGGGTAAAAGTTCCCTACATACACATAAGATCACAAAATCAAACATCAAAATTAGCCATATTTTAACTAATTTTATCAATATACAACTTTTTTTACCATGCCATGCTCGTGAATCAAATGAACATGGTTCTTTACTTGTGGCATGTAACTCCTACATAAACACAATGAAGGAAATTATTAACATGATTTAATAATTCTACAATGAAGGACAACATTAACATGTAATTTAACATAATATGAATTACATGAGAAATTTAACGAAAATACATGTTGTTTGAATACCTCGGTGAGTTCTTTGTAGATGAAATCAAAGATGCAACATCTTTCTCTACTCATCGTAGAGATGGTGGGGTGTCTAGTGAAGTCATCAACTTTATCAAACATATATCACGTCAAGTTAGTTGAACATACAAGAACATACATATATTTGAGTTCAAAATTTTATATATATTTTCATACGTGAAAATTTTACACAATTAACATTCTAAATTACCTCTGTAAATGTATGTGTAGGCATGGTGCTTGCATCCTATGGTTGGGATGATGACACCCCTCCCATGCACTGTAATATTAATGCATACATGTACAAATACAATTATTTAAAAAAATTAACATATATAAGTAAATCAAGTACTTTGATCTTTTTGTAACACACATAATAAAACATAATAAATACTTACAAAGGTGACACAAATGACTATAATCTAAATGTCTCGCTCAAAAATGCATATGACATAATGGCATTATCATGTGCACCACCTACGCTAGCTCCACTTGTGTAAACTCCACCAAAACCAGTATGCATGAAAGTATTGTCCTCCTTGGGCCCCAAACATA
The DNA here is from genome assembly GCA_018340775.1 of Taxus wallichiana var. yunnanensis. Lineage (NCBI taxonomy): Eukaryota > Viridiplantae > Streptophyta > Pinopsida > Cupressales > Taxaceae > Taxus > Taxus wallichiana. Next base: position 171,933,965 of record CM031239.1, read on the forward strand.
TGCTACCACATGACGAGCAAAGATGTGGCCTCATGCTAGTACTCCTGAGGGAATACTCTGTGTACCTCCACAAGCATTTGGATTAGAAATCTCCCTCGTATGTCAAACAAGGGTATCAGATAGCCCCTGAAGTGCGTGGAGTGTATTAATCTCTACCGTATCCTTCATTCTTTGGAGGGTCGAGTCTGGGGTAAGGGGACTTTTGTGCGGGGAATCTACCCTATTGAATAGATGCACGTTGTGCACTGGTCGATCCTATGCAGAGCCTTTTCCTCAACCCTAGAAATCTAGGAAATCAAAATAGTTTGGGATCTTGTTGAGGATAAACTCAATATAGAATTTCCTCAAAAGTATAGTGGAACCTCGTTGTTATTGCAAGGTGGAAAATCAAACACCATCCACCATCGGTCCCAAAAATTATTTTTAATCAAAAAATTATTGCACCAGTGGATGGGAAACCATTTGCATGACAACGAACAGGAAAATTAGTGTGTGGCTCTGTAATAAGGCGTATATGATGTATTTTGTATTTTTTTCTTTACATCCACATATGACAATGTGTTGGAATAATAAACCCTATAACACTCTCTATAAGATGTCCAACGATCAATTTTCCCCATTTCCACATCAACTTGAGCCACTAATGCCTCCAATGTGTTTGCAAGAGAGGTGCGGTGGGGGTTTGTAGAATGTGAATCCCTCATTGTTTTGATTAAATCCTCAATTTCAATCTTGTTTTCAACTATATGGGCTGTTAAATATTCTTGATTTCTTGGGGATGTTGAGAAACTGTAGGAAGGCTAGGAGGGATGACAGGAATAACAGGGTTTGGTTGTGGTTGATTGCATTGACCTTGAACTATAACAATAAAAAAATGTATTCAATTCAAATTCTACTCTATAATTACCAAATTTCAATGCAATTTCAAGAAAATAATTATGCCTACCTCTTCTTCATGGCGCCATCATTGATTCCGATCTTCGTGGCATTAACGTCGATTCCGATCTTCATGGCAATTTTGAGACGATCGTTTGAGAAAGATCCAGTTGGAAAATGAAGCACAAGAGGCACGACTTTGTTGTTAAACTCATGTTTAGGGGAGATACAATGAAATGAGCTCGGACTATTTTTTATAACTTAACATAACACGTACACATTATAGGTTTGTGAATTTACAAACCAAGGAAAATATAACACGATCGTGTTATTATAGAATGCGGTCTCTTTACATTCATTTTCAATTTTTGGCCACTTTTTGGCCCCCAACTTGGTGCACTTACCCACATGATGGACATGGATGCCTCAGAGTGCCGACTAGCTCATTTTTATTTATTTCTCGAATATCTTTGGACACAATGGTAGAGTCAAGATATGATTATCATCAATTCACTCCTTGAGCCTCACTTTTTATCTTTGAACATGATGATCTCTTATTCATCTCATAATTCACCTCCTTGCCCAATATGTCACCTGAGTGGAAGCATGCTTATGATGTCTAGACACCCTCTTTCTCAATTACTCCTCATGGAGATAGGTTTACTCCTCTTGATAGAAGGATTGAACCCTAAATGAAACTTGGAGGAATGTGTATCTAAAAACCCATTAGTATGGTCTGAAACCCCCTAGATTGAAAGGTACACTAGAAAATGCACAAGACCAGGATAGAAGAGAGTTAATAGGCTAAAAATTAGAAAAGGTGATAACAAGATAAGTTTAAAGGGTTGAAATTTGAAATTTTTCATGCATTACACTGAGCCCAAAGGGTATCTGAGGATGTGTTTGTTTAGTTTTGGATATGACTAGATGTGCATAATCATGGATCTTACATGGGAATGGCTCTTGAGAGCTAAAACAGGGCAAGCTTGATTAAACTTGAGAGGATTAATGATTTCTTTGATTAATTATCACTTTTGTTGAATGGTTTCATGTTAGTCGAGCATGGTGAAACAATATAAAGAGTTGGAAGGAGAAAATGGAAGCAAAAAGTCCAAATTTGTGCTTGATTTGGAATTAGGACACTTAAAGCTAGTGAGAGGAATAGAGTGGAAGTATGAGAAAATGAGGTTTTACAAGAAAATGAGTCATTTTAACAGTTGATTGGGCTTGTGTACAAAATGTGAGAGTAGGATATGGGGGTTGGAAGGGTAATTTTTAGGTTGATTGTGCCATTTTTGCATATTTGAGCCTATAGAGCTTGTTGTAAATACTTCTAAAAACAAGATATTAGTGAAATTGGTTGTTATGAGTTGATGAATGCATGCAAATGTGTTGGAGCTCTACATCACCTCATGATGTTTCAAATCCTTCATAGACCTCATGATGACCATTCCCTTGATTATTTGAATTGATAAAAACTTACATATGTGTTTTGATTTATTATGTGTTATAAGGAATTGCATGAGTCCATATATTCGAGAAATTGTTTCTACCTTTGGGAGTTGTGAGGTTTAAAATATATAGTTTTGACACATCTAAAACTCCTAAAAATGTCAATAACCAATCAAGAAGACCCAAAAACCTAAACAATGACTATATTCTTTCACAAAATAGATATCGATTGTAGAATTTAAACCCTAAAAGCTTTAGGCTGAATGTTGAAATCTTAAAAAATACCTATGTATTGACTAGATTAGAATATGAAAAAATATCTTCTAAACCGTGATAGATGGAGCTGTGAGACTAGTTCCATAAGGTGCAGAGTGACCCTAACTTCTTATATTTACTAAAATAAATTTAAAGTATAAGTTTTTCTTTTATTAATCTTTATACTTTATTATTTATTAATAATAAAGTATAAAGATTAATAAAAGAAAAACTTATACTTAAACCATTTATTTTAGTAAATATATCCCTCCCACAAGCACATATACCACATAGTAAATAGGAACATGATCACGTTATAACGCACTCATGTTTTAGGCTTGGTAATTACTAACCCTAGAAATTCATAACATGCTCGCGCTTTCGCAAAACATGTTCATGTTTCACTTAAAATAAAAAATGTGTCCACTTTTTGGCCCCTCATCTCCGTGCACTTGCCTTGTGATCAAATGCCATTAGTTGAGATAAAATAATTGGATTAGCTCTTGATAAGTTATAATCAGATATATATAGGTAAATTTGTAGAGAATTGACTATATATTAGGAGTATTTTTTTGTTATTTTATCATCTAATGTTGTTAATTGATACATTTTGACCAAATTAGGCCCCAATTGTGTGTGATTCAATACACATAGGTAGATTCGGGGAAATAAGTACCATTTATTATTATTTCATGATTATATGTCATTATTTTAGGATGATTGACCAAATTAGGCTTCTATTAGGTACTATCGTGTACATTTTGGAAAAAATATGCACATTTGAGCATATACTAAGGTAGATTTGGGGAAAAACATGGACATTTGAGCACCATTTTTAATTATTTTGTGACAAAATGTCATTATTTGATATTTTTACAGATTAGGCCATGATTACATTTAATCGAATAGATGTGGGTATATTTTTCTAAATTTGGGAATATATGAGCACATATGCCATTGTTTCATGATTAAATGTTGTTTTTTGAGTGTAAATGATTGAATAAGGTCTCAATTAGGTGATTTTATATACATTCTAGTAGATTTAGAGAAATCATGCATGTTTGAGAACCATTTTTCTTTATTTAGTGATTGAATGATGTTAATTGTGAAAATTTGACTAGATCGAGGCCTTGATTAGGTGTGATTAAATACATGATGGTAGATCTAGGGAAAAGCGGGAGTATATGAGATATGTTTGTCATTTTTTCATGATCAAATGTCATTATTATAATGAAATTGATTGAATTACTATCACATTAAGTACATTTAGGTACATTAGAGTAGAGTTGGGGAAAATTAGGCATGTTTGAGCACCATTTATTGTTAGTTTATTTGTATGGTCCTAGCCCCATATATAGATATTGAGATTAAGGTCCATCTCCTAGCTATATAGAGTAGGTATACTTGTCCACTACATAAACTCGACTATATACTCTGAGAGGGTCGGCCCTATATAAAGATATGGGGAGGCCACACACACACACACTTGAGAGGGGATCAATCAATCACTCATATAAAAAATAGAAATCTATATAGAATTGGTGCATTAATTTAACAAAAATGTACTTTTGTAAAACCGTAATTGCATAGTTATTGACGAAAACAATGAATTACAACTACTAGATACACTAGGACACAAGAAATAAGAAAATAAATATGAAACCCTAAGTGCAAGAGAGAGAGAGAAAAGGACTTAGTTTATTTACACCTGATCCTGAGATGTTACGAACTAGGAAAAATGTTGGTTAGAAAGGGAAGACCATTGTCAATGCTCAGATTAAATTCTCAGTAACTTTCGGATAATGTTGAACTAGGGCGTCTTGATTGTGTTAGTGGTGCCAGAGTCTACTTTTGGGCACCCGTGACTATGAAATTAGTCATGCAATATGATTTTTATAGTGTCGCACGAGTGTCGTTGATAGTCATTGTTGGTCTCATGTATGTCACAATATGATCACCGAGTACACCTGTAACCTACAAAATAAAGCTTCCCCTGAAAAACCCACAATACCGCATCAAATCTAAAAATAAAGATGAAATATGGGGAGTCGATCGACCCAGCGACCACCCAACTAAGTGAACTTACAATGAGTGTTTCACTACATCTCAGAATCCATGTAGTTCTTGTGCGTGTGTGAAAGAATCATGCCTTAGGATTCCCTTGTGTAAGTGCACTTGATAGCGGGCTAGCTAGATGTAGTAATGTAGATAGATGTGTGGATGGAAAAATGAACTTCCCCTTCCTATGAAGTGTATGCAAAAAATATAGTCCCTTGTCCCTTGAATGGATGTTAGATGGATGCCTTTAGTGCTCTTAGATTCCTTTGGATGCAAGTCGGGGTTCACCTTAAGACCCCCTCTAAAATATTATTATAGAATGGGTTGCGAATCTCGAAATAGACTTTCGAAAAAATGGTTAATATCCAAAAAGGATTCACAAAAAAAGACTAGAAAAAGACATAACCGTATAAATGCCCGGTTGAAGTACGACAAGATGAAAATGAGTGGATGCACAAATATCGAGATGAATGTCCTGGCATTTTTGCATGAAGACACCCAAATTCTAAATAAAACCATATATCTGTGTACATAGATGCCTTGTTGCTAATGCAATCAAAGTAATTTGGACATGTAGACACCCGACAACATGTGCAACTAGGTGGTTACACATACTGACGCCCGACCGCATGTCTAAGGCATCTGCACATATAACCAAACATATGTAATATTCAACTCGGATTCGGGTGTCCGGAGTAGCCATGTGTTTGGAGTAAGCAACCATGCATCCTGGAATTGTTGGGCATCTAGTGCAAATAACCGGGCCTCTAGAATATGTTGTTAGGTTATGTGTTTGGCTTATGATGTTGTTGAAAGAAAATCTCTATGCTCGATATGTATATGTTGGTGTATGTAACCGATGCATTGGGGTGATTATATGTATATATGAAATTTATTATAAACACTAGGCGAGCCGACCCACCAAACTAACTTGCACCCAAAAATATTAGGTGAAATGTTTCTCTAAATAACTCTTAAATCACCAAATCCAAATTTCAAAAATGTAAATATTCATGAATTAGCGAAGAATCACCACTAAAATTTTCTACGATGCAAGATTAGGTGAGGATAATAGATTCTTAGAGCTTGGTCATTTATTTTGGTCACATAGCTTTGTATTTATATGATTCCCTTGGTTGAATTTTGTAATTGAAAATTGGAAGGCCGACCCATAAGAAAAGAAGATTCCCAAATGATAAAAGATACCCAAACGAAGTGAGTAAGATAGAAAAGGGTCGGGGAGCCCAGGCTGGGGACGAGGGCACACAGGAACCGGTGTCTTGGCTAGATGTTGGTGTCCGGAGTCATAAAATATGAAACCGTTAAGTATCGACTAGGCTATAGGGTGTATAAGACCGAGAAAGAAGACAAGAAACAAAACAAAAGAGCCAAATACAATAAATCAATTACTAGTTTTTATTAGGTAAACTAAGGTTAATTATGCATTGTATTACCTTAGGTAATTTAAAATTCATTAATGTAATTAGTTATTGATTGATTATTGAATGGTTATGATTTTATAACCATAATATTTGGATTATTATAATCCCGTAGCTTTATTTGTTTCATTAGTTGGAACAATCATTTGTTTGTATTATTGTTGGATGTGTATTATGTTGCATAGTTGCAACCGCAAATTTGTTTGTACATGACTGTACAATATCTATAAATATTATAGTCATTCATTCTGTGATTGAGTTTTTTTAATATTAATAAATTAATCAAGCTTCCATCCTTGTTCGTTATTTTCATTTGGTACGAAACGAGTTAATATGGACATGTGAGCAATGAAGGCATGGAAAGAGAGAGGAGAAGAGATAATGGAGCTTGGAGAAGCAATTTGATAGCCTTTGTAGCCTCATGCAACTTCCTAGCCCCATCCTCGCCTCCCAATAACCTCTTGTTCATTCGAGGTGTTTGGAATGCAAATTTTTTTGCATTGGTGCCCCTGCACTGTGAAATATTTTTCTGCGAGAAAAGAAATTAAAAAAAAATAAAATTTTCCCCAACCATGGGTTTTACCTCTAAATCTAGAGGTCATGATTAATCTTTGCTAAACTAGCAAAATGTCAATTTTGAAGGATTCGTGCCTTTTTTTGGAGGATCGAGTTGTCGTAGAGCTTCCCATCGAGATGTTTAGCCCTACACCTCCGGTCAAGCTAAAGGTCAAAGCAGATTCTCCCTCCCCACGGTGGCTAAGCTTGCCACACAAAGGCCACATAAACCACTCCACCGAGCCATTCGACTAAGTCTCCAAGCATCAAGCTCCTGTGAGTTTTGTAATGAGTTCTCCTTCTAGCTCATGGCATAGGCAAGGTGAATCGAGAATTTGTCGAACCATGCATCAATAATCTTCTGCAGCCGAGTTACATTGACTTAGATCGAATGATCCCACCATCGAATCCAATCCTCTCAACATCTAAACAACTGATTCGAGTTCTTGGTCATTTCTACAAAGGTCGAGTTGTGTTTCGTTCACAACAAGTGCATATCCACATAACAATCCCACGAAGGAAATATAACAATGGCAAAGTCATTACCTGCAACAAAACTAACACATGTTGAACCCCTGAGTCATCCATTCAATATCCTACAAACAATAGAAAGTGGTGAAATCATTGAAGTGGCCAAGTCAGGCCAAACAGTGATTGAGCTCCCTGCAAATCAGAGCCACAATCACAATACAAAGACCGTGAACATACTCAATTTGATCGACATGCAACATAACAAGAAATGGTGGATAAAACTATAAGGCATTGTGTAAATCAATAGAGGAGATACTTTGCAAAACAAATACATTGAAAAGAGTCAGATCCGAAGTTCAAGAAGAACCCTAAACCACCTACACCTCCTCCCATCCATGTGGACATCACACATCTACACTTAAAATTAAAAAAATTATACACAGAGAGCCATATTGAGTCTTTGGAGGCTACCGGGGCCCCATGCAAAATTAAAAAACAATTGCATATTATTCAAATTTTTTCAACATACCGAATGTAATTGTATATTTCAAGTATATTGTACTAATTTTCATGTTGTCATATTCAACCGCAAATCATCAGAAGCGCTTTAAAATTGGTAGATGTTTTTAATAAAAAAATCAAATTTTGGTTCTATATCATTCACGAGATCTTCAGATCTCTTTCATAGCATTCGGTATAAACGATTGCCTGCGGGAAGTGCTTATGGGTAAAGCCGTCACAACTACTACTATAGTTAACACCTAATATAGCTGCAACAACGTCGTTTGGGAATCAACCATTTAAATTGATGGGGAGTAATAAGGACACTATGTGCACACTTTGAGAAATCCCATCCATCTATGAATGACTACACGAATTAAATCTAGACACGAAATTATCTGAGTATATAGCGAAGTTATGAGTGCGTATGAGGATATTTCTTTGAGCCGGTGTCAATAATCACACAAACCCCTTTCAATACTTGTCTTGGTACCATGTATTAGATTCTTTTACATACGTTAACACCTCTTTCTCATACGGCCAAGTATATAAAAAGGTTGAGCTTCTTCCACATACTAACGGGTGTATCGGAAGGCCACGTATATAGAAAGGTTTGGTATATCGGATTGACGGTATATAGATTGGGAGACCATATACCTGGAGTGATAAGAGCCTTACCCTTTTTCAGTTGATTCTGTAAAATGGGCACCAACGCATCCAAATTATTTCTTCCATATTCTCAAATTCTAAGAGGAAATAACTACGCAACATGGAAGAAAAAATCAAGACACAACTTGAGTTTGAAGAGATTTGGAATGTTGTGGATGGTTCTGTAACTAGATCAGCAACTAATACAACTCAACAATGACAGTTTGATAGATCCAATCAAAAGGCCAAGCTGATAATCTTATTTACAGTGTTTGATGACATGCAACCCCACATTTGTGATGCCAAAACAACCAAAGAAGCGTGTGTAAATTAAGCACATTGTACGAGGCCAAGAACAAGAAATTGAATTTGTAGAGTCATTTACACACACTAAAGTTCAAACAAAATGAGAAAATATAAGCTTTCTTAAGAAGAGTTGTAGAATTGAGGGCTTCACTTCTAGCCCTGGGAGAGGAGGTCACTGATGAAGCTCTCGTTCCCATTGTTCTTAGAGCACTCCCTCCTTCATACCAATTTTTTGTAACAACACTATACTTGTCGGATCAGACAATTTCTTTTGACAAGTTAGTAAATCTACTGCAACAAGAAGAAGTTATGTACAACAAAGATGATGAAGAGGAGTAGGCACTTTCTTCTCATCATAAATGGAAAGGAAAAGGAAAAGGAAAACCTAATTCCTCTCAAAATTCCCAAACATAGCATCAACATGGGGACAAACAGAATAAGAATAAATGTCCTATTTGCAAGAGAGGACATGATATAAAATATTGTTGGTTCAATACCTATAAGAAAGGTTCATCAAGTCATTTTGGACCTCAAAATCAACAATCTCACAAGGGAAATTCTAACTATAATCAAGGCGTAAGAAGGGGAACTGGTGAAGAAAACCCCATCAACAAGGAAATATAGTTGAGTAAGAAGAACATTCAAATAATGAATACTTCTTGTACATTGCTCGATCAAGTGAACCTTCCACATCTTCTAGTGATATTTGGTATGTTGATTCGGGAGCCACTCGACACATGACCAAGAATAGAGATTGGTTTACTACAATGAGGGACATGCCTTCGAAAAATCATGTTTCATTAGGTGATGATTCTTCATACACTGTATAGGGGATTGGGAACATTTCTCTACCTCTTGGTTCATGCAATTGTAGACTCTCAGATGTTTTATATGTCCTTGGGTTAACAAAAAATTTACTATCTGTAAGTCAGCTTCTAGATCACAATTTAAAGATTGAATTTGATAGTCATTCCGGTAAGAAAATGTGTTTAATTCGAGATAAATCACGAGGCTCGAAAATTGTTGCAAAAGCCTCTAATGTGGGACATATGTTCCAACTTGATTTTGTCCACAAAGATGATCAGGCACTTGTGGCTAAGAATTCTACCTCCGCATAGTTGTGGCATCGGAGACTTGGTCACATCAATTTCAAATATCTCAAAACACTTCGCTAGTATAACATGGTAAAAGGATTGCCATCTCTCCAAAAGGATACAAATAAGTTTCCTCACTACCTAGCAGGTAAACAACACAGAGATTCATTCCAGAAGAGTACTTATCGAGCTCATGGTAAGCTTGATCTGGTTCATATCGATCTTTGTGGTCTGATGCAACCGAGTCATTCTGGATTTCAGTACTTCATGCTTTGTGTTGATGACTACTCGAGAAAAATGTGGATATATTGTCTTTATAAGAAAAGTGATGCTTTTGAGACCTTCAAGAAGTTCAAAGTGGCTGTAGAGAACAAGACTAGTCGTCATATTAGATCTCTCCACTCAGATCGAGGGGGATTCACCAATAATGAGTTAAAATCCTACCTATAAGCTCATGGTATTCATAAAAATGCATCCTCCACACACACCACTAAAAAATTGTGTTGTTGAGAAAAGAAATCGTACTATCATGGAAATGGTGGGTTACATGATCGATGAATCTAGACTAGTAAGGAAATTTTGGGCGGGAAGAAGAAAATAGTATTGTATATTTATTGAATAGAGTGCCCACAATTGCTCTTGATGGAGTAACACCATATGAAGCATGGTCAAATCGAGAACCATCTTTTGCACACCTCAGAGTATTCAGGTGCACAGAACGCATGCACATACCCAAACAAAATAGAAAGAAGTTGGATATGAAATAACAAAAAATCATCTTCATTGGCTACAATGAAGAGACTCTTGGGTACATATTGATGGATTCGAAGACCAGGAAAGTATACACCACAGAGAGATGTTGAGTTTTTTTAGAAGAAGGAAGCAGAGACTCCTCCTCCTCGGACTCACCTGATGTAGATTTTTCACCTGTTTTAAAAACAAAAGTTGATGTTCCTAATGATGATAGTGATGATGGGGATGATCGAGATAGAACCATGACCCATGGGAGTAGTACAACATATGCCCAAGTGGTATACAAACATGATACGAGATGCAAAATTGGATGCTCCACCGAGATACATCCACCATTGGACCAAGGACTCGTAGTAAAGCACGAGAAGAAGTAAACTTTTCTTTGATGAGTAGAGTCATTGAATCTGATCATCCCTCTACATTCCAAGAAGCCCTACAGTCATAAGCTCGGAAAGATGCCATGGATGCTAACTATCAATCAGTGATGAAAAACAACACTTGGAAACTTGTCAATCTTCCACTGGGAAGAAACCCATTGGTTGTAGATGGATATTCAAAACAAAGTACAAAGAAGATGGGACCATAGACAAGTACAAAGAAAGACTGGTAACAAAGGGGTACACACAAAAATAAGGCATAGACTATGAGGAGACATTTTCTCCCACAACTAAGATCAAAACAATCAAGATGATCTTTGCTCTAGCTGCTCAGTTTGGTTGGAAAGTCCATTAGATGGACATAAAAAGTGCCTTTCTAAATGGATATCTATAAGAAGAATTCTACATGACTCAACTTGAGGGATATGTTGTACCTATTCAAGAAGCAAAGGTATAAAAACTCAAGAAATCTTTGTATGGCCTTAAATAGGCACCCCGAGCTTGGTACATCAAAATTTATGAGCATCTCGTACAACATAGATTTTTCAGAAATCCATACAATCCCAATCTCTACCTCAAAAAGAAAGGGGGTGAGATTGTGATTTTTATTGTCTATGTTAAAGATCTAGTCATCACTGGAATTTCAGTGAAGATGATCGATGCAATGAAGAAAGATCTTAATCGATTGTTCGACATAACAGATCTTGGGTTGATGCATTATTGTCTTGGATTGGAAGTATAACAGAAAGAGAATCACATCTTTGTTTCTAAGTTGAGATATAATAAGAAAATGCTTGAGAAATTTAGGATGATGGACTACATACCTATTGCTACACCTATGGAGAATAGATTGCAGTTATCTCGTTCAGATGCATCTCCTATTGTAAATGCAACTCTCTATCGACATTTGATTGGGAGTCTCATTTACCTAACCTACACTAGACCAGATATCAACTTTGCAGTGAGATATCCATCTAGGTTCATGCAGGAACCCGAGTTTTTCATTGGAAGGCAACAAGGTGAATCTTGAGATATCTCAAGGGAACAGTAGATCTTAGTCTAGAATAAAAGAAGAATGATAACTTATTCTTGTCTGGATATTCGGATTTAGATCATGTAAGCAAAATTGATGATATAAAATCCACTTTAGGGTTTGTGTTATTTATGGGATCTGGACCGATATCATGGGGAAGCAAGAAAAAAATTTCATTTTTCGCTCTTCTATAGAAGGTGAGTATCGTTCTATAGGTGAAGCTATCTACGAAGTGATATGGCTACGTCGCATACTTGAAGAACTTGGAATACCATAGTGTAAACCAACCACCTTGTATGTTGATAATGAAGGTGTTCTCAAAATTATTCACAATCTAATTTTTCATGAAATAAAAAAGCACATTAAATGCAAGGTACATTTTATACGTAAGCATGTCTTGAAACACAATATACAACTTCAATTTTCCCAACATCGAACAACAAGCAAATATCTTCACAAAGTCACTTGCACGTGACAAGTTCAGTTTTTTTCAGAGAGTTCCTCTCCACATCACTTGAGGAAATGCAAAATTAAGGGGGGGAATGTTAGGTAAACTAAGGTTAATTATGCATTGTATTACCTTAGGTAATTAATAATTCATTAATGTAATTAGTTATTGATTAATTTTTGAATGGTTATGATTTTATAACCATAATATTTGGATTATTATAATCTCGTAGGTTTATTTGTTTCATTAGTTGGAACAATCATTTGTTTGTATTATTGTTGGATGTATATTCTATTGCATAGTTGCAACCACATATTTGTTTGTACATGACTGTGCAATATCTATAAATATTGCATTCATTCATTATGTAATTGATTTTCCTGAATATTAATAAATTAATCAGGCTTCCTTCCCTATTCGTTATTTTCAGTTTTATCACTTAGGAATCATATGAATGCAAGTATGATTTTGGGGCCTAGAAATGTACCCAAGTGCGTGATTTTGTGTCTACATTTCCCCACTTTATGTTGTTGAATGAATAATTGATAACATAAAGTAGATAAGAGATGCGTACCTAATAACCATGTAGAGTGTGATGGCGATAGCATGCCAAAGAGATAAGTGAAAGCGTGAAGTGATAAAAATGAAGTGTGGAAGCTAAGAAAGAGGAAGTGACCCTAGGGGTGAAATGTATGGTATTGTACCTATTGTTATGCTTAATGTAGGGTTGCTTCTTGTTGTGTATTAAGGATGGACCTGCAAAAGAAGAGTGAAAGAGTAGTCAAAGTCATGTATTATGAAAAATTGTAAAATTATGTAAAAGTATGTAAAAGTATGTAAAAAGAAAGTGTGCACCTGATGTATAGAAGTGTAAAGGATAGAAAATGTCCTAAAAATGTTGTGTAGAGCGAGTTTTTGGGCAATCTCACTCCAAGAGTGAGTTTTTAGGGTGATCTCATGCAAGAACAATTTTTTTGGGTGATCTCATGCTAAGTGTGAGTTTTTGGGAGATCTCATGCCAGGGTAGAATATTTTTAGGGAGAGAGGTCTAGTGTTACTCTCCTTCCATGACTACTTCCTGATTATACGCCAATGCAGATGGTGTGATCTTGTTTTGTTTTGAGTTGTAATGTATTAGTTCGGAATGAAATGGAGATAAAATGCATTCTACTTATTGGAGGATTTTCCTGTACTATGAAATTGCTTTGTGAATTGTGTTGATCCGATAAAGTAGTTGTATCTACCCCCAAGACATAGGCACCCAACAGATGTCAGGAGCACCCAAGTGCTAGTGTCTATTTTTCGCACCTGGAGCCTAGGTGAACTGAGGACCTAAGTCAGATTATGGGCCGTTTCTATAATTGTATTATGTTTTGTTCATGCATTGTGCATATATGAACTATAGCTTTGAGATGATGTATGGGATGACTGATTTACCCAATGTATGCCCCCTCATTTGGGGTGCATGCAACGTCACTAAGAGTATGTGCCCCAAAAGAGAGGCCCTGATGTTAAACTGAACTATAACCCTGCAGAGGGGATGTGCATGGTAGAAACTAAGGCACATGAAAACAAAGTGGCTAAATAGATGTGTTAGTGCAATCGAAGCTAGTATGAAAGTATAAGAAAATGCACTAAACAAGTAAAAAGACAAGATAGACCATGAAAATTTGGTTTCATACATGTGACATTGCTCACAATGTTACAAGACGGTCAGGGCCGAAATGGCCAAAACCATACAAGACATGGGGCATATTCAACAAATAATGCCATATAATAAAAAAATAGTGTCAACCAAGATGTAACAAAAACCTTGGTGGTAAATAGTCCTCAAGGAAAGCACTACACATGAAGCACATGTTAGCATGTTATAAATATAAGGTGTATGTCAAAGTGTGTATAGGTCAATTAAAACTAGTGTGCTAATCGGGGAAAATTTTAAGGGTCCCTCTAGAAAAAATCCTTAGAAAATATTTGCTGAATTTGTGAATATCACGATATCACTATTAAATGCTACGAGATGGTAGCTTTTTTATATGCTATTGGTCGGTAGCATATTTTTATGCTAGCAGCGGAAAACATATAGTATGTTGTTGTCAAGTCAGTAACATAAAAATGTTGTCGACCGATAGCATTTTTTATGTTATTGACTGACAACATATAATATGATGTCAGTTGATAGCATAAAAACATGCTCGAATGACTAAATTTAGGCAAATTTTACGAATTTATATTTCTTTGGAATGGTGAATAAACCTCTAAAATTAACTTGTACCCAGAAAATTTTGGTGAATTGGTCCTAACATCCAAAAAATAGCTAATTTCAAATTTCAAAAACTTGAATATTCGTGAATTAACAAATATTCACCAATAAAATATTACCCGGTGCTAATAAGAATAGGAAGTAGTAAAGAATGAAACAATAACACCCGTAATGTGTGCAAAATTATATGTCCTAAGAGCCTTAGTGGGATTAGTAAGAGGTACAATGCCAAGCATCATTGCTATGTGTAAAGATCTGTAAGAAGTTTACATTCACAACTAAAGACCAAGTGAATGTGCATGTGTATATAGAAAATATATTGACATACTAAGTATCTGTCTAGCATGGAAAACAAAGTGTACATGTAAGTATAAACAAGCAAGAGTAAATGCAACCAAGATATGTAGTATGCTATGTATGAGTGAGATGGAATGGTATGCAATGTGAATGTGATAGGAGCAGCATGCCCCCAGTGAATGTGGATGAGTATGATATGAGGTTCATTTATAAAATATCCCTCAACAATCAAGAATGAACTATATAACAAGATTTTGTCATCGGGAAATGGTTTGACAATAGATGTTAGAAAGATGGATCATGAAGTGCAAAGTGTGAAGTGTTAAAATGGTGAGGTTCATTTCAGAATTAGACCCTCAACAGTTGAGTATGAACCGTGGAACTAGATTCCGTCATAGTGTACTATGGTGTGCGAGAATGGAATGATAGAAATATGGATCGTGAAGCGTGAAGCATGAAATGTGTGGTGTGTGAGGTTCATGGATGTAGTATGCCATCAATAGTCAAGTGTGAACCTTAGCACAAGAGTGTCATGCCCCCCCAAGTTTGTAAGAGATGAATATCTATAATAGTGTTTGAAATGTGTCCCAACCATCAATGCAAGGAATAGTTTCCTTGAAAAAAGTGATTGGTTGCTGAATTGGAGAGTGGATAGGGAGCCTGAATGGTTGTGGTGTATTTGGGATTGATAACAATGTAAAAGACTTGATAGAAACGAAGATGAAATGATTTTGAGAGATGGTTGCTTAGTTTGACTTGGTAATGATGTAGAAGACTTGAGAGGAGGAGGGGTTGGATTTATTTTTAGAGGAAGTTTCTTAGGAGGATCTTGAATTATTTTAAAAGGAACATTTGTAACGATGGTATGATGCTTGTTAGACATAGATGGATCAGATTTAGGAATCTAGTGAGATGTAGCAATTAGAGATGAACGTGCAACATCATTTTGTGTAGCAAATGAGATGAGACCATAATGATTAACGGGTTTACTATTTCATTTAAGAGCATAAAAATCATTGTCATTATGTCCATTAATTCGATGCTAATTGTAATATGGATAACCTTGATATTTTGCAAGCTGATAAGGAGGATAACAATGAGTAGATGGAAATTTGATCAATTGATGAGTGAGGAGCTGCAAAAGAATATCTTGTTTCTTAGCATTGAAATCAAATTTGAGAGGTGTGTGGTAATGGTAAGACTTAAAGCTCACCGACATGAGCACATGTAGAAGAAGAACAAGCATGTGATTCAAAAGCATCCTTGAGATCTTGGATTTTAGATTTTAGAGATGTAATCGTTACATATATAACCTGAATTTTGTCTTGAAATAAGGAAAGAAAATCTTGAATTGACTCAAATATGGGTTGATTGGATGGAGGAATAGGAAAAATAGAGTCATCGAGATAGGCGATTGAAGATGTAACTTACTTGAGCGGGTTATGCGTTACGAGGAAGATACATAGTGTCTAGGGTTTTTGAAGAACCACTTTGCAATTGTGATGGATTTGAAGAAAATATTGCAAATAAATTTATGGAATTTTAGGAGTCATGAGAAAAGGAAAATGAGGATCCATGAGTATTCGAATAATTGTCCAAATGATTGATAAAATTGTAGTTTTGTAAAACCCTAATTATAGAGTAACTAATGGAAATAATGAAGTACAATTGTTAGATACACTATGACACAAGAAATAAGAAAATAAATATGAAACCTTAAGTGCAAGAGAGAGAAAAGGACTTAGCTGATTTACACCGATATTGAGATGTTCTAAACTAGGAAAACTACTAAACAAAAAGGGGATATCGTTGTTAATGCTTAAATTAAATTCTGCAACTATCATATAAGGCTAAACTAGGGTACCTAAACCGGGTCGGGGCACTAGATTATTCTTTTTGGCACTCATGATTTGCTAAACCGGTCGAATTTGATTCTTTTGGTGTCACACAAGTGTCGTTATTGCTCACATGTATGTCATGATATGATTTTTGAATACACCTATAACCTACAAAACATAACTTCACCGCAAAACCCACAATACCACATCAAATTAAAAAAAAAAAAAAAAAGATGCAATTTGGGGAGTCGACTGATCCCAATGGTCACTGACTGAGTGAACTTATGACTGAGCCTTTTACTACATCTTAAGACTCCATGTAGTTCTTGTGTGTGATAAAGAATCGTGCCCTAGGATGCCCTTGTGTAAATGCACTTTATAGTAGGTTAGCTAGATGTAGCAATGTAGATAGATGTGTGGATGGTAAAATGAACATCCCCTTGCTATGATGTGTATACAGAAAATTCAATCCCTTGTCCCTTGAATGGATGTCTTTAGTGCTCTTAGATTCCTTTGGATGTAAGCTTAGGTGATGATAATAGATGCTTAGAGCTTGGTCCTTTATTTTGGTCACATAGCTTTGTATTTATATGATTCCCTTGATTGAATTTCATAATTGACAATTGGAAGGCCGAACCATATGAAAATAAGATGCCCAAATGATAAAAGAGACCCAAAAGAAGCGAGTAAGATAGAAATGGGTCAGGGATGCCCTGAGAGGGTATGAGGGCACCTAAGCGCCGGTGTCCGGAGTCATAAAAGATGAACAAGTAAAGTACCGACTGGGCTATAGGGTGTAAAATATCGGAAAGAAGACAAGAAATAAAGCATAGAGGCCAAAGATAGTCATCAATTACTAGTTTTCTTGCTTATGAATCATATGAATGCAAGTATGCTTTTAGGACCTAGAAATTTACCCAAGTCTCGTGATTTTGTATCGCACACATAAATGAATGACATGATTGAATCCATCTATCTATACTAGTGCACAACTCATTCTCCCATATATAGATAGGGGCCCCATATATATAGAGAGCCTCTCCTCCTACCATATATATGGGCATGGGCACACTGATTCTCTATATGCCCCTATATATTCCTATATATAGAAGGCCCCCACAAATGGCCACCCTATAGAATATGTCTATATGCATGATCAAATGTCATTATTTGAGAAAAATTGACTAGGTTAGTTCTTGAGTAGGTGCGATTAAATACATGAAAGTAGATTTAGGAGAAATTGGTATATATGAGAACTATTTGGTGTTATTTTGTTATTATTTGAGAAATTCTGACTAGATTAAGGCTTGATTAGGGATGGTTATATAGATGTAGGTAGATTTTGAGAATAATGGGCAATATGAGCACCATTTTCATTATTTCATGATCAAATCTCATTATTTTTACAAAATTAATTGAATTAGTCCTTGATCAGGTTGTATCATGTCACTTGTGTACAAGAAGATATTATTAGGAAAATTAGACATGTATTACAACTATTTTTCATTTGTTTCATGCTGAAATGTTATTATATAAGCATATGTGATAGAATTATGGCGTTATTAAGTGTCATTGGTGTGTTCATATAAAATTTGCAAAGCTAATTGAAATAGACTAACACCTAGTAGTCTAAAAGCTAAGCTAAAATCTACCATAAAACCATCATGATCATAGCTTATTGGAATGCTAAAATGAAATTAACATGAAATCAATCATCTAACTACAAACATTCCTACTAAGTATGTATGATTTCCTTTAAAATGTGAACCTATGAAGATCACAAGCAATCAAATTTGTGTTGCTTCAAGATGATGAAAGAATCTCACTAAGAAATGGCTACAAGGCCATGTTTAGATCTTTCTTTACTAATCAAGCATGAAGGAATGGATGCAAGAGATGAAAAAACTATTCCAAATCAATGGAGAAGGATCTTAATCATATGTATTATGATAATACTAACAAAAGTATGGTGTAGGTGTGAAAGAAATGAGCTTGGTC
The DNA here is from genome assembly GCA_018340775.1 of Taxus wallichiana var. yunnanensis. Classification (NCBI taxonomy): domain Eukaryota; kingdom Viridiplantae; phylum Streptophyta; class Pinopsida; order Cupressales; family Taxaceae; genus Taxus; species Taxus wallichiana. The sequence goes on from CM031239.1 coordinate 171,952,627, forward strand.
CTTTATATAGCTTTCCCATTTGGAAAATATTGAATCCCAATGAATGTGGGATAAAGGATAAAGTAGATTTAGACTTGTTAAGCATGCTTAGAAGAATTAACAAGTGATTAGCAACTCATGGGAGTTGGAGGGTGCTTTAATTAATCAACTAGGATTAATTAATAGGCTAGAATAAGATTTTTAGGTTATTTGGAGGTGATTTAGGAGGAATTTTATATGATTTGAAGCATTTAAAATTGGAATTTATCTAATAAAAGGGTTTATTGATTAAATGCATTGTTGCAAAGGCTTAATGAACTAATAATAGTTAATTAATTGATTTGAATAGGATTATAACTAACGGCGACGTTAAATGGCATCTAGAATGTGATAGAGACTAGTTAATTAATGAAGCATTGTTAATTGAACAAAATAGAAGGAAACATTAGTTAATTAGCGAGAAATGACTAATTATATTGGAAATGATGAGATAGAGGATAATTAGTACAATTTTAGCAATAAAACTACGAAGTGTATTTTAGGTGTCTATAATTGGATATATATAAAAGTAAACTTGGAGAAAAGCGGGAACTTATGAGAACTATTTGTCATTATTTCATGAATAAATTTCATTTTTGAGGACACTTAACTAGACTAAGCTCTAATTACATACAATTAGATAGTTGTAGGTATATAAAGGGGAAAATGGGCATATATGAGCACCATTTGTTGTTATCTTGTTATCAAATGTCATTATTTGAGAAAATTTGTTTAAATTAGGTACAATTAGATAGATGTAGTTATATTAAAGGGAAATTGGGCATATATATGAGCACCATTTGTTGTTATTTTATGATCAAATGTTGTTATTTGAAAAAAATTACTAAATTAGGCCATGGTTAGGTGTTATCATGTACATGAAGGTATATTAGCATTAACTTAGGCATGTTAAAGCACCATTTTATGATTTTATGAACAAATGTTGTAATTTGGAAAAATTGACTTAATTAGGTCCCTAATAAAGTGTAAATAAATAAATTGGACATATATAGAGCACCACTTGTCATTATTTCATGAGTGAATGATGTTATTTATGAAACTTTTATTAAATAAGGATTTGATCCAGTGTGGGGAAATTTAGGTATATGAAATTTTTTTGTCACTATATGGGCATGTGCATGGAGATGGGGGACAAAAAAGTGGCAAAAAATCTACCTTTTGGTCATTTTGACCATAACGTGCTCATGTTATGGCTCAATCACGTTATAATGTGATAGCGAAAAAATCTCACGTTATAATGTTAGCACATTATGGTTGATTTTCCAAGTCGTAATGCACTCGCGTTATAACGTGAGAACATTATAACATGAGTTTGTTATAACATGAGTGTGTTGTAATGCGATCATGTTATGGTTTTAAAAAAAAGTCATGGGTGAGATATTACAAACATTTTACCAAGCCAAAAAAATGCTATTGTGTAAAAAAACGTGAGTGGGAAAAAGTCAAGAGCAATTTTGAAGGTCAAAACTTACCCGTTGATCGAATCAACCATGGTGAAGAGTCCAGAAGGTGAGTTCTAGTTGATTTTAGGGTAATTTTTGTTATTAAACTAATTTTTCTTACATTGTTCCTTATTTATTTTTAATTTTATTTTCAGAGGATGCAATAGCTTCACTTAAAATCCCGCATTCACCCGTAGACTAGGGTGAATAAAATATATATGAAACACCTCCTTCAATTCGAAGACAACCTCCTAATACCAAATAAAACATTTTAGGGGAGATTGAGAATAATAAATTTCAAATTAACGGTTTAATAAATACCCTAAGAAACACCAATGCCATGAATACCCATCGCCAAAATCTTGTTCATCATTAAAGTCATTAATATCTAATATTAATAATGTGGTGGGTCAAATAAACACATGGGAGGGTTACAAAACTAATTGTCACAATTTTTATACAACACAATTATCTTATGTTGTGGTAAAGAAAACAAATTCACTAAAGACAAGTTGTGTGCTTTGTTCACTGACCCCAAAACTAATGCACCCTTACTATTGAGTTGTAGAAGATTCCCAATCCACCGATGTAACTATTAACCATTTAACCTACCTTGAAGAAAATATGTCAGACAAATTTTTTAGAAATCCTTTGTACAATGAATTTCTCCAAGGCCCAAAATCTGAAATTTTTGATCTTCGGACTTCAGAGATTTTCATCTTTCGGAGTTTTATTGCTCGAATTTGGGGTTGCTTTTTTGACTCTGAAGTCTGAAACCCGAAAGTCCAAAATTTGGACTTTCGGGCTTTCGGGTTTCAAAACTTTTGGCCCCATTTTGTTTAAATCCCTTAGGACTTCCAAAGTCTGAAATCCCAAAGTTTGAAAATTTAGACTTTCAAAATTTCAGGTTTTCGGAAGTCTCAGTCATTTTTAGGATTTTTACTTTCGAACTTCAAGTCTGAAAGTCTGAATTTTTGGACTTTTAGGTTTGAAAATTTTCATTGCCAATTCACTTTTTCGTCTCCCAATCTCCAAAGTCCGAAACCTCAAAATTCTGAATTTTGGAAGTCCTCTGCGCAATTAATTTTTCACCTACCTCCGTACGGATCGGATTTCGCCATTAATATCGGGTTTTCTATTTAAACTCATTTTTTACTTGTCATTTTTACCTAACACTTTTTCTCTAACATTTGTTTTTTGTACTTTGCGACGTATTTTTCAAGGTATGGTAATTTTTATTTTCTTTTTGGTTTAAGGTCTTTTCCTTTGTTTCCTTCTCATTTTGTTTTCCTTTTGGTCTCCCTCTGTGTTTTTTTGAAATGTCAAACCCTTGGTTCACCATGTTTTGCATTTCAAGTTTCTTTAGGTATTTAGAGTTGTTCAAAGGATCCTCTCGAGTTTCCCATACTTCTTCTCAACAATTCTCATTTTTAAGGTTTGGGAACTTGTATTGTTCAAAAAAAATCTTGTCCCTCTCTTTTTGGAGGTTTTCTTTTCGGAACTTCTGGCTTTGGAGAACTCCTTCGGAGAAACTTTTTCGGAAACTTTTTCAGAGATTTCTTTAAGATATTTCCTTTCAAAATTTTCTTTTGGAGAAACTTTTTGGGAATTTTTTTTGGAACTTTTGGCTTCAGAGATTAAATTTGGAGAAATTTTTGGAACTTTTCAGTTCAGGCGATTCTTTTCGAAACTTTTCAGTTTGGGACTTCAAAAGTTTTTCTTTCAAGTTTTCGAAATTTCTCCAACTTCACTTCCAAAACATAGGGCTTGATGTCTGCTTCCACTTCAAAGGGAAAAGAGAAGATGAAGTACTCATTTCTTGGGGTTGCTCCTCACTCCTTCCTGTCTTCCGACTTAGGGAATATAGGGGACACCGACCTAGGACAAATTGATTTTCTAGATTTTTGGGAAAGATTAAAGGCTCCAAACAAGAAATCATGGATGCAGGCCATCTACGACAGTGGGCTTGCCCTTGCTGCCAGTTTTCCCACATCCATGCATTGCCCAGAGTTCATTTTAGCTACAACAACCCACTTTGACAAAGACTCCATGTCAGTCAGAGATGATGATGATAAGGTAGTAATCTGTTTGGACCTAGAATTCTTTGAAGATCTACTCAAACTTCCCGACGTTCAATATTATGCCACAATTTTTCCAGAGTTAGTAGTGGAGCATTGGGACAAGAAAGAGGAAGTATGCTCAAAGATCATGATGAAAACTTATCTGGCCAAGAGCTTCACCAAATTACCCAAAACTATGCATCGGTCAGATTTTATTCAGGAGGTCAATGATCTTATTGTGTTACTAAGCGAGTTTCAGGTCTCCCTTCTATAAAGGAATTCCAGGAATGGATGTTTTTGTACATCACTACCATTAAGAAGAACGATGAGTTTATCCAATGGGGGGAGCATATTAGTATCTCCATTTGCTATCAATTGGGTAGAGTGTTAGATATGAACACTTTCTACATGACATCCTTCCTAGTGTATGCTTCTGTTGTTATGGGGGATTTTCTTTGGTTTGAATACTAGAGGTGTTCATAACACTTCCAAAATATATGACTTTTATCCCTAACTCACTCTGGATGAGGGAAGCAGGCATTTCTGTAGAGTCAACGATGCTTTCTTTATTGTCATCCACCACCGTTTCGACAAAGAGTTATACAACTGAAGGATTTCTGATGAAGCCTTCAAGGAGGTGTGGGAATGGGGAGTAATTTACTTTCAGTTTCTTACATTCACCTATATCTAGATTCCAGGTTTTATAGGTGCCCCAAGAAAATTGCCAAGGTGCCCCACTGATAAATAGATTCTATTAGAATTGGTTTGGCTAGTTATTGGATTATCATCGAATCCGAAACAAGCGTCACAAAGTGAGAATGCATTTCCCTATTTCGATTAGTAGGTACTCTTTCCCAAATATTCATAGGGCTAAAAATGTTGATGTAGAAATGGCCGAGGTAACCCTACGAACCTTTCATCTATGGACTAATTTTGATTATTGGGGTAAGTTTGGGGAAACAGTTGGTCCAGTGCCCACGTGCCCCAATTGGAAGATATCTGGATTCATTGTCTTGGGATGAATACATCATGTGACAAAGAGATTATGAAAGATTGACCCTTGATGAGGTTCGGCAGTTTGGCTTGGCCAATGTCCCAAAGGAGGCATAAGATAATGATGAGGTTTTGGATTCATCATACAAGGATGATAATGTTGCCAATCAACCACTGTCATGGATTTATTGGTATGTGGAAGAATGTAATAATACAAAGGAGAGGGCGGGACCCATTCTAAAGAGGACCTTCAGTTAGTTGGCCACCTTGGGAATCTCACCTAAAGGGGAAAATCAACCTACAAATATAGGAGCTCTACCAGTAATAAGCCAACCAACACCCACTAAGGGAAAAATGTTGACTCAAAAGGCTCCTACAATTCCAAAGAAGATTTCATTTATTATTGGTGGCTCATCTCTCTCTAAGGCTTCTACTCCCAAGACCACGTCTCCTACAGTACTTGTGACAAAAGTAGTTGAAGTCAGTGACTCCCCTAGTATCTCCCAAGATCCATCACATCTTCTTCCTCCTCCATTGTCACTTCCAATATCATTTCCTTCCACTTCCACAATCATTTCTTCCTTCCCATCCCCTTCTATGGCCCAAGTATTCTCATCACTTCTAGTTCTATCAGTTGGGGAAAATATTGGGTCACCCATTTCCTCTTCACTTCCTTTAACACTTCCATTTTCTTCAATCACAACCCCCAACATCATTCTGTCAATTCCTATGGCTATCCCTACATCCACGCCATCCATCATTGCTACCTCTGCTCAAATACCAGCCAATATTTCTAGTGATCTTGTTTTAACCAATGTTTTAGGTATTGGATCTGCTGCTCCATCTTCATCAGCTTTAGCCATACCAAAATGGTTGTTTAGGAAAACTCCCAAGAAAAAGAAGAAGGTTCTCTGGGAGATGTTATAGATCTTAGCATATTGGAGCATATGCCCAAGAGACAGGCCAAGAGACCAAGAACCGTGTCAAGTCTGACAGTTAACCCATCTGGAGAACGGGTGATAGAAGTTGCCACCCCGTTGAGGGGAAAACTAAAGAAACAATCACAGCTGCAGATTATCGGATCTCAAAATTCTCATTGGGGAAGGCTACTCATGAAGGAGCCAAGAAAGATGTGCACACTGCTCTTGGGGATCTTTTGGAGAAATATGACAAAGATAAGGCCACCAAAGATGAACTCAAAGCCAAGGTCGAGTAGCTCACTCCATTGCTGCACAAAGTAACCCAACCCAATCCATCCACTGAAGTCTCAAATACTACAGCTATGATGATTTCATCAACAATTGATGATATTTCTTATCACAAGCTCAAGAATCTAGGCCAGAAAGGGAGGCCAGTGAGTGGATGGATGGAGAGAATTCTGCAGGAAGCCAATCCTTTAATCAAGGAAACAATTGAGATATATAATGATTTGTAGGTTGCGAAAACCACCATTTCCAAATTGAATGAGGCCTTTTCTAAAGATTAGAATAATCTAAATTTAAATTTGGCAACATGGAGTGAGATCAGAGAGGCAGATCCCGACTTGCTTCTTCATAAAGAGGTGATCGATGGTGCCTCAAAATTATTTGAATATTAAAAAGCCATGGAATTTTGGTGCCAATTATTACAGGATTTGATTAAGAAATTAGAGGAGAAACGAGTGGAAATCACGGATGCCTTGAATGACATCTCAGAAGAGTTTGATATTTCCAATTGCAAATTTTTCAATGAAAATATCGATGCTCTTCCTAAAGATCAGATTAAAGGAAATTTCAAGGATTTGGTGAAGCGTGACAATGAGGTCACCAAAAATTTCAATAGTGACTCTATTGACCGATTGGTCTTGTGCCAAAATTTCATAGGGAGACTGAAGAAAGTTACGAATAAACTTCGAAGATTGCCAACCAGGATCACAAAGGAGATTAAGATAGGCAGATGTAGTGAATCACTATGCATGTGGGCCTGGAGATGAAGAAATTTAGGGAATTATCAAGTGCTTCATTGAGTATAAGCATCAAATGGTTGTGTGGGAAGGAGGACAACAGAAACTTGTAGGCGAGGAAGGTGTAGCTAAACCAGGCCAAAGCTGAGCGGCCATGAAAGGACAAATCCAAGCTCTGGATCGGTCAAAGTTACAGGTTGATTGATTCAAACCCTTGTAACAAATTAGCTATTTTCATGGGAGCATGTTCCCTTAATTTAATGAAATTTCTATTTTTAGAAAAATGTTAGTTAAGGGCCTAACTGTAATGGCTCAGCCTAAGAATTTATAAATAGTTGATGCTTCAAGTTAGTAGTTTCTCTTCAAGCTTGGAAGAGTGCTTCAGAGATTCTAAGAAACCTTTTAATTATATTCAGAGTTACACCTTGCTATTGGAAATCTGATTTATTGTGTTGAATGGTTAATCAATGTTTACTTTGTGAATTTACAATTCCTTAGTGTGAGTGATTATCTTACCTTTATTTCAGGTTATCTATTTCATGTTGTGAAGGAATAATATGACTATCTTTTATGTCAGTTGTGAAAACCTTATTTTCCTTCTGTATTAAGTTATGTCATCATTATCCCTAGTTGCAGAAATAGATGTTTGACATATGCATGTGTGGTTTCCTCATGATAAATTAATTTTGTGTTGAATCTAATTTAATCTATCCTTATGTATACTCAAGTTTAATGAAGGAACATATGCCCTAGTTTGTGGTATTTTGTACCCTTTCAAGTTGCAATAGGTGAAGGTGGTCAATGATGTAAGCATCGCTCCCACATTAACCCTTCCAGATGTTAAACATCCCTTAATTTGGTGCATCACCACCCTTATAGTTTCATTTCTACAAAATATCTTTCCTTAAAACTCATGAAGATGTTAGCTTAGGATTAGATGGTCATTTTATTACACTAGGAGTAGTAAAGCATTTAGTTTAGGAAGAGGAAGTCGGCCTTCTCTAGAGGTTCACCTTGAGCCCAAGTCCCATAGCTTGAGAGGTGATCCCATGTGTCCCAATCACACTGAACGTCCTGTTCACATTTTGGCCATTCGGAGGGTGCAATGATTTGGTGACAACAAGTAACCATGAGGGGATCAATTTTTTGGGGGGATAGATGGTGGATGGTTTTTGACCAACCACCTTGCAAATTTTGAGGTACCACAATATTTCTTGAGGAAACTCTATTGTGAGTTCATCCTTAATGAAATACTAAACTATTTTGATATTCGAGAGTTCCGGGGGAAAAGGAAAAGGCTTTACATATGATAGATTGGAGCCAAAACATTTACAAAACCAAACACTTAGACCCATTTCTTACCCATCTATTCAACATGTTTTAGTCCCTTCTATTGTGAAGGAGACCATGGAGGTTGAGACACTTGAGTCTATTAGTTCTTTGACACATTCATTGCTTCAACATGGCACCCATCTCTCCTAGGTTGATGAGGTTGGCTCTTCAAGGCATTAGACATCATATAGCATAGTTTTTCATGCTTGTGGGAGTCTAGGCACCTATGTGGTTGAAGAGGATTCTCCAAATCCTAGTGAGGTTGATCCACAACCTAGTGAGACTAATCCACAATTTGGCAAGGTTGCTTCATTATCTATTGAGGTTGCTCCACAAGTTGAGTAGGGTGTTTGATTAGAGGAGACACATCTTGATCCTATGTTAGATACTATCATCATCGTAGATGATCTACTAGATTTAACATTTGGTGTTGACCAACAAGTAATTTTTCATGAAATTAATTGCAATTTAATATATATTTTTCATACTAAATTTTATCGTTAAAAATAATAATCCATTGTGAATGAAAATTAATTATTCATCTGTAGTTTTTATTAACTTTCAGGGTAAAAATACACATCGAATATAACATTCCACTACTTCACATTTGATTGTGAGCACAACAACCCCTCATGTATAAATTTATAATAAATCAATAAATATATTTTGTTAATTTGTTTTCCATATAGAGATGTTATCTTAAAATGACAATTTGATGTTGAACATGAAACCTATGGACCTTCAACATCCAGGGATGTTGGTATGAGTGCGCATGTTGATGAATTTACTAGTATGAGTTTTACTATTTTTAATCATCATACATGAAAATAATGAAATATATTTATGTATACTTATATTTGGATCACCTATAAGATGTATTAGTTGATATGAAATCTCCAAATTAATGTTACTTAAAAAATGGGTTTATACTATAATTATGAATAGAAGGACAATTATACGTTCTTTCATTGAATAAAGTGGGTAAAAATCTTCCATATCTGAATCTAAACCTGCACAAAAGCACACTTGAAAAATGTTAGTTGTTTTTTATTATTAGGGGAACTGGCTCGATCAAATCCCTAACCCTTTTAAGTAGATAAAAGACATTTTATTGATTAAAATGAAAAAAACAATAAATAAAAATAAAAAATATACTTGACTCAAATCGTAGGACAATCGCAATTGCGATTCACCAAAAATCACACATAGATCACAAGCCAATTGTAGTTGGGATTCCTGCATGTGTTGGAATTTTGCAAAAACATTGTATCTATCCTTTGTTCTTCACTTCCATTTCTTCAAAACCTACAAAACCAAGATATGCGAGCAAGAGAGCAAGATAACTCAAGTTTATCTTTTTGCACAAAGAATAAAGAGTTATAATGATGGGGTTGAGTGGTATTTTATAGATTTTGGAGTGCATAGGGGAATGGGACACATATGGGTTCAATGATAGGGTCCATAGTGCATTGGGCATGCACATGTGTAGTTGGGATGAACATAATTAAATGTGAGTGGGTGAGGGTTAGTAAATGACTGGTGAAGTGTCATTTATCTCCATTTTTGTGGGGTTATTTGAGTTTTGTATTATTGTGTTTTATGATTTTTGGGTATTTTTGAATAAAATACCTCATGCACAAGGTGTGTTTTCTAGTGTCTATAATTTAATGTATGTAGATAATGTCATGTAACTTGTATGTGTGTAACTTTTCTTGTTTTCAATTGATGATGTCATTAGAGTATCTTATCGAGATTCGACGATAATTAGATATTGGATTTTCTATGGGCATAACGTCTATTGTGCCTCTTACACATGTATGAGACAATAATGTAATTTTCACAATGAATTGCTTGTATTAAATAACATCATTAAGTATAATTAAATGACATTCATATGTATTCTAATTTTTTTCATCACAATTTCTAGAGGAGGAGGTGACAACTCCTATTCGTGCATCCGCATCGAGGTTGTTTCCCCAAAGTCAATCTTTATAGGCAAAGGATGATTTAAAGGGATCATGAGATTGCAGTAAGTATTTATTTGTAAGTAATGTCATTTTATATTTCATTATTTATATACTAATGTGTATGTTGTTTATTTGTATTAATAGGTGGAGCTACAATCATCCTTTGAGCATAGGAGGTTTGATCGAAAAAGGGACATTCCATTGATGTGATTGGTTCATCTTCCGATGGCCCAAGAGAACCATATTATTTGATGATACCCCATAGTTTAGATGTATACAAATTTTTTTGTATGCCTTCGTGGCATGTAGGCATAGATTTGTATTTTGCTGATGTATATCATTATATGCCTATATTTCTTCTTTTAGACAATAATTTTGTTCAAATGTTGTATGCCATCATGGATTTCCAAAATCAATATAATGTATGAGACAAAAAAATTATTTGTAAACTTGTATAGTGGATAAATCATGCTTTATACCTGTATCTAAGTGGATTAATATGATTGCATGTGTATGTTATTCTAACATGTATTATTAGTGTTAATTTGTTTTAATGTTTTGAACATGAGAATTAAAAAATATATGTAACTAACACACAATTTAGCCATTATTATAATAATTCAATGTCATCAATTATAATCATATAATGTCAATACCCATGTCATCCACTCTCTAGAATCGAACAATTCAAATGAAACATATGTAATTAGACAAAGTAATATTACATTAATTATACTAATTCAAATGTACTAAGAGAGAGAGAGAGAGAGTTAAAACCTTAATTAAGATACTTAAAAAAATTAATTACAATCTTATACTTCTAGCTTGAGCATTTATACTTCCGGATCCGGAACATTCATACTTCCATCTCTCGGACCATTTATACTTCTAGGTAAGAACCATTTATACTTCCATCTTCGAGACCATTCATACTTCTAGATTCAAACCATTCATGATTCCAGCTCCAAACCATGCATGCTTCCATCTTTGAACCATTCATACTTCCAGCTCTAGACCATTTATATTTCTAGTTCCATACCATTTATACTTCCAACTCTAGACCATTTATACTAATTATTTATAAAGAACTTATTATTTCCTTACTCTCGCACACCACAATGTGTTTTTCAGCCAATTACTTCATGCCCTAAGTGTGAGTGGATATTGTAAGCTTAACATGGTATATCTACCAATGGATATAAATATTTCATTACAATGATCTATATCTCAACTCATATGTAGGTGATATCTGTAGATAGCCTAATTCTACCATTCTCCTAAATCAATTAATCTCCCCATTCCATTTCCCACAAAAATCCACATCAAATGAATCAATGTTAGTTGATTAATTAATCCCTTTCAATCCCTAATTAAACCTAATCCTCCTCACATGATAAATATGCTCCATGTCCCCCACTTGTGAATTTAATATTTGAATTTAATTCATGTCCATCCCTCATGTCCCCAACTCACTTAATCATGCTTAGTTTCCAAAACCATGATTGACCAAAATCCTCGAATTAATCCCACTCTCATGATAGAAATAGAGCCTTACCCGCTCTTTCAAAACAATCTTGAAATCCTATACGAGCTCTTACATCCTTGTTGAACAGAGCATCCTCGTGACCTCATCCTAAAGTCTGCATAACCCCACTTTTTCCATCCATAAATTTGTTATCTTCACACCGTTGGTGCAAATTTTAAGTCAATCGTTGTTACAACGAAGGTCTTTCTCTAGTTCAAGAAAGCACCTACATTTCAAGCAATATGGGCTCATCCAAATCACATCCCATCTCAAGGTTTGCAAGGAAACAAATGGAGAAGATAAAAGGTTCATTTAATTACTTTAGTATTATCGACGATTTAATTAATTACACGAAATTGAAAAAATGAATTTTTAAAGATTTAATATTTTTTTAAAAGTTAACAACTTGAATTTTTTTCAACCCTATGTGGGTTCTTAGCCGTGAAATTAAAAAATAGAGATCCGAGTTACAAACTCTATCTTTTACATCACGTTTTCCTAGGATAAATTGTAGAAAAAAACAAAGGAAGCCCCTTAATAAAATATAGGTTTCCTTAGGTATGAGACTACAATAAAGAGATAAAAAATTAGAGAGAGATAGATAGAGAGAGAGAGAAAGAGAAAGAGAAAGAGAAATAGAAATAGAAATAGAAAGAGGGAGGAAGAAAGAGAGATGTCTCTTAAATGCCTTGAGAGAAAAAGTTGTCAAACTTTGATGGGTGATAACTCGTAAGTCGTGGCACTTGGGAATGTCTCATCTGAACCTATAGATGGGCATCTGGTCCATCTATAAAATCATCTCTCGAGTTTCTCCCATATCTAACTCATCATTTTGCATGGTGGTAGTGAATGAAACTTGGTAAAAACCATCAATTAACATCAGTGTTAGAGATAAAAATTGTTTAAATTTTTTTAATACAATATAGGTGGTGAAATGAGAATGTTTTCTTGTTAAAAAGAATGTTAAAAAGAGAATTTTCATACAATATGGTCTCTCTCTTCCATCCTCTCTCTCCTTCAATATAGGTGGTGAAATGAGAATATGTAAGAGGTAAAAATAATGTTATAAAAATAAATTTCATATGATATAGGTGGTGAAATGAGAATGTGCTTTTGTTAAAAATAATTTTAAAAAGAACATTTTCATACAATATGGTCTCTCTCTTTCTCTCTCTTCCATCCTCTTGCTTGCCCATTCTCTCTCTCACTCGCTCTTCCTTCCCCTCTCACTCTCTCTTCCCTCCTCTCTCTCCCTTTCACTCTCACTTCCCTCTCTCTCCCTCCATATCTATATCAAAATATCTTCCCTTCTCCATCACTCTCTCTCTTTCTCTATCTTCTTTATATAAATATATAATGAATATGCCTCTACTAATACGATAAGATCAAGTAAATAGAGGATTAAAACCAAATGTCCTAAAATAAAAGCTTATCTTTGCTTCAAGAATATAAATTATTTACTAATGACACCAACCACGTGAAGGTGGAAGCTTGTTTGGCACCACTAACCTACATTAATAACATTAGTAATGATATAAATAAATTAAATTAAAGGAAAAAGTACTCAAACACACAAAATTAATAATTCAATATTAATACTTATAGACTATTAAACTTACATGCCATTGTACAAATTCAATCCAATGAACCATCTAGGTTTGATCTAATTTTTAAGGTGTCAAGTATTGTTTCATGGTCAAACTCAAGAACTTTCCACAATTTCTTATTGTGCGGTCTACCACCATATTTAATCAATTGAACATTAGATGCAAAAATAAGGTGAGAATAATGAATAATATTTCTATGAGTGTCAAAGTCCTCAAACAACCACACATTAGATTTATTCATTGGGTATCTTCTAATCCATGTTCTAGTAACAACCACAGATCCCATAGGATATTCCAGGACTTCTCCATCTATGATCATGGCTATCAATTTCTTTTTGCCTTAATACAACGAGATAAATAATAATTTGTTCCTTCTTTATTATTTTCTTCTACAATAACTGCATAAACATGACCTACATCAAATTGTACACAAAATAACTTCAATAAATGATTCATAAATAAGATACATAATGAGAAAAAATATTCATTTTAACACAACAATGCAGATCTATATTACCTGGTTACACTAGAATATGGTCAAATTCATTTGATGATTCACTTACTATGGATTATATAGATTGTGGAGGTTGATAGGTTTCAGTGGATACAATTTTGTACAACATCATCCATTGACCCTCTCTTTCAAATCACACTCATCCCAAAATGAATACGTACATGAAGAAAAAACATGCCATCTAATTTATATGAATAGTCCATTAAGCTACATTTGAAATGCAAAAAGAGTCCAACTCACTAGATCTCGTTAGTGTACAATAATCTTCATATTTTTCTAAATTAGATTCTTCTATGTACCAAAAAACCTATGAAATGTAGACTTACCCTCATTACTTGGACCCATTGTTGAGTTACACCATTCCACGATGGATGTTACATCGATCAAATTTGCACCATCATGTTCTCCTTTTCCATGTTTGGCCTCGGTGAAATTCCAAATATGTTGAACACCACTCATCATATGCATATTTCTCAACTAGTAGAACATTTGTGCATTCTTGAATTATGATGTACAATTATCTGACCATATGATGTGTTGACCAAATATGATTTTTTTTTACTCAAATTACCATATAATATCTCAAAGCAACCTTTCATGAACTCTGTTGAATGTATACGATCATCACCAATATAGAAATTATACTCCCTAAAAATCTTGTTGTCTTCCTCTGTGTTTGTCGATAGCGTGAGTGACTACTATATGCACAAATATGGAAACTTGAATAGAGTCAGTATTGCTTATTACACTTCATTTTATGGTAATAGAGTATAGTTATCTACAAAATAAAAACTTACACAATGGTACCAAGAGGAAATGTGTCCTTACATAACCTAAATTTCTCGTCTAACCATCAAGATTTGTGCGTATGTCATGTATACTCATACACTATATTCTCTCAAAATATAGTCATAAAATATGATACACTTATTTATTTAATCATTAATTCACACCTCCGACCTCTTTACCATATTTTGAAGTGTATGTCACTAAATTTTATTTCCAATTGCATGTGTAGTTTCTATGTGTATACAATTTTGTAAATGTTGCAAACCACCACAACTATCACAAGTTCTTTCCAAACATGATTTCATATTAAAAAGTTGTCCTTCTTCTCTTATAATAAAAACACTGTCATGAACTATCTTGGTGATTTAGGTGGAACATTTATTATACACTCCTGCAAAATATTATTAGTATAAAAATTAACACATATATACTGGAAAACATCATAATGCATAGAAAATTCAATATGGATTCTACAACAAGTAATCTGCGAGTGATTTATTTTATCGTAAAAAGGTTTTTCCATTTCAAAAAACCTTTGACTAATTTATATTTTGGGATGAGTCTCTTTAAACTTAATATAAAATTGTGTTTATGTCATATCTAAAATCTATTTGGCATTTGATTCACAATTTCAAGAACTAATTCTTCTTTTTAAAACATATTTTTCATTAGGTGAAATGCTTAAATTTGTTTTAAACAATTCTTCAATTTTGATTTTAAGTCTTCGACTATGTCTTTGTATTTCCATGGAAGTATACCAGAGAATGCCCATAATTCATTGTTATTTGTATCTTCAATTCTTTCACGTCGTCCAAGAGATTTCAATAGTGTTTTCCTATTTATTTTTAGTGCACTACTTGTTTTCTTAATTAAACAAGATTTCTTTGTTGCTTTACTTACTATAGTTGATGTAATAACACATCGGGTAGTATTATTATCTTTGGTACATGAGGTTAGACCTATTGATTGGTATGCATTCATTATATTTTTACAATAATTTTTTCATTGTTGGTCTTAGATTTTCTTAGACCAAGGGTCTTCATAGTAGGTCTAAAATTAATATTTTTCATCATTTCAACAAATAATTGACATCTTCATGTTTCATTTAAGTCGTTAAATTTTTTTCCATATCTTATTATATTTTCTTCTACAAGTGCATTCACTAATCTTATTAGTCATTAGGTTTAAAATATTTTCATCAATCTCAAGTAAAATCCTGGGTATTTTACGTAAAATTTTAATTGGAAATTTCAATGATAATGATTATTGAACATCATATAAACATTGTTCATTTCTTATTTGTTGTTCATATTCATAATTTAGTAAAGAGAGTGTGTTTTGAATAGGTTGGTATTTTTGGTGTAACAACTATGTTTAAATTTGGCATTGTTTCATCATTCGTTGAGCATTCCTTATTTATTGATTCAATTGGTGTTTTTGGATATGTTGCACTATCAATTTTATTTGGAAGAGATGACATATCTTCATCTCCATACATTGATTTATTTTTTCATGATTTTTTTGCACTTGTTCCCTTGTTTTTTTCCATCTTTCTTGCTTTTTTGGATGATAGACGGTCTTTGTAAACATCTCCCATATCTGGTAAAGATGTGTTCAATTTCTTTTTCCATTCCCTTTTTGCATCCATTGCCTTTGTTTTTCCAGCTCCTCAAGTGTTTTCCTTCATGGTCTCCTCCCCATAATTCTCAAATATATTTATCAACACAAGAAAATTGACAAAAAAATGTTTATGAGTGTTAGGGATATAAGAAACAATACAAAAACACTCAAATCTCAAACAATGATTAAATATTTCATAAAAAAAATCATTCTATATAAAACAAAATATACAAAATTATCATATAGAATGTCGGGAAGGAATAAAATGTTGCGGGAATATGCAAGAATATGTAGAAAACAATTATTAGAGGGACCAAAATCAAGGGTGTTTTTTTGTGTTTAGATCTCATTTTTTAAGTATGTTATTACGTGCTCGAATTTTTCTTTTTGGATTGGAAATTACCAACCCATAGGCTTGGATTTTCTTAGGATAACTAAACCTAAGGTTTAGACTTTGTAATCCATGAATAAATGTGTTCTAAAAAAAACAATTTCAAGTGTATACCCTGATTTCTCATGTGTTATAAAACAATATTTGAAAAAAACATGATTACAACGTCAAGCTCTATTTTATGTTTGTGACGATATATTTCTTTCTAAAATATGATTAGTTTAAGACTTTCATCTTTAATTTATTTTACTAGTGCCTTCTTTTCTTGCCAAAACACATGTATAATTTTTATACATAATTTTTGATTTGTTCATCAAAATTTACAAAAATAACTTGATCTAAACTCCATTCTACATGCATTAAAAATAATAATATGTTTTGACTATTTTTCTAAAAATTAGGAGGGTGTACACACAAATATTTCATTTTCGGGATGTGTTCACTTTGAAAATTAGTAGAAATTTATATATTTATCCAAAAATATGAAAATTTAGCATGACCTAATACATGGTCTTAGCTAACTTTCTACTGAAGGGATTTGTAAAATAGTTTACGAAACTCAAAAAATGGGGGCACACAACACTATGTTATATTTTTGACACAAAAATAGGCACACTTTGTGTGTGCACCACATTTGACCTTCTTAATCTCCACCATTTAAAAAAAGTAGTTTAGAAACTAGATTTCAAGCACTACGATTCTTATTCTTATCACATTGTCAAATTTTGAGCATATGCATGCCAAATTATTAGTTGAAGTTCAATTTTTGTTGATTTCAAGAAAAAATTGGCCACTTTTGACCCCTTTTGGTCCCCGTTTCCATGCACTTACTCATATTGTGAGTAATTTTTGTTATTTGAGTAAATTTTTCTACATTAGGATTTTTTAGATGTGATTGGATAGGTTTGGGGTAGATGCAAGATTATGGAGTAGTAAAAGAGGGGGATTAGTGGCTACTTTATTTCTTTTCGAAAATAGCAATACCTAACCTTGGAAAGACTTTTAGAGGCACCTAGAAAAAAATGTAACACCATAAGAAGATAAATTATGGCATTTTGAATTTAGTTTTAACACGACACACACACACACACACACACACACACACACACACACACACACACACACACACACACACACACACACACACACACACACACACACACACACACACACACACACACACACACACACACACACACACACACACACACGCACGCACGCGCGTGCACACACACACAAATGAGATAAATATTAAAACTTAAGTATTTTTTATTGTGACATTGTTAGTTCTTGTGAAAACATAACAAAAACATGTGTATGGACACACTTTTTAAGAGAAAAAGAATGGAATTTTAAATGAAGTTACATACAAGAATAAAAAAATGACGAATATTATTGACAATATTTTTCTTAATTTTTCAATAATATATATATTTTTAATAATTTTACAAGTTAAGAAAGTAGGAAAAATGGAAACACATGTATAAAGACACAAAATTTTGAGCATGACTTCATAGATTTGATTCTAAAAACGATTAGCCAATGATGTGTAGATTTTTGAGATATAAGTTTTTAACCCAAAAAAGTTATTAATATATTAGTAATGCTACATGTATGAACCATAAGGAGTTATGTTATAGTGCAATTAAGTAATAATTTAATCTTTAAAACAATTATATTTTTATAGACTAGATTCTCCCCTTTACAAACCCATTTTTTTAATAGATAAAGCCAACAATGTGTTTCATGTCTGCCGAAGGTGAATAATTCTTCTAAATACTCCAAACACCATATTGTTTAGTCTAATGCAGTTCTAATACTTAGGTTCAAATCCCCAAGCCAAAAATGAAGGTTGTTTGGGAGGGAAAGAAAAGTAAAAAAATATAGGGGTATGTCCTTTGCAAGAGGTAAATTTAATAAATGTTTTCCCCCTTTTTTCCCTTTATTGGGAAGGGCATGCATCATAGTTTTGTAAATGGAAAAAAACCTTTATAGATTTATAATTTTTGTTGTAAAATTCATATTTTCTCCAATATTTTTACTCATCATTTTCATGTTTTATAGATTTGAATTACTCTTGTGTTGATAGTCTACAAATTCTTCATTTTATATTATTTCAAACATCACAAATTGATCATTTTTATTTGAGTTTTTAATCATCATTTGATTACAAAACATAAAGATAGACCATGGGGTATGATATTCACTACTAAAGACCAACTAAGGAGCAAACAAATGAAGAAATTAAAGTTACGAGAAAAAAATAAAGAAAAATATAATAACTTAGGACATCATCCAAAATAAATTCTAATCAAGGTCAAGATAATTATTCCACATAAAATAATGTTTTTATTAATAATTACAAACAATTTTAGATATATCTTCAAGTGGAATAAGAGATGAACAATTATTGTTAAATGATGAAACTCAATATGTAGGACATGGTAATGAATTTGTATTGAATGATGGGACATGTGGAGAAACTCAATCTAATGAAACATCTATCCATAATTAAGCTTTGTAGCATTATAATACAGTTAAATTTTAGGATGATAATGAATATAATCACATAATGACTCTAATTGAATCCATTCAAATGAAGAGGAATTAATTATCCTTATAGATTCTGATGTTAATTTAGATATGCATCCTCATTCTATGGTTGAAGCAATAACACCAACACATATAAGAAATGATGTCTCTTCTAGGCTAACACATCCATTTAAGATTTAATTGGATGTACACAAAATTATTTAATTGAAATAAATGAGAAGATATTAGAACCATGGAAGGTAAAATGAAAAAAAAAACATACAACTAGATGCCATGTTAAATGTGTATAAAACTACGCATTTGATAAGAATGTTAGGCATTCAAAATGATGTCAATTATTTGTTGAAATGATGAAAATGAAAGAATGTGCCTTGTGATGCATACTTTAGGGTTGATAACACAAAAATAAAGGGAATAAATAATGCAAGAGTAAAGAGTCTAAGTGAATCATTTAATGCAATGTAATAATACTCAAAATAAGGATAATAATGTTGAAAGATGAGTAATAAATGAGTCTATTATGAGTAAGGTAATAAGTACACATAGAATTCTAAGAAAAACAAGTAAAATCTTGAAGATGAACATAAAATATTTAATTAAATATGTAATACATGGATAATTTTAGTGGCGAATATTCATAATATGGTGAAAATTTCATTTTAGGAAAATTTGAAAAGGTGATTTTTCATAGCAGATCAGTGTCCTGTTTGCCTAAAATTTACAGATATATATATTTTTTGGGGTCAGCTTCGCCTACATTTGAAAAAATCTCCTATAAAAACCTAGGTGATTCGTCGGGTAGTATACTACCACCATACTACCACCAGTACTTACCAACACCGTGAACTTGCATACTCTAAGCACCAGAGCACAATACAGATTTGATTGTTGTTAGTAGTTTAGAGTCGGTGAAAGATGATATTTTTGACACGCAATAGACGTTTTCAAGACTTTCGACTCATTGAATTTCTTTGACACATGACAAAGGGGTTAGTTGTTGACGCACTGATAGGGATATTTGTTGACGCATGACTCATTGAATTTCTTTGACAGCGTGTGAGGAGGTATTACGGATATGTAACTTAGTGAATTTGTTGACACATGACTTGGTTTCTTGTAACGTGTGACTCATTTTCCTCTGATGCATGACTCGATTTCCTCTGACACGTGACTTAGTGTTATACCTGACACGCGACACAATTTTCTCTAACGCACAACTTTGTTCTTTTACTGATGCACGAATCTATTCAGAATAATGGAAGGTGCTAGTCCTCAGAATGTGAAGACCCAAAAAGTAACTAAGAAATCTCAGAAGTCCCTGTTCAAGTATTTTGGAAAATCTGTTGATACAGATGACACAATTACCAACAACCATATAGCTACCACTAGAAAGAATCAGAATATTGACTGTGTGGAAGGTAATATTATGGTGGACATGCATTCTGCACTGTATCAAACAAATGACACCTATGATAATACCATGCTAGATCTTGAAGATATAACTATTGAGATGCCATATCCTAAAGATATTCTTCATGTTGGGGTACAACCAGGAGTGTTGGTGCATCAAGATATCACACATATAAATACTCAGCAAAATGGAACACATAAATCAAATTCAAATTCTGGTTCATAAAAGAGGAAACCAGGTGATTGTGATATTGCTCAAAATTCTACTCAAAAAAGTAAAACATTGAAAATGAACAAGAATATGTGGACCATTGGGAGGACATATAAGTTTGATTGGGCTGCCAAATTTTTGTTTATCAAACCTATACATCCATCTAATTCAGAAGAGATCCCATTTGAATGTACATGTAAAATATGTACGTGGAAATTGGGAAAGCAAGAAAAATGAAAATGAAGCTGGACACTATAGAAAAACACTTTGGAAAATAATATTTGATTGTAATGGGGGTGGATGGCCAGAAAATCAAAACACACAGGTGGAAAAATGAAAAATAATGCATGCATGTTAAATACACAAGTGGATTATGAAGCGAAGCAGAAAAAATTCAGACATCTCGTGGAAAAGGGAGGAACAATCACATCGCAAATTGGTAAGATAAATCAAACAAATCTACATGCAAAACTTATACAGTTATCTTCTTTATTTTACATACTAAAGAAAGGATGACTGATTTTGGATTTCCTCGATTTCAAAGTTTTTATAAATATAATGGAATGCCCAATGTACCTCGGTCTCATTGGTCCAGAAAGTAGTGCGTGGGAAATGGGAAAATGTCTTTCGATGATAGAGAAGGAAGATTTGAAAGAGAATGTAAAAATTAAAGTTTATCTCTCTTTCAATTGATGAAGTGATAATTAGTCGACAACATTGCATGGGTATGTATCCATGTCTATACTTTAGAAAATCATATAAGGACACCTCATCTGCAGGGTGTTATGAAAATGGTTGAAAACTGTAATGCCGAAAACCTACATAAAATAGTTGTTTCTCATTTGAAAGATATTGCTGGAATGACTGACATGAAATTTCTACGAAGTTGGTATGTGCTGAGCAGATGGTACATCATTCATACAGAGGTCACCAAACTAGGCTATGTGTTAGATTATAAACAATAGTGGCCCCATATATGCTACCAATTCATTGTATAGCTCACAGTAATGAATTTAGCATATAAAATGGTAAGCAACTATGAAAATTTTGCTAAAGTAGACGACCTTATAAGAGAACTTCATGCCTATATGGCAAGAAGCCCAAATTGATTTCTTGAGTTCTAGAAATTTTCTATTGGAATTACAGATGGCAAAAAACTTTTGAAGGATGTTGAAATGAGATGGATCTCTTTGTATGAACCTACATGCAGAGTTAGTGAGAAGTATCCTGTGTTGGTTGGTTTCATGCACAAATATCATCATGAAGTTGATAGGGCGAGGGACTTGTTCCATTTAACTAATTTGGAGACATTTCTTACATTGGTTGGTATTCTTTCAATGTTGCAAGAGATCAATACAGTAATGAAGCATGCATTGGGGAGATTAATCTAGATTGTGGATTTTATACTGATGAGAAAAATGGTATGTCAAAGTCTTGATGTCTTGTACTGCTCCCAAGATAGTTTTGATACACATGTTTTCAAGAATTGGAAAGCTTTATTAGATCTTAAAAATCCCAATAACTATTTGAGATTTAATATCCACGATCACCTCCGCATTAATGTTAATGGGAGGGACATACCACTGAACAGTTTGTAAAAATGTTAAGCTATTATAGGATTGGAACGAGAAGATGTTCCCGTGACACATAATCTCTTTAAGTATGTTATAGTTGAAACAAGAATAAAGCTTAAAAAAATTCAGAATCCTTATCATTAGAAATTAGAGAACGTTTCTCCAAAGATAAAATTCTTGAAGCAATGGGTGTGATGAATCCTAATTTTTGGAATATTGAAGGTGGTCGTGCAGACTTTGTAAGAAAGCATTTCCATAAATCCATGGGTACAATAATGGAACATTTCACAAAGACTTCAAAGTTCAAGGGTATGGAAATCAAAGGTATACTGAATGCTGATTTATTAAAGTTTCAATCAAAAAATTTGTAACAAAAATGAGGAACCAATATAAAAATTTAGATGAACCTTTTGAAAGTGGTGCTATTACAAGGATACAAGAAGACATCAGTGAATATTTCAGATTATATGAGTTATGCCAAACAATGATTTTGGGGTCTGTGGAGGACGAAAGGGTTTTCCGTGCTTTATCATTCATAAAATCCAAATTGAGAAATAGGTTGGATGAAAATTTGGAAAGTTGCATGAGGTGTTATGTATTTCTCTACTCCATGGAAACCTTTCCTTTCGACAGAGCAATTGTGCATTGGAATTCCCTTTCCAAAAGAAGAGGTGTGAATAATATAGCTACAAGTACAACTATTCCCAACGATGAGAGTGGAATTGGCGCATCGTCACACTCTACAAAAGAGCATATTGAGTTTGAATAAGCTATTGATAATGGATTGTTTCAAATTTAAATAGGTATCTCCTTCACCTTACTTTTATTGTTTGTCACCTTACATTTTAACTGTGGTTATTTATTCAATTTCATATCAACTCTACAGATGCAAATATTGATTGATGCTTTTTATCAAATTTTGTTTCAGCTCTTGTTATCATTAAAGATGTTACAGGTATATATATTTACATTTATTTAAATACAATTATTTCATCTTTTTTAAAACGTGGGTTGACATCCATCTGAGGAAGCTTGCACTTCTCGAGACTGATAATGTCAGGAAAATCACTCATCTATCTACTAATCCATTTCTCATGTTGAGTTTTCTCAAATCAAAGATCTAGCACACTGCGAAGGATAATTTCTCATTTTCCTTCCATATGCTTTTTCACAGCCATCTAAAACACAAGAGGTAACTTAAACCCTATCATATGACATTTCTTGATTTTTTACAATTATGTTTAATTTATTTTTATATTTGCAAAATTCTTTGATATATTGTTTAGACTTTGTGGGATAAAATCACACAATCAAATTTTACAAAGAGAGGAAGATTTTTCCATATCAAGATGTTTATTTCATAACACATTCCAAATTTTATACAATTCATCATCCACGATTGTGCTTGAAGCTAAATCTACGTCCACATAAAATTCATCATCATCCATATATATTTTAATGTCATCATCCACATCTAATGTCATCATATCATTATCATAATCCTGACACTCCAATTATTATTAAAACAATTATTTATCTATTTTAAATGTGCAGAAACGTCTCTATCCTAACACATTCCAATTTTTTTAAACAATTATCCATTATCATCATTCATCATCATCTATATCCATTCTAATGTCATCATATCATTACAAGTAGAGAGAAGAAGATTTTGAGAACTTTTAAATGTCTCTGTCGTACTACATTCCAAATTTTCTTAAAACAATTATCCATTATCATCATCCAGATTCCATGATCGTGCTTGAAGCTAAATCTACGTCCACATATAATTCATGATAATCCATATCTATGATTCTATTCTAATGTCATCATCCACATCTAATGCAATCATCATTACAAGTAGAGAAGATTATGAGAAGGTTTAAATTTTAAGAAACCTGATACAGAGTTTGAATTTTACAAGTAGAGAGAAGAAGATTTAACTCTTAGTATTAAGATGCATGTGTCATACCATATTCCAAATTTTATTAAAATAAATAATTAACCATTATCATAACGCCATCACATTCAAATGAAACATAAACACCATATACAATCTAGAAATTCTATACATAATATATAGGAAGATATAAAATTAAAGATTATAAAGTATTTCAAATTTTCAAACGTCATCACATTCAAGTTTCAAATTTCAAATCTAGATAATAAATTTCAAATTCCATGACCATCACATTCAATGTTTCAAATTTTCAAATAAAGATTATAAAGTATTTCAAACTTGCAAATTTAAAGATTCTATTTTTCAAGTTTCCACCCTCAATTTCAACCCTCAATTTTCTTTAACCCTTTCCTCAATGGCTTCCACTCTTGTACTCCTTTCCCCAATGGCTACCCCTATTGTACCCCTTTCCCCAATGGCTTGAATAATCCCAAAACTAATGAGATCTTCCGCAACATTGTCTAGATTCTTTATAATTCTTTGTTCTTCCTTTGTCGCATCTCCATGGGATAGCAAACTTGGATCTGCAAGTTGCCTTGGTTTTGAATAAAATTTCAGGGTTGAAGCCATGCCCTTGAATTATTTGCTTCAGTGTATTGTTTTATTTGTTAACCAAAACAATATTTTCCTTCAAATTCTTCACTGTGGATAAATCTGTTTTTGCGGTTTCCAAGTGAACTTGGAAAACCTTTTCTTGACTTTTCAAAATTTCATATTTCAACTGCACAAAAAAAGGTGATCTCAATTAAACATATTACTAAAATAAGAAAATTTAAAATTAACAAAAATATTGTTTCAAAGTGATAATACTTACAACCGCTCTATCTCTCTCGGCATTTGCAATTGCCACCAGATCCTTGTCCTTAGACCATTTGTTAAAATATGCTTGGGCTTCAAAGCACTAATATTTTTCAATTTTTTTAATGCTTTATCTAAAATATTGTCTTTATAATTGTTTTTATATGTGACATTCCCACTTCTTACTTAGGTAAGTAAGGAATCCATCTTCGTAGGTTGATTCTGGACTGCAGCGTATAAACTATCCCTTTGCCAATAATTTTCAAAATGAATTATTATCTCATTTATTAGTACTTTTTCCCTTTTCTCCCATTCTATGAGCTGACTGATATGAGGTACAATAAACTCATCAACATGGGATTGAAAATCATAACCAATTAAGTTCTCTAAAGGAAATGGTAACAACTGTTCACCATCTATATCTGAAGAAGATGATCTCATTTGGAGAGGTATGGGGGATTTTAGGTTGATCATCAACTGCTACTTGTTTCTACCTTTGGGTGGCTTGATCCTATTTGTGATAAAATAAATCAATATTCAAATAAATAAATCTAAAGTGAAATGTAATGAAATTTGAATAAATTATGTTGAAATAGAAGTATACCTGTTGGCCTTGAATCATCTCACGTGTATTGAAAAATCTTGTTGGGTCATTGCTATCAATGCCCAAGTAATCTTCATCTAAATTTATATTATTTAAAAATGATATGACCATTCTTACTGGGAAAGCCATCGAGAGAGAGAGGGTTGGAATTCGAAACGAGGAGGCAATGTTTAGTATCCCATTAGGGGTCAAAGGAATTGGCATGCGTTTACCAATGTTATTTTTTCATGATCCTTTGGTTGGCATTTTGAATATTATTGGTGGACGAGGGGTAGTGTGTTGTCTCTGTACAAAATGCAAAGGACTGCAATGTGTTGAAAATTTCAAGAAAAATCATATGAAAATCGTTAAACTATGCAAACACTACAAAATTATACGAAGTTCTATTCAAAACTCGCAAAGCAAGCAATAAAATCATACCTTATTGTTGAGGGGTATCTTTTTGCGGTGCTTGAGGTGTCCGTGTTGGAGTAGTAATTGGTGGTTTTTGAGCCGTTTGTTTCGGGATTGCCGACATGGTTGTTGAGAAGAGACAATTACATGCAATTGAACTGAGTGATTTAGTGAAGACGGTTAACTTTGAGAAGCATGTGTATAGTCCAAAGTCCCTGCAATTTTAGCAAGCATCGATTGTATGTCAATTCAATATGGTAAAATTTAAATGGTAAATTGAAAATACAAAATGGGAATTTGTAAATAATAGATGTTAAGGTATTACTTCTTTGGAATTTAACAAATTCAAGCAATTGGCGCTCGGAGATGAGTGAACTTCCATTTCAGATTGTGAAATTCCTTGCGTATCCACACCACATCTGGATTTATTGACATGAGATGCAAATGCAAAAAAACCATTGGAATTAATATCGATTTGAATTGTATCAAAATCAGAAACTGAATACCAAATGAAAATTGAAAACAGTTTACACTTACAATCAACATGGAAACCGAAAGTCGATTCTAGGTACTTCTTATCATCTTCGATGAGTGTTTCCTTCATTGTAACAATGGGTAAATTTTTGAATGGGAGGCCTATTAACCGATGAATATCAGTTGGGTTAATACCAAATTAAAACATTCGACCGTCATCCACAATAACAGTAAATAGACCGTCCTCTGTATTGTACGAGGAGAGAAGGTAGTTCATAATTTCATGGTCTATTTCAAAATGGGGCATCCTAACAAGCCCACCAAAGTCACATGCATCGAGCAAATCCTTGTATTCCAAATTCATTTGTGAAATTTTCTGGATGTGGGAGCACAAAAGGTTCTTGTAGAGTATCTTGCCCTTGGATAGGGCTTGTGGGTTGACTAGATTTTTGTCTTGGGCTTGGGCTATACTTGTAGTCGGAATTATAGTTACATCCTTAAGCTTGATTTTACCGACTCCGGATTCCTATAAACAAGAAAATTCAGAGCCAAAAAGTGTAAACGTGAAAATGATCGGTAAGGTGGTAATTATAGGAAAAATTAGGTTTTAACACCTAAGACGCACTATAGAAACTTTGTTCACGCGTGATAGAAATCTTCATGTCACGCGTCAACACATTTATTGTCATGACACGCGACGTAAAAGGCTCTGTCGCATGTCAAAAAGCTTGTTGACGTGCGATAAAAGAATTCTTTTCGCATGGCAACAAAACTTGTTGACGCGTGACATGAGTCTTCCTGCCGCGTGCTAAGGAATTTGGTTAACGTGCAATAGAGCCTTCATGTCACATGTCAACAAATATTGTTGATGTGTGATAGTAAGGCTTTATCGTAGCGTCAACATGCTTTGTTGACGTGTGACATAAAGGCTTTTGTCGCATGGAAACAAATCTTGTAAACGGCGACATGAGTCTTCCCGTCGCGTCAAGGAACTTGGTTAACCTGCCATAGGAGCCTTCATGTCACACGCCAACAAATATTTTTGATGCATGATAAGTAAGGCGTCACACGCCAACATGCTTTGTCGACGATGACATAAAGGCGTTTTCCTCGTCACAGTGTCAAAAAAGTTTCTTGATGTGTGACAAGAAGGGCATCAAGAAACTTTCTTAACACATGACAGAAGGTTTCATGTCATGAGTCAACAAGATTATTGACTCGTGACATGAAGGTTTCTTATCATGCTTCAACTATGCATCGTTGTCTCATGCAGCGCAGTCTCCTCCCTAAAAAAGATAAATAGGAGAAAAATTAGTTCGAAAAAATGGAAAAATTGTCTTTTAGTGAAATCAGCCAGGGATATTCGCTGTATTTTCCACCTTTGATTTCCTAGAGGTCTCTTAAAATGAACCCCGATGTAATAATAAAAACAAGATTGAATGATCCTTCAATCACAAAGTATTGGGCATTTAGTGGTGAACTAAAATGAAAAGACGATGTATTAACCGAAACAACAAGACATTTGATTGAAATAAATTACATGAGAAGAGAAGGGTCTCACTTAATCTTAAAGATGTATTAAGAAGAATAAATGGATTAAAAATGCATGAGCCACATCAAAAATATTTTTCAGAAACAAACTAGGCAAAAATCTTTAAAAATTTCTTGAGTAATATATGGATTAATTCAAGATTAGACAAAGATCCTTTGAGATATGTAATTCATCCTATGTGAAAATAAACCAAATATGCACCACTTGTTGTTGTAAGGTCCATATGTTTTTTATGTATGTTGATAATTTTTGTTATATACATTTTACTTTTTATACTAATAATATTATGTAAGAATGTAGGGTGTCTTGTCCACCAAAATTGTCAAGAGAATTAGTCTTAAGTCTTTTATGGGAAATATATGATGGAAAATGTTTTCCCAAAGAATTTTTAGATGGAGCATATAATAATTAAGGTAAATTATCACATTGGAATGGCTTCGTACATACGAGGAAAATAGGCATGAATTTGGAAAGTAATCATTTTATTTTACGAAGTACAAATATGTAAATTATGTTTTAAAGGATGGACAAGAGTCGTCAATATGGGAGTTGGTTTTAATCCAAGTATATATATTTGATTTCATTATGAAATTCAAGAATATTATTTACCAAAGATGCAACACACTCACAGTACACAACAATTTTTATGGTTGGATGGGTAATTTAGGATATGCAAGGGAAACTTCCAACTTGGGGCCACTATTTCAGTTATATAATTTTCAAAACATTAGACAATACAACCACAAAATGAGGTTCAATCCCTGTACTAAAATTTAATTCAAATGTCCATTTTTGTGCATATATTACATTGATACATGTCATTTATAGCATGCATGATAGTAGAAATATTTTGAAATAACATCACTTTTATATCAGCGATTATATATTTTGTCCCCTAGATTTCATCCAAGGTTGTTTTGAGAAATTTTATGGGAATTTAAATGTGAGAGATATAATGTTCAATCAACGCTACATTTGGTTAGACAAACAGTTGTATAGCCCGGTTTAGGAATTCTTATATTCTCTAATGGTTGAGAAGAATGAACATGAATACTAGATTTCATCACATGTGGATTTTCTTTTAGGTTTGGCCATGGGAAAGGGGGCACGATGATGCTAGAGGATGTGTAAAAAGGGCCCTAAAAAGAGAGGATTTTAAGTACAATGATGGTGCAAAATTAATTTATTGTAGAACTATTGTAGATTGTTTTAATCAAACATTGTCGCATGGATAAGATAGATTTTCTTAGTGAAAAGATTCATCTAGTTAGTTTAGGAATAAAATAAGGTAATTCATGAATATTACAAAACACCATGGATTGAGTGATTTCCACTGTTTCAAAACTCTAATTCTACTTCATGGACTATTTATATAACTAGGCTCATAACATGTTTTTGTTCGCGTTTGTGTATTTTGATTGGAATGAGTATTAATTGAAAGAATGGTTTAATGAATGGTGTTGTAAGTCCTTGAAAGGAATAGAGACATGCTAGTTATCACAAGCTTATGGGATACCGAAATGGAATTGTCAATTGATTTTGGCCACATCTCAAATCTTTTGGAATCATCTACAAAATTTAAAAATACAATTTTATCCTTAAACAATAGTTATATATTACTTTTTAATATATGTACTAAAAAGTGTGGTTATACTAAATGAATCCAGGATTTTTTTGCAATTGATGTGGATGGGTGAAATGAGGAGGGAAGAAATTACTATATTTTTCATAGCGTAGAGCCAAGAAATAAATTAACTAAAAATTTCATTTCTCCTAGTTCATACCGATAGGTTTTTGGTTTTACTAAAACATGGCTTCAAAGGTATCCTTAAAAATGCACATCAATGGTTGTTTCAAGACTTTGAAACCCATAGGAGGATAATTCACTATTTAAATTTGGTTATTCCTACAAATATTAAATTGATTGCATTCGGTGGAATTTTTTTAATAGAAATTTGATGAAATTTCTCATGAAGCAATGTTTAAAACCCTTAAAGTCAAAGTTGATCAAGAAGGTTAATTGAAATGACTTAACAAGGTTATTTCTCAATTCATGTTATTTTTAACTAGTAAGGTTAGTATTAGGTGTATTCATTTTTTTATTTCTTTATTATTTAGTATTAATTTAATATAAAAATCAGTACTAACATGTATAATGTGTAGGTTAGTGGTGTCAAAAGAGCTTCTACCTTCACATGGTTGGCATAATGAGTAGAGAAGTTTTATCTTCCTCAAATAAAGAGAAACTTATAACACGTTGCATTTCAATGTAACACAACTCGAGAAACTAATGTTTCATCCTCTACACTTCAACTTGAGAAACTAACACTTCATTCCATCACTTCATCCTCTCAATCTTGAGAAAAGATACCAACACTTCATCCCATGTAAATATTGATCCCATACATCCAATCTAACATAGTATAAGTATCAAATTAAAGAAATAAATTCCCTAACGCACCTAGATGAGCCTACAAAATACAATATGGATCTTCTTTTAGCCCTCTAACACCTCCAAATGACCTCAATTACATGCATTTAGAAACATTTCTTAAGACAATTTTTATAGTCCTAAGTCCAAATCCACACCGAAAATTGAAACACGATTATAAGAAAATTGGGATGCATTGAGATTAACTACAAAATTATAATATTACACACATTGGTCCTCTAAACATCCCTAAGATGGTTTTTTTTAAGTTGACATCAAACAAAAATGGTGGCAAGTTTTCTCTACTGGCTAATTAATGGTTTAGGGATACAAAATTATCTAGTAGAGATAACAACTTATTATTAGAGTAACAAATTGATGAATCAACTTTAGTGACACATCTGGATAGGCCTATATATGTAAGATGAATCTTCCTCTAGATACACAATGCCACCAAATAATACTAGTTCTACATGCATCCATAAACATTTCTTAAGAGGAGCTTCACGGTCCTAATGCCAAATCAACGCCGAACTTCATCTTGTGATTGTACACAAATAGGGATGCATGGATAAAAACTAAAGTTAATTAAATTTGAAGAATGATTCCTCTAAGAATTCAGTAAATGGTTTTTTATCAAATCAACGTGATGAAAAATGGTGGTATGTTTCCTCTCATGACCAATTTCTAGTTTAGAGAGCTTAACGATTCTCGTAGATCAAACAAATTTTGATCAAATGACTGAATTAAAGAATTTTTTTGACACATATAGATGGCATAAAATAAAATATGGACCTTACTTTATCCCCCTGGCATCCTTGAATGATCCCAACCACACACATCCAAAAGTTTTTCTTGAGAGGAGCTTCCTGGTCCTAAGGCCAAATCCTAGTCAAGCTTTAACACGATTCAGATGCAAACCGGGATGTGTCTGCAGAGGAACCATAAGTTGTTATAGTTTCACACATGATTCCTTTAGGCATCCTTTGGAGGGATTTTCTTGAATCAAAATGACACTAAAATGGAGGTAAATTTTCTATTATATCCAATTCGTGGTTTAGGGAGCCAAAGTTGCTCAATAAAGATATTAAAAATTTGAATAGAGAGTTGAATTAATGAAATTTAATTTATAAAAAAATCCATATGGACATAAAATGAAATATGTACCTTCCTCCAAATCCTTGAAACCCATGAATGAGATTGGATATACCTGTCCAAAAATGGGGTCGCATAACTACTTTTAGACACATGAAGTTGGGGTTCAAGGGCATCGAGGATTGCGGAAGAAACCTTGGTACACTATGGATTGAATTGGATGTGTAAACACAACATCAATCACTTACCACTAACATCACACCTCTAAGTATGTTATTATAGGCATGATTCATAAGTAAGAAAAATAGATGTTAACAACTCTTGTTTTTATTTTACATTACTCTATCCTTTTCATACTTATATTATCTACTTTCCTGGAATGGCCACTTTACTTTTGAAAATTTGGACAACATGTGACCCAACTCTATATTTTCTATTTTATTCTCCAAGCATCCCAAACATTACTTCCCATTAGGGAAAAGAGTGCCTAGATACTATTGTCCCCTATGGGTGCTTCATCATTTTCCTCCTTTTCTCAAATTGTAAATCCCACATCATTTTTTATCTTTTCTAAATTACTACCCATCACTTTGGGTCTGCATTTTGGTTGTTAATGATGAAATTCAAACAAGGAAATCTCACACACACACACACACACACACACACACACACACACACACACACACACACACACACACACACACACACACACACACACACACACACACACACACACACACACACACACACACACACACAGATGACATAATCACTATTATTAGGGTTGGATAACTTAGGGATTTTACTTACAAAATACCACTTGGGAAAAGAGAAACATTAAATGAGCGCATTTGGGATGAATTATTCACTTTGCATAGGAGGGGCTATTTCTAAATTCCATTTTACACATTCATCTTGGGGAAAATTAGTTGTATCCCACTACATTGGTGTGATTGGAATGAGTGAAACCTAGCTTCAAGTGACACAATTCAATCACATACACACTAGAACTACATAGATTCTAAAATGTAATGCAACGCTCGGTGACAATCACATTGGGGTGACCAACGAGGTCAATCTGATTCAAACATATGCATTATTTATTTCATCTAAAGTTTTTTTGAGACTTATGCAGTAGTTAGGTTTTGTTTTACAGATTTAGGTTAAAAATGAAACCCTATAGTGAAGTAGATGCGATGAAGAATAAAAGGAAGATAAGATCATACCCTAAAAATATCGAAGCGAGAAAAATTTTCCGGGACACTAGTGCCCGGTTGGACACTAGTGCCTTCTAACCTCATCTAGGGTCTTGTCCTGTGAGGGTTTCAGATTTTAGTTTCCCAGATGGAGCTTACTAGTCCAGATCCAAGTTTTTCCACTCATTTTCCATCCTAGGATCATCCTGGATCTCCGAGTACAATGTAAGTCATTCCTATTTCACTATTTATTATTCTTGTTTGTTTCTTTTATGATCAATATATTATTGTTACTGTTATATTTATTTGATCACATTCTCTCGATTAATATTTAAATTTCATTAAATCATTTGGTGAAACCAATCCTTACATTCCCATTATCAGATCTATCTTTCATGCCCATCACCCGTAGTGGTCACTTTGGTTTCCCACAACATACTAAGCTCCTCCCATAGACTCATAGTCATTCCAATAGTAAGGTTGACACCACCCATGATAACCCTATCTTCAAATCCCTTTAGATCCCCTTCATGACATAGAAACTTCTAATAGTGAAAAATCTTATGATGAAGACACTAATGTGGATCAGGCACAACTCGATGCTCTCACCACTTTTCGTTCTACATTACGTGAAAACCCTACTCATGTACCACATGTCCTTAATGCTTTATTAGTATCACAATATGTACATGACAATGTTACTCATGTTAGTATGGTTTGTACTTTGAAGCTCTTTCTTTGTTATCACCTTTGCATTCTTCCTCCCCCCTTACTACGTGGGGATATCCACCATTCACATGCCCATTTTTGCACAAACTACTTATTTTTATTCCCCCATCCTTTCCAATATCTAACCTAACACTTATTCTAGAAACCATTCCTTAGATTATTCGTATCATGATTTACAATCCCAAATTCATCAATTACAATAGGTCTCTTCCTCTTCTTCTCCATCTCTTGATTATTCGGTTCTTCTTCACAATCCTCTTACACCCGAGGTTTCTTCTTATCCACTTCCTTCCTAATTTTCCTCTCTTTGATGTCCACAGATATCCCCAAGAGCACCTTCGATCATTTCATGTTGCATGCTTGGATTATGCTTGTGATGACACATTATTGACCAAGTTGTTTCCTAGGAGCTTACAAGACTATGCCTTGTGATGGTTTTATGATTTTCCTTTGCATTCTATTATATATTTTACTCCTTTAGAAAAAAATTTCTAGCTCACTTTTATATGAATATTGGAAAAAAAAATATCATATGCAAAAATGGATAAAATGAGGCAAGGAACTAATGAACATCTTAGTGACTATGTTTTGTGTTATAAGAATAATCTTTCTAAAATGAACAATGTCTTGGATGAATCTGAATTACAAGATATTTTTATTCAAAACCTATTACCTCCTTTGTAAGAATGTGTTCTCTTTGACTCTTTGAATCTTTTGATAATCTATGTCACACTCATAAAAATCATGAAATCAAGTTACTTTCTTTGGGAAAGTTTAAATATGTTGCTAAAATTTCCAATCAATCTACTTACAAATTCTCAGGAAAATCTACCTTTAAGGGAAATCCTAGTGAGTCTAAGCCTATTTTCAATGTTATATCCCAACCTTTGAAGTTCTAACTCCAACCTACATTCCACACCTTTACTAGATTGCCATACCCACCACATATGTTATTTCCTCAACTCATAGAAAGAAATCTGATTTCTCTTCTAACTCCTCTTGATCTAGATCCTAATAGGCCTCATGGAAAGAAATTTGATGAACATACATATTGTGATTATCATAGATGCAATGGACATTCTACTGAAAATTGTTTCAAACTTATAAATTTAATCCAATATCTGATTGACAATCATGACATTGAGTTTCCTGAATCTACTATTTATATTTCTAAATATACTAATGACAATGAAAAGCTTAAAATATTCAATGATCCACTACCTAAGCATGAAAAATAAGCTCCTGAATCCTATTCAAATCATGCTTATCATGATGTTCCTCCTCCTTCATCTTCAAATCATCCTCTTGTATTTATTATTGGTACTATTGATCTTCCTCTAATTATCATGTCTTTTTCGATGTTGATTTTCACGCCTCTTTTTCAAAGCATATATTATATATTGATGCTTCTATTGCTCCTTCTGCTATTAAGAATGTTATGGTCCATCCTACTTATAAGTGCAATGCATTTTCAATATATTTCTTGCAATCTATTAGATTTCCATTATCTTAGATGACATGTACATAACCTACTTCTCATGGGCAAGACATTCTCCCTATCATTGTTGGTCCCCTCACTATCTTTATGTATTTCATTTTTGGATTGATAATTACAAATTGTGACATGGTATTAGTGATCCCTTAGCTAAGGGATGCCAAATGTGTGCCTTCCATAGTTCACTTATGCCTTAATTTCATACTTAAACATCACGTTATCACTATTCAAGGCATTCCAACACTAACTCATTTGTCGTTGGATCCTATCACTGATACACCTACATTACTTATATCATTTGTGCACTTGCTCATGCATCTCCTCACGATAGCCCCATAATTTTGACACATAGTCCTCCAAAATATAGATCTCTTACCATAATCGGTGATACTTTTACACATACACCTAGATCTCCTCTACATGTGGCTTCTACTTCTCACTCACGATGGATACATTGGTCTCATAGTCCACCTCATAGGGACAGGTCTCCACCTAGGACACACACTACCCATGGCACATCTAGGCCCTGGGCAGGTGGCATCTTTCCCCACATGTACTTCCCATGATGATAACACATTTGATCATGTTCATATGTGTATCTGATTCACACTAGTTGATAGTGGGCCCTCACCCCTATCCTCATTGGATAGATCATCATGACATTCACACTTGGGGGCATACTATTCCCCCTTGCTACTTGATGATGCACTCTTGTTCTAGGTTCAAACATGACTGTTGAGGGTACACTTACCTACATGGACCTAACCTTACATAAAAACATTGGGGAAAACCTTGCTCCCTCTCCAATTCATAGTATTTCATTCAAATAGTTTCAAAAACTCAAAAACACTAGCCTAGATCTTGATTTGATGTATCATTTCTAGTTTATATTATTTTATGTTGCACATTGCTTATCATACAAATTTGATTTATAGTATTATTTATCCTTTTTCCATACATACATGCAAGTTCACATGGTAATTTCGAGGTGAATGCATGATACTTATAGGTTATCACATGATGTATGATGTTTGGCATTGTCCTTTACCAATCCCATTGAGGCTCCTATGGGCATTTACCTTTCATATTTCTCTATATTCATGTTCTATCATTGCAATTTCTACTAATTTCATTCCTTTTTTAGATGTATACATTGTGGCATACTATCATTTTTTCTAACATGCTAATGGGTGCTTCATGTGTAGCATTTTTCTTGCAGCTTACTTCCAACCATGGTTATCTTGATTTACTTGTATCTTGTACATGTTTTTGTCTTGATTATCATTGTTTGTGAGCTATGCCCTATGCTTGATTGTGTGTTTTTCTTCTATAGAACTAAAGGCTTGAGTGTATTGTGACATCCTGAGTGGTGTCCCATGTATTCCATTAGCTACTTGATGTTTCTTTTTCCGTGTTAATACATGTTTTGATTAGTTTCTATTACATCATGTCATACTTGTTTA
The DNA here is from genome assembly GCA_018340775.1 of Taxus wallichiana var. yunnanensis. NCBI lineage: Eukaryota > Viridiplantae > Streptophyta > Pinopsida > Cupressales > Taxaceae > Taxus > Taxus wallichiana. The sequence goes on from CM031239.1 coordinate 171,988,786, forward strand.
TGACTAACACTTTTTGCTAACCTTTCCCATTATTTTGTATGTGCCATGGTAGTTACCATGTTCATTTCCTACTCCCCTACATGAATTATATTTCATGCATGCACATCAGTTTAAAATTTATTCATTTGGGTTGTTCTCACCTTGGTTCATCTCACGTACCCCAAATGAGTGGGGGAAATAATCAAGTGATTATTTCACCCTCTCAAAATTCCAAAGAAAAACATAGATTGGTACACAATAGAATAAAAATAAAAATATCTAAAACCAAATTCAGAATTAGAATTGAGCCAAAATCATAACATGGATAGAAGTTCCCAATACGAGTAAAGGAACAAGTGGGCATTAGTGTCCCACCCGGAGGTTCTTCCCTAGGTATAGAATCATGTACGTTATGGAATTACTATGTTTCTCCAAAATACAAGTAATAAATTATAGATTACTTTATCAGGATACAATAGGAAAAACATTAGTGGTAAGTTACATAATTTAGGTAGGGGAACCAATTATCATGTTTTATCAGGATCAAATAAGGAATGGAACCTAAGTGATACGCAGGACATTGATATGCCTAGAATGATGTGTCATCCATGACCAATTTCTATTGGGTTTGTGACCATCTGCAATGGCACTTATTTGGGGGAAGTGTTAACAGATTGGAGATAAAATCCTACATCTCTCTCGAACACTCTTCCCTTGGTGACATGATGCCTAAATCCTCAGTATAGTGAAATTATTCTTAAATCCTTAGTTTGACGATAGGATTCCTAAATCCTTAGTACTATTCCAACCATCTCCAAGGAAACAAATATGATGCAGCCTAGAATTTTTTGTGAATAACCCATGCACAAGTTCACATCACTCAACCTGAGCTGAGAACTCGAAGCACGCAAAGGTACCATGTCTCTCTTTAGAGTTGTTTGTAAAGGATGCTAGTGTGATGATGTTTAAGCATGTTCAGATTCATAAGTAGACATAAATATTCCACAATGCAAAATCCAGATCTAGATCTTAGAGAATCATGATAAATGAACTAAACAATAACTATGATAAGATTAACCATATAAGAACTAGATTCAATCATGTCTAACACCATTATCTAACCAATATACTCCATTTTATAATTATTGTAAAACATAGAAGCTTCTTACATTTTAAAGTATCTCCATGAGTCATGTGCGCGTCAAAACTAGTAGCACAACTTTGCGATAATTCGGTCCTCTGTCATCGCTAAACCACATAGTTCAATACATATTTATATGGGTAGGGTTTTTATCTTCACCACCCATGCACTTCTCAAAATATGTCACATGCTGATAATAGCCATACACCTTTACAATAGTATGCACAACATGCAAGTGATCTTAACAATAGATTTCCTATAGTTAACTCCAAGTAGAAATCCTATTATTAGCTTAAACTATGCATGGCGTTTATTTTCCGCTTGTTCCAAAATACCATTGTGTGTAGCACAATTCTTCATCTCTATGTGTGCTTCACACGCCATCTCCAAAAATAGCCCTTATCTACAAAACAACTAAGTCCTTATTTTGGGCACTTAATTACTATTATAGCATCGCACACTTCCAAAGACCCTATATTCACACGCCCAATACTTAGAATATTTCTGGTTGTTCAACATTACCCCACACTAGAGTACATTTCCATCCCGACGATGTGAATTCCTTCATATGTCTTCTTCCTCATCTCGAAAGGATTAATTTTGGATATTAATTTTTGAGCTCATCCTCCAAGGTCTTCCAGTCACTCAGTGTGTTCCTTGTTTTCTCTAGAATATCAGTGGCTATGTCATCCAATTCATCCTTAGTGAGTTTCTCTTTCTCATTTTGTAGTATCTGGACAACATTGGCCATACCTGATAACATTCCCTCCATGAGGTCCATCTTCTGTGCTATGATTTTTCCAATCTCATTAATCCTTTCCTTGTGTGGATCCTGGGCTGCTATGAGGGCCTTGCAATTTTGTTTTACTAGTTCCAACCTTTTTTTTGTGCCCAAGTGTTTCATCCTTCATCTCCTTTTTATGCTTGAATGCATGCCTCGTTCACCAAGCTCTCTACAATGTAAATTGAGTAATATTGTAGTATGTTTGTTGGCCAGTTTGTGTGCTATTTTCAACCAATGCATGTTTACCTCGTTCCATCACCTCAGTGGCCCCAATTTTACTCCCATATAACTACTCTGCTACTGTAGTGTCCATGTCTTTAATGTTAGTGACCTTAAAAGCTCGGTCCCCCTTCTTATACTTGTATAGGGCTGTTGTGGCATAAATTCCCTTGTCATCTAACAGGTGTCTAGCAAGCTTTGATCCTGTGTCACACAACCCTATTACCTTCCTGATCAACTTAACAAGAATCCTTATTATTCTACCTACGAAATAGAAATAATCTTCATGGACCCACAACATTAGCCATTGGTACAATTACCAGATTTCCAAAGTAGGGAAACTCTAGGATTTGCATTACGCCCATGCTCTCAAGTAGTTTCTTCACCGAGGCATCCAAAACCCTAGTGTCATCCACCAGTCACGGTTAGTATTTCTATAGACTTCTACCGTGACGTCCTTCATACATTTTACAGTGCGGTGGTTAATCTCTACAACCCTACACTAAGTAATATTTGTTTTCCACAACCGCCCTTCAATGACTCCTTCTGGATATAGCATTTCCACCACCACTCCTCTCTGCTGGATTGTCAACCTCCTTCTCTACTACTATAAAATGAAAACCCTAGTCTCCCTTCCATCACGTGCATGCACCACTCCTTAAATCCTTCTTTCGTGCCTAGGTACTCAACACCATGCTTCACAACGTGACATGTTTACTCAATCTGTAGAATTCTCTTCGTCTCCAACTCTTCTTCGCACTTCGTAGTTTTTTTTTCGAGTTCATGAGGTAACAAATTATGTTGAGAACACCGAATTTAAACCAAATTTCAAAATTCCCTTCATTAATTGCTCCACCTACCACTATACATGACATTAATTTCTCTTAAGCACATTGTTCACCTCATTATCTTGCGCTTCAATGTCTCGCACCTCAAACTCTTACGCCTCAGTCATAATTTCTGGTGCGCCGTTACTTATCCGTCACGGATCTCCTCTACCCATGCTTCCTCAAGTGAAAGTATCCAATCCAACGTGACCCAACATATGTAGTCTCTAATGCCGTAACCTCCCTTTAATTATACTGAGTGCTCAATTCTTTACGCGTGGTCTTAATTAATTTTTTAGCAATTCTTCAAAAGTTCTCATGAATTTTGAAACCTTTCTCCTTATGTTCCTCTTGTGGTTACCCGTGAGTTTATTTCTTTTCCATACCTTCTTTATCCACCCCACACTAAGGGTATGTGTAGTCCTCTACGTATATAAACACTTTATATTGTGATCAAACTTCTAGTGCGCAAACACACTTATTACACAAAACACTGAACTAAATTGACAAAGCATAGAGACGAAGAAGGAAATACATTAAATGAAATACAATAAAGGAAATATAATCTAAATGGCAATACTACCTTATTACAAACACCAAGAAGGCTTATTTATAGTAGGGCTTCAGCCTACTCCCGTTGAAGTAACTGGGTAACCGTGTTCCATCAAGCGCCTCTAATTGGAAAGCACTTGATTCAAGTATGTGAGTGATAAAATACGGTCCCAACCAATGCACCTTAAGCTTTCCTGGGTGGTGCAGAAACTTTGAATCATAAAGAAGTACCATCTTCCCGATCTTAAGCTTCTTATCCTTGATGTGTCTATCATGTCATGGCTTTTGTCTAGCCTTTTCCTGATTCTGACTCGAATGTGTTATTGTGTGCCTCTCATCCAGCTATATTAACTTGTCAATTCTTTCATCCAATGGTTTCTCATTAGCTAGACCTCTCGTGCGGGCAATACATAAAGAAGGTAACATGAATTCCATGCGAAGAACTGCTTCTGTGCCAAACACCAACTGAAATGATGTTACCTTATTCAACATTTTTTAGGTTGTTCTATATGCCCAAAGTACAAAAGAAAATTTATCATCTCAATATTTCCTTCCAACATCACAATTTTTTTCAAGGTTTGGCTCAATATCTTGTTGAAGGACACAACAGTGTCATTTTCTTGAGGGTGATAAGGTGTAGTCTTGTGGTGCATGACCATAAATTCATCCAATAATATCTTGATTGTCTCATTCAAGAAGTGTGTTCCCATATCATTTTTCATACTCGATTTTACATCCATACCTAGTAAGAATATTTTCCCATAAGAACCTTGCTATTATACCCACTGCATAATCCTTTATAGGTGTTGCTTTTGACCAACTTGTAAGATAATTTGTACAAGTGATGATGTGGCACGATCCAGTTGTATGCACTGGGGAAATAGTAGGACCCACAAATTATATTGCCCATTTTTCAAATGGATCTGAACTAGTAATAGGCCTCAAAGGCATTTCATCTTTTTGCCTGTGTTTTCCAAGGTGCTAACAATGATCACATGCCTTACAATGCTATTTACAATACAGGGTCTCCCACCATAAACTAGCGAGTAGAATCTTGCACGTGGTGGCGTCACTTGCATAGTGTCCACTGTAATACCAAAATGAGCCTCTTCCATGATATCCGAGTACTCATGTTTCAATACACACCGACGTGATACCTCATCTCGGCCTAGTTTGTATAAGTCACCATTGATCAACATGAAAGGTGCGGTGCAAATTACAAGTTGTTTATTTTCCAAGGCTTTCATTATTTCTGATGCCATACCTATGCCTAAAAAGACAACAATATTCTCCAATTTCAAAGGCACGCGGTTAGCTCAGAAAGCGTGTATCCGGAATTGTATCTTCAATTATATGCGTCTCCTCTCCGATTAAATTCTTGATAAGTGATATGTGCTAGAATTACTTTTACCTAGTTTTACCACGATTGTAAAGTCAAACTCCTAGAATAATGGCACCCATTGGCATATGTACCCTTGTAAAATGGGCTTATTTACCAAGTATTTCAATACCATGTGATATGTATAAAAAAGGTGTTTCTAAAGCAAGTCTTTCTAAACTTACGACAACACGTAGATCATTGATAATGCCTCACACTTTGTAGTTGTATAGTTTTGTTCTGCAGGAGTTAGCTTTCTACTAGAAAAACAAATATGATGATCTATAATACCTTCTCTAGGTTGAGCCAATACTGCACCAATGGCCATGCCAGAGGCATCCACATGTAAGTGAAAAGGTTGGTTCCATGAGGGAAAACACGAATAGGTTTTATAGTCAACCTCTCCTTCAACGCTTCAAATGCGCGTTGTTGTGGTTCTCCCAATAGAATGTCCTTTTTCCTTTTAGTAACTCCTCTAAGGGTGTGAAAATATTAGCATATCCTTTGATAAATTTTTGTAATACCTGTGTGGCCCAAGAATCCACACACCTCACTCTAACTGGTAGGCTCCTCCAGGCCTATAATAACTGTAACCTTAGTTGGATCTACTAACAAACCTTCCTTGTAGATGATATGCCCTAGCAGAGTTCCAAAAGGTGTAGCAAATACACACTTCTTGATGTTTAAGGAGATTCTTAACTGTTTGCATCTCTCAAACATTAAGCACAAGTTGTCACAAATATCTTGACAAGCCCATCCATATATTGTTCAATCATCTAAGTAAACATGCAAGAATTTGTGAATAAAAATTAGAATGCTTGAACAAATATGTGTGAAAATACTGCAGAACGTTCTTCGGACCAAATGACATCACTGTATATGCAAAGCTTCCCCATTCATTGGTGAAAGTTATCTTCTCTTGATCCTACTTTGCAATTTTTACCTGATGATACCCAGAGAATCCATCTATAAAAGAGTAAATTTTGTGCCCTACAATGCCTTCTAATATTTCCTTGGTGAAAGGCATAGGAAAAGGATCAATCAAACATACAACATTCATCTCCCTGTAGTCCACACAAATCCTAATCTGACCATATTTCTTTATATTGATTACCATGGGGCTAACCCACTCTGATTCTTCTAGGGGATTAATGATGCCAGATTTCAACATCTTGTCAATTTCTTCTTTAACTTTTATGCACATGTTAGGGTTCATCATGTAAGGTCTTTTCTTGATCGGGAGCGCACCTTCCTTTAGCTTAATCCTCATCTTGCCCAAAGACTCGTGTACTCCTTTTAACTCATGGAAGCCCCTAGGAGATAAGTCTTGGAAATCACGTAATAACTCAATTATCTGAGCAACTTCGGAATCAGACCAATAATCTCCAATAATGGCCTCCTTAGGTTCAAAATCCGTGCCAATGTTCACTTTCTTAGTCTTCATAGGTTCATGATAGGCACATGCCTTCTTATCTGCACTATCTAAAACCTCACGCATACCTTTTGAATGATCAATGTCCAAATTTTATACTTCTTCATCATCCACTATGTAGACCATCTTTCCTTTCTCCTTCTTAAGAAAAGTGCACTCAAGTAGTTTGGCATCGGTCTCATCTACTTCATCAAAATGCACTCCTAGGTCTACCTCACCAAATAACTCCTGAATGAGTTCTTCAACCTTTTCACTATCTCCCATAGTCAAGTGCTCCATAACCCGTAATGCCTCTTTCACCAGAGGTTTAGTGGAGAAGTAGTCAAAATTCTATATCATTCTTGCAGTTAAGTCTTGCCAATTTCCAATCTCCTATGTAGCTCCGCATAAATGTACCAAGCACGTGCGTAGCCTTGCAAGGTGAAATAAATTTTGTGCACCCATAGTGAAGGTGGTAAATATTCTTTCCCCTCTATCCAAAGTCTCTCACACTACTGAATGTGGTGCTGAACAAGATGATTACCATGATATGTGCAGATTTGAGTAGGCACATTGCTCTTGAGAAATCGGGTTGTTAGAGCAATTATCACTTCATTCCATTCTATGAGATTATCCTTGTGAACCAACCACCAGCATGTTATTGTCCTATGAAGGGTATACACTAATACATTTCTTCTGTCCACTTGATCCTTCCATTGTTGCTCCATGGCGCGAAGGAATACCACAGGGTCTCCTTCTCCAAAGGTACCGGGGTGAGTTGTTACTTATCTTCCTAATACAACGAGGCTTGTCTCTTCACACAGATGCAAATCTTACTTCACGCCCAACCATCTTGTAGGTGCCATGTGCCCAATTATCATAAGCAATACGTGTAGTATCACTAATAGATTGTACATCTTCCCACTAGAGGATTCCTTCCTTAGATGGCTCAAGTACTTCCGGATCTCGAATGATGCGGACATAATTTTTTTTTCCAGTCTTCCTCACTTAAAGGATCAACATAAGGTGCAAAATTTCCATCTGTCAAATGGATAATAACTTATTCTTCCTTGTTCTTAAAGCTTATACACCCCTTGTTGAATTGTAGATCAGCATTATTTGCATAACACCAAGGGTGCCCAAGTAGAGCTGGGAATCTGTCTGCTTCTCCAAGCACTAAAACCTCAAAGTCTCCGGTGAACTTGGCCCTTGTATAGTAATGGTTGAATCCTTTAAAACTCCCATTGGGGTGGCCTTAGTTTTATTTTTGATAAACAATACATTAGAGAATGGATGTAATGGATGTCTTCCCATCTATACCCATGCATCTAAAGTAAGAACATTAACTTCTGCACCTGTGATAATCAATATATAGTGCTCAAAATTCACCCATCCACAACAACATTCAAAGTGATCTCCTTTTCATAATCCAAGCTATGAGGGGGAAGATTAGCATGTAGGATCTTCCATTTATTCTCAATACCTACGTACAAAATGTTTCCATTTAACCAATTCCCTAGTAATGGAATACTACTCTCTTAGCGCAACATCTTGCATACCTCTTTCAAATAATCAACATCTGACCTGACCGTCTATGCTTTACCTTCTTTTATTCCAACTTTTTGGCTATTCCTTTGAACATTGTATTTCACCCTAAATATTTTTGAGCACCTCCATGGTCTCCTGATAAACCTCCTTCTGATGTGTAGGATCTAGGTATCTTGTATGTAAAACCTCCTCCTTAGTAATGGTAGGCTTTTGTTACAACGTTTCTCTAGCGTGCGTAGCTTCAGCACATGTATTAATCTTCACAGGTACTACCTCAAGTTCCAGTTCCAACTTTGGCATCCATTGATTTTCCATTATGCGTTGTATTCTAACCATCCATGTGCCCTTGTTCTCTTGTTTATGTTGCTTTCTAAGATGCTCATATAAGTCCAGACACTCCTCATAGTTATGATTATTTCCACAAAAAGAACAAGTAATATTATGAGGGCATTCACACTGTAATGGTCAAGAGATCCACATATATAACATGTTCCATGAGGAAACTCACCTCATCCACCACCACGGCCTTGGCCCCTGAATCCACCACGAACTCCTTCAAATCACCCTTCGTTCGATCATAGCACCTCGAGTGTGATCATGATCATAGTGCTCACTTTTACCTTTAGAGTTATCTGATACTCCTAGGTTTTGTACACCAATATCAATGTCATCATGGATCTCGATCAACCAATCTATAATCTTCGGTATTGTGATTCGTAGACTGACAAATCTTACAATAGCAAGATATGTTTTTCCTTATCGCGTGTTTTAAAAATGGGCAGCAGCTTACATCATGGTCTAAATGACATCTTTCGTATTCTAACAACAATGAATGTATCGACTGCGAGGAAAAATATCCTTAGTATGCTCCTCTACTTCACAATTTGTACACCAAATCCCAGTGCACATCTCATGTGCTAAATTGGCCGATAGTTTCTCCAACAGCTTTGCCATAGTTGTAATCTAAGCTTCTAAGAATGAGATTACTCCGGCTTTCTATACTTGATCGCCTCAATGTGAAACACCGATTCATGTGCTTCATGTGGGTCCGTATATGTCTTATGTGACAGTGCTCTCCTAAAAGGTGTGATCAAGCCTCCAAGGAACCACTATGCATGTTGAATTGCATGGATATCATATGAAAGATTAAACAATTTTTTTTTGAAATGGGCATCATATTACTTGAACACTCTTACTAAGTGCCTGCTTTGAATACTATTTAGCGTGCTTATCCTCTCCGCTTGAACTTAGGGATATAAAATTCCTTAAGGAAAGCATCTCGTAATGTTGCATAATCTATGCAAGTCTAATCAAGGTCAAACTTCCTGTACCAACTGTGTGCGTGTCCCTGTAATGTAGTTGCGAAATAACTTTTCCTCGCACTCAGAAGCCATGATCCCTTTTTCACACCACATTATCTCACACATATTAACATGCTCAATTAACATCTTCTATTCCCTATACTCAAGAAGAAGAATTGACATCTCAATGTAAATATTTTGGGGTTGGTGAGGACCATGCCCACTAGTGTAGACACTAAAATTAGGTCACACTCCCCTTCGTCCCTTGACATATAAGCCCCCCTTTATTACATCTACCTAGCCATGACCCCCTTCACCCTACTAATATTAATTTAATTAATTTAATTAAATTAATGCTTTATCCTCACTATATTTATTATTTAAATATCTTATTTAAATAATATCTACACATATAGTTCACTTAGACACCTCACCAAGCTAACTCAACCTAAGACCTATTCTTAACAAGTTACCATAACTAACTAAGACTTACCCAAACCCTAAAAATCAATACCTACACTCCCTCTAACCACATTCCCGCATGCTCACAAGAAGCTCCCAGTCTAATCCATAGGATAACGACACAAGATCTAAGGAAATTAGGAGGATCTCCCTAAGTTTAGTAAACCTAGAAAATCCTGCCTTGACCGACGTCGGTTTCCCCTAACCATCGCCGATTAAGCCTAGACCACCGTCGGTCACCCCTTTTAACCCCTAAACTACCTTATTCTCAAGGTTGGAAAACATTGGGAGAAAAAGTGGACAAGAAAGAACGAAATCTCAAAGAGATAACGCATCTTCAGAGAGCCAATTCCAGCAAGAACTGACATCTAAGGAAGGAGATTGAGGATCTTCTCCTACACAGCCATCCCAACCACATTCTAATCTATCCAAGTAAAAGAGGAGTGTGCATACAGCCCATGCAGAAGCTTTTCTTTAGTTGGTGATCACTTGCAGCCTTCAAACCCATCATCAACACCTCCATCCTTCACACATATACTTTCAAGAACGAAATCCAAGTAACTACAACATCATACTTTCTGGTTATTTCATTTTATCATTATTTTATCATCCATTGTTCATCTTTCTCCCTATCGACCATCTCCAACATTTTTTTACCTCCATAGACCCATCAAAACCTCACAAAAACCTATTCCAGTCACCCAATACCTCTTCCCAACCAACTAAATCCTTTCAGACAATCACAAAGGAGACCAAAACCCTGCTTCGTGATGTTTCCATATCTCGGTTTCGCGCCTGCCAGTTATACTTAACCACGGCCGGTCAACTTGATCGACGTCGGTCTCTGTGTTTTCCCACACAACCTTAAACAGAGACCTATCCACCTAATTTTACCTCACCCTCACTCACTTGTGACCTACCGGGACCTTTATCGACTGTAGAACCGGAACCAACAATTTGACCTGTGGATTCTATTATAGCTTAGCCTGTTAGATTAGATCCGTTTGCTTATTGTGTTTTTAAGTGAGATACCTAAATCATTTCAAAATAACAATAGGATTTACCTTATTTTCAGCATTAATTTGTTTAAAAAAGTGGAGTGATAGCCATCTAGGAAGTATCACACTTCCCGGATCTAGCTCACACTAGGCAGTTCACTGCCCATATTGTTTAATTCTTTCTAGTGGTCTTGCTTTCATTATAGGTAGTTCCTCCTAGCCAAAAGGAAGCTCTCACGGATCAATTATGGATTCAGAATTCATATGTGCACAACAACCCATCAAATGACATTTGAATAGGTATTCCTCCTACGCCTGTTACCCTATTTGTTTCGTCAACAATTCAAAGAAATAATCTAAGAAAAAGGTGAAACATTTTGGCATGCCCAGTGGGACCCAGTTTCCTTGCATTTCATTCATTCCTAGGAAAAAATTGTGTTTTTTTCCATTCTAAAAAGTGTACACATTAATTTCTTTCCCTGGTAATCCACTTCTTCTTTCTATTTGCTCTAAAGGAAACTTTTCTTTTGGTGTATTTAAAAAGAATCATTTCTTCATGTTTTTTTGCATTTTAGTGAAAGAGCATCCCTCTTCCTCTTCATCTTATTGTGTCATCCAATTTCATATTTTCGATTTGGGTTTAAAAACAATCGCATTCCATTCTGATTTTCTACATTAGCTCACATTAAATGAGGGCAACCTATACGTTGGAGGTCATGACCAGTTGATGGTTGACAAACGAATCATAGAAAAGCACTTCTATCCTTTTCTTTCTCTCGTCTTACCAAACCACACAAAAATTCAAATACATACATTCTTAAACAACATCTTACCTGGAAGAAGCTGTAGGTGATCACACAATCATGACATAGTGGGCACCTAGCTCGCTGCTCTATCGAGTCATACTTCAAAGCGAAGCCCACCCCCACCATAACAAACCTGAAACCTCACCCTTTAGATATCCTTCTTTATAGGAAGCCATCCTCACCAAAAACTCTATTTCACAATTCATGTGTCAGTCCCTAAATAGCATAAGCTAAACAAACATAATAGAAAGCGCACTCCTAGGATCGCATTTTCTTATTCTTTCTACTTGGCTTGTTTTTGAGGTGAAATGTCACGTTCATCAATTTCTTTTCCTCATCCTTACACACTCCTCATCATAGCTAATGTACTCACCTTCACTTGAGTGTGCTCGGGCCATATCATCATTTCGAGAATTCTAGGTCCGATTCTACACCAGATCTTAATTCACAACCACTTTTTTTTTATCATTGTTTCAATTTCATAGTAACCGCTATCATCGGTTACCCCTAACCGGCATCGGGTATACCCTACGGACGTCGGTTCCCGGTCCTTTTCCTAACCTACTCAAAAGGACATTTTTACTTCACTTTCTTCCACTTTCCATAGTCTCTATCACTGTCACTTTTTCCATTGATGTTTTACACATCCCTAGATTTGGCATACTTGTCAGATCTTGCCTTCTGCTTCATTGTTTACTCACTGTCCATTTTCTATAGTGACCGGTAGTGGTTACCCCTGACCGACGTCAGTTTTACCTAACTGACATCAGTTAGCCTGTTTCATATTCCACCCACCATTTGTTACATCATCCATTTTTTTATCACCAGATTCATCTCGCTCTTGTTGTTCTCGTATCATTTACATAGAAGAAGCCCTACCGATCAATCTTGGTTCACATGATACCGAACCTTAGAAGAAAAGTGAATGCCCTCGTGTTCCACGCCGATTCTGCTAACCACTCCCACCTAGTCTGTCACCACCTTCTATTTTATCACCAGCCATGGATCCCATCCAGCCTACTACTATCACTACCAGAGATGAGGAGTTCACATGACTCCTTGACCAGAACCCTACCGCCTTGAAGTTTTACCTCTCCCATTTGTCCACTCGAGACGCCTCGAGTCAGTTGATATACGGCATGCCCGTATATGCCCCCCTAACTCTCACATCCACTTCCACATCAGCCCCATCTCGGCTCTCTGCTACTTTCATCCACCTTACCCCGGTCATTTCACGCTTAGGTTCTATACCCGCCATGATCATTCATGTATCATTACCTTTGTGGCACCCATTACATCCACCATACCCTTGATGACTACCCCAAACACAACCTTATCTACCCCTAATGTCTCACACATACCTGTAGCTACATTCCCACCTCCAATGTCGATGACCCCTACCCCATTTCAAAACGTGGTTCTTTCCATTCCACAATCATTAGCCCCTATTGCCACTAGGGTTACCACAACCCTTCCACCCCATATACATACTACCAACAACCGCCTGTTTCATCTATTATTCATTCCGGGTACATACCCCCTATTTCCTTGCCTTATTCTCTCCGCCACCTTACATGGCAGCCCCATACACTGGAATGCCACTTCCATTATACGCCCGAAACCAACCTCCTCACACTATAGGAGGCATCCAATCATCACAACCCACAAATGACCTAATTAAATTGATGATGGATAGGATGAAGAAAATGGAGGCACCGGCGGGCTCTCGCAACACTCTCACCTATGATGAGATTTTTAATGAGCCTATTCACCCATCCATTCCTATCTGTTCATACCCGTGTATTGGGAAATACCTAAATTAAACCGCTTCAATAGTAAGGAAGACCCACAACAACATTTGTGCTCGTTCAAACATGGGTGTTATCTGATTGCTCATGATGATGTCTTACCTTTGAGAACTTTTCCCATGTCCCTCACTAGACCTGCATTAGATTGGTATAGTGCATTACCCAAACACTCTATATTTTCATTCATTCAGGTATCCCAAGCTTTCTTGGATCATTTCTCCATCAATATCGTTAAGAGGTTACCATGACCAATCTATATTCAAAACGTCAGTATGAGGATGAATCCATTATAGATTTTGTCACTCGCGATGCACTGATCAATCAACTTACCTTCCAACTACCAAAATGAACTCATCGAGCGCTTCCACACGAACTTGCACTGCATATCTCCCCAACCTTACAAGTCCAAACTTTCCGAACATTCGATGAGGCATTCACTTTGGCATGAAAGTTAGAGATTCGGGCCATCGAAGAGAAGAAAATCCAATTATGAAATAAGAATTCGACATTCAAGTCGAATGAAACCTCTTCTTCTTCCAAACCACCAACCAATTATTCAAAGGCTAAAGGTACCACTAACGCAGTGGTACTCAAGGTCAGCCTAGCTCATCCATCCAATCAAGCTACACCCTCATCTAATCTATCACTGTTCAAGATTTTTGATTCAGACAAGAGAAGTGAAAATATACCCCAATCGGGGAACCTTACTCTTCTATCTTAGAGAATCTTATCAAAGTTGGCGCCATCACCCTTCCACCCATAAAACCACACACTGGTTTTAACCCTGCTCACCCCATGCCCGCATGGTATAAAGAGCATGATTTTTGTAACTATCACCAAGTGAAGGTTCATAGTGACAAGAATCGCATCACTTTCAAGAATATTTTTAGAGAAATGCCCGAGAAATTCGAGCTAAGCGTGGATAATCCCAATGTCACCCCAACCAAAATCTACAAATCTTCAAAAACCATTTCCTAATCATGCCCCTTCATCCAATCAAACCGGTGAGATATCCACTCACGATACCCATACCCATGAGGTTCACGCAATCTTTAACGAGGTACTGCCACCTCTCAATTTCATCACATCCCTTCCATAGAGAAAATCCTAGCTCAAATCATCCTTCCACATTAGAACCAACCTCCACCATTCCTTCACCAATGGAAGAACACCCTTCATCTCCTACATCACCTCTAGAGGAGTCTTCTATTGACATTGAGACCATCTCACCCCTAGCTTCTCCACTTAGTGAACCTTTACCTACCAGTACCTCCTCCACCCATAGAGGAGCACCCATTACCTCCTTCACCCATGAGGAGCACCCATTACCTCCTCCACCTACATAAGAGCACCTATCCATTCCTCCACTCATAGAGGAACTCCCATCATCCCTTCCACCCATCATAGACCCGATGGGGGTACCTCTACCTCTTGGAAAGCATTCTCCATCCGCTACCCGACATCCAACACGGACCTACTTTCAGCTCTCTTACCCACGAAAGTGAAGCCACCGAGTCCCCCGTCTCTAAGATGTATTTTACAGAATTCCCATTAGGGTCTTCACCAACTCTACCCACAAACATTCCATTCTCACATTTGGCTTATCACTTGGATTATGTGGATAGGGCTTTATTATGGGGGCACCTCTTACTCCCCTGTCTCAACACAAATGTAGATATCCCTCGATGACACCTCCACTATCTACCCAAACACATTTCCACCCATACAACCACTCATCACAACCCCTTCCCCGATATCTATTAACACTCACACCAAACCCTTACCCATAACCCGACCTATGCATAAACCCAAACCCATACCCACAATATTTACCTCCACTAAACCTATTACCACTTTAGGGGTCACCCGACCACTATCCTTACTAATCCACCTATTAAATTGGATTTAGCTACATCCTCCAACATTAAAACCACACCTACTCGACACCTAAACTAAAGAAACAAACTCATCAACCTCATACCCCTACCACACCAATCACACCCGCACTTAGCCTCGTCTCGCCTTAAGACCACATTGCCTGCCCAACATGGTCAAGCACCCTCACCCATTCATAACCCAATAACACAACAACCCATTCCTTCCTCACAAATCTCTAACCTACCTGTGCACACAACACGACTCATACCCACACTGCGCAGATCTTTACCACAATACCTCTCGATACCTTCACCATTGCTTTCACTACCTACTACACTTCAATCATTGTCCCTCACACCCCAAGCATGACCTACATCATCTACCTTCATAGAACCCCGTTATCCCCATGGGTAACTTGCCCTCTTCCTCCATCTGCTTTTCCTTCTAGACCCCATATACCCACATCACCTTTACCCAAGAAGGTGCAACCCAAAAAGAAAACCCCACTACCCCACAACAAGGTAGTCAAAACAAACCCACACCCTCCTACCCATCCATCTACTATACCCCTACCCAAACGAACCCACTGATACCTCAAACCACACCAACGCCTAAACCCATGGCTCAACCTATTCCTACTCTTCCAAAAATAATTCCCAAACAACCAACCACACCTACACCCAAACCTACATTCACTTCCCATTGTGATCCACTAGCAGGGTCCTATGCCAAAATTTTAACCAACCTCCTCGAGACTTCTGTTATCACATTACCACCACTCCAACCTTATGACCCCCTCAAACCCAAGCCAAAGGGGTTTGATGATACCAAAATTTGTGCATACCATCATGTGCCAGGGCATGATGTGGAAAACTACAAGGCCTTGAAAATCGTCCTTATCCAATTGTGTCCACTCGAAACCAACTTTGATGACGATGACCTTCTTGATGAGGATCCTACTTCACCAACACCCATTCCCACACTATGCACTCAACAACCACAACCTCCACCCTCATAGCTCCCAGAACCACACACAAAATTTGAAATTAACATGGTTCGCATCAGAGAACTTGCCATGCCACCACCCAAATGTCATTGCGCCCAACTAACCTCACAGGGCTTTTCTCCTCCAATAGGTTTTTTCCCTTCATGTCGTTATACCACTTACCCTACACCCTCTCCATTTGACAATTTCCCTCAAATCAACATGGTACACATCACTACATGTGCGCAGAAGGGTAAAGAAAAGACAGTGACACACTGCCAACCAACCCTATACCCAACATACCATCTGTACCCATACCTAAGATAACTATCCACAACCCCACATACCCCATTTCTAATGGCATCACACATCACACCATGCTAAAAATTACACCAATCTCCACTCAAAATGTCCTTATATTACCTCATCTAATCCTTGGAATCCCATTGTCAAGCCCTCATGGAGGTTCTTCAATCTATCAAGGTTTTACCCAATGACCCTACACTCGTATCCTCCATTATCACACCCCATCATGTATCCTCCCTCACCAAATTACCACCTTCATCCTCACCTCACCTTGTTCACCAAGTGGCCTCCTCGGCTTCTCGGAGACAGAGAGATTGCACCATACTAAAATGATGACTGGACCCAACCCTCTTCATCTCTGTACACATTGATGACATACGGGTACGCCATGTGATGATTGATGGAGGTGCTAGCATTAACATCATTTCATCCCATGCATTTTCTCAAATGCACATACCTGAAAATTGCATGCACAAACATCCGGTCATGTTGCGTTCATTCAACGACGCTATCACCTCCACACTAGGCACTGTCATCCTTCACGTTCGCGTGGGCCCCGCACTATTCCCGAATTGTTTTATGTTTTGGAGGGGGAATTCCAATATAACTTGTTGCTTGGTAGACCCTTGATCCGTGTCATGGGTTGTGTTCCCTCCACTTTGCATCATTGTGTAAAGTTTGAACACGAAGGATACACTTATACCATTCCAGCTGACCCATCACCTTTGAAAACATGCAACATGCTTTACCGACCCAACGATGTACTCATACCGGTCAAACCATCTACTTCCGCAACCAATACCACTTCACCTACACCTACACCCACACCTACTAGTACAGCCACTACTTTTGCCACATATACCTCCTCCATGCCTACCACTGCTATAACCTCCATGGCTGACCCATTATCTTCCCAATCCGTTAACACCACCTCTCGCATCAACCTCCAACACATCGTCCATACCAGCTACCCACATACCAACCACTAATCCCTTGGAAGGTGTTTTTCAATGCCTCACTCTGGGGGAATACCACCTATATAATGTTAACACCTTCCTTACTCCCCACAAGTATGGAAGCCTTCACCAACACCCTCGCTATGATCACCATATAGGAGAACACCTCCTTTATGGTCCTCCTCATCTTCGTACTAGTCTCACCTATGGGGGACTTGATACTACCACCTACACACCTGAACCACCATCACAACCCCACCCATTTTCCGTAGACTTCCAATCACTTACCAATCACCATTTCACCCACACCTTCTTGCACCGCTATGCGTGGAAGGGTTTTGGTTTTGGCTTTTACGAGCAAGGTCGCCATACCGTTATTCCATGTACCACCCACAAACATAATGACCAGAGTGGTATTGGCTTCCCAACCCTTCTACCAAACAGGCCTGCATTGAATTCATTGAGGACCCTAGCCCTTCTCCACCTTCATCACCACCCTCATCGCCGAGTCAATGGATCCTGAATCTATCCCTCCTAACTTTTTTTTTATAAACACCATTTCCTTGGGACCTTTGACTTATCAATGCGAAGGTGAGGGCCCTTCCACTCTCCCATTCTGTATCCTGAGATGATCAATGATGACACACCGACCATTAATGTCATTCAATGTCAGGATGATGAATCCATACTCACCTACCTTGGTGCAAAAGACTCATATTTACATTAGTCGTTACCCTCTGAGACGTAAACCATGTTGAATGAATCGACTATTGAGATCAACATTCATACTCAAGACAACCCGCACATCCTAAAGATAAAAAAATATTTAGATGTTGCTGAACAAAAGCCATCACTTCCTTTCTCCGAGATCATAACCACGCTTTTGCTTGGTCTTACGCAGACATGCCCGGTATTGACCCCACCATAGTGGTCCATAATATCATAACCGTTCCTGATTCCAAACCTATCAAACAAAAGTTGGGGAAAATGCACCCTCGCATTGCTCTTCTCGTCAAAGAATAACTTCAGCACCTTCTTTCCGTTTCCTTCATCTTACCCATTGATTATCCTCGTTGGATTTCTAACATTGTCCATGTTACTAAAGCAATAGGGGGACTCCACATTTACATGGACTTCTGAGACCTCAACCTTTCCTACCCTAAAGACGAATTTCCCTTGCCCGGTATTGATTAATTGGTGGACCTTACCACGGGTCATGAGATGCTCTCACTCACGAGATGGTTTCTCGAGTTATAACCAAATTTTTCTTGCCCCAGAAGATAAACACAAGACCACATTCATTACCCCTTGGGGAACCTTTTGCTATCGAATCATGCCTTTTGGCCTTAAAAACGTTGGTGCTACATATCAGCATGCTATGACTTACATCTTCCATGATATCATGCATCGCATATTGGAATATTACATGGATGATCTCTTGGCCAAATCTAAATGTCACGCCGAGCACCTCGCTATCCTCGAAACCATCTTTGATTGCCTCATTAAATATTACATCTGCCTTCAACCTAAAAAGTGCATCTTCACGGTTCTCTCAGGAAAACTCCTAGGATTTATTGTTTCCCTCCGTGGTATAGAAGTTGACCCTACTAAAGTCAAGGCCATCCTCAAAATTCCTCCACCCACTAACCTTAAACAACTCCATAGCCTGTAACATAAATTGTAGTCCATTCACTGATTTATTTCCCAACTCTCTGATTGTTGTCAACCATTTCATCACCTTCTCAAAAAGGACGTCTCTTTCAAATGGGATGACGACTGCCACAAAGCTTTTGAGGCCTTAAAACAATACCTTCTCCAACCACCCGTACTTATCCCACCTAAAGATGACCAACCCTTCTACCTATACATCTCTGCTCTTGGTCACTCCTTAGGGGCTATGCTCGCTCATCGTGATGAACAACATAGGGAGAAGACAGTTTATTATATAAGTCGTACCTTTCTAGACTATGAAACGCAATACACTCACCCTAAAAACTTTGCTTAGCCTTAGTTTTGTTGCCACCAAACTTCGCCATTACCTACTTAACCACAAAACCTATTTTGTGACCAACACTAACCCCTTACACTTCATGTACGCTAAACATTACCAAAATCCCACATGCGCCTCTTTACGGGAATCAACCTTCCAATTTTGATTTCCTGACAGAATCCATTGCTAACCTCTCTTTGGATGATGACCCTTACCAATGACCTTATTCTTTGATGGTTCCAAATGTCGGCGTGGGGGTGGTATAGGTATTATCCTCATTCTATTGATGGTGAACCCATGCCTTTATCATTCAAACTCGTCTTTGAGTGCACTAACAATATCACCGAATATGAAGCACTCGTATTGGGTCTCATGATTTGCCTATGCCTTAGATGTCGGATCCATTAATATCTTTGGTGATTCTCAATCGGGAGTAAACCAAGTCAATGGTGTTTATCAGTGTCATAATGAAATAATTCAAAAGTATAAACATCATGTAGACATATTTTTGACCACCTTTGATCGTTACACCCTTCAAACCATCCCATGGTCAACTGACAAATTTACTGAGACACCATGGCTCGCTTAGCTTCGAAATACCCACTTCCCCTACCGATTCCAAAATATTTGTCACTTTGCAACACCTCCATTCACCTACTTATTTACCTCATGATGTTTACTCAATCAGAACTGACACCCCTGACCCGAGTGACGTTTGGTATAAACAATACTCTGACTATCTTTCTCTCTCTATCTTGCCTCCTAATCTCACCCATAACGGACAACGTTCCTTCCTTAAAAAGGTCTCTCGTTATGTCATATTGGGAGGACTCCTCTATAAGCACGACTTTGATGGTATTCTCTTACGATGCCTCACAAGTTTTGAAATTCCTTATACCATCAAGGAGGTTCATGATGGCATATGTGGAGGTCACTTTAGTGGTCTTGTTGTTGCTAAGCGTATTATTCACCTAGGCTATTATTGGCCGACCCTTAACCATGATTGTTGTGACTATGTCAAACGTTGCGCGAAATGTCAACAACATTCCAACCTTCATCATACACCTAGCCATGCCTTACAGGTCACTCGAGACCTTTGGCCCTTCTCTCAATGGGGTTTGGATCTTGTCGGAGAAATCAATCCTCATTCTTCCCAACGCCATCAATGGATCATAACTGCTACCGAATACTACAAAAATGGGTAGAAGCCATACCACTCATCTCCATGAAAGATGAGAAAATATGTGAGTTCATTAACCATCACATCATTTGTCACTTTGGGGTCCCTCATCACCTCATCACTGACAATGGAAAACAATTCAAAAACAAAACACTGCAAAAACTTTGTGATGCCTTTGACATTCAAACTTAGTTTCTCTTCACCTTATTACCCATAAACCAATGGCCAAGCCAAATCCACTAATAAAACCCTCAATAAAATTCTCATGAAAGTGGTTGGCGATCTTTGGGAAGGATTGGCATACACATTCCTTTTGCTCTATGTGCATACCGCACTAGTATCCGCAGATTTACCACTGCTGCTACGCCCTTTTCACTGGTCTACATGCACCGAGGTTGTTCTCGCCTCTTGAAGTCCATATCCCTCACTTCACATTTCTCTCCATGAAATGCTTATGATGATGACTTTCGTCGGGACCAACAAGCACAACTAGAGTTATTAGACGAATGTCGTCTTAACACTCTGGATCACCTTCAAGTTTATCAACAACGCATCAAATGTGCTTATGATAAACGTGTTCATGAACAAACCTTCCAAGTTGGTGACCTTGTTTTGAGAGAAAATCAACACATAACCAAAGCAAAAAAAAGTAAACGGGGAAAATTTTCTCCTAATTGGCTTGGACCATACATCGTAACTCATACTTATGGATCGGGTGCCTATCGTTTATCCTCGCTTGAGGGTAAACCCGAACCTGAGCCCCTTAATGCATTATATCTTTGACCATTCTATTGTTGACTCATTTTCCTACCTCACCATGTGTCTCTTTACAGGCTCGTCCCTTGAGCACTATCCACTCCATCCATCCCCCTAACGATTAAACAAGAATCATGTGATTACCCGTCACCCTTTTGCCTTATCTTAAATATGTGCACCATGGCTCGGCACATGGCATAATTCTCATGGATAATTTTCATTTTCTTTTAGATGAGATCCCATGGTTGTTCACCCTTTCCTTCTCAACAAGAACCAAATGCTTCGTTATAGTCTTGTCCATGACTTAAAAGCCAAAAAAAGATGACTCCTCGGAGGGACATCTTCCAAAATAAGGGATCAACTCCTTGAGTCAAACTTCCAATATAAAAGATGAATCCCTCAAAAGGACATCTTCCGCCTTTAATTGTCACTATAAGTAGACTGCTCCCTCGAAGGATAGCTATAAAAAGCTCACAACTCTCTACATAGTTTTTCCAAAAAGAAGACTATTTTCTCAAAAATCAAAATTCAGAAGCTTCCCGCATTGATCAGCTTCACGAAGACCTCAAGGAGACATATATTCCTCCCGTATAGACTTCCCGCATCGATCAGTCTATCTACAAAGTCAAAAAGAAAAGAAAAAGAAAAGTAACCTTTTTTGTCATGGACTTTCCTATTATGATCTTGGCTCTGTTGCCCAAGGTATTTTACTTCCCATTTAATGACCCAATTACTTGCACCTCCTTACATGTTCTCTTTTGACTTCATACCTCAAGGGACCTGTTGAACCTATGACATTTGGTGATCATGTGACTATTTTTCACTCTTAGAATTATTAATCATGTAATGTCTTTGGGGTCTTACGTTCATTAGCCTATTTATATATGTGTTTCATATGTTTTGATCCTTGCCAATTGGGTGGCTTTCTTGCCCCCTCTTATCTTTTCTCTTCTTCATTACCTTTTGATCTTCTTAAATAGGATCTGGGCCTCAACCTCAATCCACCTAAAATCACCTTTACCTATCTACCTATTCTCATCCCCAACATCAATGCCCTCAACCTAATTATACCTATGACTTGGAATCAACACTACCTATTGACCTAAAATCACTCATACCTATCTACCTATATTCCACCTCACCTAATCGACCTTGACCTCATCATAATTATGACCTCAAATCCAACCTAACTATTGACCTCACTACCTATTCTTCTATCTTCTCATATTCTTTCCTAGCTTATGGGATAACTACATCGATCCGAGGTGCCTTTTTCTAGGACTATATAGGCAACACTTCGGGGCATGGGACCCGGAAGGTTATCTCGCCACTCTTTACCCTAACCATTTTCCCCACCTTTACGATTTCTGTTCATATCAAAACCTTGACATCTAAACCATATACCACATAACTTTTACCACTTATATTATTTCACATTTTCATACATAACCAGCATTTTCCACATTTTACACCATTTCATGCATTTATATTGCCATTTGTTATCCAAAATACCGAAATGAACATCCATGCCTAAACCAACCTGACTCATCCATGCCTACAACCTGACTCCACCATGCCTAAACCAACTTGACTCCACCATGCCTATAGCCTACCTCATCCATGCCTACAACTCTGACTCCACCATGCCTATAACCTAACTCATCCATGCCTATAACTTGACTCAACCATGCCTAACCAACCTGACTCGATCCATGCCTAAACTGACCTGACTCCATCATGCCTAACTCACCTAATTTCCATCCATATCAAACCAACAAACCCATATCTCATCTAATACAAAGTAACAAATCCATATCTCATCTAACACAAGCCATAAACCAATATCTCATCAACACATTAACACATCACCAAATACCATGAATCTCATCATATAAATCAATAACTATGTATCTCAAAATACATGCCTGTCTCATCATGGCCATCATCTCAAAAATGTCGGCACGTAGGCCGATATACAATACAGAATGTCATCGGCACGTAGGCCAGTCTCATATATAAAAAAGAAAATGAATCAATACAAAAATTTCGCACGTAGGATGGTATCATGTACAACACAATAAACAATACAAACTCTCATCAACACGTAGGACTGGTCTCATATATAATACATACAAAATGACTCAACATGCGGGCTGATCCACAAGAGTCAATTGTCTCCCCATCTAATGTCGGGGAATGCTCCTTGTGACTGTGTCTCTCCCGACCCCTCTGCTGCACCTATCGAGGCGAGCACCTGCCTCACCTCCTGCTGATGGCCCCTCATCTAGAGCTGGCCTCTGCACACTAGTGACTTTACCATGACCCTTTCCCTGGGCTTGCATTTTGTACTCTCCACACTATGAGTGCGGGATATGGTCCTTTCACTGGAGGCCTGCTATGCTCTGTACTCGGCATAGGAATGCACATCTAGCCCGGTAGCTAACAAATGATCCTAGTAATACCGTGCCTCTCCTAAGACATCTCTGAACTTGGCCATGGGCACTGTCTGTGGAGGTGCCATGGGTCCCGCTGCCTGCGTGGGTACCTGTGCATATGGGAACCTATCCTCGAACCTACAGTGAGACTTGTGCTAGTGCTAGAACCTGATTCAGCCCTGGAATATATGTACGTGCTCAGTAGTTTGGGCTGTAGGGTAGTAATATGTGCCTGTGCTGCTATCACCGGCCCTGCTGCACTGTAACCTGCCCTTCGTTGTGGCTAAGTGGCCTTGTAAATCATGCACCCATGCCTCGTAGGGAGGCTATCTTCCCTCCATCTCCGCCTACCTCCTCTCCATCTCCATCTCCCCCTACCTCCCCTGTGTAGGTACCTGTCCCTTCCCTACCTGAGCCTGCAGACATCACTATCTGGGCTTGTAATGTGGCAACCTATGCCTTTGAACCTATGAGCTAGCCCCTGCATAATCCCAAGCTGCGTCACCAAGGTAGCCACATGCCCCTATAGGGCATCCCTATGTACTGTGATGGTGGCTAAGTGTGGCTGCACTAGCCTTGGTGGTACGCCTTAGTTGTGCTACCTACCACTCCTCGTATCCATCTGCAACCCCAGCATCATCAATATGTGTATCTATAGGCTACTCCTCATGTCTATTCTTGCCTTTGTGGGTCATGGTGGAGACATAGGTCTCTCCACATCATCTCTTTGGTACTGAGGGAATGAAGGCGGTACACCCTGGACCAATCCAAACTGGCGTCTAACCCGCTCTACGGGTATCCGCTCATGCTCTCCCGCTCTCCTCCCCTCTATCCACAGATGTATTTGTAGCCCAGCTAGCTCCATGGCTAGTTGTCTTTATGAGGGGAAGCCCACATACAGCCTCCAAATAATTTCCACCCCGAACAACCCTCCAACAACCTCCTATAATAAGCTACATCATGCATAGCTCTAGCACCTCGGGCCTCTCCAATGGCTGGTACCCACCGCCTGTACCCAACTCTCAAAACTCTCCATGGGAATGCATCTGCATAGGGCATCCCCACTAGTCAAACATAAACAATGTGCTTGTACACCCATCAATGTAGTAGTACAACGCAACAGATGTTGAACCTCCGCAGTCACCCGTAGGCCCATAGCTCTCTATACACCTGTGTCAGCAATGCAGGTGCCCATGCAAACCATGTTCGATGTATCATCATGTCATGGAGGACTCCCATTAGTGACCTCGGGAATCTCCCCCCTCTGCATCCGGTAGTGCAAAGCAACACACTGCCTCCATCAAGAGTACCACTAACCTCATCTCTCTCTGCGCATGAGCTCTATACATCGCTCCATAGCTCAAAGCTAGCACTATGGAATGTCGTCTGCACACCCTCACCAAAAATAGGTGTCGATTGCTCCTCAAATGCCTCTGAAGAGATGGAATACACCTGGGCCCCCAATATAGGCAATCACAGGATCCTATAGATGTCCTCCAGGGTGATCATCATCTCACCCATCGGTAAATGGAAGGTGTTGGTCACCGAGTTCCATCTATCGGTGAGGGAAACCATAAGACTCGCCTCCTAGACTACATGTCGGTAGCACCACACACCTATCAATCCCACCTCTCGCACATCCTCGCCACTCTACTGTATCGTGATCACCCGTACTATCAATAACAAGGAGGCACCGGGCCCTCATCCACTGACTCATCTCGGGCTGCATCCCACAAAAGTAATGTATTAGTCCACCTTCCCAACTTACGTAATTTTTACCCCACATCCCGACCTAATCATTGGCCTTGTCGCTCACCCAAACCTACCCAAACCCATCCACCCAAACCTACCTACCCAAACCCATCTACCCGAACCTATCTACCCTACCTACCTATCTACCCTAACCCTCACCCACACCTACCCACACCCATCTACCCAAACCTATCTACCCTAACCCTCACCCACACCTACCCAAACCCATCTACCCTACCTATCTACCCTAACCCTCACCCACACCTACCCACACCCATCCACCTCAAACTATCTACCCTACCCTCACCGAAATCACCTCAACCCTTACCCACCTACCCTACTTTCTCACCCTAAATCTGTCCCTCTCACCTAACTTCTTTCCCACCCTACCCTTACTCTCTTCCTTTTTTATCTGAATTTACACTTCGATTAACTGCCCCTGGTTATCCCTGGATGACCACGGTCTCCCTTTGACCAGCTGGTCATGGTTCTTGTGACTGTACAGTCACTACCCACCGACGTTGGCGGAAGTTGAGCGTCGACGCTTGGCCACCGCCCCGCCACCCGCCTTGACTTCCCAACCCTATTTTTTTCCCTTCCTAATCATTCTACCCACCCAAATCCCTCCTTACCCTCTAATTTGTTCCTACAAGATGCCCTTTTGCACTACCCCCTACCCTTCACTATTACCTTTTCCCTCTCTTTTTCCCATTTTGAAATTCTTTCCCCCAAACCCCCATTTTTTAATATTTTCTACATTTTGCATAAAATTCACTAGCCAATCAATCAAAAGGTTTGAATCCTACCGATCTCGTTGCCGCCCGTTGTGGTGGAACCTTCGGCCTCTGCGCCATTTCTCTCGAGCCCTCTTCATCCTCCACCATCCTCAAATGACCTCCAATTCTCTCCACCAATCACCTCGCTCGATCCAATCTCACGGCCCCACCTCTCGCCCACTCAATCTCACCTATGTGGCTCGCCAACCAATCTCTCTACCATACTCTTTTGACTTCTTCCTCTTTGCTCTCTTTTTGTCCTCTTCTTCTCCTTAACAATGCACAAATGAATTTTAAAATGCGGGTTTTCCACTTTTTATACCCTACCCGACTCAACCGACGCGTCGGTCAACCATTGACCAAGGCGATCGATGCCCTAACTAAGCGTCTTCGGTTCCCTACACCATCATCGGTTCATACTGACCGGTGTCAGTTACCCTGCGTACTCATTGCCCTCACATTCACCTACTTTTCCTTACCTCCCCTTTCTTTTCCCTCCCTACACCTACCTGGACCACTTTACCTTCCCTTCTGGCCCTCCACCTTCTTCAACCTCACCACATCCACTATTGAAGCCTCCTTATTTTACCCCTACCTTGGCCTTACCCATGCCGTCATCTTGATATTTGGACCTGGACCATTGCTAGTGACCTTTTGACCTCATGTGTTTGCTATACCTTGCGGCACTGTTACCTGTGTTGTTTGACCTAATGACTTTACCTAGCCTATTGCCGTGACCATTTATCTTGACCCTACCTTTGGTGTACCGGAACATACCTACACGTTCCTGCACCTAACCTATGTTGTGTTTCCTGACCTTATCATATACCTTGGATACCAGATTCACTTCACCCTTGTTTGGATAAACCTATCAACCTTAGACTATGGGGAGGTTGCTCGCTCTTTAACCCAATGGCGCTTGCTACAATTTATATGTGTGCATGCATTTGACTGGTATTGCTACCTTTGACCCTGACCCATTACCTAGATCACCCAAGTAGACCTTTCACCCTCTTCCCCTACACCCACTTACCTTTTCCTCACATTTACCTTTTATCAAACCACTCACCGCTTCAGCCTTGCCTCGTCAATTCCTGGTTTGAGGGGGATCACCTTCACCCTCACATGGGCCAACCACATCTTATTTTTGTTAGCATCACTTACCAATACAAGCTATGTAACAAAAAGGGGCAAAATGTAGACACTAAAATTAGGTCACACTCCCCCTTCGTCCCTTGACATATAAGCCCCCCATCTTCACTTCACCCTACTAATATTAATTTAATTAAATTAATGCTTTATCCTCACTATATTTATTATTTAAATATCTTATTTAAATAATATCTACACATATAGTTCACTTAGACACCTCACCAAGCTAACTCAACCTAAGACCTATTCTTAGCAAGTTACCATAACTAACTAAGACTTACCCAAACCCTAAAAATCAATGCCTACACTCCCTCTAACCACATTCCCACATGCTCACAAGAAGCTCCCAGTCTAATCCGCGGGATAACGACACAAGATTTGAGGAAATCATGAGGATCTCCTTAAGTTTAGTAAACCTAGAAAATCCTACCTTGACCGACGTCGGTTTCCCCTAACCGTCACCGGTTAAGCCGGACCACTATCGGTCACCCCTTTTAACCCCTAAACTACCTTATTCTCAAGGTTGGAAAGCATTGGGAGAAAACTTGGACGAGCAAGAACAAAATCTCAAAGAGATAACACTTCTTCAGAGAGCCAATTCCATCAAGAACTGACATCCAAGGAAGGAGATTGAGGATCTTCTCTTGCATGACCATCCCACCACATTCTAATCTATCCAAGCAAAAGGAGTGTGCATGCAGCCCATGCAGAAGTTTTTCTTCGAGTTGGTGATCACTTGCAGCCTTCAAACCCATCATCGTAACCTCCATCCTTCACACATAGACTTTCGGAATGAAATCCAAGTAAGTTCAACATCATACTTTCCGGTTATTTCATTTTATCATTATTTTATCATCCACTGTTCATATTTCTCCCTATCGACCATCTCCAACATTTTTACCTCCATAAACCCATAAAAACCTCACAAAAACCTATTCTAGTCACTCAATACCTCTTCCTAACCAACTAAATCGTTTGTGCAATCACAAAGGAGACCAAAACCCCATTCTGTGACGTTTCCAGATCTCACGATGAAGAATCGGCGACGGTTATACCTAATCGCGGCTAGTCATCCCTAACCGATGCTTTGGTATCTGTGTTTTCCCACACAACCTTAAATAGAGACATATCCACCTAATTTTACCTCACCCTCACTCACTTGTGACCTACCCGGGACCTTTATTAGACCTGTAGAACCCAGAACCAACCATTTGACCTGTGGATTCTATTCTAGCTGATCTGTTAGATTAGATTTGTTTTCTTATTGTGTTTTTAAGTGAGATAAGTAAATCATTTCAAAATAACAATAGGATTTACCTTATTTTCAGCATTAATTTGTTTAAAACAAAGGTCGATGACCATCTAGGAAGTATCACGCTTCCCGGATCTAGCTCGCGCAGGCGAGTTCACGCCCATATTGTTTAATTCTTTCTAGTGGTCTTGTTTTCATTATAGGTAGTTCCTCCTAGCCAAAATGAAGCTCTCATGGTCATCCGTGGATTCGAAATTCATACACGTGCAACAAAAATCAACTCGACATTTGAACAGGTGTTCCTCCTACGCCTGCTAGTTACCCTATTTATTTCACAACAATTCAAAGAAACAATCTAAGAAAAAGGTGAAACAACTAGATCTAGAACCTCCTATGTTACCTCTACCTCTAAACCCACCAGATCCACTTATGCCCCCTGATCCTCCACCAATATTCGGAAGTGAACTAGAGGATGTACTTCCCTATCTCCCAAAAGTGGTACTAAATTGAACTCCTATAGTTTGCAAGGTGGTACTACTCCTAGAGGTGAGTCCAAGATTCTCGTGCGCCCGAGTTCTACATTGACGATACGTCTGAAAAGGTACCTACAAATAAAAAAGAAGGCATCGCTTGGCCATAGATGTACTTTCTATTTGATTTACTCATATTACTCTACACGCCTCTAACTAGCTTCTTCGACTACTAGTTATACTAGAATCTAGAAAACCAAGTTCAAGTTATAGGTTTCGGGTAGATTCGATGCGTGCCCATGGCCCATGTCATCTCTACTAGTGCACTCTCATAAGAGGTCGATGAGGGTTCCCTATCATGCTTTCCCATATGTGGGAGTTCTAAATTTTATGGCTCCACACCCTCATGTGAGCTCCAAATTCTTTAGAAGCCATCTCTACTCAATGCCATCTATTCTTTAATCTCATGTTGCTTCCCTAACTCCCTCTCATGCGCCTCATTGTACTTAAGCCACCTTTCTTATCTATGCCTCTCTGCCGCTAGGTCCGCCATCCTTCACAAACCTACTCCTGCCCCAGTGCATGGTGGGGTTTAGCTAGACATCGACTTTTCTTCCAAATTCAAGGTTACCAATAATATCTTGATCGCCAGTGGAATACCTTGCATATAGGTTCCCTTGGGATAATGTAAAAAATGGAACTCAACTACCTTCGGGCTAGAATAAGTGTAAATTGATTAGTCCAAAATATAGCTATTCTGAACTTTATGAAACCAAGTGTCCACGGCATGCATCCAAATTAGATCAACATCATGAGGGCTGAAATTATTCCTACGTCCAAACAAGTGTGCAGAACCTCCAATTCCTTTTAGATACATAAATAACCAACCACTCGTACAACTCTATCATAAAGAAAGAAAATAAAATATCATATAAATAGTCATACAAGTTTTTCTCCACCCACTTGCGTGCATGCATCAAACTCGAGATCCAGTGTTGAATCTCCAAGCATATTCTTCTTCCGGATCTACTATCTGTTAGGAAATAAGGGATAAAATATGTGAAATAATCCCTCACAAAATCGCAACAATAGAAAATAATATGCAGAAAATATTATAGATCTCAAATAAAAGTGTAGAATAAAAATAACACAACACAAAGAGACAGTATTTAATGTGGTTCACCCAATTTGGGCTACGTCCACCAAGAATCACTTGCTCATATTTTATTACAAGCCACCGTTCTCTCAATACAATACCTAGATATTTTTAGATCTATGCTCAACAAACTCTACAGAATTCACACCTAAAATTATACACATCTGTAATGTTACTTTATTCCTACCATATGCACAAAATCACATAAGTAGACAACTACTTAAGCAGTTTTACAAAACCGTGGGTATCAAAACCATGGGAAAAAACCATCCCATAAACTTATGGGTCAAAAATCCTACCCATATGAGAAAATCACATTTCTCGATATATCGGGCATGTTTTGTTTCGAGGCAAAAAAAAATCGGGGCTACGCCCCCAAACCCCTAATACTAGGGTCGCCGCTCCTGGACCCCCAATCGGGGCCGACCGCCTAAACCCTAGTGAGACAACTGTGGAAAGTGTACAATACTCTTAGTGTACAATCTTCAACACTTTCACACATGAAAATAGGCTCCACAACCTAACAATCTCCCACTTAGAGACTAGTTTTCCTCTGAGCAAGCTTCTCAACCCTTCACTAGTTTCCGTGAAGACCAACCAAAGCTGAACACAGCTTTAGTTTTTCCCTTGTGACCACCTTGGTTATCATGTATGTAGGATTTTGACTGGTATGAATGTTCTCCAACTTCAACTTCTCTTCCTCCAAATTTTTCTGATGAAATGGTACCTTAACTATATATGCTTCATCCTAGAATGGAAAGAAGAGTTCTTAGCTAGGTGTATAACACTTTGACTATCACTATGCAGTTTTCCTTCCTCCTGCTTATGCCCTAACTCCTCAAGAAATTATTGTAACCAAATCATTTATTTTCTTACCTTTGTGTCGAGCAACATACTCAACCTTCATGGTTGACAAAGCCACCGATTTTGTAGTCGTGAAATCCGACTATCGTTATCCCACCTATAGTGTAAACATACCCTATTGTGCTCCTCATTTTGTCTACATCTCCAACCATATTTGAATCTACATAACCGCACAAAGTGGTGTCTCGATCCATTAGCACAAAATTGTCCCCATGGTCCCTCTCAAATACCGAAGGATCCACTTTACCGCTCGCAGGTGATATCTACTGGATCACTCATAAATCTACTCACCACTCCCATTTGTATGGGAAATATCAAGCCTGGTGCACACCATGACATAAATCAAACCGCCAATCACCGATGAGTAAGGTACCTTGGACATATGGTTTTTCTCCTTCTCTCTGTCTTGGGAAATTGCTCCTTTGATAACTTGAAATGGCTTTCCAAAGGAGTCCCAACCGGTTTAGAATCCTGCATATTAAACCTCTCCAAGACCTTCTTAATGTACTCTTCCTGATATAAATTCAGCTTTCGTTCCTTCCTATCCTGAGATATCCTCATATCAAGGATTTTTTTTTTTGCCCCCAAATCCTTCATAGAAAAGGATTCACTTAGCTATTTCTTGAGTACTTTTATTTCCTACATGTTTTTACCTACAACCAACATGTCATCCACATACAAACACAAGATAATATAACTGTCATCCTCAAATTTCTTTGTATACACACAATGGTCAGAATGACATCTAATATAACCTTGCTCCATCATGAAGCTATCAAATTTCTTATACCATTGACGTGGAGCTTGTTTCAATCCATACAAGCTCTTCTTCAGTTTGCACACCATCTCCTCTTTACCTTTGACCTCATAGCCCTCTGGTTGTTGTATATATAGATCCTCCTCCAAATCACCATGGAGAAATGTAGTATTTACTACAAATATTCCAAGAACAGTTCTAATAGAAGTCATTTTTACTACAGGAGAAAAATTATCATCAAAATCTATACCTTTTTTATGTGCAAACCCCTTGACCACTGACCGAGCCTTATATCTTTTCTTGCCTCCTTCTTCTGTTTGACTCGAACACCCACATTTTTGGAATGCTCTTTTTCCTTGGTAGCTTGACTAAATCCCATGTCCGGTTCTCCATGAGAGCCTCGATGCTCCTCATCCATGGCTTGCTCCCACTTCTTCCCGACATCTACATATATTGCTTAGTCAAATCTCTCTATCTCTTTATTGTCGGTGAGTAATAAATAATAAAGAGAAGGATAAAAATGTTCTTACCCTAGATGACCTCTTCAATATAGGAGTTTGGGGTTCCCTGTTGAGGAGGTTCCTAAACCGATTCATGTGTCACTTTCCCATATGGAAGATCTTTTACCGCTGCATATTCTTTCTTCGATTCTTCCTTGTTTTCCTACAAGTTCTCGCTTTTATACATGACTTTCTCATTAAAGACCACATCCCTAGATCAAATGATTTTCTTGTCCTTAATACTCCAACATTTATATCCAAATTCATCACCACCATAACAAATGAAAGAACTTTTTTTGGATTTAGCCTCTAGCTTGGTCCTATCATCCTTGTCTATATGGACAAACACCTCACATCCAAAGACTCTAAGAAATGAATAATCAAATTTCTTACCATACCAAGCCTCCTCAGGTATGCCTCCATCTAAGGCACTTGAGGGTCCTTTGTTTATCAAGTACATAGTTGTTCTCACCGCTTCTACCCAAAAAGAAAGAGGCAATCCTGCATGTAACCTCATGCTCCTAGCATTTTCCATTATTGTTTTGTTCATCCTTTTTGACACCCCATTTTCTTTGTGGAGTTCCTGGAATCGTATTTTGCCTATGGATTCCATTCTTAGAACAATAATCATCAAATTCATTGTTGCAATACTCCCCTCCATTATCTGACTTGAGACATTTTAGCTTAAGACATGTTCCATTCCCTACCAAGGCTTTCCATTTAACAAAAGTGTCAAATACATCAGATTTGTTTCTAATACAATAAACCCAAGAAATCCTTGTTACATCATCAATAAAAGTAACATAATAACTTGAACCCCAAGAGATGATACTTGAGATGGCCCCCACACATCAGAATGCACCAGCTCTAACTTACTCTCTTTCTTTGTAGGTTCAACCTTGAGAAACCTTACTCACTTTTGTTTCCCATATATGCATTCCTTACAGAACTCCAAACCCATTTTTATATATACGATAAAATCCTTATTTATGATCTCCATGCCCTTATGGCTCATATGACCGAGCCTATAGTGCCACAATGTTGTATCTACTTCTAAAGCCACAAGATTACAAACATTAGTGTTATAAGTGGTTAAATACAAGGTTCCAACCTTCTTACCTCTTTCCACCACAAGAGCACCCTTGGTAACCTTCCAAGAGTCTACTGTAAATATCACAGTACAACCATCACTTCCCAATCGCCCGCCGTGACATCATATGTCATTTTAAAGTAGGTACATGTTTGACATCCTTCAATATCCATGTATTCTCATTCTACATCTCGAACCCAAATAGATCATTTTCCAACTATACCATGCAAGCTTCATCATCACTAAGAAAAACATGCCCAAAATCCCCTTCAACATAATAAACAAAATAATGCCTATGTGGAGTAGCATAGAAAGAAGCCCCCAAATCTAAAACCCATGATTCAACAATATTGTGCAAAGAAAGAATCAAAGCATCCTGGCATACGTTACCGTTGCCACATTTTCCTCCTTATTATCTTCCTATCATTTCTTTCTGTCCCGAAGCTCCCAAAGTCCTTCTTTGCATGCCTAAACTTTCCATGGTGCCAACATACTATATTTCTTTTGGATTTTGACTTTTCCCAATCTTTCAATTTTCCATAGCTTCCTCTATTCTTATGTCTCCCTCTAGTTTCTCTATCAAATCATTCCTCGAAGTAGAATACTTTGCATTTCCTCGCTTAGAATCACCCCTAAAACATCCTCAAACTTCAACTTTGAGTTAGCTGGAACTAAGTTGTTTACCGCCATTACCAGGCTATTCCAACTCTCAGGTAAAGAGCACAAAATTAATAAATCCCTAACTTCTTTATCAAATTCTATTGTAACCGAAGCTAGCATATTTACAACCGTATTAAAATCATTTAAATGATCTACTACCGAACCATTCTCAGACATCTTCATATTAAACAAATTTTTCATTAAAAATATCTTGTTAGAGGCAGAGGGTTTTTCATACAACTTCCTAATGCATCCATCAGTTCTTTTGTAGTATTTTCCTTTGAAACATTAAATAATACCAAAGATGCAAGACACAATGGATTTTCCCAAGTGCCTTCCTATCCAACAAATCCCATTCCGCATCTTTCATACTTGAGGGTTTGTTTACCTTCTCAAAAAATGGAATATAAAGATCCTTTTGATAAAGGTAATCTTCCATCTGCATCTTCCAAAGACTGAAATTCTACCCGTTGAATTTATCAACCCTTGATCTTCCATCATCTGCCATAGCTCCCACTCAAGCTAAAACTTTCCTTGTGATTCAACACTTCAGCAAACTAAACCAAGCTTTGATACCAATTTTTAGGAAATAAGGGATAAAATATGAGAAATTATCCCTCACAAAATTACAACAATAGAAACTAATATGCAGAAAATATTATAGATCTCAAATAAAAGTGTAGAATAAAATAACACAACACAAAGAGACAATATTTAATGTGGTTTACCCAATTTGGGCTACATCCACCAAGAATCACTTGCTCAGATTTTATTACAAGCCACCGCTCTCTCAATACAATACCCATATCTGTTTGGAGCTATGCTCAACAAACTCTACAAAATTCACACCCGAATTCATACACATTTGCAATGTTACTTTATTCCTACCATATGTACAAAACCACATAAGTAGACAACTACTTAAGCGAGCTTTTACAAAACCATGGGAAAAAATCATCCCATAAACCTATGGGTCAAAAATCCCGCCATATGAACAAAATCATATTTCCAGTATATCGGGCATGTTTTGTTTCAAGCCCAAAAAAATGTGGGGTTGCACCCTAAATCCCTACTATCGGGGCTACTGGCCCGGCCTTGAACCTCGGCGAGATAACTATGGAAAGTGGATAGTACTCTTAGCGTACAATCTTTAAAACTTTCACACATGAAAACAGGCTCCAACCTAACACTATCCAAACCCCAACACTTGATAGGGTCAACTAGTATGTATTCATCATGAAACATCCTGAAAAACATCTAAAAAGAGGTCCCAGCTATGGAACCAATGATGCAGCACTGAATTTCTGTGAATAATCTAGGTGCACGGTACATCACTCAACTTGAGCTGAACGCTCACCCAAAGCACACAAAGGTACCATATCCTCTTTAGAGTTGCTTGTACAGGATGTTAGTGTGATGATGTTTAAACATGTTCATATTCATAAGTAGACATAAACATTCCACAATGCAAAATCCAGATCTAGATCTTAGAGAATCATGATAAATGAACTAAACAATAACTATGATAAGATTAACCATACAAGAACCAGATTTAGTCATGTCTAACACCATTATCCAGCCAATATATTCCATTTCATAATTATTGTAAAACATAGAAGCTTCTTACACTATAAAGTATCTCCATGAGTCATGTGCGTGTCAAAACCAAAGCAACATAACTCTCGTAATAACTCGCCTCTATACTTCTAAACTACATAGTTCAATACATATTTATAGGGGTGGGGTCTTTCCCTTCACCACCCATGCACTTCTCAAAATAGGTCACATGCTGATAATAGCCATGTGCCTTTACAATAGTATGCACAACATGTAAGTGCTCTTAACAATAGATGTCCTATAGTTAACTCCAAGTAGAAATCCTATTATTAGCTTAAACTATGCATGGCACTTATCTTCCGTTTGTTCCCAAAATACCATTGCGTGTAGCACAAGTCTTCATCTGTATGTGTACTTCACACACTATCTCCAAAAATATCCCTTATCCACAAAACAACTAAGTCCTGATTTTGGGCGCTTCAATACTATTATAGCGTCAGTGTTTAATAGCGCTCTATATTCATGCGCCCAATACTTAGAATATTTCGGATGTTCAACAAAACAAAAATAAATAAGTCAATCTCTTCTCTCACGACATTCAGGTGTATTCTATCTTTGATTCACTTATTTTTAAAAATGCATTTCTGTTTTCACATTTATTAAGTTAAAGTTCAATTTCATTTATCATGAGCATTGAATACACTTATCTTATTTTGTAGGTTTGACCTTACTCCAACAAAAGGCAACACACAAATGGAATAAAAAGTAATATCTAACAAAGCAAAGGCAATATCTAAGGAACAAATACATACATCATTTCTACTATGCACACGAGGTCACCCCTAAGATCCTTATCCTCTTCTATATTCCACGATACACATTCTACAATCTCCATTTGACACAATATCAAGTACAATCCTCATTCAACACGTTATCAATTATAACTCCTTCGGCTCTCCATAAGGTACGCTCTTCTTATCTACTTTATGCTACCAAATATTCATTCACTAGCATAAAGTGGGGTAAATTTTAGTCACAAAATCACACACTTACTACTTACATCATGCCTCTAAGTATGTTATTATATGCATGATTTCTAAATAAGAAAACTAGATCCTAACAACACTTATTTTACTTTTACGTTGTTTTATCCTTTTCATACTTATATTATCTAATTTTATGGAATGACCACTTTACTTGTAAACATTTGGACAACGTGTGACCCAACTCTATATTTTCTATTTTATCCTCCAAACACCCCGAAACTACCGCCCATTAGGAAGCAGGAGCACCCTGACACTCTTTTGTCCCATTTGGGTGCTTTTATCATTTTCCCTCATTTTCTTAAATTTAAAATTCCACATCATTTGTTATCTTTTCTAAATTCTGACCATCACTTTGGGTCAAAATTTCTAGTTGTTAATGAAAAATTCAAACAAGGGAGTCATATATAAACCTTACTTACTCACTATTATTAGAGCCTAGAAAACTTGGAGGTATTACTTACTATCTACCACGGGAAAAGAGCAACATTCAAGGAATAAATTTGGCCTGAATTATTCACTTCATAAGAGGGGTTATTTGTAAATTTCAACTCGACACATTCATCTTAGGGGCAAAGTAATGTAGCCAAACTTAACACATTCTCATTACTCTGCAAATCTTCAACTCAAAAGAGAATAAATCTTCTTATTCATTATTCAATCATGGATTACAATGCTTGATAAATAGTAAAACAACTCCCAACTTGGTTCCCAATCAAACTCTAACTAACTCTGACTAAATCTACTCTAGGTGGCGAAATTTACTATTTTTAGCAGTTTACTAGAACCTGCTATTCTTAGTAAGTTCGAATGTTTATTCATACAGGCACAAAAATTGCCACACATATTTTACATGCCTAAATTAGAGGAATTTACAACTTTCTAACCTACTATGCATGCAAGAGACTAAAATTAACTAATGCCCTAAAATAGGAAAAAAAAAAAAAAAAAAGAATTGTAACTTAAATCCTAATTTTTCAGCTCCCGGATAGTGGATTTCGGGCCTAAAAATGTGTCAAAATGGCTCCAATGGCAAGGCCGATTGACCGGTGCATTTGTCTTGTCAATACAAGTGCTTTTAAAAAATGGACTCAAACAGACACCCAGATCAAAATTTATGACCATTTCAAGTTTTTGATAAAAATAATGCATCACAATGTAGTGTAGCTGTTATCTTAATGCGACTAGAACAAGGGAAACCTAGCTTCAAGGGACATAATTCAATCACACACACACACACACACACACACACACACACACACACACACACACACACACACACACACACACGGAACTACATAGAGTTGTAAACACTAGAAAACACACATTGGGTATAAGGTATCCTATTAAAAAATACTAAAAATGTTATGAAACATGATAATCCCATAAAAATCAAATAATCCCACAAAATCAAATAAAAATATAAAACCAAAAAAATGGTGATAAAAGACACCTCATCACTCATTTACTAACTCTCACCCACTCACATTTAATTTTATCCATCCCACTTACCCATTTGCATGCCCAATGCGCCATAGAGCCTTACCATCTCACCCATCTAGAAACATTGCACACACATGTGTCTCATTCCCTATGCACTCAAAAATTGTAAAAAAACTCACCTCCATCATTCCAAGCCCCCGACTCTTTGTGCACTTGAACCCATACTTGATATTTTACCCTTTTTGATACATATTTTGGTATTGTAGGTCTTGGAGAGGTGAAGGTGGATCATAAATTATAGGTGCAATGAATATATACATGTTTTAGTGAAATTTAAACATGTGTCGTCATGCAATTGCGATTGGCTTACGATCTTTGTGAGATTTTTGGTGAATCACAATTGTGACAGCACGGGACTTAGTCAAGTATATTTTCCGTTTGTAGTCATTGTTTTGTCTTATTTACTTCAATAAAATGTCTTTTATCTCCTTAAATGGTTAGGGATATGACTAAGGTAGGTCCCCTAACCACAAAAATAACTAACATTTTTCCAAGTGTACGGGTTATAGATTTAGATTAGGAAGTTTTCTACCACCTTTATTCATTAAAGAACCCGTGATTGTCCCTCGCTTTTTCAATGACACTTTAATCCCATTATTTTTAGTAGCATTGATTTGGAGATTTCATATTGACTAACACGTCTTGCAAGTGATCCAAATATAGGCATACATTTTGGCGACCATGGTGGGACCATTTTGGTTGTGGGTAAATTACTTTGTTTTATTAATATAATATTTTTTTAGGGTTTTATAGTCCTTACCAATTATTATCTTTCCCTAACGTTTTCATTGCAATATATCGAACACTTGGTTTTGTAGATCTGTTAAAAAATAAATAAAAAATCTAGTCATAAACAAATCACAATTGTGAATGTGTTTGCGATTTCTCCTACCAAAACAATATAGCAATATGGTTGCATGATATTCATATGTGTGCCTATTTCTATAATTTATTTTCTATAAAAGAATAAAAAACTTGTTTATTCTTAAGGGAAATAATTGGGAATGAATACACATTAAATACAAGTTCGATAAGGGTAAATACCCATCTACATAATTGTGGGAAGTACTTAGGCATAAGCCCTAAAAATAATTATGAGGAGTACCACATGAACCCCGAAGTAGTTGGCACATTGAAAGGACTCCCGAAAAAAAGGGTCAACAACCCAACCTAATTGACTAGTTCCACCCATGAGGTAGATCTAATATTGTCTATGGTAACAACCCCATCTTGATTGATCAAGGGGTAAATATGTGACTAAATTTCTGGTGAATGGTACTTGTTCGGATAACATTGGTAGTTAGAGATAGATCTTTACATAGGTACCCAAAATAACCTGAACCATATTCAACCTGAAAGAAAAATGAAACCACATCATCCCAATCATCAAAATAATTCATTTTAATTTCCACTATATTTGAGTCACATCTACAATTGTTTTAGTTATTTACAATATTATATCACACTTCCATACTCATTTTTGATAGTCATTATAAGTTCTAATATTACCAGTCTCATTCACAAGTGTGGCTGCGTTGTGGATTTTTTCATCCCGTATTTTTTCCAGAGTCGGTTGCAACTGTGACTAGTTTGTATCTTTCCACTTACACAAATCACTCATTCTACATTCTATTATACATCCTAGATTTATCCCAAACATAGTTCAATTGTGAATGGCTTGTGATTTTTCCATATGTCCATTCTAACATCCGGTACTATCATACTTTCCATAATTCTGCATTTCTACCTTGGGCTTATCTTGGACTTACTTTTGAATGGTTATTACCCACACATGTTCATACGGCTCACCTCACACCATGGACCATGCTTCTAAATCGCATGATGATATCTTTGGCCATAGGAGAGTAGTGGGAGACTATGAGGAAATTCCTACATATCTGCTCCTACCCATACGATGATGAATTTTACAAGATTCCACCTTTGATCCCAAGTTTGAGGAGGCCTTAAATAGATCTTGTATTATATAATAAATGATACTATTACAAGTTAAATCTAAATTGTGAGATGTATTTATCCAAATTTTATTACCTCCTTTACAAGAATGTGTGATCTTTGATTATTTTCATTCTTTTGATCATTTATGTCATAATATTAAAGAACATGAAACTAAGTTACTTTTTATGGCTAAGCTTAAATATGTTGATAATAATTCCAATTAGTCTACAAATAAATTCCAAAGTAAATCCACCTTTAAGAGCAAGCCTAATGATCCTAATCCTAGTTTAAAATTTGTATCTCAACCAACAAAGTTCCAAATACAACCTACATGATGCACTTTTACTAGATTTCCATATCCACCTCATGTGTTGTTTCCTCAACTCATTAAAATCAATATGATTTCTCTTCCATCCCCTCTTGAGCTAGATCCTAATCATCCTCATGGAAAGAGTTTTGATGAAAATGCACATTGTGATTATCATAGATGTAATGGCCATTCCACTGATAGATTCTTTAAGATTAGACATTTGATCAAGACTTGATTGAAAATAATGCAATTGAACTACCCAATCATGCTATTTCTAAATCTACTAATGATAATGGAAAGATTAAGATTTTCAATGATCCATTTCCCAAACATGAAAAAATAGCTCCTAAATATTCTTCCAATCATGCTTATCATGCGGTTCCACCTCCATCCTCTTAGATCATCCTCTTGGGTTTCTTGTTGGTACTACTGATATTCCCCCATCTGGTATTACCTTCAAAGATGTATATTTTCATTCTTCATTTTCATCACATAGATTACACATTGATGATTTTTTTGGTACTCATGTTATTAACAATGTTATGGTTCATCCTACTTTCAAGCATAATCCGTGTTCATTATCTTTCTTTCGAGATATTAGCTCTCGTTATCCCATATGAAACTTAGATCACCTACTTCTCATGGGCATGTGGTTCTCCCAATCATTTTTGGGCCTCTTACTATCTCTATGTATTTCTTTGTTAGATATGAGGTTACACATTATGACATGGTCTTAGGACTTCTTTGGCTTAAGGTTGTCAAATCCATCCCATCCATAGTTCATTTATGTCATAAGTTAGTCAATGATCATCAAGTTTCCATTATTTGAGGCATCCCACACGGACCCTTTTATCTTTGGCACATATCCCTATCACATCTTCATTTTCTACTACCACTAGTGCACCTACTTCTACATCTATTGATGATGGTCCTATGGCTTTGGCATATACTATTGTGGAATCTAGAGATCTTATAATTCATTGTGATTCTTCCACACCTCCATCTAGATATACTATACATATGAGTTATGCTTCTCACCCACGACATATTTATCAATCCCATAGCCCACCTCATAGGGATAGGTATACACATAGGATGCATACTACACATGGTACATCTAGGCCCACTTCACAGTCTCATTCTCCACATGCACAACATATTCCTACTCTACACATTATGACACATGCACTTTCACATGACACTATGTCCTTGGATCATGTTCACATGTGTTCCTCTCTCACATTAGTAGATAGTGGTCCCTCTCCCTCTATCCTCATTGGATAGATCACTATGACATTCATACTTGGGGGCATACCATTTCCCCATTACTACTTGATGGCACACTCTTGTTCTAGGTTCAAACATGATTGTTGAGGATGCACTTACATACATGAACCTCATATTACACACATACACTGGGGAAACCTTGCTCACCTTCCCTAGTCATAGTATTTCATATTCTAATAATACAAAAACATTTAGATATTTGCAAAAATACAAAAACATTAACTTAGATCTTGGTTGTATGTCTCTTTGCTTGCTTATACTATTCCATGTTGCTATTTCATTATCATGTTAGCTTTATTCGTAGTAATTTCTATCATTTTGCATATATGCATGCATGTTCACATGATACTTTGAAGTTAATGTAGGTCATATATAAATTATGAAATAATGTATGATGTTTGACATTGTTCTCTATTAGTCCCACTGAGGCTCCTGGGAAAATTTACCTTCCATACCTTTCTACATTCAAGTACTATCATTGCAATATTTATTACTTTCATTCATAATGTATACATTGTGACATACTATCAATTATTCTAACCTACTAATGGGTGATTTACGAGTAGGATTCGTCTTATAGACTCACTTCCAACTGTGGTTATCTTCTTTGCTTGTGTCTTGTGCCTTGTTTTCCATTATTTTTAGGTTATCCCATATTCTTGATTTTTTTTTACTTTTATGGAATTGATTTCCTTGGGTGTCTTGTAACATCCTAAGCGGTGTCCCATTTATTCCACCATCTACTTGTTTTATATTTTCTATGTTACTATGTGTTTGACTTGTTTCTATTACAATATGTCATGTTTTTTTTTCACTAACACATTGTTATAGTTTTCTTCCCATTGTTTTGTATGTGTCATGGTTGTTACCATGCACATTCCCTATCCCTGAAGGAGTTCTACTTTAGATGTGCACATCAACTTTAGGTTCCCTCATTTGGGTCATGCTCACCTAGATTCATCTCACACACCCCAAACAAGTGGGGAAATCATCGGGTGATTATTTCACCCTCTCAAGAGTTTAGAAGCTAGGGACAAAATGATATGGAACAAAATTTTTCCTAAATAGGAGCTAAAAAAATGGTTTAGAAAACTTGGTCCAAAAATCATCACAGGAAAGAAGTTCCCAAATCAATCAGGAATGGTGGGTGCTATTGTCCCACCTAGGAGGTTTTTTTTTATAGGGAAAAAAATTGTATTTTATAGATTGAACAGGTTCTCAATGGAAGGTTTTCTCAGAATCCAGAAGTAGATACTCAAATACAATTTACTATATAGTACACAAGAATGAAATTAGTGGGACTTTTTATAATTTGAGTAAGGGAACTAATTACTCTTCTTTCTCGGTTAGCTTCTTATTTAAAACTATTAAAATAAGGAGTGACACTTAGGGCATACG
Source organism: Taxus wallichiana var. yunnanensis (assembly GCA_018340775.1). Lineage (NCBI taxonomy): Eukaryota > Viridiplantae > Streptophyta > Pinopsida > Cupressales > Taxaceae > Taxus > Taxus wallichiana. The sequence continues at coordinate 172,031,969 of CM031239.1, forward strand.
TAGGGATAACAATATACCTAGTAATAATGTGTCACCCATGCCTAGTTACTATTAGGTTTGTGACCATCTGCAATGTCACTTATCCGTGGGGAAGTGTCAATGGGTGGAGAGAAAATCTAACAACTCTCCCAACACTCTTCCTCTGCATAAGACACTTAAATCCTCAATATATTCACATCAATTCAAGAATTGATCACTCTCAAATCTTCAAACCATCTCCAAGGAAACAAACACACATGAATAATTCTATCCTTTCTCTGCATGACATTCAAGTGTATTCTATCCTTAATTCACTTGTTTTTCATACACATTTCTATTCTAATTTATCTAAGTTAAATTTCAATTTCATATATCATGAGCATTGACTACACTTTCTTCTTTTGTAATTTTTTCTTTGTCAAAACAAAAGGCAACACAAATGGAACAAGGAGCAATCTCAAGCACAAAGTGCTCAAGAAAAGGCAATATCCAATTACAAACACATGTATCATTTCCACTACACATATAGGTCACCCCTAGGGTTCTTATCCCCTCTTAGACTCCATCATACACATTCTACAATCTCTATGCGGCACATATAATATCTATTTGGCATGTTATTGGTTATAACACTATTTGTCTCTCCACAAGGTACACTCTTCCTATCTACTTTATGCTACAATATTCATTCACCGGCATAAAGTGGGGAAAATGTAAACATGAAATTATGCACTTAGTACTATTATATCACACCTCTAGTATGTCATTATATGCATGATTCCTAAGAAAGAAAACTAGACATTGACAACACTTGTTTTGCTTTACTTTGACATTGTTTTATCTTCACATGCTTTGCCCTCTACTTTTCTGGAATTATCCATTTGCTTTTGGACATCACACAATGTGTTACCTAGCTCATTACTTCCTATTTTATCTTCACAACTATGCAGACACTAGTGCCCAATAGGGATAGGAGCACACATGCACTACTGTCCCCTTTGGGTGCTTATGTCCTTTCCCCCTCTTTTCTTATGTTTAAAATGCCACATCAATTGTTATATTTTCTTAACTTATATTTATCACTTTGGGTCAACTTTTAGAGTTGTTAATGATGAAATTCAAGCAAAGGAATCATATATATATATACATGACTTACTAACTATTCTAAGGGGTAAGAGGACAACTAGGAAATTTGGGCTATTACTTTTTATCTACTACTTGGGAAAAAGGAACACTTGAGAACTACATTTTAGGATGAATTTTTTTATTATTGATAAGTAGTTTTTGAAAGGGACTATAGCCTTGTACAAAAAGGATCAGTAGCCAGATTATACAATTGTACCAAATCAAAAAGTGATCAAAATCGGGATTTTACAATAAATCCCAATAGCAGATAAACAATCTACCAAGAAAAGTACCACAGTCTACAACCAATAGTGTAAAAACAACGATAAAACAACAACTTAGCAACAAGATTAGATGTCAAATTTGAGACAGTGGGATCCTCTTCACTTGAATGCCTTTTCAATTGTCTACTTCATCTCCGAAGAGCATTGAATAACACCAATGTTGTAACCTGTGAAGGATCAGTCTTGTCCACTTGACTAAAGACTTGGTCTCAAACTGGCCCATCCCTCCAAATATTCTCAGAAATGTTGCTCAACATACAAACATTCTTGACTTGGGTTTCCAGAAAATTTATAACTACTTTAAAAGATGAGAGAGTATCATCTTGTATGTATCTAACTCCATGTAGCCTGGTGTCTAGGGAATGAAGCTTCTTGTAGATATTTGTAATCTGATTGTCTTCCAGTCGGGTCTCTCATCCAATTTCCTTTTCCCCTCCTTGGACAACTGTCTCACCTCTCCCTTCAGAGCTCCAATTTCCTTCTCCAAATTCTCAATTCTAGGATGCATTATTCACTGCATAGGAAGGAAATATTATGACTTCCACCACACACATTTATCATAGGGGAAAATTAGTTGTATCTCGTTATTTTAGTATGATTGGCACAAGGGAAACCTAGCTTCAAGGGACACAATTTTATCACATGCACAAGCACACAAGAACTAAATTGAGTTTGAAATGTACTACAATCCTCAATTACAATCACATTGGGGTGACTTTCAAGGTCATTCGACTCAAGTATACATATTTTATTCCATCTAATGTGGGCGTGAGCCTTGTGTAGGTAGCTAGGGTTTTTTTTCCAAGTACATGTGTGGCGGTGAAACCCCTACAACAAAGTCGAGCGACATAAATCATAGTGAAGGTGACATGAACAATCCCTAAAAGGACCATAGATCCATACTCACTATAAGGACACTAGTGCCCCAAGTATAAATAATAATTCTGGGACAGTCATGTCCCCTTAAGGTGCTACTTCTTGTCGGAAGAATTACAGATCTATGTTCTCCAACCGAAACACATTCAACCCGGATCTAGTACGAGATAATCAAGAATGAAATAAGTCACTCTTGTTACTTATACTTTATTTCCATTACATGTTGCATATTATATGTTTATAATATTATCGTATTGATCTCGGACCTCCGATCAAGATTTAGTTTTGTTAAATCACAATCTTTAGTAAAAATATTCTCTTCATAAACCTAAAAATAGTGTCATTGTATTACATCGATATGCTTAACCTACAATGGTAACCAATGTGGTGTAGAAGTGTAATATACATGAAAATTTTCATAAAAATAGATTTCCTTAAATTTGACATCCATGTAACCATCATAGGAAATTTTTTCTTCTTTCTTCGAGAAGGCAATTGAATAATAAGGATAACTTGGGAAAATAATGGATTTTGCAACCCATTTTTTCAAAAGAATATATTTTAAAATGAAACATAGTGATGCACCAAATTTGAGTCCATTTGTTGTTATTTAAATAGAAATTTATACGAGAATGTGATGGATCCTTTAATTAGTGTGAAAACCTTCAATTGTTGAAACTATGTGACAAATCCAAGATAAATAAATCTCATTGCTTTTGAGATAGACATTCTAAAGATACATAAGCTAGTTAGTGTTATTTTATATTGATTTTAGTGTGCTTATCTATTTTTTATTATGGGTCCAAATTAAGTGTTAATGGTGTGTGTTTTTACTTTCAACAACACTCGATTGTCTTCTTATCTCCCAAGAAATTCCTCATTCTTCTTACTCTTCTTGGCCATTATGCCAAAATATTTCCTAACACTTCTTACACTTTTCAACACCATTGCTTATGTTCCTAGTTTATGTTTATTCTTCACTAAGTTAGGTTGGTGCATGCTGCAACATGTTATCTATATATTTTTTACTTCTAACCAACTAAGTTCGATTCGGACACCGGTAAGGTCTTACTTTTAATTCAATTGTTTATAAATACATAAGTGTTGTATCTCATTTGAAAATCAAGTCTATATTAAAAAAATCACAAGTAGATACATGATTGATCAAGAAATTGTTAGAGCATGTGTCATTATATGATTTGTTATTCTATTATGGAGCTCTACTACAACTAAAAATGGTCATTTCTAATCATGAAAATTTGAACATTTATGTAATTTTTGTTATGTAATTTTATTTATTGATATCTTGTTACCATTAAGAGGCATATAAGAAAAATACTAGATATTTCACACTAGTCACAAATCTTAACGCATGGCCCCAATAATCTCTTATATATCATTAGGTAATGCATGTCATAGTGTGTGAATTAGAGAAATTAAGTAGGAGAGATAATGCGAGTTAATACATATATCAAATTAGTTTGTACTTATTTGTCATTAATATAAAGTTTCAGGATAGTTTCAAAACCTACTAGAAGCATTAGGGTTGGTCTCGAAATCAAGTAAAATAATATCCAAATTTCTTCTTAGTCATCAAATTATTTTTTTACTTATCTGTATTTATTCAAAATTACTATAGTATCCCTAACTCCTATCAAGAGAATGGGCGATCTCGACATTAAGTAATAACATATGTATATTTAGAGACGAATGATAGGTCTAACAACAAATTCCTATGTTTATATTTATTCAAACAAATATATGAAAATAATATATTCAAGATATGTCTCTCCAACACTATATATGTATACATTCCTAACCTATTTAGACTAGGACTTTCACTAAAGGGAGGTGCATTATTATGTCAATAGTAAACTATAAGGATTTATAGAGTCATTAAACCAAATTACCAATTTCAAGGTGCATGGAAGAGGTATGTCTAACTTAGGTAATAAGACATGTAAGGTTTGTAGAGTCATCAAATAAATTCTAAGATAACAATGAAGATGCATATTCGACTTGGGTAGAAAGGAAAAAAGCACACATATCCCGCAACCAATCAACCATTATGTTAGTAAAATTTTCACCTATAATGTGACTTGGCCCATGTTGGCATAAAGATTGTAATATATTACCATTGACCACCTTCGTCGAGCAAGCGAGATTGTTTTTTTCGATTTGAATGTGGATTTTTAGAGTTGTAGATGTCATCCCAAGATGCATTGTATTCAAGTACACCTCTCTAACCTTATATGCGTATAAATTCCTAACCTATTTAGATAATTAACTAGGCATCGTAATTACATCGACATTTTTTCATACATGCATCCTTAATTATATGTAATAGGATTTATTGTGCCATTTACCTAGGTATAATAGGTCTAACGGTGAATTTTCGAGTTTAGATTCGGATAATAGATCTCTAACAACGACATATTCAAGATATACCTCTCCAACCCTATGTATTTTCCTTTCTAAACAATTTGGATGATTAAGTAGGCATCATTATCATTTTATACATGTATTGTGATGCTTAATCATATGTAGAATGATTTTATATGCTATGTATCTATGTATGAGATTTCTAATAATTAATTTCTAGGTTTATATTCAAACAACAAATCTTCAACAAATGACATATTCAAGATACACCTCTTATACCCAGCATGTATGTACACCTTCCAAACTAATTCAAATAGTTAACTACACTCCGTTGTTGTTTTTTCATATGTATGGTGATTCTTAATTATATGTAGTATGATTTATCATTCTACACTCTAACCTCCCAATTAATGAGTCAAATATTATTATTTATAAAAATGATCCCTAACCTCCCAATTAATAAATAAAATATTATTGTTTAGAAACATGACCCCAACAAAGTGTTTCTTCTTGGTAAACACCATTTTCTTCTATTGTGGAGCTTTATAAACAAAAGTCACTTTTTTAACATAGAATTAACTTAGTTGCAAGATTGTAGTTATTGTAATAGGCAATTTCAACCCTCCAACTTTAACTTGCAACAAAACACTAGTATTTTGCATAAATATCCCTTCAAACTCTCAAGTCATTACTCAAAAAAATTATTTGGAAAAATATTCGCAATAATATTTATATTCTATTGAGAGGATTTATAACCCAAATTTTCATTATAATAAGGGCTTTACCAACTAAGCTTGCATTTCAACGTACTTTATTGGTAATGGCATGGTTCTTTACAATCTAACTTTATCAATTAATTCTACTATCATGTGGCTTTACTTGATTCTACTAATGGGTTTTACAAACTATGCTTGCCTTTCAATTTACTCAGTAAAACATGTCATAATGCTTTATAAACTAACTTAACCCTAATTTCATTGAGGAGCTTTTACAAAATAGACCTAATTTTCAAATTACAATGTTGTAGTGTCATAAAATCTTACCATGTAGTGAGAAGGAAGCCACATAAAAGTTTAAGCACTCCCCCACACACATAGGGGAAATGAGCCTACCCATACTCCAACATAGAGTCTCATTTCTATTTATGCAACTTTTGCATTTATATAATTTATGTAATGGAATTTCTATTTGCTAACATCTTGCTATTAGTATGGGGCTTGGTAAGAGAAAATCTAGTTATTTCAAACTAGCCCTTAACCTAAATGCAACACATAACACTTATTTATCTTTTTTTTATATATCGTGTGTCATAAAGTGCGAGACATTAGAGTGAAAAATTAGAAGAACTTAAGGAAGTGAACACAATTGTCAAATAAATTTATAGTTGTTTGTACCATATAAAAGTGTAGGTTTGGGTATAACCTCTATAAGAAACATTGGGGCGATCTCGACATAGACTCAAATCCGATCAAAATTTATGGGGAAGATATTTAATAGGTATGACAATGTATTTCAAAATTCAAAATCAAATAAAAGATCTTCAAAAACAACATATACAAAATATGCTTCTCTTACCATATGTATAGACTTTTGTAAGTGATTTAAATCATTAATTAAATATTATTATTATATTGGTACTTTAATTATATACAATACATTTTTTTGTAGTACAACTCGACCTCACGAATAATGACCAGAGATGGCATGATTGAGGTGCAACCTCGAATGACATCAATGGGAATTTAGCCTAGGTTTGCACACATGATAACAAGAAAATCCAGAGCTCATTCAAACAATTTGCACATGTCATTTTATTTGATGAATATATATTGATGTGATGTTTTTGTCACAAATTTTTTATAACAAAGAGATTCATGAATGCACTCATTCAACAATACATGTTGCTAGAAAATACATCCGAATGGACCTAAGACACCCTTGAGCACACTTTTGCTCCATTTTTTGATATATGTGTGGAGGCCTTCAAATAATGTTCTCTAGTTTACATTTAAAAACTGATCCTAAAGATTTTTTTATTTTGGTTTTTCAACACCCTTTGAGAGCTTTTACAAAGTAGGTGTGCATTTTAGCATATACATAATTGCACCAAATGCGTTTCTTACAATTGGGTCGAGGCCTCCATCCTCGAGAGTGGATAGGACATTGGTAGTTATGATTGAATTTGTACATCATCAACATATTATAATTTCATGTCATCTTACAGTTCATTTCCTCCCATGATAGATTGGGATCGGTTGCGGCGAATTTATGTTTTGCTCACGTGGGGCTTCGTTCAAATAGTTTTGGATATAAGTAGTGGTGTGTTGGCTTATTGACACGAACAAATATAAAAATACCTTGCATTAATTTCCATTCGAACTTTGCAATGACTGATCTCAATCTACACAAATGTATTTTTCAAAAATATTTGGTGATGGAAGTAATTTTTTAAAACTACCTTTCACAAGTACAAAACAATGTTATTTATTGTATTTGTTATATATTTATTTAATTATTTTAAAGACATGTTCGCATATTTTTTATTATATATATACATATAACGATGGTAAAATTTTAAAAATGCAGTCACATGTGAAGGTTATTGGAAATATTTGGAAATATTTTATCCTAAAAATCGCAAAACCGTACTGTGGAAGTATTATTTTTGCAGAGAGACATTTGTTTAATTTATTCTAGATAAGCTTAGGTTTTGGTTAGGTGAATGTATATTATTTAGTATAGACTAAATAAATTCACATTTTAGTCACGTTTTCGGGGATTACATGTGTACGGTTGGTGATTTGTGAAGATCTCTGTGAAATTTTATGAAGGGTGAAGGTTTATCATAGGCTAAACTTTACGACGATGTTCATATTTCTCAACCGTCGACCGTTGATATATCACAGCCCTCCACGCCCCGCTTATTTGAGATTTGGCTCCGCCTTGCATTCCCCTGTAGTGGCGGCGGAATCCATATTTTTCCTTGTTTGTAAAAGGATACATTTTCTATAATTTTTATTCATATGGGTAGCATTTATGCTTTTGTTTTTCATTTGGCATGGAATTTATTTTAAAATTTTATTTGGTGCAAGGCGGCCAAAGCTTTGTGGGGCCATGTAGAAACTAACCATATGAGTAGGGCATACCCTAAGAAAGTTGGGCATGATTTACATGTCACTTGTGTTGTTTGGCTCCATCATATGGGTTCACAAGATTTATCAATGCATGTAAGGCCAAGATCAAACTGCCATATGATTTTAGACAAATTTAAGCTCCAGGTGCCCTTCATTCGTTACAAGCATGGATTAAATTTGAATGTCATGGATGCCTGTCAAACATTATTTCAATGACGGTAAATTTTTAAAACTGCCTTACTCAAATACAAAACAATGTTATTTATTTTATTTATTATATATTTATTTAATTATTTTAAAGACATATTTGTATATATTTTTATAATTTATGTATAAATATATATAGAGAACGATGGTCAAATTTTAAATATGCAGGTTACATGTGAAGGTTGTTGCAAATATTCGTAAGTATTTTATGTCAAAAATTGCAAAAAACGTATTGTGGAAGTATTATTTTTGCAAAGAGCCATTTCCGTAGTTTCTTTTAGATAAGTTTAATTTTTGTTTCGTTGACAAATGTATTTCTTGGTCTGGACTAAATAAATTAAGATTTTGGTGTGTCTTGAATGATGTAGTAGATGAAACATACCTTCCGAGAGTATTTCATCTACTGATTGCATAGTGAACTTTCCAACTTCAAGGTGCATGTAGATCTATGACCCACGATTTAAGGTTCTTCAACGTCCTCCTTCACTCCACCTCTAACCCTCAATTTGCATACAATGTTGTGTGATTTTGGATAACATAGTGAAGCCCTCTATGTGAAATTTTGTGAAGGGCAAAGGTTTATCACGGCCAAAATTGTTGCGAGAATGTTTGAAGAGCCCTTAATTTTTTCTACGAGCTTGTAGGGTGTTTAGCAAGTGAGAAAAAATGTCGAGGTTAATTTAGATTTTTTTGGAAATGATTATAATCTTGAAAGAAACTATATAAGATGCGTAACAGTTGAATTATAATCTTCCTACCGATCAAATGAAATATAATCCTCAAATTGCAGTGTTCCCTTTTTATATCCTTCGATGACATGGAGGAACGAATGAGGATATGGTCTAGATTATTTTCCCCTCTTTCACCAAAGATTGCCTCAAATATTAATAATGCTTAAAGGTATTTCCAAATGTAAGTCTCGATAATTGTTCTGTTGAGCATCAGGAAAAAATGAGAGCTCAGGGTGTTGTGTCGGTGGTCATTGAATGACCTAGAGGATTGAAGGAGGACACAATTTACACATATTTTTCCTTCTTTTCACAAGGACTCAAACATTAATCATGCACAAAAGAATTTCTAGATGCAAGTGTCTGCAATTGTTCTCGTTAACGATCATGGATATTCGAGGTATATGTGTCTTACCGATGGTCATTTACGTACACCGTCATCAAAACTAGTGGTGAGAGACACCATGCTCATTACATATGATGTTTTACCAATGGTCATTTATATACACCGTCATAAGAACTAATGGTGGGAGACACCATGCTCGTTACATATGTTTCCCAAAAAAATTCACACTCATTAACATCTCCTCCCTTAATCGATATGTAGGATATATGAAGGAAGAGAGAGTGGAATAGAAGCTAAAATTAGTATGGTAAGGTGGTGGTGTATTGTGTGAAAATGTTAGAGAGTCAGTAACTATTTATGATGGTTGATTAAAGAAAAGTTCCAAAAATGGGTGAGTTTATGCATTCTTTACAGGCGTGTGGATATGGAAGGAGAAGGCCCCATGCTTGTTGTATGTAATGAGTAATAAATTTTGATTCAGGCCCTGATCTCAGAGCCTCTAGAACCTATTTCACATATTTCGTCCTTACGACACACCATGAGGGAAATGTAAAAGTTGGTATAAAATAACTTATTTTCCATGTACTCTGCTCCACCACTATATAATTGTGCATCCTATTGTGCTTTGCAAGGTGTTTAATCCCTTTGTAAATGCGAATGGAATTTTCACATGTAGATGAGCTTTTCTCAATTTGCGTGGAACAAGGTGGCAGGTATATTATGATAATAGATCCTAGAGGAAAGATCCAGATCATCTTTAATTATATTTATGATTTTGTTAAAGATCGTAAGTGATTATTGTCAAGATTTCACTTAATATGGAGCCCAATTACCCAATCTAAAAAATTCACAAGATTTGTCATATGTTTTTACATGATTTTCTTGTCAATATTTCACTTAATATGGAGCCCAATCACCCAATCCAAACAATTCACAAGATTTTTCATATGTTTTTACATGATTTTGCGTCACCACATTACTTAATCTAGTTATACTTAATCTCGAGGTTTGCATCCGTATTTAAGGAATGTATACTTATGGGCTACTTTGATAATGATAATCCAAGATACAAGTTAAAAACAGGATATTTAGAGGTGTTTTATCTAGTTATGCAGTAAGGGGACTTAGAAGTGATTTGAATATTTATGGTATCGTAAAAGATGTAATGTAGTATTTTTCTTCAATCAAGTTTGTTTATATTTTTATCTTTGGTTGACCGCACTGAGGGTAGTGGTCCAGTGGTCGAGTAAAGGTTAGAGGTGCTCAACATATAGTTGAATTTTTGTGGAAGCTGATTCGGATCTGGAGCATCACATTGAAGAGAATAATTTTTTTGAAACTTTTATTCTGGTTTTGATGTGATTTGACCTATTTTTTTAGGCCTAGGTGGCTCGATGTGATTGGTATTTTGGGGTGTGACTTTCTCCACCCGTCTTTTAAACAATCAACATTGTATATCTCTTGTTTATATCTATAAAAGAGTGATTTTTAATAAAAAAATTGTTATCCCATATCTAAAACCTCCAACAAATGTTGTGCCCTACGAATCATTTATTATTAAGCTCCATAACTTGGGCACGTATACATATGATGTTTCCAAAGTAGATTAAACTATGTAATATAATTTTTTAGAATTCAACGGTGTAATATCGAGCTAATGTACACTAACCAATATCTCATGAGTAATTGTTTATAAGAGCCCATCTGCCACAAACACCAATGCTTTACTTGTAATTCATTACATCTAAGGGATGTTTGCATTGTCTCACTTAAATAATCAACGAGTTAATTAGACAAAACAACAATTTCTAATAACATTAAAATAATATTATAACTCTAATAACATTAAAGTAATATTAGTACTATTTCATCTATCAAGATATGTTGATTATTTTAAAAGAAGTATTGTTCGAAAAAACATTCAAGATAAAATAAATTTTCCTTTTCGAAAAGTCAAAATTTATAAAAATCAACAAAATATTTATTTTTCTATTTATTACATATATTAATATTTGATGTGCCTATATGATTCATATTAAAATCAAGTATCTTTTCATTTAACTATAAATAATATAAAATATATAGGAACAAATTAAAAATTGGGAGAACACAAAATTTTAAAAATACTTTATTATTAAAGAAAGTAATAACTTATAACCTCTTTTTATAACATACGAAAAGTATAAATGACATTTTTGTCTTGGCGCCCAATAATTATCTGAGCGGGATTCATATTGTTGATTTCGATGTGATGGAGGGCATGCAACGACCACCATTAATTAAATTTTTGGCGGGGTGCACAAAATGTTTGAGTTGCTTGAGATCACCTGAAAGAAACTATATAGCATTCAACCAATTGAATTATAATCTTCCTACCGATCAAAAGAAATATAATTTTCAAATTGCAACATTCCATTATTATATCCTTCGATGACATGGAGGAACAAATGAGGATATGGTCTAGATGATTTTTTTATCGATTATTGAGTGAATCCTCCATATTAATGTCGTTTATTGAGTGAACCCTCCATATGGCTGATAAAGATGCAATACAATATTATTCTTAAACTCCATACTAATTTTTATTAAGTGTACTCATGTTACTCAATACTTATCTCATTGTATCGTGTCCACCCTCGAAAATTCTCCCCTTGTTTTCTCCTCGATATGGAGCATATTTTAATCATACCTTCTAGCTATATGTTAAATATCTTCCCGCATTTGTCACATGTCAAAAATAAAGAAAATGATAGAACTAAACCAACCCATCAAAGTTAGAATGTTATAATAAAGTGTCATTGTTCTCTACGACGTTGGATATAACTAACCCTTTGTAAACCATGGAGAGGGCATCCTATCCATCCACATATAAATAATTTCATCTTTTAGAGAAGTATTATGAGTCCCTTTAGATACTGTGAAAAAGGCAATGCCGGAGAATAAAAAATTCTTCACATTTTGATTTTTAATCTTTTCATCTCCTTCATATTTATAATGTGTCGAAACTATTTCCTATTTGGTGCTACATGGATATATCATGAACTAATTCATTTTTAAATTTATAAAATAACACACCAAAATCGCCTCTATGTTTTGTATATTGAGAAAAAGTTACAAGAAAGAAACTTGTGCTCAGTTGCTTCCTTGTGGACAAAATATTGTAAACAACATGCTCAAAATAAAAAACATTCTTCACAATGTTAAACCTAAGAGTTTTTGACACACTTAAAATATTCTTTTCATGCTTTCACATGACAAAGCATGGGTTGAAAGTGGTTCAATGTGACAAACAATAGAGATAGTTTTTTGTTTTAACATGTGAAAGTTGAAATTAAGAACCATTTCATGATATGATTAATTGTTTCTCCTAATTTTTTGGCAGTTGGGTTCTCATTTATTCTTTATAATGGGAATGTTAGTGAGTGAGCCAAGGGAGTAGCTCATCTTGAATCTCTCCTCCATGCATGAATACCCATCAACATCCAAGTTGTGTTGAGGCCTCCCCTTCTAACAAATGACAAGACATTGATGGTGATGTTTGAATTCCATGTATAGTCAACATATTATTATTTTACTTTGATTCGACGATGGAAATAAAAACGAATTGAATTTGTCTGTTGTACCCCACACACCCCAAAAAATGCATGCAACAACAAATACAACAACAAGGGATAAACACCCTACATGCTCATAGAAAAAATTAAGGGCCCTTCAAACATTCTATGACAAGTTCGGCCTGCGATAAACCTTTACCCTTTGCAAAATTTCACATAGAGGGCTTCACCACGTTATCCAAAGTCACACAACATTGTATGCTGAATCGAGGTCAGAGGTGGAGATGAGGAGGACGTTAAAGAACCTTAAATTTTGGGACGCGGATCTACATGCACCTTAAAGTTGGAAAGTTGACTATGCAGTTGTAGATGGAAGACTCTCAAGAAGGTATGTTTCACCCATCACATAGTTCAAGGCACACACCAAAATTTAAATTTATTTAGTTTTGTACCAGAAGAAATAGACTATCACCGAACCAAAAACTAAACTTATCTAGAAGAAATTATGGAAATGGCTCTTCCGTCTACAAGTGCATAGTGAACTTTCCAACTTTAAGGTGCTTGTAGATATGTGCCCATTATTTAAGGTTCTTCAATGTCCTCGTTATCTCCATCTCCAACCTTTGATTTGCATATAGTGTTATGCATTGCGGATAATGTGGTGAAGTCCTCTATAAAATTATCAATTTTTTTGGTTTGCAACCTGCAGAGAAGTAGTATACCATACTCTAGACAATCGTTCATTGAGTCATGAAGACACACTTTTAGTTTCAGTGCCCCACGTTCAACTCTCTTTGCACATATGCACATATGGGGCAGTGTTTAACAAGATTAGGTTGAGCTATTTGTTCCAAATGGTCCACTAGGCCAATTATTCATTACTTTACTTTTATGGCATTTTGTATATCATCGTAAAATGTTTATTTCAAATGTCCTACCAATACTGCATTTTCATTGAAGTGGAGAACTCTTGACAACACAAACTATCCCGTTTGAGTTACTACTTGATCTTAGTTATGAAATTATTTACCCTTTCTTTTCATTTTGCATTAAGAAGAATGTTTACCTTCCTTGGCAACTTCTATCGATTGTCAAGTATCTTCGAGGGCTCACCCACACTATTTTGGATGCAACATGCATATTCAAATAGAATCAAACTCTGGTACACCGCTTTTATATCATTTTTTCTATTTGTTTGTATTTTGACATCAATCTTAACAGTGCAAATAACCCTGATAAATTTGTGAAGATTCGGTTTTCTAGGTGCTTGTTTATGTTATTGATATTTTGGTTTTAATGTTAACCTGCTACATTCTATGGAATTTATGTGTGTGTCTATTTGGAGTTTTTTAAAAATGGATTATGATTATCAAAATAAAATCATGCAAGATAAAAGATGAAATATGAAAGATATCATGAAAGATCAAATTTCATTGATGTGAATATTAAAACGAGATTGGGAAAAAATGGAACATATAGCATATATTATTTAGGTGAAAAAAACTAACTCATGGAATAGGTTTGGGGCATATGCGGTATTTAATTTAAATGTTTCTACTAAGTCATGGAATATGGGTGGGACATGCAAGTATTTAATTCCCACGTTTCTATTTAGAAATATCTCTTTCGAGTGGTTGTTGAAACCCACCTTTGCTCTTTTGACCGATTCTTGTGTGGCTCGATTATCAATGCTTTTTCATGCCTCGCATGTTCCCATACAAGAACTAAACTTGAAACTGAAAAAAACATTTTTGGTTTTTTTCTTTTTAAATTTGTGGTCCCCACAAACATGAATTTCAATATTTTGTGTGTTATAAGTGAGATCGAGAAAAATAGAGCACGTAACACATTTAATTTGGGGGAAAAATCTACCTCCTCGAACAAGCATGGGCATGCATGCATTTATTTCTCACATTTTTATTCCTGACCTTACATTCATATCTTCGTCTTCCTTGAACATTCCTTTTATGCATACATTCCTTAAGCATACATTCTCACTTTTTATTTCGACCTTTGATTTTTATCTTCGTCTTACTTGACCATTCCTTTTACGCGTCCAACTACCTAATCCCTTGGTAGTAATTCCGTTTTCAGGGACCTCCCAAACATCTTACTCACCTAAATCACATTGTATCATCTTTCACACTTCCAAGGTTTCACCTACATCATCTACACCTAGAAACACTACATGCCTCCCGACTAGAGACAATCCCTTTTCTTTTCCATGATAACTATAGGAAAATCGTATTCACAATTGTGCATGAAACCCCAATCTCATTTTTTTATAAAACTCTGATCACAATAGTGTATAAAGTGGAACACATAGTAGATATTATTTGGGTACAAATAATCTAGGTTGGGAAATAGGTGTGGGACATGCAAGTGTTTAATTCCCTTATTTTTGTTGAGTCATGGAGTAGGTGTGGGACATGCAGGTATTTAAATCCAAGGTGTACTTCTCCTACATTTTCCACACATGTAAAAACTATGTGCCTCATGGCTAGAGACAAACCCTATTATTTTCCCTTATAGCAACATAGAAACCCTCATCCCTATTTCTTATGAAACCCCTAATCACAATTATGTATGGAACCCTTTTCACATTTCTGTATAAGGTAGAACACATATCATATATTGTTTGGGTGGGAATAATCTAAACCAAGGAATATTTGTGGGACATGAAATGATTTAATTCCCACTTTTATACTAAGTCATGGGTCAATGCATGGTGTTTTTTCCCACTTATTGTCCCAAAAATGCGAGTGAGGAGTGTAGTTGGGTGGTAAATAGCAGTGGTTGCGCAAACACCCCCTTCGCGCGAACCATGTTTGCATAAAGTGACACGTAGGTTATTGTTTTTGCACATGTGGCATTGAATGTGGTTCACTCGAACACCCTTTTACGCGAAGGATGTTCGCGTGAACACCCCTATTTATATATTAGAGGTGTTGTGGAGGAATTCACTTTCCTCCACCCGCCTCCTTCGCGCGAAGATTACACCAAACCAAGCCCACCGACCAGAGACCACCAAACAGTTGTTAAACGATCCCACCAAACAGTTGCTAAACAAGCCAATGGAGGAGACTAGCATGGCCACAAGTGCGAGGCAGACCGAGCCCACAAGCACCCACCATGCCCAATGATCCCACTAGCATGGCCACTGATGACCAGTGAGGCCATTGACGAGCACCAGGTATGAATTAAGTTGTTTTTGGTGAAAATGGAGGATCCCATGGATTTGGGCGTAAAATAAATGAAACCCTAATAAATTCGAGATGTTTTTGTGTAATCATTTTTAACAGAGCTCTGTTCATTTTATTTCTTTGATCTACCTCTACATTGAAACCCTAGCTCATTTTTTGCAAAACCCCATTTAAAATCTCTTCTATCATGACCAGGCTTCACAAATTTCGGTGTTCAGTGTCAATGCATGGTAATAATGGTGTTGTGAAAATTGTAATGATATATTAAATTTAAAATTTACCTTCTGTAGTTCATAATGGTGTTGTGAAAACTGTAATTTCTGTTGTAATGATATATTAAATTTAAAATATAGCTTCTGTACATTAATGTTTCTGTGAAGACTGTAATTTCTGCTATAATGATATATTAAATTTAAAATATACTGTATATTTGCAAAGTGGTGTATGAATTTTAAGAATATATATAAATTACGAAATTAGATGCAAAGTTGTGAACCATACTCGAAAAGGAACATAAAGTAGTGTGTTTCATTGAATTTAAGATTTATATAAGAATCAAGATCCCTAGGGCAAAAGAGAAATATAGTGTTTAAGATTTATATAAGAATCAAGATCCCTAGGGCAAAAGAAAAATCTAGTGGACAACCCTATTTAACGTATAAAATGGACTATTGTGATTGGGTATATGAAATTATAAATGTTGAATGATAGATACATCATGGTGCTACGAGATTTCGAGACATGAAGAAGAGAACAATAAACACTGCTCTAGAGCTATAAATCACAAAAGTTTTATTATGTAATGGTTTTGTATAACATTCAAGAGGGTGGATGTGCTAGAACTTAAACTCCATTGTACTTCTTATTCCACAAATAGTCTTCATCGAAGAATGGAAGAATACATTAATCTATAAGCGTAGTGAGAAGTATTGATTGGACTATTACAATGATGGGTAACAACCACTTAGTGTGGTCCTTTAGATGTTGGTGAAGATGACACATGGTGTGTAGCATTATTCACAAGTGCAATCATATTCAAATCCTCCCAGATTAATCTCCTTGAGGAGTGACGAAAGATGTGAGAAGTTGTTGGCAACTTGTTTTTTTGTAAACCATTTTCCATGGGAAGGAACTTGACTTGCTTTGATGATATGGAACTTGAATTTCTTTGATGATATCCAAACTGATCTTATATTCCCAATAATCATATTTATACGTTGCAACTGCACAAAAAATTGAAAATCTAGTTTTTATTTCAGTGAATTTCCTCACGGGAGACATATTTTTTGTGTATCTTTAGGTGATTGCGTTCTCCTTACACTGCGATTCCATCCTTCATGTATTTTTTCTCGCATCAGACTTAATTTGACCTTCCAAACTTTACATAAAAAAGTTTGAATTTTCTCTCATGTTTTTAATTTTTTAGAAAGCGTATATTAGATAAACCTAATTGTGTTTACTTCCTTATTTTCACAACTTTCATTGGTGATCTATTAATTACCATTTTTATTTTGTTTGCAAAGATAAATCCATAATATGAAAGATGCTGAAACATTAGAATGATATGGAGCATATTGCCTTTCGAATTTGGAAGAGAAGTCTTTGAAAGCCTTGATCAAAATTATTATTATTTTTATTCCATATTGCCACACTATTTCTGTAGAATAATGGTGCTGTGAAAACTGTAATGTCTGCTGTAATGATATATTAAATTTAAAATATACCAAGTTCTGTAGAATAATGGTGTTGTGAAGACTGTAATTTCTGCTGTGAAGACTATAATTTCTACTATAATTTATGTTGTAATTTCAGTTCTACTAGATGAAGATAAGTATATGGATTCTTGTTTAGCCACACTCAAGATCCTATTCAAAAACCATCTCAAGGTTTTCAAACACCATGAGCTAAATGATGTTAGTGTGTTCCTAAGGTACACCAAGAACTTCCACAAGTGTCATATTAAACTTTGTGACCTTTTTCTCTTGTAGGAAAATCATATAGATAATAAAAATATCAAAGGTTATAAGTTTAGAAAAAACTAACAAGGAACCTACTTATTCATCGAGGACTCTAAAAATGGGTATTTTCACCTATGTACACTTGAAAGTGAGGAATTTTGTGAGTTTATAAACTCTCTCCACCTAAAATGTTACTAAATCTATTTTGATGTTTTACATTTCCCTTCATTTTTTCATTTTGCATTCTGTAAAATTTTCATTATATCGTCTCTTCATGCATATAAAGTTATTTCAATTTGAGATCCAGTTTTAATAATATAAAAATGTGTATTAATCCATTTAAATACTTCTCAATGTTCATTACTATATATTCTTCACTAAAATTTTATAAATTTAATCACAATGAAGCTTTTGCATTTGGTCATTTAGTGTCACAATCTCTTATGAAACTTTCCAAAGATATTTGGTCTTGTGGATCACTCAAATGCAAGTTATGTATAAGTGGGTTTTGCAAGGATGTGGAAAAAATCTTCAAACAAATTAAGCACTTTAGAACACTCTCAAACTATCATGGATGTGTTTGTTTAGTATAGGATGTAGACCACCTCGATAGATAGAGGAGATATCCTTTTGATTCATGGTCCTTATACGTGTGTAAATTACCCCCACTATATTTATCGCTACTCATATCCATGCATGTGTTTAATTCCTCCCTTAATAGCTTGTCACCATACATAATTTATTATTTTCATTAAATTTTAGATGGTGTTAAATTAGATGTATATACATTGTAGTGCCCACTTTCCTTTGGCACCTTTTATTACTGATCATGATACTGTAGACTATGATAGATATTTTAATAGTTTGATTTAGTATGGTGTTAGATGTCAGATCTTGGATTATTGTTGAATCTGATTATATATAATGCATGGTGATTATTAGAGACACTCATATGTGGATGATGATATACTATTGGCATGGATGTTTAATGGAAGTTATTCGGACGTGTGATTTTGGAGATTATGAATAAACCTAGAAAAGGAAAATTATTTGATGATGACATAGTTGTCGATATAAATTGTAAATGATTTCGTTGATTGCCTTGATGACTATTGTGATTCATATGTATAGATGATTTTGTGATTATATTATATATTCATTTTGGACGTTCTGATATGGCCACGAGGCTGAAGGAGGTATTTGTGTTTTGCAGGTTTAAAAATATCACAACAAAACATCGGGGATCGGAGACCAACCAAAATGGAATTCTGGGTGAATTCAACATGGTCACCATGGCAACTTGTTTTGTGTGTGTGTTGTATTTTGTTAGGGATTCCCATGGGGGGATTACCTTTACATGTGACCGTGGGTTTGTGTATTTTATTAATGTGTTTCCTTTTATTATTGTTGTATGTATTTTATTAAGTAATGTGTTCCTTTCCTTTAAATTAATTAAAATTGTGATGGATTAATGTGGGAATCATATAGTTAAACTTTAAATAAATCAAATTGGGATATGGGAAGTAATTATAAGAGTTGATGGCTGTTGTATTTAATTTTGTAAGAGCTTGTGTAAGTCAGATTTGGAGTATGAAATACTCCACCTCCATGGAAATTCGAATTTGACCTTGGGGGCTGTTTTTGGAGACTTGTGGGACAAGTAAAACTTGTCCCATGCCTCTAAATTTAATATACCAACCATACTTATGGATGGAGATGTGATTTGTGACTTTTAAATGCATTTTATTCATCATGTTGCTTGTTTTGGATTGCACTCTCTTACATTTTATTAAATAGCTATCCCTTGAGGTGTGGGCTCTTTTGGAGTGTGTAAGTTAATTTGTCATTTCATTTATTGTGCTTGGGAGAATGGAATTTTGTATTTTGTGTTTGAATTGGAGGATGTGTGATGTGGCATCCTACATGGATCCACATCATCCTCTTCTCTCCCTCTTCTATTTAATTCAAACTCTCTTCTTGTTTTGGGTTGTTGAACCTTTTTGCATTCTTCCTTGGGGTGCATTTTCTTGTGGGAGCTCTGGTTTTGAAGGAAGTTTTGGAGATAGCTTTGCATGCTTGGGAGCTTTCTATTTTGGACTATGTTTTGCATGCATCCTTGGGCGCATTTTTATGTGATTAGAGCTCTTGTTGATTTGGAGGAAATTGGAGAGCATTTGATACTTTGGCACTGTTGTTTTGGGACTGTGTTTTTGACATTCAAAGCTTGTTGTGTGGAGAAAATCCTTCCATGGAGAGGTAGGAGTTTATTTCTTCCTTATTGCTGTTATTTTCTTATTGTGTTGTGTGTATGGTGCATGCATTGTTTTATTTGTTGGCTGGTTGGGTATTGCCTTAGGAATGGTGTAGGAGAAGGCTATGGGGAATTCTTGTGGGGGCATAAGGGAAATGCCATGGGCATCAGAATTTTGTGGAGGGAGTTTTGGGTTTGGGATCCACCATGGAAAATAAATAGCTTGCATTTCTTACTTGTGGGGGCATAAGGAGGGGTTGGGAGGCATAAGGTTTATGGGTTATGATATGTTATATTGGCGGTATGATTTTTTGGTGGATGCCCAATTCCTAATTGGGAGGCATAAGTAGCTTCCCCCATAGTCCTTTCTCCTTTGGCTTGCATGATCAAGCCTGAGTTGTGATTTGGACGTTTTTAAATGCAGTTGTGAACTGTTGTTTACTTTTGGTGTTGCATTGTGTTTTAAAAAGGAAATGTGTATGTGAAAGAATGTTGTGTGTGGAAGCTAGTTGTTGCCATGGTTGAATTGCACCTTTTATTACATCTTGGTTGGGGCTCGGGGGCCAATGATGAAGGAAGGCTTCTCCTTTCATTGGATGTCTTGGTTGGGTGGAGAGCATTGTCTTTCCCCCTCTTTTGTTGTGATCAACTTGGAGAAAGAGAAAATGTGCATGTTGTTGTCCTGGAGCAATGGAAAAATACAGTTTGACAGTCCTTTGTGGAAACACATTCATTTGTAATCCTTTCCCACGTGATGTGGATGAAATTGTAATATGCATTTTGTGAAGAAAGATGTATGTAAATTGATTATGAAGTTATATTTTTGAAATGTGAAAGACACTTACATTTTACTCTGTACATTGGAAAGAAATGAATTATATGTTGTTATTGGTTTCCAACATTGAAATATGTAATGTTGTTCAATTGAAGTCAATAAGAATTGCAAGTTCAGTTCTCCTTTGCATTGTGTAAAAAAATAAAATTGGAAATATCAAATTGGGATTGGAATCTTGTTTAGAAAATGGAAAAGGAAGAAATGCATGTGGAAACAATGTTGTATTTTGTATTTTTGGAGTTGTGTAAAAATGAAAGTTAGTAATTGCTTTTGATTCAGAATGGTTTGTTGTAAACAACTAAATGCATTGGATTAGTTTAGAAACTATATGCCACACTTAAATGATAAAATTGACAAATAGATCCTTTAAAAATTTGATCACTGGCATTGTGACTTTTAAAACTGGTAAATCTAAATAAAATGCACAGTTTGGACCAGCATTTAACAATCAACTTGGAAACCTTAAAATCCAACATGATATACTAGTAATGAACTCAAATTGACAAGAAGATTTAAGAGAGTAACTCGAACCATTGCAAATTCGAGCTCAATCTCTTCCTCAACCGTTTTCTATCATTTGTTGGACAAAATTCCAAATTGGAATCAATTGAACAAAATTGACTTTCCTAAAACACTCTAAACTCTCCCTAGACCAATCCTCCATGTCTGTTTGACATGTTGAGTGAAGGAGGAGATCTAATTTAATCAAAATTGAAAGTTGGAAACTTGCCAGTTGGCTAATTAAAAGCTTACAGATCCTTTTTGTAAAATTGACCCCTTAAAACTTATCAAAAAGTAAAATTGATGTTTCTATGTAAAGAGGGCATCAAGAGCTTTCCAAAAAGTCATTGTTTTCCCAAAAATGAGCTCCCTAGCAAAAGTTATGACACTTTGAAGTTTTGGGCCTTGGCGGGAAAATTTGGAAAATTTTCTCTGGGTCCCGTCGCTCGAAAAATTTCCCAAAAAAAAAAATCCTTAGGAATTTTTTTTTTTAAAATTTTGCTCGGGAATTTTTTTTTACCTTTTCCACCGCCGGTCCGTGTAGCCAATCAGAGGTTGCCACATGTCCTCACAAGGTAGCAGTGGAGGCGCGACACTTTCTTTGCCCTTAGAGTTTTTTGAAATTTTTGGGAAAAAAATTCATTTTAACCCCGCCAGCCCACGGCCAATCACAGGCTGCCACGTGGTAGCTTTGGGTGCTTGTGGGGGTGCGAACCCTTTGTTTTATTTCATTTGGGCCTTTGGAATTTTTTGTAAAATCTCCCACGACCAATGGGTAGCGCCACGTGTCCAGGCGAGACTGTACTCAGTGGCAGCAGGAGTGTTGTTTGGATTTTTCTCTTCTTTGGGCGAAATGCCCCAAATCCTTTTGCCGCTCCGTCCCTTCCTGTTTCCTTGGTGTCGTCGCTTTTCCACCACGTGTCCCTGGAGGACCCGCGGAAGTGCGGGATTTTTATTGACTTTGTGCCCGCGCAATGGAAAATTTATTAAAGCCGCCTGCGACCTACCAACCCGCCAAAGGGGATTTCCCCTCCTCTTGACACGTGTCCCCTTGGGGAAAATTTGACCCCTAGACTCCGCTTGCTCATATCTTGAGTTTCTGGAGGAGTTAGGAGGACTTCTTTATATCACCGGAAAGGTGAGAAAATTTCCTATCCATTGGAAATGGTTTAGGGAAATTTTGGAAGCATTAAGAAGGGGAAAAATCTAGTTGAAACTCGAGCTGTTAGAGAGTTGGGTATGGGGGCAAATTTCTCCCTGAACCTAACTAAAACTTCTAGCCCTAAGTTTTGGACCTTGTGACCTCTGAGAATTGTTAATAAAAGAGAATTTTGTTCTTGTGGATTTGAGTTGTTCAGGAACCTATTAGTGGTAGTTTGTTGCTGCAAAGAACCTAGTTGTATACACTCTTAATCAAGTTTTGGGAGTGGGTAAGTGAGACCTTTCTATGTTGACTTTACTTATGTGTTATTTTCCTCACTGTAATTTAATCCTGCTCATGTCTTTGATCTGGTGGAAATTAAATACCTTGGGTATTTAATTGTTTTGGGTCCCTTAACCCTAAAATTTAATCAGGAAATCTTTAGCTAAAATGTCAATGAAATTAGTAATTAAATTAATCCTTAGAGAGATTTGAGCTAGGTGTGGACCTATTACATTTATTGCTTTATAATGTGAAATCAGTAATCATTATAATGGGAAAGGTTATTAGTTGAATTTATTTGTCTTTGAGACTTTGGTTGTCAACTCCTAACACCTTAAAAAAATTATTCCATAATTTTCTAACTAAACCTAGGTGGTTCATGGTTCTCAAGTGGGTTGTTTAACCTAGGACATTACATACATGGATTAAAATAAGGCTAAATTATGATAACCCTAAGTATTAATAAATGAAATTTCTAGTGTAAATTTACGTCATGAACATTTACCCCTTTTCATTTGAACAACCAACCAATTTTTTTTTATATAAGATATAAAACGAAGTGGAACTTGAATGTATGTTCATGGCTTGGCCATGAAGCCATGTGAAAAAGGTTTTTAAGAAACATAGTATTAAATACCTTAAAACATCTTTTAAAAAGGTTATAAACTCATTCTATAATTAATGAATACCAACCATTTATGACCTTTATGTTTGTAGTATTATGATTCAAACATGTTCATTAGTGTTAAGAGATATCAAAACAACATTTATAATTAATGTGTGGCAAAGAGCACCATATGAGTGTTGGAATCTTAGTAACAATAATGGGAATGTCCCAAAGGTGTGGGATGTTGGATCCCTGGGGAAAACCTCCGAAGAAAGTTATTTTTATTGATTTTAAGTCAATAAAAAAATTTATGGATTCATTAAAATCAAGTGTCTCAGGAGATGTAGGTTATAATGAGATTACATTACGACTTTCCGATAAGGAAGTCGTTAAGAGGTCTTGTTGGAGTTTTTATACAGACAAACAGAAAAGTAAGGGCATATTATGTAAACAAATGTTCATGTCCCCTATGTGCCCCTTTGATTTATCCTAGATTTTTGGCCTCTCAAGGCCAATTTCTGAATAATGACCAATTACCATTATACTTCATAATGATGCTACATGTTGAGGTTCACCTAAACCTAAAGGTGAACTATTTAGACATCCCTAGTTATTTGGGGTAGGGGCATGGCCGTATTAGCCATAGGGGGCATATAGAAAGGAGGGAGCTCCTGCAATTGTTGACACACGACAACTTGTACCAAGGCCACAACCATTCTTATTAGGCTTTCAGGATGTCGCAACACCTGTCGTTATGACTACACATGAGGCTACTATCGAGGGTCTTCGTTGGCATTGCTCGTGAGACCCAATTGATCTCTTCATTTGTGTGGGGTCAAGTACCTTCGAGAGATGCAATACTAGTGGTGGAGGTGCTAGTAGCAGCAGTGATGCACGCATCGAGGTATACACTCGTGCATATTTGATTTCCCATATGACTTTGAGGTGGTTATAGATCCCACTCAGACATGTCGGCTAGGATGCATCATGGTTGCTGACTTGTTGCGTGCATATGAGGTGATTTCATGGCATTACAACATTCCACTATCGGGGGTTTTAGATTTTATAGAGCAGAGTGGTAGTGTATCTTCTAGTCAGGGTACTAATGTCGTTATTACGATTAGACTTCGTCTTTGGGATCATCACACTTGATGTTTAACACTTTTTTGTTTCAATGTGTGAAAATAAACCTTCAATATAATTTATAAAAATTTATTTCATCATTACTTTACAATTTATTAATATTAAAATTAAACATGTACTTTTGTGTTTAGGCTTCTGCTCCAGTGTGTGGAGCTTCACAGCCCACACCATCTACCCATGTGACATACACATAGCTCTTGATTGAGCACAACATGGATCTTGATGTTCCGGGCCTGAGTCAGCTTGGCTCACTTGGTGATGTATTTGTTGGTGTTGAGGTCATGGGTGGCAATCCCATAGATTTGGAGACGCATTCCGCAGAGGTATAGATACATGTGTTTTAATAGAATTAATATTTAATCTAAATTGAAATGTTAGAAATTAATGAAATTTATTCAAAAAACTTATTTATCAACTTCTTACATTTTTTTTTTTTTTTTTCACAGGGATCTACGGACAAAGATCTACACATAGCGTAGATACTCCCAACATCCACCAGGATAGATATTGAGGTAATCAATTGTACATATCTATTATACGATGTATTGAATTAATCAATAAATTGTTGTAGAATTTTGGTTATAAATTTTAATATATGGTACATGCTATATATATTTTATGATGTGTATATTCCTTTTTTAAATACGCAGGCGCATCGAGCATAGTGAGGGATCTAAAGCACTCGCCCTAGTGCACAAAGGAGAATTCAATGATATTTTATAGATTTTAGAGATTTTAGACATGTATATACTCATTAGACATGATTTTAGATATTTTAGACATGTATATATACTCATACTCATTCTAGACATGATTATTATATTTTGATATATGTCTTAGACACGTGTATTATTATTATATTTTTATGAGTTCCAGTGTATATTTACAATTATGGATGTGAATATAAGACACCCCCTTATCTTTCATTTTTGTATCTTGATGATATCATAATAGGTATAATGATAGATAAGATATTAAATACCCTTCATTTTTGTGATATAACATTGTAAACTTCGTTAAATTTCTATATTGAATCATTTGATGCTTAGGTAATTTAGTAATACTTTATGTTACATTAAACATTCCATGGCTTAGTGAATGCTTCTTTACTTATGCACTTGTCAAATCTTTTCAAAGTGTTGTTAGTATTAAACTATCTCTCTAAAACTAAAAATGAAGTAAAAATGCTTTGTACTATTTTAATGTAATTGTAACTAAAAATGCTTGTGGTGGACTTCAATCAATAACCACAAATACATGATTGGATTATAAGTGGGTTACTCCCCTATTGATAAGAAATGTGAGAGAAGGGTAACTTATAAGGCATTACATTCCCCAAAATCTTTGCCAATGGAGAAAGAGGCTAAACAGTGAGAAGCCCAATGCAATGGATTTCATTTGCAATTCCTCCCCCATACTAACAAATGCTTTAAGGAACTTGTGTGCTAAGTGGGTCACCTTTCCTTGTGATTATGACCAAGGTTTAGTCATCTTGAGATGACTAAAACCCACACAAGTCAAATCCATCAAAATATAAAAATCTTTTAATTTGCTCGACCGAAAGTTGTGAAACTTGCTTCTTTACTTATGCACTTGTCAAATCTTTTCAAAGTGTTGTTAGTATTAAACTATCTCTCTAAAACTAAAAATGAAGTAAAAATGCTTTGTACTATTTTAATGTAATTGTAACTAAAAATGCTTGTGGTGGACTTCAATCAATAACCACAAATACATGATTGGATTATAAGTGGGTTACTCCCTATTGATAAGAAATGTGAGAGAAGGGTAACTTACAAGGCATTACATTCCCCAAAAGCTTTTCCAATGGAGAAAGAGGCTAAACAAAGTGAGAAGCCCAATGCAATGGATTTCATTCGCAATTCCTCCCCCATACTAACAAATTCTGTAAGGCAATTGTGTGCTAAGTGAGTCACCTTTCCTTGTGATTATGACCAAGGTTTAGTCTTCTTGAGATGACTAAAACCCACACAAGTCAAATCCATCAAAATATAAAAAACTTTTAAGTTGCTCGACCGAAAGTTGTGAAACTTGCATCTTTACTTATACACTTTTCAAAGTGTTGTTAGTATTAAACTATCTCTCTAAAACTAAAAATGAAGTAAAAATGCTTTGTACTATTTTAATGTAATTGTAACTAAAAATTTTTGTGGTGGACTTCAATCAATAACCACAAATACATGATTGGATTATAAGTGGGTTACTCCCTATTAATAAGAAATGTGAGAGAAGGGTAACATATAAGGCATTACATTCCCCAAAATCTTTCCAATGGAGAAAGAGGTTAAATGTCGTTGTTCTTCCGAATGATAAGTCTTCATCTGCATTTGTAATATGTTCACTCGCATTTCTACCACCATCGGTACATTTTTTAGGACACTCAAATGGTAACCTTGAGTCATAATATCTTTCAATACCTTGAGTCATGTAGTTCTTAATTGTCTATATCAAAATTTAATTGTCTATCATTTTGCTCACATGAAATTTTAAATGATTCAAGTTAGATTTATTGACACTAAGAACTTGTTTCAAATTGTTATAAAAGATGTCGGAAAACATCTTTTATGTATGAACCCATTAATGAACCCATTAATGTATAAACATATTTTAACATCATTAATGAACTCATCCTTAATATCATAGCAAGAAAGTTGTCAAATATGTATGCCAAATGACAAATAAAATAGATAAAATATTTTATTCCTAGAAGACATGAATATATAATATTCTAGGTCCTTCTATATAA
The DNA here is from genome assembly GCA_018340775.1 of Taxus wallichiana var. yunnanensis. NCBI lineage: Eukaryota > Viridiplantae > Streptophyta > Pinopsida > Cupressales > Taxaceae > Taxus > Taxus wallichiana. The sequence goes on from CM031239.1 coordinate 172,059,269, forward strand.
TACCAAGTGGCTCTTCTCATTGTTCAATGACCTGTTAAAAAAATTTCATGGTCTTCTACATCTAGTCTCCATTTTTTGCGTTGACCACTTTTAGTCTTCACCTGATGCAATTGTAACCATGTAGCAATTATGTGATGGGTGTAATGATACACCTTTTTGTCTGGTTTATAATCAACAAAGTGAATCCCACTTTGGAGGGCTTTCATTTGTTGTAAGTATATTCTTTGCACTACAACCGAGCCAATATAAAATGTTGTCTCCTCACTTGTTATTTCACATGTTAGCTTTGTTCTCTCTTCTGTGCAACGCAACAAGTAGTACTCCACTTTCTCAATATTGTCTTCTTCAGCAATGACTGCAAATACATCACCTATAACAAAATGTAAAGAAACATTCAATGATCCATGTATACTATAAATTATACATATATATATATATATATATATATATATATATATATATATTTAATAATCAAATTATATGTAATCCTTTTAAATAAAACATACCTTGTTTAACCGGTCCAAATATGTGGTCATAATCGTTAAAATTAATGGCACGTCTTCAAAACTATCATCATGATCTGATCCATATGTGTCATCCAAAACTAAAGGAACTTGCTTCCACTCACCTACATACCCATGTTTTTGACTATTGCACTCTGAATATGATTTGTTCATGCATTCATAACAAAAACAAGAATAATCTCTTATACAGATTATCCAGTTATTACTATCCATAGTCATCAAAGAGTGCAAAGACCTAGAATTAGGAATCCTTTCACATCCATACTTTGTCCTTCGATCAATACCTTTAATTAATCATGCTCAAAAGATCAATAAAGTTTAAAACAAACATCAAAATTCAGAATAATTTTTTTAAAAATTTGTAACTTGTAGAACTTAATAAATCACATCAAGATCTACATATCTATGTTTTAAATGTGCATGTACCTGTTATCTCCCAAAACACTCTATGTGGGGTTGAAGCCTGTGGGGTTGAAGCGTGTGATGTTGAAGCCTGTGAGGTTGAAACCTGAACTACAAAATGTTTCTTACACCATTCAACGATGTGGGCATCAATCAATTGATCTCCCTCATAATCAAAGCTTTGTTTCTTTAGATCACATTTGATGCATGCACTCGCACCATCGTGTTCTCCTTCTCATGACCACTCTAAAAAAACTCCATAAATGAGGTATTTTGTGATGACAATGATAACGACTGAGTGCAAAGAAAGGGAGAGAGGATTTGAATTGTGATGCACAACCATCCGACCAAATAAAATGTTGATCTATTTGTACTCCTCACTGATGAAGATATTGAAAGAACAAACCAAAACAATACTACACAAAGTGGGTATCATGTTCCTTTTCATCACTTATATAGAAGTGATACTCCTTCTTGATCATTTGCTTCACATATGTACTTTCAACCCCGTCCAAATCCAATTGTGCATGCCTATAAAATAATTGAACCATGATAGTAACCTGGTCAATATGATAATATCGTGTGTTTGAATTTCTTTTGATGAGAAAATGAGTAATTCTCAACAAAATCAACCACGGACAATATGGAACCAATAGGGAATGTGTCTCTATTAGTCTTGAATTGTGTAGCCTGCCACTTTGCATAGTGATAATGTTTGATGTACGGACTAATTAAACTTTGGAAACTTTGCATGAATGTAGCAATGGGGATTTCCTCTTCTACCAAATCCAACCTGGTTGCATCTTTTCCAAGCCTTGTTGAATATTTTATGTATTTGAACCTACAAAATCAATACATAATGGAAAAATTGTCATATTCATTTGTAGTAAACATAAAAATCAAAATAAAATATGTACATCCAAATTGTCCAAATGTAAATCACCTCTTGCAAGCCACCATTTGAACTATGTCCAAATCTTCATTTGTTTCTGGAAATAATTTCAAGTCCCCACACTTGTCACAGACACCTTTGATGCAAGTCATATGATTGTTGACATGATCATGGATATTGTGCAAAGAATTAAAGTTATGAATTCACTGACACGTGTAGGTGGGGTATTTTTAGGACCATTTGATGATTCCCGTAACTTTCTATACACCTGAAAAAATATAGATTTTGAAATACATTAATTTTAAATCACATCTCAAAAAATGATATTTAATCAAATTTCAAATATATAGATATAAATGAAAGCACACCTCAAAATATATATACATGATATAATTTTTTTGTACCTAATAGTGATAATCAAACTCAACATGATAACGAAAACAACATGTTTCAAGGACTTTATCACCTCACACACACTAAGGCTTCAAATTTTCAAACATTCGTTGTCCAATATTAACATCTGGATTTTCTTCTGTAAACTTTATGTACATCTCATGTTCAATTATTTCAAGCCAATGTTTTATATGTTCATCATAGTTATTGTGAGTTATCTTGTGTTTTAAAACATCCCTCACATTTGGAGAAGGATGAGTCCTCTCAGTCCAAAAATTAGAAACTATCTTCACAATATTATCCTTTATTTTATCAGAACATGGATTTCTACACATTAGTGCCCAATTTCCTTCCATAGTAGAGTCATCCAATGTCTTCCTCCTCTTTGCATACATGCTGATGCCTTTCTAGATACACCCAATGCCTTGGCAATGGCGGTAACATGACGATTCTTAGTCGTATCTTCACTTACAACTGAAGTTAATATTGCTCTACGAGAAATACTCTTATCAACAGACCTAGTTTTTATACCCAAAGAACTTATTCCTTTAGAAACATTCCTAACAAATTCTTCTTCTATACGTTTTGAATTTTTCCGTCCAAAATCAACACCCAAAAATTATAATGTTTCCTTCATATCAAAATGATTCAAGAATGTAACCAAAAATGTGCTCTAAAGAATTGTAGTCAAATTAACAAATTCAGCATATATTATCTCTACACTTTTTTTTGTTTTCTTTCGTGGTAGTGGTTCTTGTTGGGAAAATTATTTTAATTTTTGTAAATCCATCTTCACCAAGTGTTTCACATTTGTCTTGGGGAGTAATTCCATAAGTTTTGTTATCACTTCAACATAATGTTGTGCATCATGATCTATGTCAATAAACATACACATGTGATTACACCAAAATTTGCAAAAAAATTAACATACAAATGTGATTACACCATTAATGACCAAGCTAGTAAACAATTTAATATCTAAAAAATTAACTTACTATCTAGTAAACAATAATAAATTAAGTTGACCAAGCTAATTGTATTTAGATAGCTTCATGAGGTCCTTCTTGAAATCTACTAAACAATACTTTTGCATTTGTATTCAAGACTTTTTCAACTTAGAAGCACGTCTGAGTGTGACATAATGATCTATTATTGATTACTTTGGTCTAAAACCTACTTTCCCCTTTTCCCACTTTCCTTTTTATTTTATTTTCTTACAAAATACCACATAGTCATGTGGAATAAATTTTACCATGCATTGGTTCAATCAACCTTGGATTTGACGTGCATTATGTAGTTGACAGGATAGGACATATAAAATAAATCAAGGATGAAACTATTATCTAAATTTACATACATTGTCTAAGACAACTAAGAAACTATTTAAGGTAGTATGGAGTAATCAAATATTAAATCACTATTATAAAATTTTAATATGCATAGAGTATAGCTATAATTTTAATGTTGATGTAGCATGTGTAATGAATCTTTGTTACTCCAAATGAACAATTACCAAATTTTCAAAGGTTGTAATATGCATAGGATGTTATTAACATGCTAATATCAATTTCCTTACTAATATTTGATTTGGGGGATCGAAATTTCCAACTAATATTTTATTTAGGAGATCAAAATTTCCTTACAGTAGATATTGGCTCAAGTCATCATTTGATCTTTCAATTGTTTTTTTCATAAATCAATTGTTTTTAACTATAGAGATATAGATGGGAGGAATACAAAGGTTCTTGTTTTTTGGGAATGACCCAATTATATGAGGATTAAGTTAGAAAGGTGTTGGTGGTTACTGAAATAGAGCCTTTGTAAGAGGTGAGAGAGGATGTTGAAGAATGGAAGTTGATGTTAAATAGAAACCCTATATTTAACTAAGAGATAAAAACAACCATGTCTCCTAGAGAGTAACAAGCAATAAAAATAAAGTAGATGGCTAGATCAAGATCCAAATTATACTATTGAGTGGTTGTAATATTTTTTACCATGTTTTGTTGATATTTCAACAATTATTGTTTCGTTGAATGATTTTTCTGTGTGGATCCTTTTTCGGTACTTGGTTGGTTCTTACGTTGTTTTTGTTATCTAGCCTTTTATTTTCACATATTGTTTCTATTGTTTTAGGTTATGGGATCCTATCAAAACCCTTGCCTTTACCCATCTAAAAAAGATATTATCATATTTACCTTAGAATGAAAAATAAAATTACGATCTATCAAGGGTTTCTACTTATGTACCAATTTTTGCAGCCTCGTCTTTCACTTGTTGTGCCTTCTCTCTTTCTGTTTGTGCCTTCCTACAAACTGATCTTCTAGCATTCTTCTCTGCATTTTCTTCCTTGGTATAATTTCACTTCTTATTCTTTGCATTTCCCATGATTCATCCACTTCAATAATTTTCACCTGCACACATAAATCTAGATAGATATGAATTTCTAAGAGTAAACTTGATACAAAACTACACATGCATGCAACTCTTATTATATACAAATCTCAATAGAAATTAGGTTAGAAATTAGGTTATTTTTAATTTTAGTTTTTTATAACTTTAAAACAACTTTTCTAATTTTAATAGAATTTATATTTAATATACAATTATTTAGTTTTATAATATATTTTTAAATAAAATAACTATATGCTTTAAAGTCAATTTTATTATATATAAATAATAAAAATATTTTTCAAAAATATAATAACATATTACATATTTTTGGTTAAAAACAATTAAAAAAACCAAACTTAGTTTAAAACAAAAAAATATGTAAAAAACTAAATTTAAAACATTAAAAACGAACAATATTATTTTAAAACCGTTACTTATAAAAACAAAAATTGCAAAACATTAAATTTAGAAGGAAGCGTTCTGGCGGCGCTTTAGTGGCGCAGAGGGGTTCGCGCGAAGGTAGTTCGTGCGACCCCGAGTTCATGTGAACCCCTCTGAGTGGCGCTAACATGGCACCTAAGTGGCACATTTTGGCCTCAAATCCTTTTGGAGGATAATTGTAAGCCAAAGTCTGCCACGTAGGTGTCACGTAATTAGGGTAAATGAACTAGTAAAATTACAAAATTTTAGCACAACTTTCAGATTTTTATTAGCTTTCTAAAAATATAATTTTCATTTTTTAAAAATTTGTTTTGTTATTTTTTTAATTTTTACTAACATATGGTATTTTAGGACAATCAATAGTACACAATCAACCAAATTTGAAAAATAGTAGAATATATCAAAAAAATTGAAAAAAAAATTACTATTTGTTGAAGTCTTCTTCGTACTGTGTGAAAAAAATCAATTTCGATATAATCAAAAAATTTATTGGCAAAGACATATGTACACTATTTATTTAAAATTATTTTTACTAAATAATTAATTTTAAAAATATATAAGTCAAAAAAATACAAAAATTTGACAGGCCTTAAAAGTCAAATCTTGAACATACATCTAAAATTTCATGGTGAAAAAACAACTTTTCATTTAAAAACACCACTAAGGGACAATCATTCCTCTTTTAGAACATAAGAAACAACGTATTATAAAATTAAGATAAACACCAAAATTTTAACCAATTTTTTTTTAAATATACATGTATTCTACACTCTAAACACAACATTCGTTAGTTTGTGGAATTTCGTGAATGCATACGGTTTTGTGGCTATTACCTTTAGAAAATCAATGAAATTGAAAATTCATGTTTATAAAGGTACAAAACATACAAAAAAGTGGGACATTTTATTGTGCTTTGACCCTCGAATGGAATAGGTGCGGGACATTAAAGTATTTAATACATGAAACATTTTAGTGGAACACACATGGTGAGATACTATTTGGTGCAGAACAATATGATCCGTGAAAAATGTTTTGCATGCAATCAAAAGCCTTAATCTTCCTTAGACTCCTATGACCAATTGTTGGAAGGTGTCAATTCTCGACACATGTACGTGTTTCTACTTCCTATAATTAATTGACCTCGCGATTGAAAATGAGTCTTACTAAGTTCTGCAACAATTGGTCATTGCGGTCGGCTTTCTGACATATCTCCATCGACTGTTTTGTCTACGTCTTTGAACATGAGCCTCCCCCTTATTACAAATGACAAGCATGTCCTATACTTCTTAGAAAATATATTCCAGTGTTGCCTCCTTGAGTCCTCTTTACTTTCCCATACACTTCTCCAACCTCAAACACCTTTCCCTGACCCTCTTCCCCTCCCATTGTTTCTCTTCATCAAGTTTCACTTCTTCTCTAGATCCCTTTTGGCGTTCACATCGTACATTCCATGCATCGACTATTTCTTGCAATCACCTCAAGTGGCACTCAGAAGGTATAGTTCCGCATTGCCTCCCTCACTCCGCTTTCCCTTCCCTTACAATTCTCCACCCTCAGAGGCCATACTCTACGCCCCTCTTCCTCTCCCATTATTTATCTCGCTACGCTTTGCTTTCGTCTAAAGACCCGCCTACGTGATTGCAATTGTATTCTCCATTGCTTGTACATGTCTTACTTAATATTTAACTAAAAAGATGATTTCTTTATTGCCTTTCTTCTTTTTACACCATACTTTGTTCTCATTTCGAATCATTCACATGTGACATCCCCTTCAACATTCACACCGCACGCGATTGCTAGTGAATATACCTTCTAGAGTTTGTCATAATCTCCTTAATCATAGAGCATAGCTATAGACCTAGAGGTCCTATTAAATGTAAGTTTGCCTTGCATTGATTAATTACTGAAAAAGTCAAAGTCAAAGAGACAAACGAAAGCGACGCATATGTCATGTTTACCATACATTTGATGCATGCATGCATGCATCCATCCGAAAGCGCCACCCAATCCTCCTCCGGTGGGACCCGCGCGCATTATTTTTGGGTGGACGGCCACAACTCCCAAAACTAATTCGGAAAAATTGAGCACACACGGGCCCACCGCTGCTTTTCGCATGGATTATTATTTTATATTTTAATCCTATGGTTGCGCGGACTTTTTATATTCCTTCATTTATTTAATTCTTTTTTTGGGAAGGCCTTCCATAAGTGGGAGATAGGGTCGAAATGGTGGTATGGATAGCGATATCTTTACAAAAGATTTAGTGGAATTTGTTATACGAGTGGAGAGGAAGCACGCATTCTATATGATTTGGTGCTACTTTTATCGCCATCTATTTGTCTAAATATTTAGAGATGGCTAGGCCTTTTTTGGAGTAATGAGGGAAACTCCCAAATTGCATGCATTTCTCCGTGCATGTGGACAATTGTGGTTCTTTCAAAATTATTATATGATATAATTGAGTTTGAGGGTTATTTGAAAGAAAAAAACTCTTTAGATTTTATTTATCCATCAAGGTTTTACATATTCAGCATCATGATGTAGGCTTATGTAAGAAATATAAGAGTCGATAATTGTTATTTATGATTTAAAATTGATATCTTAAATATATATATGTGAAATAGGTTAATAATTTTTTATCTTTCTTGGTCAAAATTTCATTCAGAGTGTCAAAAATTGGGTCCTAAACTCTACTATGTGGCCAATATATTATTAAAGTGATTTTTTTTTTTTAAAGAGACAATTAAATGAATGCCAAATTTAAAGTTGAAATTATTGTATGACGGTAAAATGAATGTTAGATTTAATATTGAAAATAAAACTTTAGTGATTACACCATCACATCCCAGTAACTACGCCATTGTAGAACACCTATCAATATAATAAAGAATTATAATTTGTAATTCATATACAAATTTTACAACACCGCATTATTTATATGAGGACTCCTCCTCAAACACCATTATCTATAAAAAGAGTTATATATATATATATATATATATATATATATATATATATATATATATATATATATATATATATATATATATCATACTTCATGACGTTATTTATACGAGGATGACTCTATCCGATAATTCTTATAATCAATTGCATGTTATATTCTCAAACATAAATAAACAAATAAAATTTACCTAATTTTTGTAAAGACAACTCTCTAATATATTATATGTTATCGAAAAGTTGTAGTTTAATTGGTGAGGATGGTGGTTGTTTGTACCCATCCACAAGCATACAAATCCCTCTAGATACCCTATGTGGAAATTTAAATAGAAAGAGTCGGGATCGGTGCCAAGGTGACTTTGATGGTTTGGATTCCCTTAATCATTGTTGCTTAGCCGAAAAAAATTCACTATAAATATACACTTACTCAATATTATAACTCGCTACATATTAATTTTGTACCACAAACCAAAATACCGACATTTTATATAATTCTAATTAATCTCAATCAAAAATACATTATATGTTATTCAATAATATCACAAACTTCAAATTTTCCTTATTATTATTTGGTCATCTTCAAATTTACCCCAATTTTATTAGGTCATCTATATCTCTCTTTTCCTTCCACCATCCTTTTAACAAAAATTATGCTTAGTCATGGCTTTTTAAACCTTCATTTTGTCCCCTCAAAAAAATTATTTAATAATAATTTTCTTGTTTCAATTTGCCTTCTTACATCATTTGAAAACATATTTTGTAATATATTTTCCTTCAATTTGCCTCCTTACATCACTTTTAAACCACTTTTTTAAAATTTGTTAATGGTTTCCATTCAATTTGCCTCCTTACATCACTTTTTAACAAAACATTTGTTTTGTGTAGCCCACCCTTTTTAACCATCGTTTTGTCCCCTTACCTTTTTAGGTAAAGATTTTTTCGTACATGTACTTTTCATTGGTTTTTTAATTCTTTATTTTAATAAAAAAATTATTTGTTTAATAATGTATTACTTTGGAGATGTGATATGAACTTTAATAATAATACAAAAACTTACCAAGCATATACGCGAGGGCAGATACTTGTTTATGCTTTCTCATTTAAAAATTAAATGGGAGCTTTACGAGTCATCGATCCTTAAAAAAGTTAAATAATTTTTAAATATAGTTTTGAAGATAAGAGTATTAATTTAAGAGAGAATACCCACCTAATGATATGATGTAAAGGTAGATTTTTGTAGGCGTGGTAATGAATTGACAAGGTCTATTCCATTTTGTACTTGGACTATATGAACTTCCCTAGATTTGTTCGAAAATAGCCATTTTCAATAATTTATGGGGAACAAATTATTACTCGCCATTTATTATGGCTACACACTATTTATATGTAGATATTTAGACTATTTAATTTTGGTATGGGTGTATTTAATTGGTATGATTTTAACAAGTATATTGATTATTAGTTTAGATTAGATTTTTTTATTTGAATCTAAAATTTGTACATGTTTAGTGTACACATTTTTTAGGTTTAGTTGTTAAGGATTGAGGGGTTTCATTCGCCAAATTCTCTCGGAATACAATCGAACCTCGTCCTTTATTACTAGGTATTCCCTAAAATTTGTATTTTGGTGGATGACTAGGCAACATCTTTGTGGCATCATATTCATTGTTAGACTACAACCCATCGGGGTTTTGTTTATGCACATATTTTGTTTTTGGTCAATTTTTGTGTGTTTTATCTTCTTGTTTTATCTCTCATCCCTTTGTTTTTCTACTTTTATAGTTATTCCCAAAGAAGTGTACATTTTTGTTATGACCAAAATCGTACGTTATGCCTCCTTTTTGTGTGTCATTTTCGCTCTTTTTTCGGTCCTTTAAGGTTTGTGACCCTTTTGTCAACCTTTCCCTTTTTGTGTGTTAACATCTATGCTTATATGAATCTAATTTAAATTCAAGTATTGTATAATTCATAAACTTACATTTAAGATGAAGAAGAAAAGGATGGAATTATTGATTTGCGAGACAAAGAAGCGTCCCCTTGCCTAAAGTAATTACAAACATTTAGAGATGAGCATCTATCATTTACTTCTTGTATTGATTCTAGTCATTAATAGCAATAAAGATTAAATACTTGCAATACACTTGACTACTTATTACACTTCATTATACTTGGTGTGTTATCTTTATAGAAGTTTTCCTTCAAGGGCTTTTGATAATGATGGAGGGATAACACAATGTCCTCAAAGCATCCTCAATTTTTACTATCGTGCAAGCTATTGTGGTCACATTATGGTTTGAAGGAAGGAGAGAAATTTTCCATATATCTACAATGAAATCAAGAGAAATGGGCGATGTTTTTGGAGCACAAGAGCAAGTGAATGAAGTTGTTACCTCAAATCTTGCATTTTTAGAATTCTAACATAAACTTGCTACCATTTTAATAACAAGACTACATTTTTAACAAAATGTATAGTTATGGCATAACAACTTTGTTTGTGTTAATTTTTATGGGGTTACTTTGCCTTGTTTTTGGTCTTGCACTATGTTGTTTGTTTCAAGCAAATATCTTCAAGTTTGTAAAGAGCCATATATCAATCTAAAACCCACTCTTTTCAATTTCCTATTTCTTATAATAAATAAATATTTATTTGTGCAATTAGGTCTAATTTACTGAGTTATATCTATTTAGTTTTTGATTTAAATGTATAATGGTTAGTTATAATACATTGGGAGTATAAAACCACTTTCCATATGTACATTATGGTGAACCCAAACCTTACGTACCTCAATTTAGGGTTCTATGTGGTGGCCTTCCAAGGTTGGATCTTACTTCTTTAGATATGCATATAGTTGTTATAGGGTTTGCTTTCTTCATGTTAGATTTATTTAGCCCTAATTATTATATGCTCCTCCATAGGGTTAATCTTAGAATCATATCTATCATGAGCCCCAATCATTTCTTGTAGCAATTGTTGTAAATTGTGTGCTTATATACATACTTTAGCTATTGACATTGATAAGAATATTTCTAGAAATGATTATATTATGATTTGTTTTACAATGTATCTATTAATGTGCGGTACATTGTTAGCTTTGTACAAATGGGTGTATTCAAAGTTATATTATTCTTTCCAATGGTATATCATAGATCGTTAAATTACAACATGCCAATTATATGAGTCTCTCCTATTAGACTACACTCTTACTCATGATACCTTTCTAGTTGAGTTTGTCATGCACAAAGAAAAGTAAGACATGTAGAATATATTTTGATGGTTCTAAATTTTCTTCAAGTGTGAGCACCAAGATTATATTGATTACCCCTCGAGAAGAGACTATGTCACTAGCTTATAGGTTGAGATTTTCATGTATAAACAATATTGTCGAGTATGAAGTGTTAATTCTAGGACTTCACATTACCGTATATGTAAAGCAATTTTTTTGGGGTCAAATTCACATCATAAAATTAACTTCTTTTGTGTTTTTGTTGTGTCTCTTATAGAAATTGTGTCATTTTTTGTCGCACAAAAATGGAACAATTAGACATTTTTATTTGGGCCACATTTTCACCACAATTCGGCCACCGTAGTATCATGTTTGCACCACCCAAAAGTGACGCTAATCAACATTTGCACCACTATGTGGTGGCACAGAATGACACAAAATCCACTTGATTTTAAAAATAAATAAATAAAATATATGTATTTGTAATTGCAAATAATTATATTATAGTTTTTGTAATTATTTATGGATGTTATACATTATATATTAAGTATGTTTTATTATATATTTAATTAATATATGTTTGGTTTGATATTTAAAACTAATAATATCGATGTAAAGGGAAAATTTAAAATATCCAAAAGTTAATAATAATGAAAGAAAACTTATAATCCAATTCCAATTGTTTTTATACAACAACGTATAACATTATAATTTCAAGGAGTACTAAAATATCACTTCCAAATCAAAATCAAATACATATAGAGCTACATCCTAAATGTCATAGTGATCATCGTACTCCTCATTCTCTCGTTCCTCTTGATCTTAACCCTCCTCATTGTCCTCCTTATAATTGTACTCCTCACTATCGTCCTCTATCCCCTCCTTATGCTCCTATTATCTTTTAACTCGCAAACACATGATGATATTTTTTACAAGGTTTTATTTTAGTTTATAATCTACGTAATCCATAACTATTTAAATACCACATGTACTATCGATACAAAGTGATTATCATCATCCCACTCGTTGAAGGTATGTGTGTCACAACCCATGGTTTTTAATGTTGCATGGACTTTATTTGTTGCATCTTTTTTGTAGCACACTTCAATGAAAACACTTTTACATGATAAAATTAAATATATCAATAATTTATACTAAAAACGATACGCATAAAAAGATACAATTACATCAATAGTTTATATCGAACTTATAAATTTGTTAGTGAGATCTTCTAAGTTTTTTTAGCCCATATGATGAGTCATTAAAAACCTTTTTATACTCTCTCTTCATAATTTTATTACATACATTAATTACAATATTTAATTAATAAAAATATTTTTTAACATTTGATTAATTTTTTTAACATACCTTTGTTTAAACAAATAAATGTCCTCTACTAGCTAACATTTGTCACACAATCCATTCCAAACATCTCTTTCTATTTTAGAAGGTCAACATTCTCTCCTCTCTACATCTATTTTTCCTTAGTATTGAAGCCGCAAATTGTAAAAATGAAAAATTATTTTAAAATTATAACATTTTTAATAAAAAGTTGTATTTACACAAGAAAATTACTCTCATATTACTCTTTGCTCTCATAAACCCTTAATATAATGCATATTTTTCAACTAAGTGTCTCTTATAGTGGGTCATTCTCAAGCCAATCTAGATTATTTCATCCATCCTTTTGTGTTTCTCCAATGGTATTTCAGTAACCATTCTACATGGTAATATGAAAGAAAAATTTCCCATTAGTCAAGTTTTATTGTCTTGAATACCGAAATAAGAAATATTGAACTCACTATAAATTAAACATGAAATAAATTGAAAATAACATAAAATAATAAATTGAAATAAAAAAGTCTCCCAATTTGAATAAGAGCATTAGAATATATAATTTTTATCAAGAAAAGATGGGTTAATGGGTCCCTCACCCTTTCATTAATCATCATGAAAATATTCATTACAATATCAAGGTTACAACAAAGGTAAAAAAAATAAACCAACTTCTTAAAAAACCCAAACCCTAGGAAGATAAAGAAGACATGTCTTCTATAGAAAAACACATCTTCAAAAATAAAAACATGTCTTCCGTAGAAGAATCACATCTTTAGTAGAGAAATGATTTTCCGCACCCAAAAAAATCTAAACTTTTGCAATGTTATTTAATTCCGCAGCTCTTTCATTGGATCATCTCCAACCACATTGTATTATAAGAAGCTTTTATCTTTCGAAGAAGATGTCCCTTTTTATAAATTTTCACTATTTTTTTACCACCAAGGAAGACAAGTTCTCAATGAAGGATGGGGACATAATATTTTTCCGATTAGGCCCAAGAAAATTTCCAATGATCCTAATAGAAGACACCATAATAGATATGATAGCATTTTTAGGAGAAGAATCTAGAGACCCAGAAGAAAAATCTACAAAAGATTTTCAATATATTATTAGCACCTTGAAATCCTTTTTAGGTGAATTTAAATCAAATTTCCTCATATTAATAGGTCGTTTATTGGAAGATTCTAGATCTTTAACCATATCATCCACCATGACTTGATACTCAAAAGAGACACAAACATGATGATGTAAAAACTCAGCCCCATTCCACTAAGTAGAAGATCTTCCCTTCTTATGAGAAAGAGACCCCTACATTTTTGGACAAGATTCAACCAAATGACCAACATCAAAATAAGATTTGCAATGGAAAGTAATTTTCTCAAAATCCAATGGTTGAACCCAAATAAAACCCCCATCTTCAAAATCATTTCCTTTGGTAGCCCTTTGGATAGATCTATTTCCACACAAATATGAGCATAAGTAGATTGGATGAGATAACTTGTTTCAAATGAATCAAAAGAAACTCCCTAAAGTATTACCGATAGCTGAAATATGAGAATCACCCCAAAAATGTAAAAGAAGATTGCACAATCAAACCTAGATCATAGTAGTAGAAAAATCGTGGGTTAAAGGGTTGAAACTAGCGAACCGTATTTGTAAGTAGAGATAAGTCGAGCCCCAAGACCACAAACCAAAAGTCAAAATTTCATCCCTATCCTTTTCTAAATAAAAATCACAATGAAAAATCCTTTGGCACAAGGGTAAATAGAAAGACCAACAGACAAATGGGGTTTCCAATGTTCAAAGATCCATGCATTAAGATCAACCAAGGAAGGCTAAAACTTATGGAACCTGCAGATGATTCCTTTCTTGGAATACATGTCTTCTAGTTTCAAGGCCTCTTGCAAGAGAACATCCTTGAGATCTATCACTAGGATAGATCACAGATCTTAATAGGAAGGGGAGAGGAACAATACTTTGATCCAAAACAATGACCAAGGACAAAATAAAATGGCGAGTCTTCATTTTAGAGGCACCTCTGCAACTAAGAGATCATTGAATTAGAGCATTACTAGTTTTCCTATTAGACAAAACACTCCCATCACCTACGTGATGGAAATGGAGAGACGAAGAAGTGATGGGAGAAAAAATAGAAATGATCGAAGCCATCTTTTTAATGCTAAATTTTTCTTTGAATGATCTTATTCTAGTTCTCTTTCCATTTATCCATTAAAATCATCATGTCATTATTTACATAGAGGTCCATTTTGAGGTTCCTTCGCAATTGGTATTTATAATTAATATAAACAAAAGAAAAGGGTCTATCATAGTCTAACATTGGGGGAAATGTTTCACCATCATCATCATACCCCCTTAATCTATTGGGGAGTAGTCTAATAGAAACTAACACCAAGTAGTCTCAATAACAAAGCTAATTTAACTAAGTATCATGATAAAGCCATTGAAAAGGAAAAGTTAACTAATGCATCTAACATTCAAAACATGAAATGCTAAGCCATCTTTTGATGTTTTTGATGGGATTTTAGATAGTAGGTACTCCTTTAATGAGCTAACTGTAGCTACGTGTGATCAATGGAAGCTATCCCCATGAAGAGGAAGAGATCTTACCAAGATGGCTTGATTACCATGTATGGTTATGATATTACTACTCTTTGTAAGTAGAGGATAAAAGGGGTTTCTTGATCAATAATCTTTTCAAGGTTGAAATGCTCTTATCATATGCACATGTATTAAAAGGACATGGTGTAAAGATGTGTGATAGTGTAAGGTTGGCGAGGAAGGTACAAGGTTGTTTATATAGCTTTCCAATTTGGGAGAAGCTAGAAACATAGAGAATGTGGGATAAAGGTAAAGTAGAATTAGAAAGGGATAAACATGATTAGAAGGAATTAATTAGTGATTAACAAATCATGGGAGTTGGAGATGATTTAATTAATCAACTAGGATTAATTAATAGGCCAAA
Organism: Taxus wallichiana var. yunnanensis; assembly: GCA_018340775.1. Taxonomy (NCBI): domain Eukaryota; kingdom Viridiplantae; phylum Streptophyta; class Pinopsida; order Cupressales; family Taxaceae; genus Taxus; species Taxus wallichiana. The sequence continues at coordinate 172,074,818 of CM031239.1, forward strand.
TTAAGCTTAGAGAAGCCATTTGGAGGTGATTTACAAGGAAATTGGTAGAATTTGAAGGGTTTGAGAGAGGGATTTAACTAATAAGAAGGTTTATTAGTTAAATATGAGATTAAAAGGCTTAATTAACTAATAATATTTAATTAATTAGAAGAGGATTATAACTAACGAAGTGTCGTTAATTGTCATCCAGGATGGGGAAAGGTTAGTTAATTAACAGAGTATCGTTAATTGACCAAAATGGAGGGGAATGTTAGCTAATTAGTGGTAAATCACTACCTATAATGAAATGAAGGGAAAGAGGATAATTAGTGAAATTTTAGCATAAAATGACAGTCAAATTTAGGTGTCTATATTTACCCCTCTTTGGTGTGGTGTAACGCAAGTGACGTCACTTCAATGATAGTAGAGAATTACAGATAATTTGAATGAGTAGAGGAAAAATTAGTAGGATGGACGATGCCCCCTCGAGTGTTGATGGGGTGATAGAAGTGTTTGAGAGACAATCGAAAAGAAAAGGAAAAATCATAGTAGAAGAATAAGATATCTGCAGTGACTAAGGTTTAAAGTGATTGATTGAAAAAAGTCCCGTGGTTCAATGAATGGAAGAAATCAAGGGGAGGGGGAATAAATATGATCCATATTGCCCTAGAAGTTGTGGAAGACAATGTTTATAGTAATGGAAAATGAATTCAAAGCTGGTCCAGGTTGGCCATTATTAGAATTAATAAACAAAGGAGAAGCCCGTGCCTCAAGTGGAAGAAGCAAGGGAGGGGGAAGAATTGGAAAAATGATAGGTAGAAAGTTAGGTAGAATGGAAATAAACATATACATGGAGAATTGGAATATTACAATGTAGTTGATGAACCATCTAGATTAGTAGTAACTTTTTATTTGATATAAACATACAAAAAAAGTGTAAAATGACATGAAGAGCCATAATATTGATTTTTGTTCATTGCTAAAGGACCAACTCAAAGAAAAATACATAAAGTAATGTAGTACAAGAAAGTAAATGAGAAGACTAGAAAACAAACAACATACAAGAAAATTGCACCAATGTTTTTGTTATCTACGTTGATTTTCCACATGTTCTAATTATACGACAAGGGTTAAAAATGGCACCCCAAGCAAGGATACATGCAAGGTGAATAAACAGAGGACATAGAATTCCCATGAAAAATAAATTGTGCACTATGAAACTTCCCGAGCAACGATATGTGCAAGGGAAGACAAACATAAGCAAGCAAACTAGCTTTGCTAATGAGGAAGATCAAAATGATCCGCATGTCGCATGCATTAGAACAAACAAGCACTAAAGGAAGATGTTTTGTAGGATAAGTTTTGATGTTAGAGGATATTGTGTCTTGTGAATGATTCAGATGTTTGAATGTTTTTACCAATGTTTTTGGATTTTTGAATCTTTAACAATGTTTTGGATTGCTTGAATTTTTACTAATGTTTTGGATTTTTTTGGATTTTTACAAATGTTTTGGATTTTTTGAATGTTTAGCAATTTTTTGTATTTTTGAATTTTTGGGAAGAATGTGGTGAAGATAAAGATAACAATGTGTGTGGTACATCGAAAATATCGTCGGGATGGAAGGATATGCCCCGCCGGGAAGAAAATGTGAGCGCACAATGATTATTTAAATAAATAAATCATCGCGACGAAATATCGATACGTGGTGAGATGAAAATAGATGAAAAATTTAGTAATCCTACCCCTGTGAGGTAAAAATGAAGAAGTAGGTCCTGGAGGGTATACATAGCAGGGGAAGGGTAAAAATCCATCATGACCCATTTGTGCTATTACACCTTTTCGCCCTTGAGAGAGATTTTTTAGCTCGATTTTTGAGAGAGATGGTGCGATTACAACAGAGGAAACATCGTCTTTGATCAATTTCGAGAGTACGGGAGGAGCCTAGATGGCGGTGTCATGGTAAGTAATGTAAAAAAATTGAGTTTTGATCACATTTATTACATTTTTTAGTTTGTAGAAAATTGGGTTTTAACACTAGCGCACACTATTGTGTGTGCTAGCGTAGCCCGTAAAATGTGTTAGCATGTGCTTCACATACTACTGTAAATGGAAGAGCAAGGGCATTGTTAGAGTTTGGGATAGCGCATTTCACGTGTTAGTGTAAAATAAAGAGCATGAGCATAGAAATGGTTGGCTTAGCATGATGAGATACACACTAGCGTGACGGTAAAAAGAAATGCGTTAGCGTAAGAAGAAGTGTGCTAATGCAGCTTTTGGATTCTTAGAGGAATTTATGAGAATTGTATAAGTGAGTAAATGATGAAATGATGTTAATTATTTTGTTTTTGAGTGATTTGCAAGAGAGACCAAAAACTTTGTACGTATGAGAGCGTCATGGATATCTGCGAGCCTATAAGAGGACATTCTCTAGACGCGAGCAAAGGGGGTTAGTCGCAATACTCGAGGTGACATGCCTAGCCTAAATTGCATAGTTTCCACATATCACATTGGATCATGCCATGCCGATAGCATTAGCAAAGTGATGGCGTAATGAGAGTCATACTTTTCGCTACCACTGATTGGAGAGATGACCGTGACGCTGGAGGATGTCTATCGAATCATGTGGGTTCTAATATAGGGAAGCTTGGTTGTATATGATGATGATGTGGATCAGATACAAAGACATAACTAGGATTTTTTCAACAGAGAGGAGATACCCTCGAGGGGATGACAACAAACCTATACGAGATGTTTTGAGAGCGGGAGGATAACATGACTTCCTATGTTCCGATGGCTCTTATCGGATATTTACTACCTAATAAGATGGGGATACATTTTCAGCTAGGACTTATTAGATTGGTGGCCCATTTGATGGAGGGAGAGGTCTATGCATGGGGTCAATGCATACCGACTCATTTATATAGGGACATGTACTTGAATACATATAGGCAGATGAGGAGCTTAAGCCATGTGACCTTGCTTATAGACAAGGACATGGGATCACATTATGATTGGACATCCACTTTGGGTGTTTTGTGAGACATATAGCCTTATGATCCCTCATACAGAGGTTGCGAGATGGTGGGTGTAGGAATAAGAGGTCACTTAAGAGATATCATCTTCTATAAGGCGAGCATTTGATGATCTTCAACCTGCGTATGGTGACTTGGAGGTCATACAGACTATACCAAAGTGGCATATATATATATAGTAGAGTTGTGCATAGATGAGGTAGATCACTTCCTCATTAGAAGTCACAACAAAATTATGGAGTGGTACTTGAGTGGATAGGGTACAACACCAACTAGGCGTGATGTAGGGTATTCTAGGTGATGAGCGATGGCATGTTCGTTGTGCATGAGAGTTTTGACTTTGGAACCCAGATTATATCGAGGATTACATTAGTGAGATTTCATGGAGTTGTGCCACCGGTATGGGATGCACGTTCATAGGTAGTTGATATGGGGATACTACAGATTATCCTTCTAAGTACATGACATTATTTCCGAGGCAGATTACCATTTGTAAGAAGCTATAAATGATTGGGATAACATCAACAACAATAGGGGATAGGAGATAACGTTTGAGAGATAGGGCCAAACTAAGCTAGCAAGAAGTTGAGGCTAAGGCACATGGACCATAGGTACAGGCTGCCCTGGGCCATAGGTATAAATTTAGGTACCACATGTACATCAGGTTCCATAAGGGCCTCCACGGGTATAGGTTCCAAAGATACTAGTATCTTTGGTGCCAATGGTGCCCGCTCACCATGTATTACAATATGTTGCACATATATCAGTCATCCAATTGTGGCTTCTCAATAGGTATTACATCATATTTCATAGATGCCATGCATCCAACGGGTGTCATTATAGGGTCTACTAGTGCCACCTAGAGCAGTAGTCCGGGTGTGTTAGCAGGACATGGGGGTGATGGGGATGGAAATGGAGGGAGGGTCGCACGGGGACCACCTTAGATAACAGATTCCTAGTTATAGAGTTATTCTAGTACCAGGTGGGTTGTCAATGGCTACCTTACACTTAGAGAGAGACTTAGTTGTGTTGCTTGAGCAGATGTAGTACTTATTACGGTGCGAGACCCTTCAAAGGTAGAATGAGGAGCGAGCCGCATATCATGTTACTCTTAGGAAACAACTAAAACAAGTTATTGTTGAGATATATCAACTTTCCTTAGAGAGGATGCAATTGAGGGTGGATGTGGTACATATCATAGGAGAGTGTGATGTTTTACAATGTGAAGCAGCGATAGTTGGATCTAGGGACACTATTTATGATTTTGTGGTAGCATCTGCTGAGGCCGATACTACAAAGTTTATATCATCCATGGTTCTAGAGGGCCATATGGCACCCCCTACAACCAAATTTTAGGAAGTAGATTGACGAGGTCACATAAACGATCCAAATCAACTAGATCAAGTACATATGCACATATCGGTCATAGGCCGGGTAGTCTTGACATGGGAGAGAGTCAAGGTTGAATATTATATTAGCTGATGGATTATAAACACGTATTGTTTTTTATATATCCCTCAAGATGAAGGCACATATTTTTGAGTGATGCCCATGATGGCATACCCATATGTATATGATTTTGTTGAGATACATTTGATATATGGACATTGATGATTTTGACATGTATATGATGATGGAAATTGATGTATATCACATTTTTAATTTATGATATATTGTGTTAGCCCATGTTTTTATTATGTTTTATGATGAGGGGGATAAAAATAATCCCTATTTCCCCCATTGATGATATGATGTGATGTGATGTGTTAGCTTAGCATACATGTTGATTTTACTTTATGATGATGTATCTTAACATTTATTGATGATATGTGATGATGTTATAGATAGATGTGATGATATGGATGTGAATGATGAAATGATAACACACAAGGTACAAGAAAATAACACAAGTACAAGGAATATTTAACAAATCTAATATATACACATGCTAAACAACACAAAAATCTAAAGCAAGAAATAATCTAATCAAGTAAAGAACATACTTATCGAAAAGCAAACAAGACAACATACTCTATGTACAAACAAGAAAACAAGACTATGTAAAAACAAACAAACATGGTAAGAAAACACTATTTTGTCTTTTCGAAATGTTGTGTACTATTTTTGTATTTTTGTGCAAGACATATTTGAATGTTTTTGGGTTTTGGTAAGACCTATGTGAATGTTTATAGTGTTTTTTGAAAGTTTTCTGAAGCTATGTATAGGAAATCGAAGATGAAAAGATGCCTCCAGTGAGAGGTAAGAATATACAAGGGAAAACACCTTGCATATATAAGAGTAGGATCAACCGGATCAAGGCCACGAAGGATAGGCTCAAAAGGATTTCAAACATAGGTGAAAGACTAGCTTAGGATAAAGAGATCATGCCCCTAGGTGTGAGATGCTTGTGAACAATGAACCCTCCTATGGCACTGGAAACCAATTTTCACCAAAGGACATGTCCAAAGTGCCATAATTGTGTGGTTTTCACATTTGGACAAATTTATTTCTCTTTACTGTTTTTTTATTTTTCTTGATTTTTAAATTTTTTTCTTGATTTTTTGATGGTTACACCATTTTTGGTGGAATTGAAAATTTTGGCACAATGCCTTCACTTGTTTGTTCTTGAAATATTTACCATTTTCAGATACAATAGCAGAAGGGCTGTTGTAATGATATATGATGTGGGTCATGATAAATTTGGCAATCTACGCACTAGTAACATAAGTGAGAGGAACAAACTCTACCCATTTGGTAAAGTACTCGGTGGCAGTGATAATGTGATTGTGGCCATCAAAGGAAGTTGGTGTGAGCTTCCCTATGAGATTGAGTCCCCATTTTGAAAATAACCATGGTGTCATGATAGGTTTCAAAGATTGTGATGGAGCATGTATTAGGTTTCCATGTTTTTAACATAGAAGACATTTCTTCACATACTAACAACAATCTATTTCCATAGTAGGCCAATAGTATCCTACTCTTAGGAGTTTCTTGGCAAGAACCATTCCACTAGTATGAGCCTCGCAGATGCCTTCGTGTACCTATTTTATAAATAGGAAAAAATCTTCCAAATTTAGACAATGTAGCATAGTCTCATCGTAGCCTCAAGGATATATAGTGGACCAAGTAGGGTGTTACATGAAATTTATTGGATAAAGGTTTATTTTTGGAATGGGTGATTTTGGAGGGAAGGTACCATCATGTAAGTAATTAAATATATCAAGGTACCAGGGGGAAAAGGGACCAAAAACTTCACATACCAAACATGATTTTGGCATGTCATATGCAGGTACCATCAAATGATTAATGAGGAATTGAAAGTCCTTAGTGTCTTGAGATAGTCATAGTAATGATCCAATGGTAGCCATGGCATCCATCAAATGGTTATGTGCTCTTAGTACCTGTTGAAAGGTGATTTACACAAAGTATTATTTTAAAGTATCTACCATTTGTTTATATGGGATGATCTTCTCATCCTTGACCTTATACTCATCGTTTACCTATTTAATGATCAGTTCGGAGTCACATATAACCTTGATCTATCAGATATTTCATTATATGAAAAATTTTAATGCTGCAATGAGGGCTTCATACTAAGCTATATTGTTGGTACATGGGAAACTAAGTCTAAAATCCTGAGGAATTAGATCACCTATAGGGGTGATAAGAACAACACATGATCCCGAGCCATTAAAGGTAAATGACCCATCAAAGTATATCTTCCATGTGGAATATTCCTCAATATATAACATAGAAGCATCTAAAAGATCCAAACTCAATGGTTTAGTTCTAGGTAAAGGAGCTTTAACTAGTTGATCAATGAGCACCTGTCCTTTAAGCCGCTCTGTATGACATACTCAATATCAAATTCACTAAGCAAGATGATCCAATTAGCCATCCTCCCAGTAAGCGTGGGTTTAGATAAAAGGTACTTGAGTAGGTCAACTTTGGATATTAGCTTGGTTTTGTTATTCAGAAGGTAGTGACAGAGTTTTTAAAAGAAAAAATGACCAAGCAAACTTTTTCAATTTGTGGATAATTGAGCTCATAGGAGATCAATGTATGACTAAGATAATAGACGGATTTATCTTTTTGATTTAAATCATATTGAGCTAAGAGTGCACCGATAGAAAATTGAGTAGTTGATATATATAATAAAAGAGGATTTCCTAGGGTAGGCGGTACAAGAACATGCGGGTTAGCCAAATACTCCTTGAGTAAGGCAAACACTTGTTGGGATTCAGGACCCTAATGAAAATCAACATCTTTCTTGAGAAGATGGGTGAATGAATGACATTTATCTATAAGATGGGAGATGAATCTTCAGATGGATTGGATTTTACCTAGTAAAATGCACAAATGTTTGAGGTTCTTGGGAGGAGGCATTTCTGTAATAGTCGTGACCTTTACTAGGTCCACTTCACTTCCTCTTCTAGAAACGATGAAGCCTAGTAGATTTCCCGAAAGCACATAAAAGACACACTTCTTTGGGTTGAGTTTGACATTATAATATCTCAGACGTTGAAATATATGACAAAATATTTTTTTATGTTCCGCTCTAGTTTTGGACTTACCCAAAATATCATCAACATAGTCTTCCATAATATCATGCAACATGTCATGGAAGATGACATTCATGGCTCTTTGATAAGTTACACCTGCATTCTTGAGGCTGAAAGGCATGACTTGGTAACAGAATGTACCCCAAGGGGTAGTAAAGGTAGTTTTGTGTTGGTCCTCTTTCGTAATCTTTATCTAGTTATAGCTTGAGAATCCATCCATGAGGGATAACATTTTGTAGCCTGTAGTGGAATCGAAAATCATGTTGATGTTTGGAAGAGGAAAGTCATCTTTTGGACATGCTTTGTTGATTTCCTAAAATATGGGAAAATTATGATACCAATAATATTATTCGAACATGCACTACATTAGAGATCCATTCTGAGTAGTCTATAGGCTTGATGAATCCTACTACTAATAACTTTTCTAGCTCTTCTTTGACTAAAAGAGCCACGGGGATACATATTTCAAAGTTTTTACTTAATTGAATTTTCTGATTCATGTACAACTAAGTTATGTACTACCAAATAAGGATCTAATCCTGACATGTATGCATAGGAACAAGAAATACATATGAAAATTATCAAAGGAGCATAAAAAAAAGTTTTTGTTCTAACGCTGAGAGAGAAGCTCCCATTTTAACAATTTTTAGGATCTTCTATTGCTCCAATGTCAACGCAATTGTCTCCTCCATAAGAAATTTGGATCCATCCTCCACACATGTAGGATCAAGGGGATTGAGATATTTCTTTAAGGGCATCTCAACGATATGTTCACCCATAGTCTGGTCACTATCTATATCATTTTTTTCAAGTTATTTGTCCGATAGTGCCTTAAAGAGGTTTTCACTATGGGAATTGGATTTAATATTTTGATGAGGATTTTGAGAAGATATTTCTCCCTCATTTTATTTTTTATTTTTCGACCACAAAATTCAGCCTCCTCCCTGTAATACGTATATGTATCAAGGTTGATAGAGAATTCCTTTTTGTGATCACCGATAGGAATGTCATCACGTAGAACCATGAATTCACCAATTAATTCATCATTATGAAAGAAATCAGTTGGTACATGCCATTGGTCCCAGTTTACAAGGGATGGGTGAAAAATATCTAATTCAAAATTTGAAGGGGACAAGGTTAAAATAGCCGTGTCAGAGAATATGTTAGTGGAAGAAAGGTCCTCGTATAGGCTACAAAGGGACTCTATTTCGCTATCATAATCAAAAGATACATCCTCATGTTCGAAGAGGTGGCTTCAACTTCGTGGATGAAACCCATAAGGTCAAATACCAATACCATATTTTTCCATATTCTCATGTGCTGTTGGAAGAGGTTCCCACACACCTTGTTCATTTATGCCACATCCATATCCTTGGTACCCCATGACATACATCATCTTATTAGGGATGACATATTTAGGAGCTTGATAGAGGCCATCATATCATCAGGAGACTAGGATGTAGAATTTTCAAGCATTTTATCATCCACCAAGAGGCCACTAGGAAGGAAGGTGTCAATATTGTAATGTTCCCAAGACTGTTGATGAAGATAACTAGGTCTACCACATGTTTTAGGTGATAAAGGGAGATTTGAAATAAGGAGGGCCTATTGGAGGTTGTATTCTCTATAGCCGGTAGGGAGGAATTTCATTTCCCATGTAGAAAATGGGGATACAGATGCATAAACATCACCTTCAAGTGGGTGCAATGTATCAGGATCAAATTTAGAGGTGAGAGCATTGGATTGAATCTAGATAACTATTTCAATAGAAGGAAATTCATATGTAGTGGGGAAATAACCAAATAACGCTTTGAAATGTGCAAAGGGTTGTGGGTCTCTATGGTGAGTGTTTGTCCTTTATGGTAAAGTTTGATATACTGATGGAAATTTGAGGGAACGATCTACATGGCATGAATCCATGGGCGACCTAGGAGAATATCATAGGGTAGTTCCAAGTCCAAGACATGGAACCGGGTATCTAGAATAGTGGACCCAACTTCCATAGGAAAATTCATCGATCTAGAGGACTATCTCTTTGCATTATCATAGGCCTTAATGGTGATTACATTAGGCTCAAATTTTGTATCAAGTGCATCCCAATTTTGTAATGAGTTTCAAGGTACAAATGTTTAGGCTTGATCCGTTGTCCATAAGAACCCTTTTGATCTTCTTGCAAGTAATGATCACTTTAATGTACAAAGGGAGATTGTGTGTAATATCACCCATTGGAATCTCATGCTAGCTAAAGGTAATATGTTTAGTTGGAGAAAGTTGTGCAACCAAGGATTGGAAGCTGATGGATCAATACCGTGGAAACTCCTAATTGATGAAGAATTTTATAAGGGATGTCCTTACAAACATTAGATATCTTGAGAATATCTAAGATGGAGATCTTGGTAGTATTCTTCTCAAGCTGCTCGAGGAGATCATAATGACTATTTGGAGGGATATGAAGAGGAGGCTCTTGAATGATAAGGTGAGTGTGTCGTGTTACCACGAGACAATAATGTGTCTTGATATTGATGGTATTTACATAATCAATAAGAGGATGAACACAACCAATGAGGGAATAAAAATATTAGTTGCTTCAACAACACCATGATTGGCATTTTTAATCTAGGAAGAGTTACCTTGATCCGACTTCATTCCGCCTATTTGTGCTTAGGGAATGGCTCTTTATAGATTCCCAACTATTTTTAGAGGTTTTTTTGGGTTCAAGAGAATCCATTTCAACATCTCCACTATCTATAAGGTTCTCGAATGAATTTGTAACATGATGGTTTTGGTGCATCATCAACAAAGGGTGTAATATTAGGGAACTTAACCATGTTCACTGCATCCAATTGTTTTAAGATTGATGAAAAAGAATCTATAAGAGGAGTGAACACTCGAAATTTAATTTCAGGTGCAACTGGTCCTTTGGAAAGTTTCAAAGGAGAGATATTCTAGACCGCTTGAACACGTTTGGAATTTGTGATTTCGTCACCTACGAAATTCTTTTTTTTTGAAGAATTTGGGTTTGTCTCGTAGGTTTGGATTCATGGTTATCTCTTTGAAAGGGTTTTAAATTCCCTTTAGCAAGTAAATCCTTTTCAATCTGGATTCCTTTCTCAATAACTTCTTCGAAAGTGCTTACACAATGCATTTATAAGTGAAAGGATATCTCTGGATGTAAGTTAGGTATGAAGATACTAAGAAGGCATTTCTTTGGAATAGAGCAAGGGAAATGACTAGCTAACCCTCGCCATCATTGTAAGAAACCAGAGAAGTTTTCATTATTACGTTGTTTGGTGTTACAAAGGTCTATCATAGTGATATCAATTTCCATATTAAATGAAAATTGGCAAATAAACTTCTCAGCTAATTCGAAAAACATGAAAACATAACCTTTGGGAATATGAAGAAAACCAATAAAGTGCCTAGCCTCCAAGACTTCATGGGAACAAACGAATAAGATAATTATTGCTATATGCAACTTCTTAACAAGCCATGAAGTAGTCTTTGACATGATCATGTGGTTCATCCTTACCCCTATATTTGTCAAATTTAGGGAAATTAAAACCGAGAGGAAAGGTCGTGTTGGTGCCATTTTTGAGCTTGCACCATTTTGCCCTAAATTTTCCTTTGGTTTGCATGCTCTGGAACATTTTCTCTCAAATTAGTGATCTGCAACTTTTCCCCTCTTGCTTGGATGCTTCGAAATGCTCACAAACTTGTTGTTTTGCCCCAATTTGAAAGAAATCTGCATGTGTGCCTTGTTTTGTGCCCTAATTTTTCCAAAATCTGTGGGCTCTGCCATTTTTTCCTTTTTCCTAATCGTGGAAGTTTAAAATTGATCAATTTGCACTTGTATGCCATTGAAAATCCAATTCCATGATAAAAATGCTTTGAAAACATGTTTCAATTGGTTCAATTTCAAGAAATTTGTCGTCCTTAGCAAAAATCAAATTCTAGGGCATCCCTAGCATTTTCTATGTTTTGATGGTCAGACGGGCGTCATTTACCCTCAATTTCTTCTTTAGCATTCATTGGCAATTTCTGCATTTTTCAATGGTCATATGGGCATCCTTTTCCCGTCAAATTTTAGCTCAAAAATCTTCTCCTACGTGGTCGTTTGTGATTGGACATGGTTCAAGCGGGTCTGCTCGAGTAACTTAGCATTTTTGTGTTTTTGGAAAAAGGTCTAAATTGTCCCCGCAAGTCCGCAAGCCCTCAGCCAATCAGAGGGTGACATGTGGTAGTTAGAAAAGTCAAAACAGTGGAGGGGTGGACTCGGAGGTATTTGAAGTTTTTTGCCTTTTGGGGTAAAAATGTTAAAGTGATGAAAAAGGCTACGGGCCCATTAAGTTGAAGCAATTCTTTGTTCACATTTTTGCTCATGATGGAAAAGCGGAGGTTTGGGCTTTCGGGGGCAATTTGGAAATTTTGCCTTTTGGCAAAATGGACTAAAATTCTAAAAGGAAGCACGGCCCTAACAAAGAGGAAATTTGAAGCTTGTGTGGATCAATGGCCATCGGAGGAAAAAGGAATTTTTTGACTCTTTGGAAAAATGGATTAAGGTAAAAATTGAAGCGCTGCTCCACGGTGAATCAACAATCACCACGTGGAAGGGAAAGGCAAAGGTATGGGAGTGTGGAGGAAATCGTGAAAATTTTCCTTTGTGGAAAATTTTGTTAAAATATAAATAAGAGCACCGCCCGCAACCAATCGAGTGAGGACATGTATCTCGGGAGGGCGGAGCCGTGGAGGAAAAGAGGCAAAATTTTTAAAATTGAGCCACGATTTCGTATCCAATCATATTGCGCCACGTGTCGTGGAAAGAATCGAGGTGCGGGTCTCAGAGGATAATTTGAAAAAATTCCTTTTCAAAAAAGGTGGAAATGTGTATAATCGAGCCACGATTCCAATAGGACCCACATTGGGACACGTGTCAAGCTCATTTTCAAAGGGCGGAGGGGAGAGAAAATGTCAAATTTTTACATTTTTCCAAAAGTGTTAAAATGTCAAAAAGTGAACCCAAGCCCATTTCCAATCACATTGTGACATGTTGAGGGCTCAAATTAAAGAATAAAGGGAGATCAACAGTAACTTTGCATTTTTTAGTTTGGCCGACATTTGAGCTCCAGAAAGCTTGGAGATGTGATTTTTGCATCAATTTTCATCAATTTTTTGACAAATTCATGTCGTTTGTGCTTGCAAGGACCAATGCAATCGATTTTGAGGATCAATTTGAAGATCAGAGATGTTTTTGAAATGAACTTTTTCCCTAACCCGTCCAAAAATGTGAAATATCAAATATAGAAGTTACAAAGTCAAATTTTGGAGGGATAAGGATGAAATAATGAAGAGAATGGGGTCTGCATGCTTTGAAGATTAAAAACGTGCCTCCACAATGGATAATGATGTGAATTTTTCAATGATTCATCTCTTTTTGAGACAACTAAAACTTTTTGGACGTGTTCTGTTAAACGTCCCTGTCTGCGAATCATGAGAAATTTTTGTAACAAATTTGATCCTTTGGCATATTATTTTCTTGGGAAAGAAGGCTCGAAGGAGATTGAAAGCTATATATTGCATGAATTTGTCATGCAAAGGGTTGGAAGAGTTTAAAAATCCCTGGAAAACTAAAAATTTCACAGAAAATCTGGGAAGAAGCCCATTCTATGAGAACCCACATGAGAACCCACATGAGAACCATTTCTAATTCCTTTTTGCATCAAATTTATATCATGTTGAGTTGGTTTCAGTTGTAAAGCCATCAACAAGCTCTGAGATTTTTCTTGAAACATTCCCCTTGCGATAAATTTGATCATTTCGGATTATTTTGTGTTGTCTCTTGGTAAAATTTGCATTAACTTATGTTTCACAATTTATTTCAAATTTGTGTTTCTTGTTTCCTATTGCAATCTTGTGTTTAAAATCTCTCTTGATCATACATGGTCTCATTTATTGTGATTAGTTTAGTGGCATTTGCAATCTCACATTCAGAAGAGATTTCATCTGATAAAGAGATAAACAAATTTAAAATCACTTTACTTTCCTTGATTTTAGAGATTGTTTGTAAACCTTTGGGTGTACCTTAGGTCATGATTAAATAGTGATTGCTAAATGCTTCATTGGTTCATTCTAACTCAAGATTTTGTGATAGATGATCAAATATTGTGTGGAAAAGTACAGATCTGGAAGTCCATTTGATACACATATCCTGGTTGAAGGGATGATTAACCATTTTGATACTTTCTGTTGTTAAGTTTCTCCATATTTTGCTGAAATCCCCAAAGAATCTGGCGGACCTTGGTTTGTCTTATCTAAACTCCCACCCAAAAAATAATTCAAAACAACTAATCCTACCTTGTTTTACCCCTTTTGACTGTATACCCCCACGTAAGATCAAAATCCATTTGCTAAAGTATGCGTAATGCATCAGATTTCAAAATGTCTTCAAGAACCCTTGCCTTGCATTAAAAGTATCTCCATAACTGGAAGTGACACTTGTGAAAGTCGATTTGGAGTGTTGATCATATTTTCCCAAGGCCCTTTTCATACTATTTGCACAAATTGAGGGACATCTTCATCTCCTTCACCATTTGAGGGTTACAAGATAGGTCCTCTTACCTTGGTTGAAAGGCACAACCTAAAATAGTTAGGACAAGATCAAGTCCTATTTGAGTGTTATCCATCTCTCCACAAATTTGAGTGCCGCTAGATCATATCCTCGCTACAAATGACATACATCATGATCTATCTATCTTCAATCTTCATGCCATATCTTTGATGTCTTGCTTAATGAAAAGGAGAAAAAAATTGGGTACCAACAATTCATACGCAACATTTCCCAAACGAAAGGGTATGGACACATTTCTTCAAACTAATATTTCTTACTATGTCCAACATTATTTTCTTAAATAATTATAAGGGAATTTTTCATGGATTTCCACTCTTGGTCAAAGCCATGCGAAGGTGTGGTAGGTATGTACATGTGGTTAGAATTTGATGTTTCACCACCACGGTTTTCAGTGTAATGTTCATTATAAGTGACCTTAGGTTTCTCAGTATGTGTAACTCTACCTATGTCTCTGTGGACATGGGAAGATAAGCTTTCCAATTGACGACTAAGGGCTTGTAATTGTTGTTGTACAAGAACCTTGTCATTGTGGGGTTCCATTTGAGTTTCATGTGGAGGGGGTTGTTCATGATTTTCACCCTCAATTATAGCTTCATGATTGGTTTGAATGAGTGGTATGTGATAGCCATTTGTGTTTTTAGGAGCCTCTTCTTCTTCATTATTATTTTCTCATCCAGAAGTAGAAGCATGTACGATGTTCAATATGTCCTCAAAAGATCAAAAGGGAGGTTCCATTTCTTCTCCTCCATGAACCATGTTTGTAAGAACAGTAGGATCAAAGTATTGTGGTATTCTTGGCCCATAACTCTACAACTCATACTAAAACTTGATCTTTGTTATGGAAGAGAAAGTTATCCATGTGTGCAGGGTCAAACTCAAATTTATCCCGAGGAGATGTCTCCTTGTCTCCACTATGGTCAACCAATGTTTCTTCCTCAAGTAATGGGTCCAAATTAGTATGATGAAAAGTATTTGATCCCATTCTTCTCGTGTGTTAATATCATAATAAAAGGCATGATAATAAGTGTTTCATTATGCTTTGGGAAATATACATAAGCACCAAAAAGGATCACAAAGAATCAAAGAAAAATCAAATAGCGTAACAACCGTAAATGTCATTGTTATCTAGTAGAAGTACATCCTTGTAAGGATTGGTAAATTTTCTCTTCTCTCTCCTCACTTCTATGGATATATAATGGAAACACCTCATGGGTGTGGGTATCCCAAAAGTGAGGTGAATCTCCATATTTGAAGGGTTGGTTCCCTTTCAGTGAATCACTAGCTAAAATTGAATTGAGGTAAAGGTTAGAAGGAAAAATTAAATAAAAGGGGGTGATACACCATAAATTATTGGAGACTTTTGATATAGAGATGTGCACAAAATGATAATGAAGAACAAACTTACATGAACTAAAAGATCTTAGGTGATAATTTCAAGGCAAAGTAATTGAAGACTATTAAGGGATGACTCATAATAAACAACTTACAATATGCATGCACACTAAAATTAACACACAACAACCATTCTTATAATAAGGGCAGATAGCATAAGAAATCAACTTAATAGACTCAGGAAAACACAAGAATCAACTATCTTAATGCATAAGATTGCAGAGAATTTCTGGAAAGGAAAAATCACTTTATTGACAATGGGCACTTGATAATTTTTTACAATAATTAGTTACATCAACCAAACTCTCCTAATGCTTCAAAAGCATTAGTATATATAAGAAAACAAAGTGGAGCTGAATTTCTCATCAACTTTAGTTACAACATTAGTTAAGACCCACTTGGAGACAATTCCAATGCAAGATGACATGCAAAAAATAAAGATAACTTTGAGCAACAATTTAAGTCGATTATCCTTGAACAAAATGATTAAAAATAATCAGTCTCTAAACTTAGCCTTAAAAATATTTAAAAAATATCTTTTCACATATAGTCGTATTTTGCCATGTAAAATTATCTATTTTTGGCCTTCACATTTGAATTTGGCATGATTCCAACTTAGCTGAGCTTTGAAAACAGGGTCAAGCTTGTTTGATCCCTTTTTCTGATTTCAAAAAACTTCAATTTGTGATTTTCTTGGTGTCAACATGAAGAGAAGGACAAGAGATTTCCAACAAGACCAATAGATCGAAAGAAAGGGCCATTTGAAAATTTGTCTATCGGGATGAACATGTGAGTGACACATGGTGACCTTTAATTGGTATTTGGGATTGATTTTTCTCACATGTCTACCTTCTTGAATTTTTCCATGTGTCTTCCTCTGGTTGGCTCGCGGGATCGGGGATTTGCTTCTTTTCTTTCTTCTTTTTCCTTTGCAAGTGGGTCTTTCTATAAATGCAAGCCAATATTAAATTTCCATGCTCTTTATAGTTGTCAGGACTTATTTTTCTTTAACTAGAAACTATGAAGCATGAGCCAATTGGAAAAATCCACACTCTTCACAATTTACTTATTTTTATATCCCTTGAATGACCACTCCAAAGTGGGAGCCAATGAAAATGTTCCACCTTCTTTCATAATTTGTCGAAATTTGATTTGCATTCTTTGACCGATGTGAAGCATGACCAACGAGAAGCTAAATTCCCCTCATGGTGTTAGTATTTTATTTTATCTCCTCTCCTCAAGTGTGAAACTCGAGCTAATATAAAATCTCCACATATGGAGTGTGTTCATATTTCATTGGTCATGCGGCATCGGGATTTACCTAGACGTGTCTTATTTGTTGACCTTCGACCGTAGCCTTCCACTTCTAGATCTCGCACATTTTTATCAATTCTTGTTCATTCCACAAGGTTGAGATCCCCTGAGTCCATCACCTCAAAAATTTATGGAATGGTGACACGTGTTTTCGTTTTGGTTGTTGATCTTGAGCCACCTATCTTTGTTGACCTACCTTGACCCAAGCCCGGACATGAAATGTTATGGAATGTGGCTTATTCTATGGAATTTAAGTCTTCCAAATCCCATCTCCTCAAACTACAATGGAATGCCACCACGTGCCCCTACCTTAAACCTTGATCTTCCGCCACATGGTCCCCTGTCTTGATGGATTTGAAATTTGGCGACCAAATGAATGTTACACAAAATTTTAATAGAACCCACTAATGAATTGGATAAGTATCCCATGGATTTTTGAATTCCAATGGTTGGTGCTTTTGGAAGGCGGAAATTGACAGACATTCAACCATCCTAGACTTTTAAAAATGGTTGAGTCCGTTTTTCAAAATAAAACTCATGTGATCCATGCTCCATTGAGAGATGTTTGAAGTGAAATTTTTTTCAAACAAGACATCAAAAATCATAGTCCTCAGCTCATGCATCAAATTCATATAAGTCATTCCCAGGAATTTTTTCTTTCTCATAATACTCCTTTTGACTTTGATGTTTTATCAAAGACATGTATCAAGCTAAAATAGAAAATATTTCCTTCCGGTGGGGTTTATGATATATAATGAATAGAAATTATTTTTAGATCATAGAATCTCTTTATTATTCCATTCACAATTTGCTTGCCTTTCCCATAGCTCTTCAAGATGAGAAACAAAAGTTTTGAGTTAACTTTCTTGCACATGTGCAAGAAATGTCAAAATTTATGACAATTATGTGGGGTCATCTCGCTTGTTATCTAAAATGATCTCTGGTGCCTTGATGAATCCATTGGGAATGGATTCAAATATCAAAACAACTTTTCCTTGAAACAAATCTTTTTCCTTCCAAAAAAATAAGAAAAAATTGGAAAAGATATGGGAAGAACTTGATCTTATGCATGAAATGCACTTATGGAAAATAAAACTATGCAAGTGTGCATAAGAACTTTATTGAAAGAAATTATAACTAACCTACTATAACCAACATGAGAAATATTTAGTAACAATGCTTGAGAAACATACCATTCACAGGAATGGGAAGTTCCTCTCCATTCAAATTTCACAAGTTGAAAATCATTGCGCTATTTATTTGCGCAGCTGAAATCATGTAAGGACTCGCTCCAAATAGTATCAAATTTTGTATGATTTCCTAGATTTTCCTTGTCTTCATCCCACTTTAACACAATGTCTCCTTCTTGGAAGACTCTAATATTTTCCTTCTTATCAAAAGTTCTCTTAACTTATGCCTGATGTTTTTCCATATTCTTTTGGGCTTGATCCCTTAACTCTTGCAATTCCATCAGCTATGCATATCTGACTGCATAGGCTCATTTTCAATCAACTCAAACATATGTAATAGATCTAAGGTTGGTAACTCAAGAGGGATTATGTTCGGGATGTTGATCTTCCGGATGCAATAAAATGGAAATGCTTCCATATCTATAATTAAATGCTCACAAAGTCCTTTCCCTTTGACTATTTTTTTCTACTATGATGTCAACATCATATTCCATCACCTTAGTGGTGACTTTTCATTCAATTATTTGTTCAATAAGAAAGAATTCACACTTGGATGAGATACTAAGACATGTATCTTGTTATTTGAGAGCATGTGCTTGAAATTTTTAAGTCCTCTAACTACTGCAAGTACTTTTTTCTCAAGAAATGTGTACCTTGTTTCATAATCATGAAGACTTTTCCCAAAAAGGTAATTGGTTGCTCAATATCATCATCATTCACTTGAGTAAGAATGGTTGAAATAGTTTCAGCTCCTATAATAACATACATGATGAAATCCTTATCAAAATTTGGATTATCTAAAGTAGGAGCTTGAGAAATAGCCACTTTGATGGCTTCAAAACCCTTTTTCCTTCATTGGTCCATGAGAAAGCTTGACCTTTCTTAAGCATAAAAGTCAATGGATTGACCAAAACAACAAAATTTGGTACAAATATTCTTACAAAATTAATCTTTCCCAAGAAGCTTTGAAGAGCCTTCTTGTGGTGTGGTAAAGACAACTGCAGAATTGAATATACTTTTGTGGATCAATAGCCAAACCTTTCTTGGAAACAATGTGACCCAACAATTTTCCTTCATGTACTAAAAATTGATTTTTGGGATTCAAAGAGATCCCAAACTATCTGCAAATCTCAAAGGTATGCCTTAAGTGTATTAGATGATCATCAAAATTTCTTGAAAAAATAGTTACATCATCTAAATACACAAGTATGCACTTATTTAAAAGGATTTGAAAATCCATATCCATTGCATGTTGAAAAGTAGCACCAACATTAGAGAGGCCAAAAGGCATCTTCTTATATGCATAAGTCCCCCATTTTGTAGTGAAGGTTGTTTTATACATGTCCTCTTCTCTTACAAGAATATGATTATATCCACTATACCCATCCAAAAGAGACAATCTATCAGAACCTGAAACTATCCTCAAAATTTGATCCATATGGGGCAGTGGATAGTGGTCTTTTAGTGAGGCCCTATTGAGGTCTCTGAAATCTACACACAAACATATTTCACCATTTTTCTTCCTCATAGGCACAAGGTTGGCTACCCAACTAGAGTGCTTTATAGGGAAGATTATGCCTAATTTAATCAACTTAGACAATTCATTTCTCATCAAAGGCTCTATTTTAGGATTTATGGGCCTTTGTTTCTACCTTACATGCTTTGAGTCAAGAATGTAATTCAATTGTATGCTGAGCCAAATTAGGGTCAAAAACTATAAGGTCTTGGTATTTCCAAGCAAACACATCTATGAATTCTTTGCATAAATTAACAAATGTTTTCTTTTCAGAAGTAGAACATACCTTTCCAATCTGTAGTGTTTTACCATCTTCAACTGATATTTCTTCATATTTATCAACATGGGCAAAAAAATTTCTTTATCCCTTCTCAGCTGATCATCAGTATTGAATATGTTCTCCAATGTTACAAGTCCTTGGGGTAACTTGTTAGTTTTTAGCTGCACAATTTGATCACCATATTGCTGCTACAAATTTTCTTGATTAGCTGATGAAAAATCAGCTTCTTCTTGCATAAATCTACAAATTTGCTTGTCATCTTCAAAATTTCCAATTCTCCTCATTATCGGTATTGAAGGTTTGACAATTAGCTTTATATGTGGCTGAACTTTATAATTTCGATCTTTCTTGAGGACATCAAAATGGATCCAATTTTTGCAAGCATGTTTGCTTGTTTATTCATGTTCCTTGGGACTAATTGAATGTTAAAAGCTTGAAAATATTCTATCAAATCCCAAACTATATGCTTATAGGACTTCAAAAATGGATTCTTAGATACATTCAAATATCTTATTTGGTTAATAACCAATTATGAATCACCAAAAACTTGCAATGAATATATTCCTTTTGTTCTAGCCCATTGTAGGCCATGAACTAATGCTTCATATTCAAAACATTACAAGTACAACCAAACTATAAACTTAGAGATGAAAAGTACCTTTTTTTAATGGAGAAAATAACACTAAACCAACACTTGCTCCCTTTTTGTTCTTTTCTCCATCAAAATAGAGTTGCCACATCCCTTCTTCAAAATCTTCTATTTTGGACAATGAAGGTATTGGAGTGTTTTCTTCTTGAAGACAATATACTCCAAGTAGTTTCTCCTCTATTTCTCTGTAAGGATCATGACCATACTTTTATTGTGTTATTTCATCCATGAACAAGTTGTAAAAACCATCTAAAGAGGAAACTTCAACATTGCTATCAAAATCCACTTGATCTATTACAACATAATTAACAACAGAATTGGAGATATGAGGCTCAATATGAAATTTTGCCAATGGTTCTGAATTGATAGTAACCTTTGTACCATACCTTGTAGTGAAGAAAAGGTAAGACCAATCTGAAGAGAGGTACCCTCCAATATTTTTGTGAAGTCTCTTGATAAACAAAGTGCAAAGTAGGGAGGAAAATCTACAATTGTTACATCTTGTAGAATTGTTACATTAGGACAAGCATGCAATGTTACCTCTAAATTTTGATCAAACCAACAATATTTGTTATTGTTCCATCAAGATGAAGTATGATTTTTGTAGTTGGAACATAAATTAAGCCTAGCCTATCTACTATGGCCTTTGGCATGACATTACTTCTTTCTCCACTATCTACCATGTAGTTGTGGACTAAGTGATCTTCAATGATGAGTGATAGGTAAAAAGGAGGTGGATTTTTGACATCTGCAAATTCAATATATTTTGCACCATCCATCTTACTTCTTTCATTCTTTCTTTCTCTATAGTTGCAAGAACCATATCAACTTTACTTGGTTCCTTTTCAGCTGATTTAGAAGACAACTACAAATTTGCAAGTTTTGTGGCTAGAATATCCTTCTGTCCTAGAATATTTAAAGCATCCCACAAAGAAATATTAACATTTCTCTTTTTCATACATTCAAAAATATTTAAAGAAGTTGTAATATTCTTTGAATGAGCCTTGGAGAGGGCAGATTCTATTTCTGTATGTTTAGAAATTTGTGGTACAAAAAAACTTCTAACACTTGGGTTTTTAGGGGCTTATTTCTCCTTTTGAGTTGTACTAGAACTGATGGAAGTTGATATCGATATGGAAGGCATATTTGTACCCATCTCATAGCATTGTTCTTCCTCAAGAGCCCTCTTTTTAGATCTGGTCAAAACTACACAATGCTCACCCTCCTCATAATTTATCATTATTTTCTCTGGTTGTCTTTGACCATGAGTTTCTTGTTGTCCAACCTCCATTTGAGGCATATGAGGTGTTTCAAATTGGGGTTGGGCAACAAGACTTAGGTTTAAGTTATAATTTGGGAAAGAAACTTGAGGATGGGGCTGATTATAAGGAAAACACCATTCTGATTCTTGGGCAATATTGACTGGTACAAGGGCATTAGAAGAAGGAGCCTTAGGATCAACCTGATTTTGGTTGATAAGGAACTCTGTAATTTGATTTTGTTGATAATGAGGTCTAAAGACTTGGTAAGGCCTGTTAGGTTGAGCTATTTTTCTTTTCATTGTTGTTACCTCATTTCCCAATGATTGCAAGGTTTGGTTGATTTTAGTTAAATCATTGGGCTGAACAGAAACAACATGCTCTATCTTTTGTAGAGGTGGTGGAATAGGAGCCAAATCTGTAGTAATGGGAATTGAGGGTCTTGGAGCTAATTTACCAACTTGAATAAGGTTGTTTTCAGCCCCTATGGCTATGTCATAAGTCATAGGATTGTAGAACCATCCATGGATTGAATTAGGACAACAATGTCACTTAATTTAAAGCTCTCAAATAATACAAGAATGCATGCTCATGTAGGCTTGATGGTACAAGGAATTATTTCCCAAGTTCTTTGAAATCTCAAATTAAATTCAGCCATGAACTCTTGAGGGGATCTTTTGATTGTGCTCAATTGCTCAATCAGGGAAATGTGGTATGATTTATCCTTAAACTGGCTATAAAGGGCCTTTCCTAAGTCATCCCAGGTACTGATAGAATTAATAGTCAAATTTTGGTACCATTGCACAACGTTATCTTTGAAGGAGGTTTCAATAATTCTCATGGCTACATTCTCCTGAGTGATATTATGAATAGAGAAAATATTTGTAACATCTCTAATGTGTTCTACAGAGTGGTTTGAGTTAAACCAATATAGAAAGGTAAAATATTTAATGCAATGGAAGGGATAACATTATATACTATGAGATTCAAGGGGTTTCCATCATTAAAGGTCACAAAATCTTCATCTCTAGGAACAACCATTACGGATATGGGAGTTGGATTTACAAAATTTTGAACAACAATAGGAGAAATTGGCCTATTATAAGGAGAAGTATTCTTAAATATTTCTCTTCTAGATGAATTAAGAGGCAATTGCAAGAATTCAGATGGAATACCTCTAGTCAAAGACCTTGTTGTCACCTTAGGCATGGAACATGTAGTATTGGTATGAAATTAGCTTTACAGAGTCACCAAATGTGTTTTTCTTTGAATCTTCAATTTATGATTGTAGCTAATTCCTCCTAACAATATCTAGTCTTTGTTGTAACATCATTGATCTATCAAAATCCTTATCCAAAATAGTCAAAGCAATGAGCAAAATGGTATCGATTGAATGGTTCTTGACTGATGGCTACTCATGGATCTTTGTTTATATATTCTTGAGTGTTGATCACTCTTACAAAAAATAGGTCAAAGCACGCTTTGGAGGAGCTAAAATTTTATGTACATCCATTAGAAGACACCATCTTTGTCTCGCATGTTGCAAATAATTACTTGATCGATATGTGGTCCCACCAGGCGTGCTAAAAATATTATCTAGCAGAAGTGCACCCTTGTGAGGATTTGTATATTTTTCTCTTCTCTCTCCTCACTTATGTGGATAGAAAATGGAAACACCTCATAGGTGTGGGTATCCCAAAAGTGAGGTGAATCTCCAAATTTGAAGGGTTGGTTCCCTTTCAGTGAATCACTAGCTAAAATTGAATTGAGGTAAAGGTTAGAAGGAAAAATTAAATAAAAGGGGGTGATACACCATAAATTTTGGATACTACTAATATAGAGATGTGCACAAAATGATAAAGACGAATAAACTTACACAAACTAAAGGATATTAGGTGATAATTTCAAGGCAAAGTAATCAAGACTCGTTAGGGATGACTCGGTAATAAACAACTTACAATATGCATGTACAATAAAATTAACACACAACACCTATTCTTGCAATAATGGAAAATAATATAAGAAATCAACTTAATAGATTAAGGGAAATCACAAAAATCAACTATCTTAATGCACAAGATTGTAGATAATTTATGGAAAGGCAAAATCACTTTATTGACAGTAAGCACTTGCTGAAATTTTTTATAGCACTTAGTTACATCAACCGAACTCTCCTAATGCTTGAAAGCATTAGTATATATAAGAAAATGAAGTGGAGCTGAATTTCTAAACAACTTCAGTTACAACAATAGTCAAGATCCACTTGGAGACAATTCCAATGCAAGCTGACATGCAGAAAATAAATATAACTTTGAAAAAACAGTCTAAGTTGATTATCCTTGAACAAAATGATTAAAAATAATCAATATCTAAACTTAGCCTTAAAAATATTTTAAAAAATATCTTTTCCCATGCAGTTTGTATTTTTCCATGTAAAATTATCTATTTTTGGCCTTCATAGTCGAATTTGGCATGATTATGACTTAGTTAAGCTTTGAAAATGGGGTTGATCTTATTTTATTCCTTTTATCCTATCAAATGCAATAAATTTTTATTTTCTTGGTGCTAACATAAATATCAAGACAAGAGCATTCCAACGAGACCAATTTTTTCAAATTTGGAGTTGTAGATCGAAAGATATGGCCATTCAAAAAAAAATTGCCTCGAAATGAACAAGAGAGTGACACCGGTGGCCTTTAATTAGTTGGGGATAGATTTTGCTCACGTGTCTACTTTCCTGACTTTTTCCATGTGTCTTCCTCTGGTTGGCTCACAGGATTAGGCTTTTCTTATTTTCTTTCTTCTTTATCCTTTCGCAAGCGGGTTTTCTTTCTAGACATGTGAGCCAATATTAAATTGCCATGCTCTTTATAGTTGTCAAACTTATTTTTCTTTAATCGAAATCGTGAAGCGTGAGCTAATAGGAAAGCTCCATGCTCTTCGTAATTTAATTTTTATAGCCCTTGATGAACATTGTGAAGTGGGAGCCAATGAAAATGTTCCACATTCTTCGTAGTGTCATAACTTTGATTTACATCCTCTAATCAAGCATTTAAGAAGTGACCAATGAGGAAGCTCCAAACCCCTCATAGTGTCGGTATTTTCTTTTATCTCTTCTACCTATTGCGAAACATGAGCCAATAGAAAAGCTCCACATATGGAACATGTTCACCTTTCATTGGTTGCGGCCTCAAGATTTACCTATGTGTCTTCTTTGCTGATCTTTGACTGTAGCCTTCCCACTTTTGGACCCGACGCATTTTATCAATTCTCGTTCATTCTAGAGTTTGAGATCCACTGGAGTACACTGCCTTAGAAATTACTAGAATGGTGAGACATGTTTCCACTTCGGTCATTGATCTTGTGCCACCTGTCTTGACCCAAGATCGGCACTGAAATTCTATGGAATGTGGCTTATTTCGTGGACTTGAAGTCCATTTAAGCCCATCTTCTCAAAGTGTGACGGAATTTCACTATGTGCCCTTTCTCGAAACGTTGATTTTCTACGCCATATGGCCCATGTCTTTTTGGAGTTGAAATTTGATGGCCAAATGAATGTCACGCATGCTTTTAATAGAACTTGACAATGAATTGGCTAAGTATCCTGTGATTGTTTGAATGCCAACGATCGGTTCTTTTGGAAGGAGGAAATTGATGGCCATTTAGCCATCCTATACTTGTAAAAATTACTAAGTCCATTTTTCAAAATAAATCCCATGTGATATATGCTATGTTGAGAGATGTTTCAAGTGAAGATGTTTTCAAAAAAGACACCAACAATCATATTCCTCAGCTCGTGCATCCAATTCATATAATTCATTCCCAAGAATTTGTTCTTGCTCATAATACTCCATTTGACTTCGACGTTTTGTCAAAGGCATGTATCGAGCTAAAATGGTAGATCTTTCCTTCCAGTTGGGTTTATGATCTGTAATGAATATAAATGATTGTAAGATCATAGAAGATATGTGTTCTCCCATTCATGACCTTCCTTCATTTCCCATATCTCTCCAACCTAAGAAATAAAAGTTTTGAGTTGGATTTCTTGCACATGTGCAAGAAATTTAAATCGTCAAATGAGTTTTCTAAGGGTATAAAATGTACGATGAAATATCGCTAAGGAAAATATAACATGTGCCAAAAAGGGATCAACTGTAAAATAACCTATTCCCTATTGTATCAATTTTTATTGATAAGATGACAAATAAATTTCAATATTTTTATTGAGTTTTGGAAATTAAAATGTAAATATTAAAAAGGGTTTAAAGTGATTTTAATAGTGCAACAAAATAAGGTATACACTTAAGACAAGTTATTGGTGAGAAAATTTTCGGTTGGGAAATTAGGTGTCTCCACCAATGTTCACGGGGCTATGATCCCTCTGCATTAAATGGTGTAGCTCCCATTATTGAATGAAAACTAATCTAATCCAATCTATTATTTTGGGTTGGCCAAAAAGGCTAGGGATCACACAGGACACTCTATCGAACTCGTGGCAAGATGCTTATGACGGGGTACAAGTGAGGAGATTACGAGTGATGTAAGAAGAAGGAGGGAAATTAGGAAAGGAAGGTCATTGCTTTGAGTAGGAAAATTGTAGATTTCACACCCAATAACCATATTAGTTCAATCATTCAATATAGATGAAAATAAAAATGAAGCTATCAATGAGAAAAACAAAACCCACATAGACACATAGTTCTCTGAGGCCCATTCATCAAATATACAAAGCTCTCTTTAATCACCATGCTTACAAAGTGCATATAAGAGGGAAAAGAGGAAACATGAGAAAGGGAAAATGGAAGAAAAATAGCTTTCATTTCATGTGTAGTGTTGAGTACAAAGCTTCAATCAAGCTACAACAATTCACTATTGCTACCAATAATAAAAATTTCAGGATCATTTGGAATGGAGAATACATCCCAATTTATAACAATGTGAATTAAATCTTTTCCTACCCCCACACATGACTCTTCATTGTCTTATTCTAAAACTCGTGACTTTTCACCTTCTTAGGAAGTGAGAAATAAATTACCTTTCTATAAATTAAAGGGACTTTTACAATGTTACTTTGTGAAGTCACTTAAGTGAATGAGAAAAAATATAATGATTATTCCCAATGAAAAATTAGAAAGGGGAGAGAAAGGAAAGGGAGAAAGAGAGAAGGAATGAGGGATTAACACGTCTGATGAAGAGGCTCCCTGTGATAAAGAACTTTACCAAATCATGCCTCGTGATGGTGGATCTCTGGAGTGGGCTCCTTTCCTTGAATTATTTGTTGAAATGAGTTATCGCAGCTATCAACTTATCTTCCCATGGAATTTAAACACATCCCAACACCTTGGTCCATGTCTCAAGGACACCACTGATCCTTTTACATTGATGAAGCAATTCTTTGTGATATATTGAAATTGTGGCAATCCAAATTCTGATACCGGTTAGGGACTCTAAATTGTCTTTATTAAAGGAAAAAGAGTCACTTGCCTCTTTCTTGACCATCTCCTGAAATGTAATGATGATTTCTTCTAATGATGAGTCCTTAGTGAGCAGAGGGAACTCAAATATTTGAACACAGTGGTATACTTTGTTTAAGATTTCAAAAAGTCTGTCATCTACAGGAGTCGATTCGGATATGGAATTCTTGAGCATTGCATATAGTGCATCCATGATGCGGATCCAAACTTGAGACAAGTCCTCGATATTTGATGCAAACACTTCCTTGCTCATGAGGGTGTGAGGGTAAAAAAAAATCATTTTAGACACCAATGGGAGTATCTTGTCTAAATTACTGACCTCCTTTGTAAACTCCTCCTTTGTCTTGTTTACTTCGGAAAATGTTTCACGAGTATACTTGATGAGGGAAATGAGGTCTGGACATAGTGCCTTGCCCTGCTCAATGATTTCCTCAATCCACTTCTCATTGGTTTTCCCCACATCATGTATTCTTGTGCTTTCTTGATTTCCTTAGGGTCAATACTATTGATTGGAGGGATATCTTCGATCGAGAAGGGGAGATGTTGATTCGGGCCTTGAGAAGGGTTGAATGTATGCACTGAGATCTCTTACATGTTCCTCCAATTGCACAATGGTTTTGTAATATTCTTCAATCTGAGTGATAATACAAGAGGAGGATTATTTAAACATGTTATTTTTTCCCTTGTGATAATCTTGACCCAATGAGATGCAGGTCAACTCATAGTCTAATGGATTCATTTCCTCCATGGGATTATCGGTCTTAGGCCTAGAACTTCAACATACTGGTTACCTGAGGTGCCACTGAAGAAGCAGGAAGTTTTCTAGGCCTTATTTATTTTCTTGGAATTCAACATTCCATATATTTCTATGAGATTGGGAATGACAATGAGTTGTGTTGTTCTTGGCCCACTTTCGAGCACTTCTTGAATCCATGGAAATGAATCTTCGGGAGTTACCACGATGTTGATCACCGAAGTGCTTCAGAGAATATTATCATGTGGCCAAATCTTGATCACCGTGGGGATCTATAACCCTTGAGAATACATATCTCGGATGCATGTGTAGATCAATACACTTCTATGAACCAACTCTTCTTGTCCCGAGAAGCTTAAAACAACCAACCCCCCTTCGCTCACTTAAATAGTTCTTCCAACTCACCGAGATCACAAACCTTGCTCATTTTGAATCAAATAAATGAGTGGAGAGAATATGGTTTTATACCAGACAAATATTTACAAATGATAATCTTTGGATCCTTTGACCCCCTTCTTAATACTTATTAGATTACACAATGTCCCTGGGTTTTACCTGTTGCACCATGCAGTGTTTTGTCTTGCTCCCATGCAAAAATTTGCTGCCTCAAGACCTATGTGAAGGATGAACTAAATTGTTTGAGTTATGAAACCATCTCAAAACTTTGTGAAGGTGAAAAAAATATGTGAGGTAACTGAAAACAAATCCTACTGCAACTTTTTACATTCAACACTAGAACTTTCTATTTTTAGACCGCGGGTCTTAAGAGTCGCTCTTTCTTGAAAGGTTGATTTTCTTCCTTTATGTTATTACTAAGGGGTTCTCATCATGTTTAGGACATGTTAAAAGATGTTTTACAACCAATTTTAAGAACTTTCTATTTTTAGATTTTTGTTTTACTTTTTTGATTTTTTGCTTTTTTAGCCTATGTACCCTAGTTTTCCATTTCAAGTGTTTGCTTCTTTCTAAGATATTTTTTCTGTTTGGGAAAATTACTATAAATAATAAGTGTGAACCATTGAAACATAAGTTTTTAGAATCTGGTCTTCCCTTTTCAGTTCGATGAAAAATCACCGTCTTTGTTATGGGTTTTGTTCTGGATGCTCTGTGCAAATTTTCAGCTCTACCTCCTTCTTGGATCAATGAAAAATTGTAGAAGAAGGGTTTAAGGCACAAAATTTCAAATGTATGCCATAAAAATATGAGATAATTGTGGAAATTTTATTTTTTTCAGCATCAAGGCAACTGTGAGAGGAATAAATTCTCCAAGTTTCACTAAATTATGCCTTGGGTTTTACAAGATATGAGCATTTCTTCGTTTTGGTTCATGAGGGTTCTTGACAAAAATATGACATGGTAACAGATGGAAAAGAGATATTTTTGGATGGTAGTAGTAGTACAGGATGAGGAAAGTATTCTCAATGAAATGGTAAAGGAATCAGAGCATAATTAATGGAGGAAAATGTAAGTTTTTGATAGTGAGGGTTTCTTTTACGTGCATGTGAGAAGAAGTGGAAGAAGTGAAAAACAGATTAAAAACAAAAAAACTTGTAATTTATTCCATTTGGAAATGGGAGGAATTTTTTTCCTAACCATTAGAAACATTTGGGATGGTTGGTGCAAAAATGGCACCCCTATTCCATTGGTCCACTTGTCGAACGTGATTTACTCGAGGCGGGGAGAGAGGGGGGGCTGGAAAAAGGATCCTTAACAACTTCTAGGGTCATGTGGGTTACTAAGAGCCAAAATGGGAGGGGGAACATTTTTATCTCCCAAGTCTCCCAAAAATTAGGAAATTTGATGCATAAAAGTGTGCCCCTCTTTGATTGGTCCACATGGCGCTCGTGATTAGATGAGGTTGAGGGCTAGAAATCAGTGCACGGGGCTTAACTGGACAAGTTGGGCTCCAAGATGGTCATATCATGGTATAAAGAGATACATGGGCTCTAGGAACACTTTTTTGTCCCAAAAATCCCTAAATTTTAGGACAGTTGGTGCACAAAAGTGCGTCACCTTCCGGGCTTGACTTGTGTCCACCCGAGAATTTGGCTAACTCTTAAACCATACCTGGGAGCAAATTGACAAAGGTGCGACTTGAGCTCCCGGATGAATTTTACCACACTTATTTATATTAAATTTACTTAAAATTACCTTTTGAAAACAATGGGAGGGATATCCTACCTTGATTCTTCCTCCAACACACTCAAAAATAGGATTTTTCTTTGGAATCATAGGTTATGATTGTTGAAATCAAAGCTATGAGAAGAATTTCTTAAGCCTTGTGAAAAATGTGAGACCACCATCATCTAGATATAAAAAATAAATTTTTGACGATATTTTTTTTGGCCTCCAAATCTTCACAAAGCTCCTGGAATCACTTCCCAAAGCTCAGGGGTTGTTTATGCACTGCAAACTGCTTCACCCTCAAAGACCCGCTTTTGCTGAAATTATCCCAAAACCTATGAAACTTCCCAAAATTAGTTGAAAAACATTCTTAGCTCTCTGATACATCTCCTTGATGAGTTTGATATTTTCATTCCTCTCGGGGGTGCGTGTCAGCCTTAGAAAGACTAGAAATTATCCTTTCTTAAGCTTCTTGAAAAGCCTGCCTTGAGAAATAAAAGACTCGGAAGTACTTGAATTATTTTTACAATCCCTAAATCACCTATGGAAATGATGACACAAAACATTGGACCAATTTGGGGGACATGAAAGGCTTGACATGAGGGATAGAATGATTTGGAGGAGGACTCGGGGTGGTTTTCTAGTAAAAAATATTCACAATAGGGTATGTTTGTCATGCTTTCAAGTTTAAAATATTCCTTGAAAAAACTTGTGAAAACACAAGTTTAATACAAACAAGGTACAAGTTATAAAAATGGAGGCTACGAATGCAAGCCATGTAATAATACAATTTGGACAATTAAATTAAGTTTTAAGAAAAACAAGATGTAAGTATCAAAAAGGGATTGACACAATGTGAGCAACGTAACTACAACACCTTCCAAAATCTAAATCAATGTTTGAACAAAAATAAGGTCTAAGTATAACAATGATTTGACACAATTCAAGCAAAGTGTACCAATACAATTTGGAAACTTATATCAATTTTTAGGAAAACAAAATGTGAGTATCGAATTAGATTAATAAAATGTGAGTAGTGTAACAACACAAGGAAAATAACCTTCTACAAAGAGATGTCTCAATATGGATCTCAAGACAGACTACTAAAATATGAAGATGTACCAACACACTTTCAACACTTACATCAATGTCACAAAAAGGAGTGATGTAAGTGGGTGCAAAAGTGGTGGACATAATTTTGGCAAGATGTACTTTGAGTTGCTTTCTTTTGACCAAAAATGTCAACAAGAGAACAAGGGAGATAGTACAAGTGGTGATGAAAAATACATGGCACAACTTTGGTAGAGTTTCACCTTGTTTGATAACAAGGTAGAAACTAGGACAAAGTTTTGTGTTTGTAAGTTTTGTGATGAATAACAAGTGGAAACAAATTCAATGGACTCTCCCCTTGTTCGAAAAACAAGGTTTTGACTCGAGGAAAATTTTTCTTTGTGAAGGCTCTTTGAAACATGATTGGATAAGGTCAAGTTGGCATGATTTCCAAATGGCTACCTAGGTTTTTTTCACAACAATCGCTAATAATTTTCTAAGAGAGATATGCTTCGTTAGATAACTCCTATAAAAATGACCATTACTCCACAATAAAATTAATGAAAGAGGCCTCATACGGACAACTTTTAGCACTCCTCATAGGTATTTCTAGTCAAGTAGGTAGTGGGGAACTTCCCGTTTCGTCAACCAGTTCCCTCAATGTGTTGAATACTTTGGGGTTCCTATGGTAATCCTCATAATGATTTTTATGGCTTATGCCAAGATACTTCCCACAATTTAAAGCGGACGGGTTTAAGCCCTTATCGAACCTATAAATACAATGTTTTGAATGAAATGGTGTTTTTTAATATTTTGATCTTAATGTGGTTTAACACACCATTGAAAACATGCATACAATGTCATTATTATTTTTTTGATTTGATTCTTTGACAAGAAAAAGGTCTTGCACACAAAATATTTAGTAGTTTTCCATATAAAACCCAATGTTTAAAGAGGATCAAGGTTGTTTTTTATTCTCAAGATCACCAAAAGACGCAAGAGAAGAGCATACACAACGTTTGATCCAACTAAGTAGAAATGGAAAAAATTAAATCAATGACCATTAAATGCTTTAAAATATTAATTCCCTTAAACAACTTAAATGATGAAATTTCCAAGTAAACCCAAATGTTAGAAAATGAAGATCAAAGTTGCTTTTGATTCTCAAGATCGCCCAAAAGTACAAGAGAAGAGCATACACAAGATTTGATCTAACTTAAGAAAAATGAAAAAAATCATCAAAGCATTTAAATGTGTTAGAAAATGATTTTAAAAGTAAAACTTGCAAAACAAAAGTTAGAAAACTCTGTGGAGGAGGAGGAGAAGCTTATATTCAACACCGCTGGTCTCGCTTGTTAATTCAATTCCTTCTCCGTATGATGAAGTCACCCGCATGATGATTCGCTACATATCCTGGAAGGCAAAGGTTTCATTCGTCTCCCAAGCACCTTGTCTTTTTGAATCACTTTCGTAGGAGTAGGTTGGTTTGCTTCCCCACTATCTGTTAAACTCTCTTGAGCGCTCCATTTTGGAGTTCCGAAGCATACCCGGCGGTTCCCCTTCACCAAGGGCTTATTCTCGCTTATTCACAAGACGCCTTATCAAATTCCCCCGGTCTCCCTTCCTCTCCGGCCTGGCTTTGTTGGGCTCCGCCGTTGCTTTGCCCCTGTCTCCCCCGCGCCCTCGCGCGCCCCGCCTCCGGTGCCGATGCCCCCACGCAGCTGCTCATGCTTCTCCTTCTTTTTCCTCCCCGCTGCGCCCCGCCACCCACACTGTCTCTACTTCTAAACGTGTCACTGGGAGCTTCTGTGAGACTCAACCTCGAGTCACCTGCCGAGGGGATGAACCTTTGGATGACATTGCTCGTGATCTCGCCGAACATTAGTAGTGCCAGTCCCCAGGCGGCACCAACGGATAACCCTTCTAGAAGATTGGAGGCCTTAGAGGCTGAGCTTAAATTGCTGAAGGATGAGGTAAAAAATCTTGCTAAGCAAAAAGGCAAAAAAAGCATTGAGGGAGAAGGGAGCATTGGCAATAGCCAGCTTGATGAAATATACAAAACTGACCTCCCTAGACTCCCGCCTTGGGAAAACGAAGACTAGGCATGAGTATAATATGCAGCATTCGGGGCCATAGAGGAATTCATCGAAGGTCATGCAAGAAGTGTTTCACTTAACTCAAGCGGTGTCCCGATTACTCTTTGGGGCAATGAGAAAGAGAGTAAAAGAACCCAGAGAGGAGCTCGATAAGACGGATGCGCTCATATGACCACGCCCTGGGTATGTATCATGCTTGGAAAAAGTAAAGATGAGTATTGATCAAGCGGCCAAGAAGTAGTCCAGTTTACTACCGCTTCTTGGTCGTAGGCTTCATTGTTTTGTTGCCGTTGTTTTTTGTTAAGTCTCGTTTGTGTTCTTGTTTCTAGGCTTCGGTGTTCTTTTCTTTGTAACTTTTGTGCTTTGATACTGCCTTCTCTGCTCCTCTCTCTTATTCAGGCTTTTAGGCCTCCCTTTTGTACACAAGGGTATAGTCCCTTTCAAAAACTATTTACCAATATTAAAAAACAAGAAACACAAAAATCAAATTATGGAATTTTTGAAATTTGAGCCCAAAATCTACGCAAAATGCTAGTGCACACAAACCGACTCTAGCACACAAAGTTAGATGGTAACACACTTCTACTTACACAAACACACATAAGACAACACATACATAAAAAGTGTTAACACAAGCGTAAATCATATAATGCAAACAAAAATATGTTTACGCAAATGCAAGCGTAAATCGATAATGAAAACATGTGAGGAACCTCTCAGACAAACAAAGTGGTGAAAACACAGAGACAATGGTAGCAGACAATTACAGATAATCGTAATGCACAAAAGAGTGACACTAATACAAAGAATAACAATGCTAACACACATGAAGTAACACAGACACAAGCCGATCAACGCTGGTGCACATCTAGTAATGGTAGCACATGAAAAGTAAACACGAGATGCGTAAAGGGGTAACAGAACACATGGATCCTATGTCTCTTAAAAAATGCATGAAAATGACCAAAAAATGTCCAAATTTCCGATAAGCTTCAATTTTGGCATCACTTTACCTCCTTCACACCTACAAGGAACACTCAACACATGTAAACTCAAAAAAACATGTTAAGAAATACAAGTTAGATCAACATGTGCAAAAATAGGTTAGTAAGAAAAAATGAAACTTAACTACAAAAACTTAAGAAATGTGCATGAGACAAAGGAGTGTCCCACCGGGCATGCCATATGTATGCATGATAAAGAAGCTAAGATAATTAATAGAAACTAACACCAAGTAGTCTCAATAAAAAATCTAACTTAACTAAGAATCATTATAAAACCATTGAAAAGGAAAAGCTAACTAGTGCATCTAACATTCAAAACATGAAATGTTAAGCCATCCTTTGATGTTTTTGATGGGATTTTATATTGTAGGCAATCCTTTAATGATCTGAATGTAGCTACGTGTGATCAAAGGAAAATATCTCCATGAAGAGGAAGAGATCTTACAAATATGGCTTGATTTCCATGCATGGTTCTTCTCTTACTACTCTTTGCAAGTAGAAGATAAAAGGGGTTGCTTGATCAATAATATTTTCAAGGTTGAAATGATCTTATCATATGCACATGTCTTACAAGGAAATGGTGTTAAGTTGTAACACTGGTGTAAGGTTATAAGGAGGTACTAGGTTGTTTATATAGCTTTCCAATTTGGGGAGAAGCTAGAAACCTAGAGAATGTGGGACAAAGATAAAGTAGCATTAAAAAGGGATAAACATATTAGAAGGAATTAATTAGTGATTATCAACTCATGGGATTTGAAGATGAGTTAATTAATCAACTAAAATTAATTAATAGGCCAAATTAAGCTTATAGAGCATTTGAAGGCAATTTAGAAGGAAATTGGTAGAATTTGAAGGGTTTAAGAGAGAGATTTAACCAATAAGAAGGTTTATTATTTAAATATGAGATTAAAAGCTTTAATTAAATAATACTAGTTAATTAAAATTAGAAGAGGATTATAACTAACGAAGTGTCATTAATCAACATCCGGATGGGGAAAGGTTAGTTAATTAACAAAGTATCATTAATTGACCGAAATGGAGGGGATTGTTAGCTAATTAATGGGAAATCACTAATTATAATGAAATGACGTGAAATAGGATAATTAGTGCAATTTTAGCATAAAACGACATAGTCAAATTTAGTTGTCTACAAATAAGATGAGAGGTTCTTGACTTGACGAGGATTTATTAAAATATTCCACTCATTATAATTGAATTGATTAAAATTAGTTTAAATAAAAAATGGGAAATTTTTAAAACTAGTTTAAATAATAAATGAGAAATTTATACCTCTACGCAAGTGGTGCCATTATTGTCTCGCCATCATCCTTATGTTATTTAATAAGAGATGTAGACCCATCATAATCAATTCATAATAGAATTTTTAAATGAATGGGGTTTTTATATTAATAAATAAACTACCAACTTATACCTTTGGAAAAGTGACTCAAGGTAGAAGATGAAGGATGTATACCATGATCCCAACACTTTCACCATCACATTGGTCTATATGAGAAGTAAATATGCGATACAAATTTTTTATTATAATTGTTGAACGAAATTAAACTCTTCAATTAAAAATAAACTAAATATTTATACCTCCATTTGGGTACCCTAGTCATTGGGGATGTTAGGAATATCTCATTGACATGGCTCTTATAGGTCCCTATAAGTAACATACATGTCATTATCAAGTTGTATGGTTATAATTTTTATAGCAAAAATTTTAGTTACAAAATAAATTGTAAACATATACCTATGTGGTGGCAATGTAGAGTTCGAAAAATGTTTACTTCGATAAGAATATTGAGGTAGATCATAAGTTTCATCCAAATCATCCCGCATGTCATCTTATGCCAAAGCACTAATGTTAGAGCTACCACACGTGAAGATAGTTAGTTCCTGTGAACATACTAAGTAGGGAGAGATATCCTACTATATGAATTAAGTACTCTCTCTAATATCCAAAAAAATATGGAATGTATTGATTATAGGGTATGTAATTTTAAAAATATGTTCATCTTGAAGGTTTTGTTTTCACAACTAGGGTTTGATAAATGATTGGTTTCCTAAAATATTTTTTAGCCATAAAATTTATTTCTTACAGATTTTTGTTAGTTGAGACCTCGATAATTTATATCATATAAGTTTTATACAATTTATTATATGGCTTTTAACATTTATCATATAGTTTACTATTTACAACCTTAAAATATAGAGTTTATATTAATATATAAGATTTAAGGGTTTGTCATGCAAGCTAATTATTTATGAACTAATTAATAAACATTAACCATGCAAACTTAATAAAACATTAATACTGGAAACTATGCTAAAATGATATGATGATTGCTTAAAATACATAAAAGGATAAGAACTTAGCTACTTAGACTAGTAAATGAATGATTTGGGTGTGCACACTAGGATAAATAAATGTTCCATATTTAGAAATGCTTCATCTTTGATTTGGGAACTAAAAATTGCTTTTGTGAAAGAATGTACAACCACCATACTGATGTACCTTGACTGATTATGTATGATCTTGAATTATTTTGTATATTCTTAAAACTATGCATAACAAGGTTCTATAACTTTACTTTCCCATTTCTTGATAGAAAATGAATTTTGATATCTTTTCTAGGGCTCACATAACTTTGACGTTACCTATAATAATGTGTAACATGCAGAAACCCTAGATACATGTAAAAACATCATGAAAGCTTTAGATAACCAAAAGAGAAATCAAAGTGTGGGTGAGGATGAACTACCCTTGGCATTCAACCCTTGTTGAACCAATCTAAGTACTGCACTACATCCCCTCAAATGGGAATGAACCTTAAGTATATCTCCTAGTGTAGGTGAAAGTGTGCATGCATATCTAAGCCAACCCCTTATTAGTTCCCTTGTGTCTTTTGAAAAAATATAATGGGATGATTATAGATTAGTGAATATATCCAACAATGTAGTAGTGTGATGTGGCATGCTTCATATGTTTAAACTATCCCTTTTATCCTCAAGACCTTTGAAAATGTTTGTAGTGACTTGTTCTTGTTAAAATAGGGATATGACACCTTTGAGTTCTTGAGGATGGAGGAAGATAAAATATTGAACCTAGTTTGAGTGCTTTAGACATGTGTGGTGGTTTCTCTAACTTATGTGCAATTGATTTAGAGATGTTTTGGAGAGTTTCAAGTATTTTAGTGTTGATATTTGCATTGGATTCTCATGAGAATGTTGGTTGAGTTATGAAGTGCATTTGAATTTATTATATAGGATTCCATAGGTTATACATTCACATTAACGCCAACCTAGGAAGAAGAAATTGTACACATAAGATATTTAAATTAGAAAAACCATTTTAGAAGGAAGGGTCCGAGACCGTACTCCCATTATGGCCCTAAGTCTAGTATAATTTTACGAAGGAAATTAGTGATGCAAAAGCCAAAGTTTAGGAATAATGTCTAGGGGTGAATTAATGATTTAATTACTAAATATTATTTGGATGAATAACATAGCAATGTGTAAATATGAGAAGTCATTCCACACACACACACACACACACACACACACACACACACACACACACACACACACACACACACAGACACACACAGAGAGAGAGAGAGAGAGAGAGAGAGAGAGAGAGAGAGAGAGAGAGAGGAGAGAGAGAGAGAGAGAGAGAGAGAGAGAGAGAGAGAGAGAGAGAGAGAGAGAGAGAGAGAGAGTCTAAGGATAAATTACTAAATTTGAGAGTCTAAGTTTAGATAATTAATCCTAAGGGTTTGTGTATGCATGATAAAGAAGATAAGCTAATTAATAATACCTAACACCAAATAGATCTAATAACTAATAAAATTAATCATTAACATAAAGATAAATCCAAAAAAGGGAAACGAACTTAATGCATCTAACATTTTAAACATGAAATGTAAAATTAATCCTTTGATGTTTGTGATGGGATTTGGATTGTAGACACCTCCTTTGTTGAGTCGTACATAGCCATGTTCAATCAAAATTAATTCTCAAGGAAAAGGAAGAGGTATCACCAATATGGATTAATGGCCATTGTTGGTTATCCTCTCATTAATCTTACCAAGTAGAAAATGGGAAAGTAGTTTTGATAGATCAATAAGCCTTTCAGTTAAGAAATTCTCTTATCTTATGCATATGTGTAAAGGTGTGTGGTGTAACCTTAGAAGGTAGGGGAGGTTTCTTTATATATTTTTCAAAATGGAGAAACTATCATCCTCATGAATGTGGGACAAAATAACTTTTAGGATTAGAAAGTGCTAAATAGGCTTAACAATGGTTAAGTATGATTAGGGAGAATCAATTAGAATTTCCACTTAAGTGAGTGGAGTGTGATTAATTAATCAATTAGATTGACTAATAGGCCAACCTAGGCTTGTATAAGCGAATCAAGAGAATTTGATGGAATTTGAGTGATCAGAGAGGGGAATGACCCAATAGGAGGGTAAATTCTCATTTATAAGATTAATTAATCAATTTTGGATAATTAATTAATTATAATATGACTATAACTAACAACGTAGTGTTAATTTGCATCCAGAATGAAGGGGAGACTAGTTAATTAACGAAGTGTCGTTAATTGACCAAAGAACATGGAGAGTGTTAGCTAATTAGTGAAAAAGATGCTAATTATAACAAAATGAATAGAAAAGAAGTGCAATTTAAGTGTTAAAAATGCATAACCGGATTTAGGTGTCTATAGTTTGTAAAATTTATATTAGGGTTTTCGTAACTTATCTTAGGGTTGAAATAATCTCCCCTAAAATTTATCTTAAGGTTTACATAATTTTCTTAGAATTTAACTTATAGTTTACATTATTTCTCATATAAATTTCATTTCTATGGTTTACATAAATAATTCATCAAATCTAGTTTAAAATATACATACCTATAATATGGTATTAACACATAATATTCTTCTTCTTCCCCTACTGCATTGGAGGGTTTTCTTATATTCGAGGTTTTAATTTTACCGCATGACTCTATCTATGTACCTTTTCGCATATGCTATAATTTTTTTATTCTTCCATGGTATGCATTTTATTCTCTCACTATATGTTATACATTTCCTTTCTCCTCTCCCTTCCTTTTCCATTTCTATTATCCTCTCACCTCCTTGTTTTTTCCTTCTCTTCGTGTTGAAATAAATGGATTTTTAGTTGTCCCACTTTATGTTTTGTTTTTAATTTCACGGGTCAGAGTACTATAAATGCGACACTTTTTTTTCCACAATAGCACCACATTTTCACCACATCAAAATTTTTCAAGTTATATAAAATTTAAATCTTTCATATATTGATTAATTGATATATAAAAATTGTAGGTAATTACGAACCTCAAGATTAAGTACCTCTTGTTATTCTTTAAATTTATATAGGATTTATTGCATCATTTATCTATTGCATATAAAACTCCCATTAATCTAATGGGTATCAATTTCTCATTGATATATTGCATCTCAATTGTTCATGATAGGACATGCCCCAAGAGTGTATGGATGCTTTGACATGAAATAGGGTGCTTTAGTACTAAAATATTTCCATTAATGTTGACCAATAATAAACTTGTTCAAAAATATACATACTTTAGTGTTCCAAAGTACATATTTAAAAAAATTCATGCATGAGAAGCAATGTCAATTTCATTGTATTGATGAGGCATTCTTGGCCACTTTTGAACAACATTAATAGTAAATCTATTGAGTCTTTCCATAAAAAATTGTTGTTCAAATTTTTGGATATGATAGGTATCATTGACATGCAAAATTTTGAGGCATGTAAAATGTTTAGGTATTTTACTTGACAGCCCTATTGAAATGTTTTCCCTTTTCGGTCAAACTTGTCAAAATTGTCAAAAATTGCCAAATTATCTATTTTCAATATCAACCTCTGGGAAAGGTTTCAAGAAAATTCATCCCTTGTATTCCATACAAGAAGTTTTCCACATGTTTAGTGGAGTATTCTTATGTGATCCTTAGCCTAATGGCCACCCAAAAATGTAATTATTTCCTACATTCAATAAACGATAGCCTCCCCATTCCTAAGAGGAGGGACCTAGTTGTGTAACCATTGGTGAAAACCAATAATTTACCCTTGCAAAAATTATTTCCCCAACATTTTTGGCACCACTATGGGAAAAATTTAGCTATATTACACCCTATAATGATCCAAAAAATTAAAAAAATCATAAACTACAAAATAAAAAAAAAGTACAAAACTCAAAAATGAAAACATACTACTGATTTTTGTAGAGAAACCCTTTGTATTCCTTGTGTCTTTTCATATTCATGGATGTAAATTTTCATATTCATCATTGAAAAATACTTTACAAACTAGAAAATAGAATATACACAATAGGAAAACAAGCAAGTGGTACTCTAGTCTTTCATAATCCCGTATTCGAGACACAAGAACAATTTGACTTTGTGCTTTCTCCCATTTGATTCCAAGACAAGCTCCCTGAGAACCCGTTCAAGATCTTGTTTCTAGTCTTAGTGCATCTCCCATTTCTCCACCACCACTGAACACTCTTCCTTTGGAGATGATTACACCAATACCTTAGTGACAAAATATTGGTCCATTGGCTTTAACTCCTCCACTTCACAAACTACCCAGAGGATTGAGAAAGATTTTTCCCAAATTCTATGAATATGGAAAGCAACATCTAGATGGGCATATTACAACCTTTATCACATCTTGTGGTGTTCTTGGAGTGGAACATGAATATGTTGTTTTTAGTTATTCGTGAAGTCATTACAAAATTCCACTGTAAAATGGTTCTACTATTTTCCATCTTGCTCAATCATTAATTGAGAATATATGAAAATTATATTTGAAGCAACGATTTAATTCAATGGAATATGCTCATGCCATTCTTGCTCAATTGGCTCAAATGAAGAAATAACCATATGAGCCCATGAGAGAATTTGTGGCCAAATTCAACAAGTTGATTAACAAGATTCCTACTGGTTCCCATCCTACTATAGACAATCAAAAGAGGTTCTTCATAAATTCTTAGTTTCCTGAAGTTGGATTCATCTTGAGAAGAGCCCAACCAACTACCTTGGATGAAGCTCAAGACCTTATGGTGGAGGTAGAGGATGATATTATCATGTTTGGTAAGATAAAGAAAGGATCAAACCATGAGAAAGGTCAAAGTTCTAGTTTTGAGACTACTAATCCACTTTTGTAAAAATTGGCTAATGAGTTGATTTCTCTAAAAAGTAACTTTCTCAAAGTAAACTATATGTAAGGAAGTTCCTAGGAAAATTTTCAAAATCAAAATCATATTGTTGGAGCATCATGTAGGCTTGCCTTAGAAGCTCCACCTGTTAATGTAGCTTGTGAAGCTCAAGAAGAAGAATAATATGCCCTATAGGTTGAAGAAATTGGAGATGCTAGAATTGGCTATTGTGAATGCTCCATAGATGATGAAGATCCTGAAGAGTCCATGGCTGATATGGATAACTACTCTTGTGTAATGTTCACTCACTCACAAGCACAAAAAGAAGGCCTTTTCCTCTATTTCAAAAATAAAAAAACACGCATTAATCCTCAAATGGAGACAGAACCAAAAAAAAAAAAGATAGGATCATTTCATTCTACTTCCACATAATCGTCTAGGAAGAAACTTGAAGCCACCTCGACCAAAGCCACATTTACTTCTCCAGGTAATTATCTTTCCCCTTCCTTGGTCAAACTAGTTTCGCTTCCATTGTTAAGAATGTAGTTCCCACACCTTCTAAAGATGTCATTATTACCTAAGAGTCCATCTCTTATCCTTTGACATCATTGATCATGCCAAGAAGGCCAAAGTCCAAATTTCCGAGTTTGATATCTAATAACTCACCCTAAACAACTTGAGAAACTTATCCAATTTATCAAAGGAAGTAGTTCAAGGTTTGATTCCAAAAATTCCATTTCCAAAGAACCACTTCCCACTCCTCATATCACTCCTCATAATATTCTTGCTCCCAATATCTTCCACTTCTCAAAAAATGAACCTTTCTACCTCTCTTTGTTAATCAATGGGTACAAGTTGAGTAATTACATCATTGAACTAGTTATTTTGACAATATCATGCTCTACAAAGTGGCCAAAGCTCTTGATCTCACCCTCATTCCTACTACTAGACAATGTTACTCCATGGAGACTAAAGAAATACCTCTCATTAGTCAAGCTAAAGATGTTCAAGTGACATTGGTGGACTTCCCTGACAAGAAGGTCAAGATGAACATACTTGTAGTAGACATTCCAACTTCATATGGGATGTTGTTGAGACAAAGTTTCTGTCAAGATGTTGGTGGAGAGATACATATGGATTGGTCATATGCCACTATACCAAGTCAAGGGAAAAATGAAGAAGATCTTCTTCCCATAAGAAAAATGAGATACACTGTTTAGAGAGAGGATGATCCAAGAGAAGACATTTTGTACCAAGGTTCAAGATATAATAATTTTTTCTTAGCTTTAGAGGAAGATGATGATATTCCCATATTGATGGAGGAGTACCTAGGTGTTATTGAGCATATTGAAAAACAACATGATGACCTATGGATCTTAATTTAATAGTATGTACTTCTCATTAGATATAGATATAGTTTATATGCTGATGATGATGATGAAGATCATAACTTGCCTCAAATAATTCCTAAGATGATAAGTAATGTAAACCATGAAGAAAGAGTAATGTCAAGTGACTTCTTGGAGTATGAGCCTCAAATTTCCAATCATCTTCTCGAGATCCAAAATGAAGACTCACTCAAATGAATATGACTGTGACTATGAATATTTCTCTTTTCCATTTGGAGGAGAAGACCTTCTAAATGAGGAATGGATGAATGAAAAGGTGTTTGAGTCTCTCAAGAATGATTCTTCCCAAGGAGAGGATATCTCCATCATGGAGATGATTACTGTATCTCAAGATGGTCATGATGAGGAAAGTGATGATCTCCATATTTCAGTCCCAACTTTTTGTTCATTCTATTTTCAAGAGATGAAACATCATGTGAGTCACACCATAGCAAGAAAAAATCAAAAGAATGAATCAAGTGTGTGAAGGATGACCATTTGGAGTATAGGTAAACATAGAGAAGTAAGAAGTTTGTGATGGTGTTGAAAATTTCAAATACTTTATCAATAACCATTTTATAGAGACAATGATCATATGGAGCATGAAAAGAAAAGAGAAAATTCCCATTAGAGAGCACAAGGATAGTTTTGAACATGATGAGCTGGTATGATCAAGAATCATTCTTATAGTAGTGGGAAAGTGAAAAATGAGAAATCAGAAGCATGGTTGAATTTGAAAATGGACTGGAAAAAAAAATAGAATTTTAGAGCATTGAAGAAAATGAGCTATCCAAGTGGACCCTCACTTGCAAGGAGAGTCATGCAAAATTTCTCAAGAAGAAACACACAAATTTATCTTTCTCATGTATATGGAGATCTCTTATAGCATCTGGATTTCCCAATAAGTTAAGAAATGGGTCATACTTCATCGAACAGTCAATAGATTTTTGAGAGAAAATTCATTTGGTGTTACCATGCATA
The DNA here is from genome assembly GCA_018340775.1 of Taxus wallichiana var. yunnanensis. Taxonomy (NCBI): domain Eukaryota; kingdom Viridiplantae; phylum Streptophyta; class Pinopsida; order Cupressales; family Taxaceae; genus Taxus; species Taxus wallichiana. Next base: position 172,118,700 of record CM031239.1, read on the forward strand.
GGTAACATTAAGATAAGAACAAGTAATACAATGAAAGTAGGTTATTCCCCACATGTACCATAGGTGATTTAGGTTAGGTTTTTGCTATGTTTTCCCCTTTCTACGTGGTTTTTTACCTTTTTAGTGTGTGTTTGTTTTTTTTTCCCTTGGTTGTGTTGGTCGCTTGTACTAGTTATTAAATATGGTGACTCTATTTTGCCCAATGGATCAACATTGGTCTACTTAATGTCGTGAGATTATGGTGTTCTCTTTTTGCCTTGTTTTACTTTGTTCAACCCAAGATAAGTGCCCAAGTTAGATCTAGCTATTGGCATGTAAAATGTTTAGGCATTTTACTTGACAACCCTATTGAAAATTTTCCCCATTTTCGGTCAAACTTATCAAAATTGTGAAAAATTGCCAAATTGCCTATTTTCAAAAGTTAACCTCTAGGAAAGGTTTTAGGAGCCTCAGATCATTTCAAGGATCTAAGATTGTATTAATAATGGAAAGGTATCTAACTTTTCTCCATGACAATATGATTTATAATATATTTTATGGGCATTGGAGTGGTCTCGGGAAAGTTTTCTCTCCAGACACTTTTTGGGGAAAATGGGTGCATGTGCTTTATTGAAAGGTCAACTTTGGATAAGGTTTAAGAAATATAAGTGGTTTGGGAGCTCAAATCATATTCATAAAAAAATATTAGAGAGTCTACTACGTGGTGGAATGGGTAAGAAAAGTTTTTGAAGCATAACAAGATGAAACCTTTCCAATATCGAAGCATGGCCTTTTTAGATAAGGATTTTCAATAAAGGTTTAAGGAACCTCCTGAGCAGATTTGGGATCCTTAAAAAAAGGTAAATGTAAGCATATTGAACCCCTTCATGACCCAAGTGATGGTTGGTTCATTCTTTGTTGCAAAACTCTTCACAAGGACTCATCTCATTAGCTTACCTTCATAGGAAAATGGAGATATAAGAAAAAAATTCATGAAGAAATAATTTTAATAATTTATAAATGTTTTCATTGAATTTTTTTCCCATTTCCATGCAAAATCATAAATTATATGACCTGAAATGGTTAAGTTTTCTCCCAAGGTGGAAAAACATTCCCATGTTCTAATTTCATGTTGACATGAAGTAGTGACGGGATTTTTGACGTCAGATGTCCCTTTTCCTTTATCCCTTGGTGAAAGGGGATAGTGAAGACCCAAAAGTGTTCCCCTTGTGGAATAATGTTTTTCATCACTTAAGTGACAACCTAGGTTGCTAGGAAAAGTTAAAACTTGTGTTAAGACCAACTTGGCCCCTCCTCATGAGAAACTCCACCCATGACACATTTTTTTGAGCTTGTTGTCCCTTGTCCCTTTGTCCCAACATACAAGGGGAAATTTGGGAAAAAATTTCACCCAAGCTCATGGAGTTATCCCCCTAGACACATGGAGGACCTCATCTCATCTCCTCGAGAGCCTGTTCTTAGCCCCTCCATCTCTCTCTTGCTCTCACATGGTGACACTTGTCACAATATCATGAAAAGTGAAAATTAGTGTCCTCATTGTCCCCTCACCTCAAATATACCCTATTTTCATGGGTAAAACTCACCCTCTAACCCCTCGATTGACCCAAGTTAGGCCATGTTGGGTTAATGGTGAGTTAAAGTGCTAAAAATAAAAAGGGGTTAAAATCCAACACTTTGTCATTTTTGAAATTAGGTTTTCACCCCAAAAGAGAACCTTAACATGAAAATAAATGAAGTGTAACATGGAAATCCATTGAAACTTCATATTTTTCCTCCATGGAAGCCATTAAAACTAGCTTCATGCTCTATGTTTCCAAAATGGTCTTTTTCTCATTATCGATGATCCCATGGTAAAAAAACCTTGAAACTTTTCCAAAATGATCCATTTGAAAATGCCTTTTAGATGATCTATAACTTTGGGGATATCATGACATGATTTAGTTTCTATTTGAGAAATAATTATCCAACCAAGAACTCCATTTTTTCCCAAAACATTTGAAAATATATTTGCATTTTCCTAGTGATCCAACAAGCCAAATTACCTAAAATTTGGAGCAAATGATCCTCATAAAATCATATTTCATTTGAGACATTTATGCCATAATGAAGTGGAGTGGTTTTGGAGATATGGAGGAAATAGTTTTTTTCTCAATATTCTTCCCTCTTCGATGAAGTTTGCACTTACCCATTGATCAAGACGAGAGAGTTGTCTACAATTTGGGGAAAATGATCCCAAAATGAAAATGAAAAATTTAAGACCTCTCTCATCTCATTCCAACATTTATAAGGTCACTTTATAGAAATACACATTTGGGGTAGGAATTACTAAAAATAGTAAGTGTTGGAATTTTGGTCAAATTTTTGTATCCATCCACCTCTCGTTCATTTCGCTAGCTTTTGTTATCATGAAGATCAAATATTTTTAGTTTTGAGCCAATGATAGATGGATGTGTGGAGAATATCATTGAAAAAAGGAAAGTATTATCACATGAGATCCTCTCTCCATTTAATTTTGCTTGCACCACTATTTCCAAGGTGAAGGTTGTAAAGGTTGAGATCGGGAAAGAAATAACCCGTTGGGACAGTGTTTCCCCAATTAATATATGATATGAGTTGTCTTGATTATCACTCCTTGATGCGAAAGAGTATCTCATAAGAGAAGAAAGTTGCACTCGCAATGGCTCAATTCAAAATAGATGTCAAGGGAAAGGATTTATTCCTTGGAGAATTTCCACAAAATTCATCTATAGAAATCTCTTCATCAAGAGAGGATTCTTCATCCTCGATTGATAACTTTTCTCTTCTTCTCTCTATTCTTCCTTCTCTCTCCACATTCTAGTACTTCGATAGGAATATAATTTTTTAGATATTTTGTATTATTCATTTAAGTGACCTTTGTATTTTGAATTAAAAAAGTTCCTTTTCATAAATAAGAAAAGAACTTATTTTTTATTCATACATGAATATAAAAGGTCATAATGGTAGAATATGAAAATTTTCTTGGGAGAAGAAGAAGAGACACTTATAATCTATATATTGGGGTGACTTATCCATTCCAAAGGTTTGATAAATTTTTTTCTCCTACTACCACAAGAAGGAAGGTAATTTCATCTATTTCCTTGTCTATGTTCTTTTACTTCCTACTTTCCAACAATGCAAGGATTTTAATCTTGAACAACCAAGAAACAAATTTGTAACCTTGAGGAATAAATCAATAGAACTCTATGTCACTGATTTTTTAATCTTATTATTTCTTACATAATTGTTTCTCTTCCTATTTAATGTGGACCTACTCTAGTTAATTTTTGTGAAATTTGCAAGTGCCTACTCATAACCTTAACCCTCTCCCTATTTTTCCATCTCACCTTTACCTCTTTTCAAGAAAATTCCTCCCTTATATTCCATATAAGAAGTTTTCCACATGTTTAATGGAGTATTCCTGTGTGATCCCTGGCCTAACGATCACACAAAATTTATATTATTTCCTAAATTCAATAAATTGGAGCCTCCGCATTTCCAAGAGGAGGGACTTATTCCCGTGACCATTGGTAAAAAACACTAATTCTCCCTTGCGAAAAATTATTTTTCCAATAGGTATATTTGACACAAGAAATTGAAGTGAGAGGGGAGAATAATGTTTACCTTTAAAGGGATTGTAATTTTTTTGATTGGTTTTAATTTCATGCTACAATTCACCTTTATTTATATAGTTCTTTCGTTAATATACCTATATATTTCTTTAGTTATTCAGGGAGAGGATATTGTTCTTATTGATGATTTGGGGTGAGTATAGATATGGTGAGGTTTTTATGGGATGATTCTTTAGATGTAGCTTATGTTGGGGGTTTGATTTTGAGCCTTTTGGGATGATACAATGCTCGAGAGTAATTTGATTGCGATGATTATGGTAGGGATAAATTGTTATGCGTTGCCATATTTAGGAGGCCGATTCCCTAGTTTTTGATAGGGGTTATAATAGATATGGTAGAGCATCGACCATATTTCCTTGTGGTATGGATCTACTAGCACAAATTTATAGGGAGTTGTTGGTATGGTTGGTGGGGAGGACGTATGGGTTGTGTGTGAATTTTGTGTTACATATTGGGCTTACGAGCATGTTAAAGTGATCCAAACATGAGGTATTCCATGGGTCAGAATGAGAGGATATATTATGTTGGGTTTATAAGATGACAAAGTGATTTTTTGAGGGATGTCGTGTCATGAAGTCTAGATTATTGTGTGGGGCTATTGGATAGTATGATGGTGGATGATGTGATATATAGGCCATATATATGGTTTCTCATATGATAGGGGGAGGTAGATGAGATGCAACATGAGAGGTGGATGCATGGTTATTAGATGGAGATGATTGAGGTGATTTAGTTTGGGGGGGTGAGATGATAGTTTGGGCTGGTGTAGGATGTACTAGGGTAGCCCATTATATATACGAGGTGTGATGGGTATGCTAATCTTCCAGTGACATAGATGAGATAGATCCATATGATGGCATAAGAGGAGGTAAATCTTGATAGATATTGATGATTGTGGCATGATGTAGGATTATGTGGTTTAGTGGCAAGAGAAGATGTGGGATCGAGGGGATAGAGTTGTGAGGGCATGACGGGAGGATGGAGATGAGGGAGGATGAAGAGGGGAAGATGGGGGTGGATCGAAGGCTGATTTGGTGTGGCATAGGCATAGGTGGCTAGGTTGAGGTAAGATATAAATGAATGAGATTAACATGTGAGAGCTCGGAAGTGGAGTTAGTATAGGTATGGTAGGACTGAGATCGGTATCATTGCTAGTGTGAGCTATTGTGAGAAAGGTATGAGGTGACGGGGAGTACATTGGCAATATCTCGATCTAGGAGGATCGGGAGTAGGAGTTTCAAGAGGAGCGGTGGGGGCATTAGGAGGAGTGATGGGGCCATCGAGAACAATGAATTTGGATTGTTATCGGTGGTGATGGATGAACTTAGATATTATGAGGGGGTGGTGAAAAATAGACTCCATGAGATGCCACGATATGTTGAGTATGTGGAGATTTAGTGGTAGTCATCTTGGTGAGGCCCCATTGCTAGTTTAGGGAGTATCAGGGGACTTGAGTGTGAGCTTGACAAAGTGGAGCTAACGGTACAATGAATTTGTATCATTATCGGGCGGTGATGGATGAACTTAGATATTATGAGGGGATGGTGAAAACTAGACTCCATGAGGTGCCACAATATGTTGAGTATGCGGTGAGTCGGTGAGAATTCAGCTCGGTGTGGCCTCATTGTTAGTTCAAGGAGTATCAAGGGACCCGAGCATGATTATAAGGGTGGAGATGATGGTTTAGGTATTTCATATGTATAATTTACCATGTATTATTTGTATGGGATCGAGTGCTTGATTATTTTGAGATGTACATTGACTTGGATGTATACATGTATATATGATTTTTGGATATATTGACGTGTTTTAATGATTTTCTTCTAGATGATAAAAATGTTATTATGATGTGTTAAATATGCATTAAATGATAATATTTTATGGTTCTTGTTTTATGGTGATGTAAAATGTGATGGTTTGGATACAAATGTTATTATATTTTTATTGATGTTGTGTTTGGATATATGTGAATGATATATGATGAGTTTAAGTAATGAAAATGTATATATGGAATTATTATGATTTTGGATGTTGGATGTTTTAGGTATATTTTATGCATGATAATTTTGTTTACTTTTTTACATATCTACGAAAGGGAGTAAATGTGAGGCATTTGATATGTTATTGGATGGATAGAATATGGAGATGTTATATATGGTTTATTCAATGCATTTTCAGTATTAACAATTGTTAAGAGATATTTAACAATCCGTGGTTCATGGTGGTTCGATTTTGTTTTAGATAGAGGAGGGGACAAGGTCTATCTTTATCGAGAATTTTTGGCGGGGAAGATTCCTTTGTGACAAGGAATGAACCTCCTTAAAAACCTTGGTGTTTATATTTTTGATGTACAAGCTATGATGTTTGTGGTATTTTTATGCAAGAAATTTTATTGATGCAGAAGCTTTATAGGGATTGCAATCCTTATTTTAAATGTGAAAGTAGATCAAAGAGGGAAGCTTTTGAGGGTAGCCATCTTTATAGGGAGTGGTTTACAATAGTAATTTATTGATTGTTTCATTCTCCTTCGAGGAGTTGTCCATGGTAGTATATTGATTTTTTGGGTAGTCATCCTTCCAGGAGTGATCTACATTATTTGGATAATAGTTGTCCTTTATGAGGCGGTCTATAGTAGATTCATTTCTACGGCGGTGCTTATCCCCTGTGAACATTATTAAAAGGTGAGGCACTATGTTTCTATGTAAGGAGAAAAATTCCATTATAGGAGGTGGCACTGTATTTCCTTAGTCATGTCTAGGTTGGTGGGGAGTGAGTAGATGACAACTTAGAGTTTCATGCTAATAATAGGGAAACTTATCCAAGAATGTGCCATAGAAAAAGCCATGGTGTCCATATTTAAGGTTGGTACAATTAATTTGATGGGAGACCACATAATTATATATCATCATCGAAGGACGAGGATATGGATTGTTGAAGCAAAAGTGGGCCTTTTAATGAACCGTGATTTTTTTTTAAAGAATCCTTTTAACAATAGAAAGGTCACAAGTGTGAAGCATTGAGGATTTTTATTTAGGTTTTCCATCAAGGGAAGACAAATTATATGCCCCATATCCATACTTATGTGTTATGATATATGGTCGAGCCAATTTGGAGAAAATTTCCCACATTTACTCTTTTCCATGTTGGTGACATGTTGATTTTATTTAAGGACAAGATCTTCAATTTTAAAGTCATGTTCTCATAGATGTTTATTATAAACTGATTTAACCCTCTCTTGATAAACATTGAGATGTTCAAGGGTTTTTGGGTGACGTTCTTCTACTAGTTCTAATTGTGAGAGGTACTTTATCGATAATCTTCATCGAAATGAAATCCTTAAAGAAGACTCATAAGGAGGTTATTTGTACAAGAGGGAGGATAGCCTTTGAGCCATAAACTAGAGAGAATGGGGTAGCACCCATAGGGGTAAAAATGATTTTTAGTAAGCCCATAGCGAAGGGATTTTTTTAGTGGTGAATATTTGTAATATGGTAAATATTTCATTTTAGGAAAATTTGAAAAGGTGATTTTTTCGAAATAGGGCAAGTGTCTCTGTTCGCCTAAAAATTACAATATAATTTTTAGGGGTTAGCTTCACCTACCCTTGAAAACATCCCCTATATAAACCTAGGTGATTCTTCGGGTAGAATACTATAGAATACTCATACTTGAGGTACCATACCACTATAGGCATATCAAGTATAGTGAACTTGTGAAGCACCAAAGTCCAGTACACAAAGTATAGTCTTATAGATCATCATCAGATTTGCAGTCAATGGGTGATAAGTATTATTTTTGATGCATGACAAGGGATATTTGTTGACGCTTGACAACTTTTGATCACTAACGCACAACAAGGATTTTCTCTTCGACACACAAAAAGGGAGTCTATTAACACGCAACAAGGGTGCTTTTGCTAACGCACAAATAGAATCGGTTGATGCAGGATAAGAGGTTATTGACATGCAAAAATATCGTGTTATTGACACACAACGGGAGGCTATAGATGCACAACATGATATTTTCACTTTGCATTCATGCGATAAGAAGTTTGTTGTCATGCGGCAACAACAAGGTTCTTATTGTGTGACAAAAGTTTATTGTCATACGACAAAGAACCTTGTTGTTGGGTGACAATAAGGTCACTATCATGTGATAAAAAGGTTGTTGTCATTTGACAACAACCTTGCTATCACAAGATCAGCAAGCAAGGGTGGTGACCTTATTGTCACTTTCGACAACAAGGTTTCTATCATACAACAATAAACTTGTTGTTGTAAGACATCAACCTTGTTGTTGCATGTCTTGAAAATAGGGAGAAAATTCTTCTCACAAACCGTAGAATTTTTTTTTTTGTTTCGTGAAAGTGGTTCTAAGGATATTCACGGTGATTTTCCACCTTTGATTTCTCAAAGGTCTCTTATAATGAACCCTATCATAGAGTGAAGGGGATGTGAAGATGCCAATCTCTATCGGTATCGGTGACATTTTAAGAAAGGATTTGATAGAGAGTTTTTTTGGATACCTTAGCTTGGCCATTGGATTTTGGATAATATGGTGTAGAGAATATGAATTTAACATGAAATGTGTCATAAATATTTTGTAAATTTTTGTTTTTGAATGATTTTCCGTTATCTTTGATGATTTTGTGAGGAACATCGAAGCGGATGAGATGATATATTGGTGGATAAATTCACCTATTTATCCACTTTGGTTGAAACGAGGGGAATTTACTTCACCCATTTGCTGAAATATTTGGTTTTTGTGATGATGGAGTTGTGTCATTGAGAAGAATTAGGTTTGATTGTACCAATTAGGTCTAACCCCCATTATAAGAAGGGTCAAATATCTTGAGTGATGGAATAGATTGGCTAGGAACATGTGTGAGGTTAGAATGTTGTTGACATTTGAGACATATTTTGACATACAAACAACAATCTTGTTTATTTTAGGCCAATAGTAACTGATTCATAAGTGTCATTTAACAATGATTAAGCCATTGAAGTGTCTACCACATATACCGTCGTGGACTTCCTTGATGAATTTTTTTATTTTAGGGGGTTGGAGGTAGTGCAAAGGATGAGACCATAAAAGCCTTGTTTATTGATAACAACCCCTAGTATGATGTAGTGGGTAGCTCATTGTTGAAAGGACCTTTTTCATTTCTATAAATATGTGAAGGGATTTTACCTTTTAAGAGGAAATCGTAGGTTTGTGAATACTAGGTGTTGGATTGTATATCTTTGATATTGTTAACAGAGGGGGGATCGGTTTTGGTATAATAAGGCTAGTTGAATTTGTGGATGAGAACATGTATACTAGATTCAAGAAATGCAAGAGGGATAAAAGAAGCAAGGGAGGCCATGGTGTTAGTAAACATTTTGGTTAAACATGGAATTGATTGGATGTTGTAATGGTAAAAGATGTTAAGTAATTGATCAATGATGGTTTTGTATTCTTGTAAGATATCATTCTTTCATTGGTAAGTTTCTTTGATCTGATTGATTATGGGTTGAGAATCACAAAATATATCAAGATTTCTAACCCCTAATGATAAGGTCATTTGTAAACCTAAGATTAAATATTCGTACTCTTCCATGTTTTTAGTGTAATAAAATTGAAGTTGAAGGATAATGGTATGGGTGTCCCCTTAGGGGGTATTAAGATGAAAATAACTTCTCCCCCACATTCACATTTAGATCCATCAAAATATAAAATCATTTTTGTGAGGGGCTCTTTGTGAAACAAAAGATCTATAGATTCGTTAGGAACCTGGGTGTTGAAATGTTGATGGTTGGTTAAGGGTGCCTCTGTGAGGTGGTCGATGATGACTTGTCCTTTGATTGATTTTTCATGGAATAATTCTAGGTCGAATTCAATTAAGAGGATGAGCCATTAGGTGTTTATTTTTGTGATAGGGTTTGGAATATTCAAACTTCAAAGGATTGGAGCTTATGACTATGTGGGTTTTATGATTGAGAAGGTAGTGACAAGGTTTGGAAGTTACAAATACTAGGGCATGACATAGTTTTTCAAGGTGGGTGTAACATGTCTCGTAATCAACAATAGTAAGAATGATGTAGTAGACAACTTTTTCCTAATTATGGTCATCTCGGTGAGTAAGCATGGCTCGTAGGAGGTGGTTGGCAGCAAAAATGCATAAGTAAATGGTTGATCCTCTTTATGAGGTATAAGCTTGGGTGGTGATAGGATATATTTTTGAGGTCCTCAAAGGATTCTTGGCAAGTTACATCCCATTTGAATTTAACATCCTTCTTAATGAGATGGTGAAAGGGTTGTGCAGTTGTCGGATAGTTGTGTGATAAAGTGTGGATGGACTATAGTTTTCCTTGAAAATAAATAGTTATTTGAATTCAGATGGAAGATGAATCTCTAAGATGGATTTTATTTTTTCTGGACTAAATTCAATTCCTCTAATGGATATGATGAACCCTAATAGTTTACCAGTTAGGAATCTAGAGATACATTTATTAGGATTGATACGAGAGGAAAAATTGGATCAATTAGTCAAATATTTTGTCTAGGATGAGTAAGTTTTGTTTGCGAGTTTTAGAATTATTAAGGAGGTTGTCTATGTAATCTTAAATGATCTTATGGATTAGGTCATGGAAGATATAAGTCATAGCCCATTGGTAGGTTACTGGATGTGTTTTTCAAATAAAAGGCATGACCTTGTAGAAAAAGGTCCCACATAGGATAATAAAGGATTTTTATGCTAATATTTAGGGGTGATGAGGATTTGGTTTTATCCAAAAACCCATCCATGATAAATAAAATCTCGTGGCTGGCTTAAGTGAGATCTAATAGTTAATCAATATTAGGAAGGGGAAAATCATCTTTGGGATAGGTGAGATTAAGATCTTGGAATTTGGTACATATGTGGAGTTTTCAAGATGATTTGGTAAGCTGGAACAATGTTAAATATCCATTTTCGGTACTTAATAGGTTGGATAAAAGGAATTACAACTCTTCTTTGATCAAGAGGATATGTGAGGATGTATATTTTGAAGCTTTTTATTCACAGGATTGGCATCGGGGATGGTAATGATATTGTGTACGATTATATTAGGATCGATACTTGGCATGCCATTGTAGGAAAAAGAATAGGGTTGGATCCATTTGGATAAAAAGGTGGTGAAGTCTTATTATTCCCGATGGCTTAAGATTGTCCAATTTTGACAATTCCACATGAGATTTGAAGTTTACGATGTTAAAATCAATGGTAAATTCGTTCAAAAGAGTAAAAGTGTTAGGAGAAAATATTGGTGTAGGTGGGTCTCTTCTACTCCATGTGAATCAAGATGGAGTCATCATCTTGGAATTATAAAACTTTGATATTAGAATATTCTTCTTATCATGTAAGAAAAATTAGAGAAAGGGTTTAATCGATCCCAACTTGGTAAGTGAGAGGCCCTAGAGAAATGGTGTTGACTAAAAAACTGTTAGAGGGGATGGAAATTTCATGGTTTGTTCTCTTGGTTGTGTTTTTAGGTGATGGAATGGGGTCTAGTTCGAGCTCGGGTGGGAATGGATGTAGGAGGATTTATGAATCCTAAACCTTGCTTCTCATGAGGTAATATGAAGTATTTCAAACTAAAGTTATGATGGAATTTTTGTATTTACCCATACCAAATCCTTTCCATGTATAACGATAAAGTTAAGTCTAGAAAAATCATGGCTTGTATAGGCTTGTAGAAGAGAAGGGCCTTGTGTGTTGTTAGTAGTCTTGATATGAGGATGGCTTATTGATCTCCCATAGATGAGATTGGTTTTGGTGGGGAGGCGAAGAGGATGACATTCCCGAATACGAGGATGGTATAAGGGTTACTTATTAGGATTTTACATTTTTTGGTGTAGGGAGTGTATTTAGGGATAACAATTGGTATTCTCCCATTGAGAGATGTTGGAATGTAGAGTTAAAGGAATCATTGTTGGGGAGTTTGGATGATGGTACAAAAGTGATAGAAGAGGCCTGTTAGATGAGGTCGTATTTTTTAGGGGTTTCAAAACATCATTAGGTCGATAATTCAAGTTACATGTTTTGGATAGGTTAGGATTGGATGGAATAATATGGAATTTCCCTTCATGTTCATATTTTAGGAATTTGTGAAATGTGGAAGGGATGCAACACATCTATTGAATCCAAAGACACCTAAGTAGTATATTTTATTAGAATTCCCCTTATACTAGGTAAAAGAGTTTAGGGATGGTATGATTTATGACCTAGATGGGTAGGACTATTGTTCCTAGTGTGGGGGTGATGGTGTCATTGAAGGCACAAAGGAAAACATAGGTGAATGACACACCATAGTATCGATAGCATGAAGTTTTAAAGGCATGGGTGGAAATAATATTGATGCTCATGCCATTGTCAATCATGACTCATTTAATGCGAGTTTGGTTGATTTGTGTTGTGATAAATAAGGGGATCTTGATCATATGATTGGGATGTAGGATTTATGTAGAGTCGAATGTGATGGATGTGGCTATTTTTATGACACATATGAAGGCATCTAGTGGTTGTGGTTGTCTAAAGGAACACATAAAATTATAATGTCTAAATCATCATTTTTCGATTTTGTGGGCAGTTTTGGATGAGCTCATACAAGAACATCTTCACCAATGCCTAGTGAAGTTATTTTAGGATTGTGTTTTTGATGGTTATGGTGGGTTTGGTTTGAGTCGAGCCAAGGATGGACACCTTATCTTTGGGGAAGATGATGAGAGATATTCTAAATCTATTTTGGGTATAGAGACTTTGGTTTTGACTTTTTCTTTTGTTTTTAAGTCTTGGTTTTGGCCTTGTTTAGTTATACGAACCATGTCGATTTGGAAGAAAGGACATTAAATGGAGAGTGATGAGAAAATTTTAGTAAAGGTCTTCTTATTGTCAATTTTTCCTTATCTCCTCATTATGTAAGTGTTTGTTTTAAAAATGTCGGAGACTTGGTGTGGGTTCTTTTAGGATTAGTAGTGGATTAGGATGATCTTCTTCTATGAGGATTTCATCTTCATGAGAGAGTTTTTGGATTACCACTCTAAGGGATTTACAATTCTCAATGTCGTGACCTAGGATCCTATGTAGTAGGCATAGGTTTTGTCTAGTTTGTTATATGGGGGAAACTTTGTGATGCGCAAGGTATATGGAGGCTTATACAAGCTTCTCAAGGATGGTAGTATAAGTTTCCTTTCAAATATTGGTATGGTGTGGTGTCCTTTAGAGAGGGTGATTTTTTTTTGATTTACATGTTTTATGTCTATTTTTGAGGGTGATTAGTGGAATGTGCCTTGTTTTTGGAGACAATAGGATATGTTGGAGTCTAAGGTTATTGGACTATCGTCGAGATCACTTGAGATGTGGGTGGGAGAGGAGGAGGTTGTTTGTGAATTGGTTTGGACTTTTGGTTGTGATATTTAATTTAGAGGAAGGATGGGGTATCCCAAAATAAAAGGAAGGAGAGGAGAATGGGGATGCGATTGGGTCCTTATATTTGGATCATGATAGTTCAAGTAAGGATCTGGTGTAGGTGTTGGGGGTTTCTACTTTTGGATATTAAATTTTTTTAATAGTTTGGAGGGTGTTATGGTTTGGGGTTTTCTTATTTAGGTTTCGTCTAAGGGATGGTCCATGAAATTAGATCTAGAAGGTTATTAGTGGGTGTGTGGATAGTTAATATGGGTCATGTTTCAATTGGAGGACTACCGTGAGAAGGTCTAGAAACTATAGTTTTCTAGGGGAAGTGTTGGTGGTAAATGGCTCTTCTTAAGAAAGGATGTTGAGATGATGTTGATGACATAACTTGTGAGTTTTTAGTGTTTTTCTGTAATGATTTTTCTTAGGTGAATGATTAGGAAATGGTTGTTTGAATAAATCTAAGGATTAGTTTGGAGGAGCATTGGGATTATCAACATAAGAGCTCCTTTTTCTATGAGATTTTGGACCACATTTATGAAGGACCAACATCTATTTATGTTATGTAATTTTACTTAATGGTAGTGAAAAATTTATTCTCCTATACCACATAGGTTTAGGTTAAAACTCATTAAATAAATTATGGATAGGAGGTAACTCGATTAAGTGATCCTTCAGGAGTTTTTCAAGGACACTATCATAATATTATCTTTAAGGTGTATATTTCCTAAGTGGTTGAGCCATTGATATCTGGGATTGTGTATATGATGAATTAGATTGATTGGATGAGGATGTTTTAAGAATCAAAACATTGGTTGTGCCTTTCGGTTTAGGGAAGGATTTAGGAGAATTTGAGTTTTGTGGTTTTGTTAAATAGTTTGAAGTTTTCCTTCTTTAAGGGCTAACATTTCCAATTTTCTAGCCATGGTAAAACTTCTTCAAAATTTAGAAAGGATTGAATTTGGAGTGCATAAGAAATTTTTTGTACAAGACAAAGATAATAATTTGATCATCTCGAACTATGGGAGCGAGAATGAAAACTTGGTTTATAATTTTTGCCATCCGGTGAAAAAATTGGAAAGGGACTCATCCTGAACTATTTTTATGCCATAGATATTTGTAAAGGATACCTTGTTCAAAATTTTGATGGATAAATGATCAAAGAATATTTGGGATAGTTGTGTGAATGTGTATAAATAATGTTGGGTGAGGTTACTATACCAATCTAAGGTAGGTCCTGTTAGTGACATGGGGAAGGTGTGAAGTAAAAAGGGCATCATCATGGGCTATAAGATAATAGGCATGTCAGAATGTGCTCAAATGGTTTTGAGGATACATCTTACTATAAAACTTAGTGAACTTAGATAGTTCCTAATGTGTGGGGTATGGTTTGATCAAGACTGCTAGGTTGATTAGTTCATTACAAATTTGTTCGTATGAAAATGTATTTTTATGCCCCAAGGAAGAATCTTATAAGTTAGTCATCCTATTCATAAGGGCTTAGAAAATATCCATTGAGGTGTCTGAATGCTCTATGGTGGATTTCATTTCACGTAGACTAGGGAAAGATGATGTTGTTGAAATGATAATGGAGGATTATTGAAAGGAGGAAGGTTTCATAACATATTTTAAGTTGGTTGGGAACTTAATGGATGTGATGAAGGATACATATATTGGTAAGATTGGGGAAGGGAAGTGTTGAGGAAGGGTTGTGAGGGCTGTATATTTTGTTGAGGGGGTGTGACTATATTATTGGAATCCAATTATAGGTACTAGTTGATACATGGGATGAGTGTTAGTAATAACACTCATATTGATGGGGGTAAAGACATAGGGATGAATACAACCAGATTTTGGATCGTAGAAAAGGATTATTGAGAGATCAAATGTTGAGAGGTAACTAATGAGCTTGTGGTATGAGGCATACTAAAAGAACCTATTGAGAAAGGGGAGACTTGTACACCATGTGACTAACCATATGTAGTGGGGCAGTCATGTGGGAAGGCGCATAATGGGAGCTGACTGAAGAGATATGTGGTAGGGATCTTGGGTGGAAAAATTGTGATATGTGATGACATAGAATTAAGATATAAATTGGTTAGGGAAGTGATGAGACACGTTTTAGGTGTTTCAATATGGCTAGAGGAAGAATACAGGGAGATAAATTTTCAAGTGGGATCGGTTGGTAAGTGGGATTATAAGTAATGATATCGAGGTTCGGTTGGGGTTCCAAAGTGTGATTGGGGATAAAATAGCTCATGAAGAGAGATAACTTCTAAGGGTGATGGATTGGTGTCCAAGACTTAGTCCAAATTAGGATCCCCATTGGTGAAGAACTATGAGGGAGTACGATAAGGCAGTTTGAGGTTTGAATGTGTCTATTCTAACACCGGGAGATCATGGAGGATCAAGAGTTTTATCCACAAATTTCTAGAGTGGGTTTGACATATCTACGACAACTTTGGTTCGGGAATTTTTTGAGTCAAAACTATAAGATTGTAGACAAACAATAAATGAAAGCTAGTTTTTAATGTAATCTAGACAATCAATGAATGTTTTGATTATCTTATCTTGGTTTATATAAAATGAAAAATTGGTTTATATAAGGTACTAGAATTAAGGTGCACTAAGGTAGGTTTTCGGTTTTTTTAGGTTGACGTATTTGAAATATCCAAAGGTAAGTGAGGCCCATATATGTGTTAATTTTGGTATGAGGCATTATATTAGGGCCTACCCCCTCACTTCATGGTCTCATAAAGCAATAAGGGTGTCAGTGCTTAGCAAATACATTTCCCACCAATTATATAGTTAGCCAAAATATCGAGTCAACTTCCCCTTGGTGATGAAATCCAAGTAGGTAGGCCTAGTAGGAAATGTTTAGATGCTTATTTGGATTTATGATTTTTTTGTGTGAGGAAAGTTAGGATCAATAATATTTTTCCTCCTATTTAAAGTTATGTGATCAATAAAACAAGAATGAATACAATTCTTTTTAATCCAAAAGGAAAAGTTTCATTTTTTCTTTTGACGAGAACAATAAACAAGACAACTATATGCAAATCTAATAAAAAGGGAACCTTTGGTCCCACCGAGCGTGCCACTATGTTTTAGTAAATTTATATTGGTTTATTTCCTTTAAGAAATACACCACTAAAAACCATAATGATAACATGGTTTAGAGCTACATGTGGGATGAAGAATGTGCACCGTTGAATCCAAGGGATGTACGAACTCCTTTTTGGTTGGGAAGGAAAACCTATACACAAGTAGAAAATTTACAAAAATGTATTAGTAAAATGATAGGTGAGTTTCCTAGAAAGTGCTCGTCCGAGAAGGAAAATACTCCCTTTCATGGATGTCAACCCACTCTTAAGAAATCAAGCTAGATATGATAAACAATGGAATTACAACTGACAATATTTGATAATATGAATACCTAATTACTAATATGCAATGCTTATATGTTGGGGTTTAATCAATGTCTTCAATGATGGGATGAGGTGGATTGAAATGATTATCCCAATAAAGATTGGCCTCATCACATTGTCTTCAAGGAGAAGATCCAATTATTCGGGAATGTCATCTGGATTGGGCATAAGGACGATGATGCATATACTCAACTCATGATTGATATCATATTATTCCCACACAAAAGTTTTTAGACTATAGGAAGGTCATAAATGCAAGTGGCTTCGTAAATGCTCATAGAATGGTCATCTAATAGAGATTCATGCTTGCACATAGGAGAATATTAGCCATGATTCTAAAATATAAAGGAGATATATAAAAATGTATTAAAATACAAAGTTAGATAATTTGGAAGGAATTGGTGTCAATCGTGATCGATCGATGTTGATCTATAAAATTGGTGCCAATTTTGTGCTTTTAATCACAAAGGCTTAAGAACACCAATTTTTAAGAGGGTGATTAGATGGGGATATATCAGGCTTAGATACTTAGGTGAAGTACACAATGTTATTATTAAATATGGAAATAATGACTCACAAAATCAAATGAAAAACATACCTTTGTGGTGAAGGCAACTTAGTGATCGAAGTATGAATATGGTTTCTCCAAAGGGAGGATAGTGCGACAAGGTACATTCACTTATTCACATCAATAAGGGATTCAATTTAATATCTTTAAGGGTTCGGTCTAACATCCCTGCCACCTGAAATTTCATTTGGTCCTTGAGCAATTACATGTGCTAGTTTATATAGAATTGATGTCGTTTAACCGAATCGGGTGTTGTTATGTAATGATTGACTTTGATTGGGAGAATAAATATCGATTCTTTCCTTTTTAGGGATTTAAAATTGGATATGGTTCCAACCACATTATTTTCATGGTTGATGTGAGTTATAGTGGTTTTAAAGTTGTCTTGAGGTCATGTGAAGTGTGTTAGAGAGTTTGGGTTGTTGTGTTTGTTTTATTTTATTTTTATATTGTTTGTTTTATTATGGTTATGGGTGGTTGGTGGGGTAAAATATTAATTATATGTATATTTATGAGTCGATAATAAATTGTGATGGGTATAGTGGTCATTTGTATTTATGGGGGTGGTATAATATGCATATTTATAGGTATGACTTAGGATGACCTAATTCTAGTGTCTACATTTTCCATTTTTGTTGAGTGAGTTGTAAGAGAAATTCATGAGACAAAACTAAAAGGGATATTTCCTTGTCATTTATGAGGGTTTGTTACCCTCCTCAAACTAAGGATTGATGAGGAAAATGATCTAGAAACTAGTTTGAATAGGTGAGGATGTGTGGATGTATGGGTGTATATGTGTAGATTTTTGCATTTGAAAAAGGTGTATGTGCGTGAGTCATTATGGTCCCCAAGGATGAGGTTAGGTATGTATATGTGTAATAGAGTGGCGAATGGGTAACTTATAAGAAAAAAAGTGACATGGATAAACGATTCAGGATACCAAGGGCCGCACGAAGGGGTTTGACCTATAGACATATGTTTTCATGAAAAATGTGTAGTTTATAAGGCATGTGTTGTAGATTGTTGGACCTTGGGGTTCAAAATCCACTAAATAAGTGTGAATGGGATGTATATGTGGTGAAAGTATATAGTGGGGGTCTTGGGGGCCAAAGGGGCTTGAATTATAATGATTTTACAAAATCAAGGTGAATCAAGACTAATTTTAGGATCGATACCGATTAAATGGATTGATGTCGATTTTGGGATCAACGTCAATCGCATCAAAATGATATATATAGAAGTGGGATGTTTATGTGTATTAATTTAGCATGCTACAATCTAATATGCTATAAATGTATATTTTGAGTATTTATTAGAAATGGAGGCTAGCGGGAGTGGACAGAAGAGGTGAAGACCATCTCAGATAGAGGTAGGTGTTTTTGTTTTTGGTTATGGTTTTTTCTATATCATGATATATGATTAGTGTCAATTACTATGATCATTGTTGATTTGTTTAGAATAGAATCGGTACTGATTCATGTAATCGAGGTTGATGATATAGATTGATGTTGACTAGGCATGCTTTTATTTTGATTTTGGAGATTTGGATGAATTTTGTGTTGTCGAGCTAATATTTTCTATGTGTTTCGTTAATATAGGTGAAGATATTCTTTGTGATAAGAGATCAGATGTTGCCATTGTTTCCATAGTTGTACCATGAGATGAGTGATGATGATTGGGTTGCTTTGGAGTGGTTGGGGTTTGGTGAAATGCATCATTATAGGCACATCCATTGAGATTTAGAGATGATGGTGGGATTTTTAGATCGGTGGTAACGATGTGAGTACATGGAAATTTTGATTACCTACGGGGAGATTTATCACCATATAGGATATTTATTAGATTTTATGCTTTCCTATTCAGGGAGAGGATATTATTCCTATTGATGAGGCGAGGTGGGGTGTAGCTATGGTGAGGTTTTATGGGGATTATGTATTAGATGTAGCTTATGTTGTGGGGGTTTTCCTTTGAGCCTTTTTGGTATGATATAGTCCCAGGAGTAATTTGAGTGTAATGATCATGGTAGGGATAAATTTTTATCTGTTTTTGGATTTGGGAGGAGACTGGTTTCCATGATTGTTGAAAACGGTTGTAGATATATGGTAGAGCATCAGGACAATTTCTTTAGTGTCGACTATATTGGAACAAATTTATAGTGATTTTTAGGTGTGGTTGGTAGGGAGGAGGTATGGGTTAGATGTGACTTTTGTGTTACAAAGGTGTTGGGATTTAGAGCATATTACAGTGATCCACTCACGATGTCTTTCATAGGTCAGATGGTGTGAGAGTGTATACTTTGTTGGGTTTAAGATATGGTGGAGTGATTTTAAGAGGGACGTCGTGTCATAAAGTCTAGATTATTGTGTGGAGTTGCTGGATCATATGATGGTGGATGATGTGATTTAGAGTCCATATGTATGGTTTATCATATGGACGGGGGATGTAGATGAGTTGCATTTGATGTAGTAGGAAAGGTGGATGTATGGTCATTAGATGGAGATGATTGATTTGATTAAATTTGGGCATGTGAGATGAAAGTTGGGGTTGGTACAAGATGTGTCATAGGAGCCCATTTTATATAGGAGGGGTGATGGGTATCTTGAGTTGTCTAGAAGTGGCATAAATGAGGGAGATGCATATGATGATAGAGGAGGAGGTAAAACTGATTGATATTGATGATTGTAGTGTGATGTCGGATTATGTGGTGTAGTGGTGGGAGCAGATGTAGGCTCGAGGGATAGAGTTGTGAGGTCATGATGGAAGAGGAAAGAGAGGAATATGTTTAGATGAGGGAGGAAGAGTGGAATGTGGGGTTAGCTAAGAGGATAATCTAGATGTGGCACGAGTAGAGGTGTATAGTTTAAGGTAGGAGCTATCCAAGTGGGATGAGTGGCTAGGATATTTGAAGGAGTTAGTACAGTGTGGTAGGACCGAGATCGGTATTATTAGTAGTGTGAGATCTTACCGAGAGAGGTATGTGGTGATGTGGAGAAAAATGGAAGTATCGGGCTATGAGAATCATGAGTATGTGTATTAGTAGAAGCGGTGAGGGCATCAAGAGGAGTGATGAGGCCATTGGTAATAGTGAGTTTGTCTCTTTATCAGGCGATGAAAAAAAAACTTAGATATTATGAGTGGGTGGTGATAGATAGAATGCACAAAGTTCCATGATATGATAATAATGTGGCGAGTAAGCAATAGTCATCTTGGTAAGACCCCACTATTGCTAGTTTAGGGAGTATCGGGGGACCAAGCATGAGCCGATGGTGGAGGTGGTAGTTTAGGAATTTCAAATATACAATTTACCATGTAGTTTTTGTATGGGACCAAGTGCGTGATTATTTTGAGATGTACATTGACTTGGATGTATGTATGTATGTATATATGTATGTATATATATATATATATATATATATATATATGATTTTTGGATATATTGATTTTTTTAATGATGTGTTAACTATGTGTTAAATGATAATATTTTATGGTTCATGTTTCATGGTGATGTAAAATGTGATGGTTTGGATGCAAATATGATTGTATTTTTATTAATGTTGTGTTTGGATGTATTTGAATGATATGTGATGGGTTTAAGTTATGATGATGTATATATGCCATTATTATGATTTTGGATATTGGATGTTTTAGGTTTATTTTATAGATGGTGATTTTATTTATTTTTACATATCTACAAAAGGGATTAAATGTAAGGTATTTTATCCATTAATGGCTAGATAGAATATGGTGATGTTGGATATGTTTTTCAATGCATTTGCAGTATTAACAATCCTTAGTTTATGGTGGTTGAAGTTTTTTTAAATGGAGGGGACAACGTCTACCTTTATCAAGCATTTTGGAAGGAAGGTTCCTTTGTGTCGGGAATGCACCTTTCCTAAACAACCTTAGGATTTAGATGTATGGAATATGATGCTTGTGATATTTTGTGTGAGAAAGATGATTGATGCGAGAAGCTTTCTAGGGATAACAATATTGATTTGAAATGTGAAAGATGATCTAGGCGGGAAGCTTTTGAG
This sequence comes from Taxus wallichiana var. yunnanensis, assembly GCA_018340775.1. NCBI lineage: Eukaryota > Viridiplantae > Streptophyta > Pinopsida > Cupressales > Taxaceae > Taxus > Taxus wallichiana. Next base: position 172,139,813 of record CM031239.1, read on the forward strand.
GGTAGTTATCCTTCTAGGGAGTGGTCTACAATAACAATTTATTTTTACTAGGTTTTCCTCATTCGAGGGAGTGGTCCATAATAGTATATTGATTTTTGGGTAGTTATCCTTCTCTAGGGAGTGGTCTACATTGTTTGGATAACAATTTTCCTTTATGAGGCAATCTATAGTAGATTGATTTTTATGGTTGTGCTTATCACTTTGTGAACATTATTGACATGTGAGGTCTCGAGGTTTCTATGTAAGGAGGTAAATTACAAGACATAAGGTGGAACTATATTTCCTTAGTCATGTCTAGGTTAGCGGGGAGTGGGTAGATGACGACTCGAGTTTAACGCTAGTAATAGGAAACTTATCCAAGAACTTACTATAGAAAGATCCATCGTATTGTTGGTTTGAAAATCTGTCGCTTGGGCAGATTTATGGATAGACGAGGCAACAGTGTGCAGGGCATAGCCCCTCTTTGAGTCAAAGAAAGTGAAGCTGGTTTATTGCTATTCTACCAGCGTGAGAATCTGTGCAAGTCTCACAATATTCTGCCTTCGGGGGTTTGGGATCTCATCCCAGTAGGGTTATTTCCAACTGTGAAAAGAAAGGAATGAAAGAGAGGATGAAGAAAGATCAGGTCCGAAGGGAGAAAAGAAATGAATTCCAAAGCAGAAAGGTCAGAAGGTTTATGTTTTGGGATTGGTAGTAAACAGAGCCAAACCTACTTGCATAAATGAACAAAGTAATACTGATGAATAAATGACAATAAAACAGAAGTAGATCCAACAGAATAAACACACAGATCTGACATAAGAAAGATCTAATGCAAATAACACATGTATTCAGCACAAAGTCTAAATATTGTATTAATATTTCCTTTTGTTACAAAAAGCTCAAAGTCTTTTCTTCTCACTTCTATTTTTCATCTAAAAGATATCCACTCCTCAAATACAACAAGTATTTGAGTATATATAGAAGAAGGAGAAGGAAGGAAAAAAGGAACCAACCACCTATTTACATAAAATATACAAAATATCTACAACAATATCTCAAAGTCATGTTGAATTTTGACAACTTGATGGATGACATCATCCCATGGTGCAACATGGATGATGTCATCATTTGTGCCAACATACTTTAGACATTTTACAAAAAGAAAGTCGAAGGAGAGAGAGAAGAAGAGAAAGAATTCATTCATCATCGTCATCCTGCGGCCGAAAGGGGGTATCCTACTTTTGCTGCTGCTTAGGTGACGAGATGTGGAATTGGGCACGGTATTCCATGAACTTGCTGATCATGGGCTCTAGTTGATCCTGGGAAGGATCCTTGTGTCGCTCGCTGATCGCCTCGCAAGTCTCCCGCTCATCTATGAGCTTCTCTGGGAGTTTGGAATATTCTTTCTCTGCTTCTATTAGGAACCCGATGAAGTCTCGACAGGCCAGCAGGTTATTGATGGATTCTATGTCAAAAGTGACCTCTGGCCCCAGCCCTTGCGAAATGATCTCCTTGAAGATCTGGATGGTTTCATCAACTTTCCTTAAGGTGAAAGAAGGAGTAAGCAACCCTAGGGACATTGTTAGAACAATTTGTTCCATCTGATGCATTGCGTCCAGGGCTTCTTCCTTTACCTTATCAATATTTTCAAGGACAAATTCCAGTTGATCCATCCGGTAATCTAGAGTGGAAAGGATTTTATTGAGGGCCCTGGGATGACCGAAAACACCGAACTTGACCAGGTCTTCGACTGAACAGTCGAACATTCTTTGAAAGGTCTCACATTATAGCCTAGCATGGTCCAACTCTTCTGATATGGGTCCTGCTAACGCCTGGAGTTCTTTATTCACCTTGTTGATGTTCAAGTACAAATCGGTGAACTTGGCGATCACTTTTTCACTGTCCTTGAGGATTTGGCTCCTCAGGCGGAAACTGCCATACCCTGCTCACCGATCTTTGCATATTCATCAATTTTATCCTGACTCAGAGGCTCAGGAGTTTCGGCGGCAGTTGTGGGAGGTGCACTGCCCATCTTCTGTAAGGCTTGGAGTAGATGTTTATTTTGCTCTTTCAGTAGCCTTTTCTCTTCTTTTGCTTCTTGAAGCTTCTTGCAGAGGGTGTCAACTGCAGATAGGGCCTCTCCCTGAAGGCTTTCAGAAGACATCCCCATTGTGACTTGAGTCACTGTGTAATCTATCGAGGACAGATCCTTTTTATCCTTCAGAGGATTGGGGTACGCGATCTCCATTACCCTCTCTCCTGAAGCACTCTGAGAGAAGTGTGTGATGGGCTTCTGCTTCTTTACCCCTTTTGATGGGATCACGAGAGAAGTCCATCGGTGCGATGGGAACTTTCCTTTCTGCGACTCGAGTCTTTGGGAGATCCAAGCTGGACTTATGAGAGAAGGACCAGAAACAGAGAAGGGGGAAACTGCAGTAGTAGAAGGGAAAACGTGGAGACACTTAGAGGCGGCATCGAGAGGGAGGCCGAGGAAGCACTCACGGGAGGAAGAGATCTGCGGGAGAGGAAGGCGTAGGAAGGAAGGGAGCTCGAGAGATGAGGGAAGAAATGGAGGGGACAGATCTGCGAGAGAGAGAAGATAGATGAAGAAGCAGGAGGAACAGTAGAAGAAGGGGGAGAGGACACGACCAAAGGAATGGTCGCTTGGGTCACCTGAGGAGGGGAAGGAGGGGAAGGAGAAGGAATAGAAGGGACCTCAGTTGTTACAGTAGTGGCGACATCCTAAGTGGATGGGCCTATTGGGACATCTTCCATTATTTCTTTCTCTGGGGAAGCCAGAGTTACAACTTGTTCAGTGCAGCGGAAGGAGGACTTACAGGAGCTTCCTCTTGGGTGGAGCTGGATTCACCCTCTTTGCCTTTTCCTTTTCCCTTTGGCTGTTGTTTAGCCCGAGGAGGTGCGTTGCCCAACGGAGAGGTTGTGAAATCGACCCCGAGGTAGATGAGCCCGTTCATTCGGCACCAATGTTCTGTTCTACGCAGAGTTTCTTTGACCCTTTCCTCAATTGTCTGAGGGGCTTTAGTTCTATCAATTATCGCGAAAGGCCAATCGTCCCCACCTGTGTCAAGATACACTTGATCCACTTCCTCTTCAGTAGTTTGGTAGCCTTTGGGGATGATGGCCACCCCGTACTGGATGATTTCTACTAAGGCCAAGCGAGAATGATCCTTCCTTCTGAGCTCAACCTCATGATATATGTTGATGTAGATATCTTCGATCTGAGGGATGTGGATTGGGTCGAGCTTGGCCCTAGGTAAAAATTTCTCGGGTCGAAGGTGGGCCTTGTTGGGAAGTCATGTTTCAGATTCAGCAGCTCCAGTTCTGCAAACATATCTTTTGCCTTGTGGTGAGTGAGACACGTATATCTACCCACTGTGAGGGGGAAAGGAGTTCCACCCTTCTTTCTCTTTAGGCACTTTTTGTGATAAGTAACAAGCTGCCTTGACAGCTCCAATAGGATCAATTTGGGCCCGGCATACCTTGGCAGTCTAGTCGGTTCCCCCAAGAAATTGACTGCCCTTAGATAGGTAAACGTGGGGAATTGAGTGAACAGGGCCCCCCACTTCTCAGTAGCTGCTACTATGCTCTTGGTCGTTTGACCGTGAGTCATATTCGACCTCAACAGGCAGATGATGAAGTAGAAGAATGCATCGTTGATCTTTGTGAATTGGGGGATGCTATTTTCCAGCTTCAGCTCTGGATAGTATTCATAGATTTTAACTTGGGGCCAAACCCCGCACCGCATCAGAGCTGGATAGTCCCTTTCTGAAGCTGCAACATAGACCACATAGGAGTTCATATAGAACCTCCCCATTGTGTTGAGTTGTTGTAGCTGCTCAGAGATTGTGCTGCTTATAATTTCTACCCATTCAAAGCGTTGATCGGGCACATTTTTGTTCATTGTCTCAAGGTACCGCAACATCCACTTGTGAAAATAATGGGCGTCAGGAAGCCCAAAAACTCTACTCAGGAACGTAATTGTGTCGCTGAGTTCCTCTGAAAAGTCACTGCGATGAATGACTTGTGGCCACCGAGTCACTACTTTTTTGTTCTTGAGATAAAATTCATTCATCAGCTGCATGCACTGATCTTCATTGTCGTCCCAGGCCTTGATGCAATCTTGTTGGCTGACGGCCACAAAGTGCCGGTGATGAGGAATGCCAAGCATTATCTCAAAGTGGCGGGAAGTGAGGTTAATTATAACCTCGCCCTTCTCACCATGGACACATCTTGTGTCTTTGTTGTAGCATTGGGCTACCACCATCATAAATTCATTGTTTACGGCACTGACTGGGATCCCACCAGCAAGAAAGTACAGGGCACTGCCTATCAGCTTGTCCATCCATGGACTTCTTGTGACCCTTTGGGTTCTAGCCCAGAATTCCTCCATATCAATATGACCCAGCTCTGAGTCTCTGATGTCTAGGTCACACTCTGCTTGGGACTCGGGCATTCTGACCCTCTGATACTTATACTTCATTTCTTCTTCTGTGAGCTTGGCCTTGCCTTTAGATTTGATAGGTTTCTTGCTTGATGTTGACATATGTTCTTCTAAACTTAGTTGCTAATCTACAAGAATAAGAAGTGAAACCCAATTGAAGAAAGCCGTGTCAGCTGTTTGATTTTCCATTGAAATGTTGACAGAAGAAAGAGTTAGCAATTTTAAGGCCTCAGGGCGCAGGGCGCATGAATGCTGCAGGTTATAGGGCTAAATGGTAAGGCGCATAGGAAAGGGCTGTTGCAGGGGATAAATCAGTGCCAAAGGGCACATGGCACATGGACACTGTAGGGTGCATTCTTTGTTGTTGTAAGCACAGTGCGCTGCGCCATATGTATGCGTTTTGTAAAGGGCGCACGGATTCTTTATGTTGCACGGGAACAGGATGCGCCAGAAGTGCATATAATTTTCATGTTGCATGGAACTTTGGTGCACCAAAGGCACATATAAGGTTTGTGTAACATATGCTTTTTGTGCACTTAAGGGAACTTGGCGCGGCACATGAAAGGTCTGCATGACATGCTGTTGTTGCAATGATGGATGTGCCTGCGCCGTTTAAAGCTTTGCACTTGGCGTGGATAATTTTTATGTTGCACACATGCAGGGTGTGCCATAGGGTGCAGGTTTTAGCGATGCAACAAATGAATTTGGTGCATCATGAGGGGGCGTGAGGAAAGTGTTTGTAACAAACTAAGGCAGTGCGCCTTGAGGGCGCAACTTTTCACGATGCAGCAGGCAGGGAATGTGCGCCATTGGCGCGGCTGCTCTTTGTGTAACAGGGGCGACAGATGCGCCATTGGCGCAATTGTTCTTCATGTTGCAGGGTGTGCCAATGTGCCAAAGGAGAAGAAAAATATAGTTTTCTTTTCAAGCATCGAGTTCCCTCTCGAGGGGTTTACATGTGGTTAAGCCTCCTTTTGCAAGGTCGTTTGGGGTGATAGAAATGGCTTTAAACAAAGGGTTCCAAGCTAATATTTCAGGACAGAGCTTCCTCTACCAAAGCAGATCTAGAAAGAGGGGGAAGATCATGTGGAAAGATAGCAGGGGGGCAAGTTCATGATTTCATTCTTTTCAATCAATTGATACCCAAGCAACCAAAACCACAAACACGAAGCACAAAAGAAAGAGGACCTCTTACCCGGATATTTATAATGAAGAAATGTGCAAATGGGTCCACAAAGCAATTCGAAAGCGACAGGGCTGGTGCGCAGATAGGTACAGAGAAAATCACGTGATTTGCGTTGGTGATAATGACAGTGCAGACGCACCTATTTATAGGCGAGGAAGTAATAAATGCGCCACCAACTTTTTAAGTGGCGCACCAAAAGAGCTATCGACACAAGAAAACATGCACCCTTTAGCGCACCAAAATGCTTGTCAACATGATAATATGTGTGCCTATGGTGCACCGAAAGTGGTGTCGACAGAGGAATATGTGCGCCCTTGGCACACCAAAAAGGGGCACAACAAAAGATATGTTGACAGGAAGGCGCACGCGCCTTGGCGCATGTAAGAAAGACTCAACATAGAGAGGTGCACCAAAACGCTTGTCGACACAAGAAAACATGTGCCAAAGGCTTTAAAGGGGGCGCATGAACATTTGATGTTGCATTGTCATTATATGTGCCCGACCAAAAAAGAACAAAAAGGCTAAGTTCGGAAAACTAGATTTCCCGGGAAGGGATTTTGCAACGTTCCGAACGCAAGAAATCCCCGACGAGGGATCGGATCAAAACTTTCGGTATGGTTATCTGTAAAATTGCCCTTGCCAATTTTACGGGATAACACGTATCCATATTTAAGGTCAATTTGGTTTATTCAATGGGTGACCACACAATTATATATCATCATCGAAGGAATAGGATGTGGAATTTTGAAGAAAAATTATGCCTTTTAGTGAACCATGGTTTTATTAAAAGAGGCATTTTTAACAAGAGAAAGGTCACAAGTGTGAAGCGTTAAGGGTTCATGTTCATGTTTTCCATCAAGAGAAGAGAAATGATATTCCCCATATCCTTACTTATGTGTTATGATATATGGTATGGGCCAATTTGGAGAAGTTTTTCCACATTTAATCTTTTCCATGTTGGTGACATCTTAATTTTATTTAAGGACAAGATATCCAATGTTAAATTCACATTCATGGAGATATTTTTATAAGCTCGTTTAACCCTCTCTTGATAAACATTAAGATGTTCAAGGGATGTTAGGTGATGTTCATCTAATAGTTCTAATTATGAGAGGCAATCTTGTTGATAATATTGTTCAGAAAAGAAATCCTTAAGGGAGACTCGTAAGGAGGGTATTTGTACCTCAAGAGGGAGAACAACTTCTAAGTCATAGACTAGAGAGAATTGGGTGACACCTATAGGGGTACATAATCATTTTCAAGTAAGCCCACAGAGTAAAGGGGATGTGAAGATGCCAATCTCTACGAGCATCATTGATAGTTTTAGCAAGGATTTGATTGAGAGTTTTGTTGGATGTCTTATCTTGGCCATTGGATTTTGGATAATATGGTGTAGAAAATATGATTTTGATGTGGAATGCGTGACAAATTTTTCGTACCTTTTATTTTTGAAGTATTTTCCATTATTTATGATATTTACGTGAGGAACACCAAAGCGATAGACGATACATTGGTGGATAAATTCAACTATTTTATCTTATTTGGTTGAAATGAGGGGAATAACCTCCACCAATTTAGTGAAATATATAGTTGATGTGATAATGGAGTTGTACCATTGATAAGAATTAGGTTTGATTGTACTAATGAGGTCTAACTCCCATTGTGACAAGGGTCAAAGATCTTAAGCCAATTAAAGTGCTTGGCTAGTAATGTGCATGAGGTTAGAATGTTGTTGACATTTGAGACATTTTTTACATACTGACAATAATCTTGGTTCATTCTAGGCCATTAGTAACCGATTTGTAAGAGTTTTTAGTGATAGCTAACCCATTAAAGTTTTTTCCACGTATAGTATTGTGGACTTCCTTGATGGCTGTGTTATTTAGGAAACAAAGGAGGATACCATAAAAGCTTTGTTTGTAGAGAACACCCCATAGTATTATTTAGTAAGTGACTCTTTGTTCAAAGTACCTTTTTCTATTTCGGAAAGATGTGAAGGGATTTTACCTTCTGAGAGGAAATCGTAGGTTTGTGAATACCCAGTGTCGGATTGTATATCTTTGATATTATTAAGAGAGGGGTGATTGGTTTTGGTATAAGAAGGTTGCTTGAATTTATGGATGAGAACAAGTATATGAAATTCCAAAGATGTGGGCGGGATAAAAAAATAAAGGGATGTCATGGTGTTAGCAAATGTGTTGGTTGACCGTGGCATTGATTGAATGTTCTAATGGTCAAATATGCTAAGTAATTGATTAGTAATGGTTTTATATTTCTGTAAGATATCATTATTAAATTGGTAAGTGCATTTGATCTAGTTGATTATCATTTGAGAATCACCAAATATTTCAAGAGTTATAACCCCTAATGTTTAGGTCGTTTCTAGACCCGGGATTAAAGATTCATACTTTGCCATTTTGTTAGTGTAATAAAAGTCCAGTTTGAAGGATAGTGGCATGGGTGTCCCCTTAGGGGGTATTAATATGAAAAAAATTCCTCCCCCATGTTCACATTTGGATTCATAAAAATATAAGTTCATTTCGGTGAGGGGATCTTTGTGAAACATGAGATCTATAGATTCGTTAGGGAATTGGGTGTTGAAATGTTGATGGTTGGTTAAGGGAACCTCTACGAGGTGGTTGGAGATGGATTTTACTTTGATTGATTTTTGATAGATGAATTCTATGTTGAATTTGGTTAGGACCATGAGCCATCGAGTGATTCATTGGTTGTGATAGGGTTTTGGAATTTAAGGGATTAGAGCTTGTGACTATATAGGTTTTATGATTAAGAAGGTAGCGAAGAAGCTTGGAATTTACGAATACTAGGGAAAAAAATAGTATTTCAAGTTGGTTGTATCATGTTTCATAATAAAAAAGAATATGAATGATGTAGTAGACATAATGTTCCCAATTATGGTCATCTTGGTGAGAAAACATGGCTCTTGGGCGTGGTCGGTAGAAGAAATGTATAAGTAGAATGGTTGATCCTCCTTAGGAGGTATAAACATGAGTGGTGATAGGAGATATTGTTTGAGGGCCTCAAAGGCTTATTGGAAAGGTGCATCCCATTTAAATTTATGATCCTTACGAAGGATATGGGGAAAGGGTTAACTTGGTCGAGATAGTTGTGTGATAAAGTGGTGGAGGGACTGTAGGCTACCTTACAAACTATGTAGTTGTTTTAAGTTGGAAGGAGGAGGTATATATAAGATGGATTTTATTTTGGTTGGATAAACTTAAATTCCTCTAATAGATATGATGAATCCCAATAGTTTATTAGTCAAGTACTCTAAAGACGCATTTTTCAAGATTGAGATGGAGGCAAAGCTGGATTAGTCATCAAAGATTATGTCTAGGATGAGTAAGTGTTATTTGCGAGATTTAGAATTTCTAAGGAGGTCGTCTACGTAATATTGATCATTCTTAGGGATTAAGTCATGGAAGATATAAGTCATAGTTCATTGGTAGGTTATGCCCGTGTTTTTCAAATTGAAAGGCATGATGATATAGAAAAAGGTCCCCCGTGGGGTAGTAAAGGATGTTTTATGTTGATCTTCAGGGGCGATGAGGATTTGATTGTGTCATGAAAATCCATCCATGAGATAACATATCATGGCCTACTATGAGATATAATAGTTGAAAAATATTAGGAAGGGGAAAATCATCTTTGGGATAGGAGAGATTAAGGTCTCAGAAGTTGGTACAGATGTGGAGTTTCCTAGAGGATTTGGTAACTAGAAAAATGTTATATATGCATTGTGGGTGTTCGATTAGTAGGATAAAATTAATGGAAAAAGGAGTTGACATATTATTTGATAAAGAGGGTGATGTGAGGATACATTTTTAAAATCTTTTTCTTCACAGGCTTGGCGTAAGGGATGGTAACAATGTTATGTATGATTATATTAGGATTCATACCTAACATGTCATTGTAGGACAAATAAAAGGATCAACTCCATTTCAATTAAAAGCAAGTGAATTCTTGTTGTTCCTAAGAGAATAATGATTTTCCAATTTTGATCATGCATGGATCTTTGGGGTTTTGATGTCAATATCGGTAGTAGAATTATTCAAAAGAGTAGAGGTATATGAGGGCAAATATTGGTGTAGGTAGGTCTCTTATACTCCCATGTGAGTCAATATGGATTCATCATCTTGGAATTGTAAAATGTTGATAGCAGGAGAGTCTTATTCTATCATGTTAGAAAAAATTAGAGGAAGTTTTTTTGTATGATTTTTTGTAAAGGAAAAATTCGAACTGAAAGAATGATAACCATACCCAAATCTGAATATTTTCACTTAAAGGTCATCTTGATCTCTCCTCTAGATCATTATAAACCCCACATCAGTCCTATCTCATCCTTCTGAGTAGTCCAATGTGTTGTGTCATCATGTTCATAGGTGATTTAGGGATATCCAGTCCATTTAAGCACTTCCAAGACGAGTTCTCTGAGGAGCTTAAGAAAGGCCATTTTCTCTGTTCTTCTTAAGGATGAGTACGGCCCCCATAAAGGAATGAAACAATCAAACTCATGTAGGAGGTGTATCATAGAGCTAAGAATGTTGTGTAAATAGTTTTGGAATATTTTGGGAAGTTTCAAAGGTTTTGGAGCAATTTCAACAAAAGCGGGTCTTGGAAGGTGAAGCAACGTACGTCTGCAAAAACAACCCCCGAGCTCTAGAAGTGATTCTAGGATATCCATAAGGAGATAAAATCCAAAAAAATATCTACAAAAATATAATTCAGAGCTCAGACGATGGTGGTCTCACTTTTTCACAAGACTCAAACAATTCTACCCATAACTTGTTTTCAACATGTATAACCTTTGATCCCAAAGAAAAAATAAGTTTTAGGAGGGTTTAGGAAGAATAAAGGTATGATACCCCCACAATTGTGTTCAAAAATAATTTTACAATAAATTTCATATAAATAAGTGTGGGAAAAGTCATCCAGGGAGCTCAATTTATGCCTCTATCAAGTCGTTCCCCAAGGTATAGTTTAGGAGTTAGCCAATTTTCAAGCTAGAAAAATGGACCAATCAGAAAGTGGTGCACTTTTGTGTACCAACCATCCCAAAATTTTGGAATTTTGGGAAAAAATGTGCCCCCTCCTATGTAGCCTCCTAGACAGTGATGTGACCATCTTGGAGCTTAAAATGACTAGTCAAGCCCTTGCGCACTGATTTCTAGCCCCCAACCTCATCTAACCATGAACCACCACATGGACCAATCAGACAAGGGCACATTTTTGTGCATCAACCATCCAAAAAAGTTGGGATGGTTGGGACAAAAAAATGTGCCCCCTCCCTTTTCATCCCTAGTCACTCACATGACCTAGGAAGTTGTTAAGGCCCTTTTTTCTAGCGCCCTCTCTTCCACCTTGACAAATCGTGAGTTGAAAAGTGGACCAATGGGAAGGGGGTGCAATTTTTGCACCAATGATCCAAATTTTTTTGGACGGTTGGGAAAAAAAAGTGTGCCCATGCTTAAGTTGGTAAAATTTACAAGTTTTAAGTTTTTAGTGTTCTTCTTTTTGCTTCCATTTCTTCCCGCACGCATGCACAGAAACCCCTTTTGTCATAATTTCTTCATTTCCTCCACCATTTATACTTCCAATACTCCAAAAATTATGTCTTCATTAATTTTTCATCCTCCACTACTTATACCATGCAAAAAAACCTTTCTTTTTCAAGACGTTACCATGACCATTTTTGCAAGAAACCCATGTATGCAAAATCGAAGAATCACTCATATCTTGCAATCCCGGGTGAATCCGATGAAACTTGGAGAAAATCTCCCTATCCTAGGTGCCTTGGTGCTAAAAGGAACCAAATTTATAGAAGAATCTCATATTTTTTATAGTATCCAATTTAAGTTTTGTGCCCTAAAGTCTTATTTTGTCATTTGTCGTTGATCCGGAAAGCAGGTTGATCTGAAATTTTACACGAAGCATCCAGATGAAAACCTAGAACGAAGAGGATGATTTTTCATCAAACCATGGATTAGAAGAAAAAATTTCAAAAATAATAAGTTTAAATCAGTTTGCACTTACTATTTTTAGTAAATTTCCTAAAACGGTAAAAATCTTCAAAAGAGCAAAACATTGAAAATCACATAAATGGAAAACTAGGGTACACAGGCAAAAAAGTGAAAAAGAAAATTTCTAAAATTAGAAAGTGATTAAATTTGGCCATGAAACATCTGTTAACATGCCTTGAACATGATAAAAAACCTCTTAGTGTTGACACTAAGGAAAATAACAACCCTGCCCAAAATAGCAGCTTTTGGAACCCAAAATCTAAAAATAGCAGTTTTTAGTTCCAAGTGCAAAAAGTTGCTATCGCCTCTATGGTAATTTATATTGTTGCTTTTTTCATCATGAAGTTTAAGTTCACCAGCCTAGATCCTGTTTCAGCTCTCACATCAAAGTCCTTGAGTGTGGGCGACAACAATGTTACTCACATGGACCTAGAGGACCTTAAACACAAAATGCTTGACGGTGAGAGACATGTTAAGGAAAATATCTTTTCTAGTGGATTATACGTAGAAGGTGGCCATCCTATGTCATTGAAAAACACTTAGTTAGTGTTGGCATGTGTCCAACACTATGAACCAGACACCAGAACAATAAGAGCCGATGACAATTCAGTCTTAGTTGTGCTCATTCCAAGGGCCATATCACAAGGTATGCAAATTCCCACTGAAAAAGACATAGACATGATCACTAAAGAGTTTACATCTGCATAATGGTCCAAGTATGATTCCTATATTCAAGTAATTTCCCTTGGATCTTGGTTGAAGCATGAGAGAAAGCCCTCTCATACACCAAAGACTCTTTCCCTGCAATGAGTTTCATGAAGATTTTTCGATGCCATCATTCTCTTAAGTCGGGTAATGGGAGAAGAGAGCACAAAGAATTTTCATGACTGGATGGAACTCTTCATTCTCACGATCCTCAAAGGTAAGCAAGTGATTGATTGGGGGCATCTCATCAATGATAACTTATATTTCTAATTGCTCTAGGTCCCTGCTTCAAAGAAATTCTTCATGACCTCATATCTTGTCTATGCCTCTATAAACACAAGACTATTCAGGAGCTTGAAACCTTCTCAAAATGTCTCCCAAAAAGATCTTGCATTTAAGAAGTACCTGCAATTGGTCTTGAAAGAAAGTAATCAACATTTTGCTAAGGTAAATGATACATTCACAATGTATGTAGTCAATTTTCTCGAGGGAAATCCACATTTGAGAATGTTTTCACAAGCCTCTACCCTAGTCAGGAAGTATGGTTCATAATTTTCTCAATTTTCAACGTTCTGTTACATCAAGGTGTCAGGATTTGATCTTACTCCATAGAGGATGCCTCACTATCTAAGAAACATGATCTTGTTGATGGTACTATGTAGACAATTGGTGCATGTGAACAACAATATGAAGAACAAGAAGAAGAAGCATGTTTCTTTCCCTATCTCACTAGGGATTTTCACATGCAAGAGTGCCCATGATGCCGCTAATGTTGAATATTCCATAGAACCTATCAATATGCACTCATACTCCACCAGGGAATACTTTGATATTAGAGAATATCCAAACTCATTTCACCTTCCTTACTTGTGTCATATACCTCAAATTGAATATTTTTGGGAAAATTGTATTGATGAGTATGAAGTCCGAGAATGTGAGCATAAGAGGATGAAAGTGGATCAAATGAGGAAATTGAAACTTGATTGGGATGAATAAAATGTACAGGAGGATAGATATGAAATGTTTGATCCAAAGTACCCTATGGTAAAGGCTTCTCCTCTTCCCTAGGTAGTTTGGAGCATGCATGAGTTTTGGGACATCAAAGAACGCACTGAGGTAGTGGTTAACAGGTCCAACGAGTGGATCAAGAGAAAGAGGGATGATCTCATCTCGATAGGTAATTTACCATCCCTCCAGAGCCAAGAATCCTATCACTCTTCTTCCAAGGATAAGGATAACGCTCTCGGTTCAAATAATTTAGTAGAAATCTCAAGAGGAAACCAAAAGAACCTAAAGCCCCTTGCTACATAGACGGTTAAATAAGAAAGTAAAAATGATTGAAGAAACTATGGTGGATATTGAACAAGGGAAATTGACTTGGCCAACCTCTCGCACCACAACAACCTTCAAGTCCTTCATCTCCACTCATTGCGCCAACTCCACCTTCACAGGATGCACCTCCTCAAGAAGAGCAAGAAGTTGCGATGATGCCCATTATTGAGCCGAGACCAATGAGATATTCCCCTGGGTATAGGAGATGATCACAATAGAGACCCACACATTGTAATAGGTAACCATTCCGAATTATCATCTATCGCCTTGATGGTTAAGCAAAAGAAAGGAATATTGGATCAAATGACATCTCGATTCTTTAGTGGCGCCTCGGGAACCAATATATAGAGGTAGTCAAGTGAAGGTCATCAAGCCCATTGAGGAAATGACCCCAACTGATTACGAGACAAGCATAATTCCTTGGGCCTAGAAACACATGAGTGTGATGTGCACTTGTTTCAGAGTCTTCCACTCACCTTGTCGCAAGAATTCAAGAGTATAGAGAAAAGATAGATCAAGCGGAAGATCACATTCACACCCTTACTTCATATGTCCAAGTGCTCCTAGTTCCGAATGCTGCCAATTCTCTCCCAATAGAGGAAGTCAACCCAAAATTAAGCAACTTTGATCCCAATTCCATTAGGAAAATGCAAGGAAAGGAAAATGACAAATGGGTGAGTATGATTCTTGAGAAAGGGAAGGTGTTACTACCTAAGATGATGACTTTGTAAAAATACATGGATGTCATGGCCATGAATATAATCACCACGAGAGAAAAAATTGATGTGGAGAAAGGCCACTGGGATCAGGTATATCCAATGGTCATGGAGATGGTAAAAGTCAAGTCATCCCTTAAGGTAGCCAAAGGTGTGTTTCGATCAACATTGGAAGAATTGTCTCAAGTCTGGGCTTAGACTCTATTTCTTGGTATGAAATGATAAAGCATGCCATCAATGAGCTTGATTCATATGAAGAGGAAGTTGAGAAAATGCAAAAGAATGTCGATGCTCAAGTGCAAAAGCTTGGGGTGTTAGTCGTGAACTTGGATACTTCAATAGATGATCTATTGAAGGCTTTCAAATATCGAGTCAAGAGGGAGGCTAGAGATTCTCATTCAATGAAATCACGTTGGAATCTCTAATGGAGATAAGGAAAATAATTTACATCACTGCAGAGAATCATCAAGCTTGGTACTCAAAGTGCAAGAACATAAAATCTCTCATGGATAATTGGATCAAGTCACTAGGTTTCATTCACATCCTCAGGAGTGGAAAGTGGCATCAACGACGAGAAAGATTTAGTAAATAATTCAAGGGCATTGAGATTTAACCCATAGATATTTCCAATATTCCATTAGTTTTGGGTTCTTCATTAGAATAGTTATCTCTCTCTTCTTCCTTCTTTCTCTCTTTCCTTCCCCTCCCCCTCCTTCCTTCATTTTCTAATTCTTCATTAGGGGTTATATATTTTTTCATCGTATTCACTTTTATCTTATTCATTAATGTGACTATAGTCCAAAAATATAATAAGTTACCCTTATTTTATAAAAGGGGACTTAATGTTCTTTCCTAGGAATACCAAAAGTCACATATGGAAAAGGCAAGTGAAAAGACACATGGGGGTAGGTGAAGAGTCATTTCTTGGTCTATATAATGTAATGACACCCTCTTTCTTAAGGGTTGTCAATTTTGTGTACTCAAGAGAGAGATCTATTTGACCAAGGAAAAATAGATAACATTCTTCCAATTTCCCTATCTAGTTCCCTCTATTTTCAACATTGTACAATTTTTAAAGATGTCAATAAAGAAATGAGTTTCTTCTTTTCATGATGCATGAATGTGTGCAACTTTGTGTGCATGGTTTCCTCTCATCGTTGATGTTCTAAACATGGTTGTTTCTTTCCTATAAGTTTTGAATGTGAAAATTCTAGTTAACTTTGGCAAGAATATGATTTTCTACTTGCAGAGTTAATTCCTCTTACCTAACTTCTCACTCCCTTTCCCCATCTTTCAGAAAATTCCTCCTTGCAATACATTGCAAGAATTAATGTAGGTACAATAGAGTGTGCCTATTATATCCCCAACCACTTGGTCATCAACATATTTTCCTTTTTGTTCAATCACAATAAAGTGGAGCTAAACTACACAAGCAAAGGGACCTAGATTCGCAAAGCATTGGAAAGATATCCAACAATTTTTCTACCCGACAAATTTTCTCACCAATTTTTTTAATTTGATCCCTAACTTGGTAAGTGAGAGGCCCTAGAGAAATGGTGTTGTCTACAAAACATTAGAGGGGATCAAAATGTTATAGTTTGTGTTTATGGGTGTCTTAGCGGGTGATGGGATGAGGTCTAGTTTGATCCAGGGTGCGAATGGATGTACAAGGATTTATGAGTCTCATGCCTTGCTTCTTGTGAGGTAATCGAATAATTCCAAATAGAATTTATAATGGCCTTGTTCATATTTACCGATACTAAATCCTTTCTATGTTTATGGGTAAAGGTAAGTTTGGAAAAATTGTGTCTTGTATAGGAAGGATAAATTAGAAGAGGAGGGCCTTGTGTAATGAGGATGGGTAGTTAATCCCCCCATATATGAGATTGGTTTTCTACGGTGATGGGGATTAAAGAGGATGGAATTCGACTTGAGGATGGTATAAGGTTTATTTTTTAGGATTTTCGTGTTCTTGTGGTGTGGGGAGTGTATTTAGGGATAAAAATTGGTATTATCCTATTGAGATCTATCGGAATGTAGAGTCGAAGGAATTTTTGTTGGGGAGTTTGGATTCTCGTACATAAGTGATAGAAGAATCCTTGATAGAGGAGGTGGTACTTTTGAGGGGTATCAAGACATCATTAGGTTGGTAAGTCAAGTTACAAGTTTTGAATGGGTTAGGATCAGTTAGAATAACATGGAATTTCCCTTTGTGTTCATATTTTAGGCATCTATGCAAGGTGGAAGGGATACAACACATCTTCCAAACTGAGGATGCCCAAGTAGTAAATTTTATTGGAATTCCCCTTCTACTAGGTAAAAGAGTTCAAAGATGGTGCAATTTTTGACCGGGATGGGTAGAAATATTGTTCCTAGTGTGGAGGAAATGGTCTTGTTGAAGGAGTGCAAGACGGAGGGTGAATGACATACGACAATATCTAGTAGTAGGAGCTATTTGAAGGTATGGATGGAAATACTATTTATGATCACGACATTTTCAATCATGACCCGTTTGATATGAGTTTGGTTGGATAAATAAATGGGGATCTTGATTATCGATTGAGATGTAGGTATTTTTGTGGAGTCGAATGTGACGGTCATGGTTTGTTTTTAGGCATCGATGAAGGAGGATAGTGATTTTGGTTTGTATGAAGCAACATGAATAGATTGTAACACCTCAATCATCACTTGTCGATGTTGTGGGTAGTTTTGGATGGGATCGAACAAGGAAATATTCACATGTGCTTGGTGAAGCTATTTTAGGATTGTGTCTTAGATGGTTGTGTTGGGTTTGGTTTGATTCAATCCAAGGTTGAACTCCTTATATTTTGGGGAGGATGATGAGGTAGATCTGAAGCTATTCCATGTATAAATAATTTGGTTTTTCTATTGTTTTGTGTTTTTAAGTCTTGGTTCTAGGATCATGGAGTTATATGAACCACGTTAATTTGGAAGAAATGAAATCAAAGTGGAGAGTGATGAGAAAATTTCTGAAAATGGGTTCTTAATGTTAAATTTTGACTTATGTCCTCATTCTTTAAGTGTTTATTTTAACAATGTGAGGGATTTAGGTGTGGGTTCTTTTAGGGTTGGTTTGATTAGATGATCTTCTTCTATTGGGATTTCATCATCATGAGAGAGTTTTGGATTGCCAGTTTAAGGAATTTACAATTCTCAATGTCATGACTTGGGATCTTGTGGTAGGAACATGTTCTATATGGTTTTTACCATGTGGGTCATTTGTATATGAGGATTGGAAACTTTTATCTAGGGTAAGGTGATGTAGAGGCTTATACAAGCTTCTCAAGGATAACGATATAAGCTCGTTTCAAAGATTGGTATGGTGTGGTGTCCTTTGGAATTTGGAGACAAGTGTTTGGGTTTTTTGGTTTACATGTTTTATGTTTGATTTGCGAGGTCGATTAGTGAAAATTTCCTTTTTTGGGGTAAGAGTAGTATATGTTGGATTCCAAGGGTATTGGACTGGCATTGGGATCACTTGAGATATGGGTACGAGAGGATGAGTTTGTAAATTATTTTGGAATATTTGGTTGTGATTTTTAGTTTAGAGAAAGGGTTGGGTCCCAAAATAGAAGGTAGGGAGGAGGTTTGTAGACATGATTGGGTCCTTATCTTTGGATCATGATAGTTCAAGCATTTGGTGTAGGCGTTGCAAGTTTTCCTACTTTTGGATATTCATATTTTTGAATGGTTTAGGGGGTGTTATAGTTTTGGGGTTTTCTTATTTAGGTTTTGTCTCGGCGTTGGTCCTTGAAATTAAATTATGAAGGTTAGTAGTGGGTGTGTGGTTAGGTGATAGGGGTTATCCTTTGATTGGAGGACGCCCGTGAGAAGGTCCAGAAACCCTAGGTTTTCCATGGAAAATCTTGGTGGTGAAGAGGTCTTCTTAGAAAGAGGATATTTGGAGATGGTGTTAATGACATAACTTGTGGAGTTTTCGGTGCTTATATGTACTTACTTGGTCATTGGTAAATGATTAGGAAATGGTTGTTTGAAGATGTATACGGTTCGGTTTAAGAGAGCATTTGGATTATCCAACTGGTGACCTCATTTTTCTATGATATTTTAAACCACATTTTGAAGGGTGACATCTATTTATGTCATGGATTATTCTTGGATGGTATTGGAAAAATTCATCCTCTTTATACCATGCGAGTTTAGGCAGGATTTATCAAATGAATTGTAGATAGGAGGTAACTTAATTAAGTGAGCCTTTAAGATTTTTTCACGGAAAATGTCATTAGATTCTTAAATGTGTATATTGCCTTAGTGGTCAAGCCATTGATCTTTGGGATTGTTTCTGTGATGAATTAGAATGATTGGATGAGGATTTTTTTAAAAAGACAACATTGGCATAGCCTTTCATCCTGGGCAAGGCTTTGGGAGAATCTAGTTTGGTGGTTTTGGTATGTAGCTTAATTTTTCCTTATTCAAGGGATTTCTTTTACATTTTTTTGGAAATGGTAAAGGATTCTTAAAAAATATGAAAGGAATTAATTTGGAAAGTGGAAGAAATGTGTTTTGCGTAAGACCGAGAAAATAATTTGATCAACTCATCTTGGGAGCAAGAGTGACAACTGTTTTATAATTCCTCGCCATCAAAAAATGAAATAGGAAAGGGAGTCATCCTCAAAATGTTTGATAACATAGAGATCGGTAATAGATACCTTCTTTGAAATATTAATGGAGAAATGATTGAGGAATATTTTGGCCGATTGTATAAAAGTGTAGAAGGAATGTTGGGTGAGGTTACTATACTAGTCTAAGGAAGGTCTTGTCGGCGACATGGGGAAGGTACAAAGAAAAAGAGCATCATCGTGGGTTATAAGATAATAGGCATGTTGGAATTATCTCAGATGGTTTTGAGGATGCTTTCATGTAAAACTTATTGAACTTAAGGAGTTCCTAATGCGTGGGGTAAGGTCCAATCAAGACTATTGGGTTGATTGGTTCATTACAAATTTATTTGTATGAAAATTTATTTTTAGGCCATGAGGCAAAATATTTTAAGTCACCCAACCTATTCATGAGGGATTGGAGGAGGTCAATTTGAGGTTTTGAATGATCTATGTCAAATTTCCTTTCACATAGACCGAGGTAGGATGATGTTGTTGAAATAATAATGGAGGGTTATGGAAAGGAGAAATGTTTCTTAGCATACTATAAGTTGGTTTGGAACCTAATGGTTAAGATGAATTATATATATATATATATATATATATATATATATATATATATATATATATATATATATTAAAGTGTTATTTAAATTTATGCAACTAGGAGTTTCTTGTATTTTCAAAACCCATTTGAGCCAAGTCTTCACTGAAAGAAAGGGGGTACTTAGCTAAATCATGCGAGAGAGTTTGGCAAGCCGAGAAAATGCCAAGTGTCCACCAAAGTGCATCCCGGGAATCATAAATAAAAGTAGAGTCATAAGGATGCGTGGGCCTTCCACGTGGATCTTGCAGCAGGAGGACTCGGATTTCAAAGCGGGCCATTAAAAGATGATAAGCCACCCACCACGTATAAGTGATTTAGGGTCTTATCTATAAGATCCTAAATGTTTGGGATTTTTTCAAAGGATCGGAGGTGAGGGGTCATCTAGCTTGTCATTTCAGTAAATTTTTAATGCGTATCCTCATGTGGAGAATGCCAACTGCGAAGACTTGAGTCATTCATCTACATTCAAAGGGTCATTTCATTACAAAATACGCGTCATTTGAATCAAGAGGAGAAACCAATGCATAAAGGGTCAAAATATCTGGTTATGTAATAAATAAATGAAGGGATTTTTCTCAAAAGGTGAGTCTATCTCAAGGGAGTTGGTTGTAGGATAATTAAAGATGCATTAAATAGGCATGGCTCTCATTCTTTCGAAGGGGGAAAAATAATGGAAAAGTGTGAGAAGGATTTGAAGAAATATGTTTTTGTCACTTCATATCATTTATCATAATTGAGGGGAAGTTGGAAAGGATTTTGAAATTTCTCTCTTACCTCCTCCTCCCCTATATATTGTAATCAAAGTTTGATATAAAAAAGAGGATATAATTAGATAGATACTAGGAGAGTTAATCTTTTCTTCTCTATCACAAGTCTCTCTTTTGTAAAAGACAGAGGTCTTGGAACTCTAGCCTTCTACCTGGGTTTTGTAACAACAATCTTACCTCTTTTCTAAATGTAATACTGTGCACAACTATTGGAGTAATATATATGGCTTATGGTGTTTTCTTTCATCATCCACATATCCTTATTATCTCTGATCGCCTTTATTTTCATGTAGAAATTGTGCATCTTTGAATGTTGTTACTATCTTTAAAGTTGTGCTTAAGTAGTTTGAGGTAGTGTTCTATGTGACCCTTTCTAACCTGTGGTGCATTTCATCCACCCTTTTTCATTTATTCACCATTTCCCTTCTCAGGAAGTTACGGTCTCGATTGATCTCTTAGTAGGCTTGTTCGGTGCATCGCCTTAGCTTATTTTATGTTTTAGTTTACTTCTTCTCATCCCCGTCTCACCCTACAAAGAAGAGCTAACTTCTTAAAAAAATTTAGGTCTCCTTAGGGCACATGTCCCACTAACCTAAGGATTCCCACGACTCGGCGACACGATCCGCCAAGGATGGTCGTCGGTAGTAAGATTGGGGAAGGGAAGTGTTGAGGAAGAATTGTGAGGGCTTTGGATTTATTTGATGGGGGAGGTGACCATACTATTGGAAGCCAACCATGGGTGTTGGTTGAGACACAAGATGAGTGTTAGTAATAACACTCATATTGATTGGGTTAATGATGTAGGGATAGATACACCAAGTTTTTATTATAGATGAGGACTATTCAGAGCTTATATGTTGAGAGGTATCCAAGGGCTTGGGGTATGTGGCATACCGAAATATCCTATCTAGAAAGGGGGATACTTGGACATTATGTGACTAACCATAAGTGGTTGGGTAGTTGTGTGGGGAGGCACATAATGGGATCCAAATGAAGAGATATGTTGTAGGGATCTGAATGGTCAACCATGATATATGACTAGATGGCATTAAGATAGAAATTGGCTAGGGGAATTGATGAGACATGTTTAGGTGTTTCAAAACAGCTTGAGGAAGAATACGAGACAACTTACTTAATGACCAATTTGTAAGTGGGATCGACGTTCTAGGTGGGATTATAATTAATTGTATCGAGGTCGGGTTAGGGTTCCAAATTGTAATTAGGAATATGGATAGCTTGTGAAGTGAGGTAATTTCTAAAGGTGATAGGATTGGTGTCTAAGAGTTCCTTTAACGTAGGATCCCCACTAGTGAAGAATTATGGGGGAGCATGATAATGCGGTTTAGGGGTTTTTGACATGTATCATCTAATCTTTGGGAGAGCTCGGTGACTCATGAGTTTTATCTATGGATTGTTATAAAGGGTCTAACATATCTCGGTATTATGGGTTCGAGAGGCTCATTGTCGAGTCGGAACCAATAGATTGTAGACAAATAATAAATTAAAATTATTTGTTTGATGTAAAACAAAAAAATTAGCAAAAAAATAATTATCTTGGTTAACTTTTACAAATGTGTGAAAAGAAAAATTGTTTTATATAAGGTAATAAAATTTGGTCACACTAAGGTAGGTTTCTAGTTTTTTATGTTGGTATCCTTAAAATACCTAAAAGTATGTGAGACTCGTATCTATTTGGTGTCAAGTACAATTTGTGAGACTCACTTCACGGTCACACAACGATAAGGGTGTCGGTGTTTGGCCAATATACCACCCGCTAATTATTTTTACTTTGTCGAGAACACCAAGTCGGCTTCCCTCTTGGTGATGAGATCCACGTAAGTAGGCCTGGTAGGAAATCTTTGGATGCTTATTTGAATTTCCATGACTTGGTTATGTGTGAGGGAAAGATAGTGATCGATAAGAGTTTTACTCCTATTTAAAGTTATGTGATAAAAAACAAGTATGAATTCAATTATTTTTAATCCAAAAGGGAAAAATTTCATTTCTCTTTTAATGAGAACAATAAAAAGACAATTAGATGAAAATATAATACAAAGAGAACCTTCGGTCCTACTAGGCATGCCACTATATTTTAGTAATTTTAGATTGGTTTAATTCCTTTAAGAAATGCAACACTAAAACTTGGAATGATAACAAGGTTTAGAGCTACCTGTGGGATGAAGAATGTGCATCGTTGAATCCAAATGATGTAGGAACTCCTTTTTGGATGGGAAGGAAAACATGTACACAAGTAGAAAACTTGAAAAAATGTATTAGTAAAATGATAGGTGAGTTACCGTACAAGTGCCAATCGCGAGAAGGAAAATACTCTATTTTGGAGATGTCAACTCACTCTTAAGCAATCAAGCTAGATGTGATAAACAATGGAATTACAACTAACAATATTTGATAATATGAATACCTAATTAATAATATGTAATTCTTATATGTTGGGGTTTAATCAACATCTTCATTGACATGTTGAGGTAGATTGAAATGATTATCCCAATAAAGATTTGCCTCCTTCATGTCTTCAATGAGAAGATCCAACTGTTCGATAATGTCATCCGGATTTTGCATAAGGACGATGTCCTATATACTTAACATGTTATTGATATCATATTATAACCACATGAAAGGCTTCCGGACTATGGGAAGGTCATAAATGTTGGTGGCTTCAGTAAACTTCCCCTAGAACGATCATCTAAAAAATATCCATTCTTGCACACACGAGAATATTGGTCATGATTCCAAAACATAAAAGAGATATATCAAAATGTATTAAAATGAGAATATAGGTAATTTGGGTAGGAATCATTGTCAATCGCCCGATCAAGGTTGATCCATCAAATCAGTTCCGATTGTTGTGTTTGTAATCACAAATGCTTAACAACGCTAATTTTCTAAGAGGATGATTAGATGGAGATATTTTAGGATTAGATGCTCAGGTGAAGTACACCAAGATATTATTGAATTGTGAAATAATGTCTCATAAACTCAAATGAAAAACATACCTTTGTGGTGAAGGAAAATTAACTCGATATAAGAATGAAAATGGTTTATCCAAAGGGAGGTTGGTGTGACAAGGTGCTTTCACTTCTTCACATCAACAAGGCACTTCAATTCAATCTCTCCAAAGGTTCAGTCCAACAGGTATGCCACCTAAAATTTCATTGGGTCCTTGGGAAATGGCATGTGCTAGTTTATATAAAATCAATTTCGTTTAACCGAATCGACGTCGTTCTTTAATGATCGACACCAATTGGGAGAATCAAAACCAATTCCTTCCTTTTCAAATATTTCAGGTTGGATATGGTTCTAACCACATTCTTTTCATGGTTGATGTGAGTTATAGTGGTTTTAATTTTTTGGAGCTCATGGGAAGTTTTTTAGAGAGTTGTGTTTTTTTGTTTTATTGTGGTTATGGGTGGTTGGTGGGGTAAAATAGCAAGTATAGGTGTAGGTAAGAGTTGGTAATTATTGTGATGGGTACAATGGTCATGTGTGTTTATGACGGGGTGGTCTAAGGTGTGTATATATGGGTATGAAT
The DNA here is from genome assembly GCA_018340775.1 of Taxus wallichiana var. yunnanensis. Classification (NCBI taxonomy): domain Eukaryota; kingdom Viridiplantae; phylum Streptophyta; class Pinopsida; order Cupressales; family Taxaceae; genus Taxus; species Taxus wallichiana. The sequence goes on from CM031239.1 coordinate 172,163,798, forward strand.
TAGGGTGACCTAATTCTAGTGTCTACTATTTCATAAAAAAATTTAAAGGATGTAGGTCAAAGCAAGAAAATTGTCAATTTATGGAGTGTGGGAATGACAAAGAGGAGTACATGCCTAAGAAATTATATCATTATGTAATGGTCTAAGTAATTAGGGATATTAGAGCAAGGGAATATTTTCTTATTCATTATAACTATAAGTATCCCACTCTTATCCCACTCTTGTAGAGTTAAGAAAACATCATTGAAAGAGGGTTAAAATATATAATTTTTCATGAATGATTCAATTATGATGTTTATTATATAAATTTATAGACAAAATATGCAAAAAAATTGGTAATGAATATTTACAAATATACAATGTTATTTTTCATTTGAAATTTTGGAAATTTATTAAAGTATACACATGGTTTGTGTTGAATGTAACGAATATTTATCTTAAACTTATTTATTTACCCGAATTTTTAATTTCAAATCTTATAGATGGGAAATTACTCCCCTTTGTTGAAGATCCATTGTTTAGATGGATAATCACTCCCATCAGTGCAAATATATAAATAACCCATTTTACACCCTGATCATCTCATGCACCCTAAAAACATGAGTTGTTGAGAAAGAGAAATTTTGAAAGAAAAATTAGATCCAAAAATCTATGTTCAATGGACAATACATGAACCTCAAAGTAGTTAAATACATGAATAAGAAGGCATACAACGACAATATGTGGGTTTGTATGATATGATAACTCATTTGTATTCTCATCCTTATGGTCATATTTATTGTCATGATCATATTGTGGAAGATAGAGACAATGATAACGAAAATGCTAATGTCAATGTAATGAATGAATATGATGAAATTACTAACCATGAAGATCCAATTAGAGGTGGTGAAAATGTAAAACTAGAGGATGAAGACATTAATTATATAAAGAAACTAGAAGAAACTTGATTGTTCGAAATAAAGGAGGCTAGAACAAAAATGTTGAATTTCATGCTCTCGTTGATGGACTTAAAGGTTGGATTTGGATGGTCAAACATTAGTGTAACAACACTATTATAGTAAGTAAAAACATTGTGTTTGTAAAATAATGATTTTATTATGAACTCTATTCTTGAAATTTCTAGTTATTATATAATTTTTTTCTCAAATGTAGTATACATGTATAGGTTAATAAAAGTGTCATTTTCCCGAGAAATATTAAATTTCATCATCGTATAGGAAGCAAAAAAATATCATCATCCTTAGGAATTTCATATGAAAAATATGATTCTTGTGTCAATGAATGTGTACTATTTAGGAAAGAGTATGCAAATACTATAGTTTATCCAAATTCTAAGTGCAAGGAATGACATTTCATTGTTGGGAGTTAAAATTTGGCATTTGAACATAATAATTCATGTATTTTGGGCATTCTGTCATCTTTAAACTCACCAAATTTTCTTACATAGATCAGATCTATATTATCACCATTCAAAACATGGGAAAAACTTGACCAAGTTAACTTTTTTAACTCCCAAAATTGTTCATCTCATTTTGGACCTTAATGTTAACAGTGGATCTTAAAAATGATAAAAATATGATTTTTGACATTTATATGTTTTTGAACTCATAAAAATGGTTTCATTCTCTCGTTCTATGTGTATGAAGGTGGATCAAACAAACTTAAGAAAATTTAAAGTGTTTTTGGACTTAAAACAAGTGATTTTTCAGACCCCTTACATCTCCTCATTGAAGAGGCTGTAAAATTTAATCACACATGATTAGGAAAATTTTCAAGAGGGTATTACTTCAATGTCTTGGGACTTAGACAATTTTCAACACAAAGTATCTTTCCAAGTCGATAACTCACAATTTTAGCTCGAACATGGAGGGAACAAGGAAGGGCTTGAGACTCTAAGAGCCCAAGGCATGCCAAGAAAAATTTCATTGGTCACCGGAGTTAAAAATCTTGATCCTAGGAGGATGAAAAGGTATGAGATCACAAAATATTGTAAGCTGGACCGCATGGAGAAATGATGGTGGTATGTGGTCTCGAAGTTTGAAAAAATTAACAAGTGGTTGAGGTATTCACGAAAATCCATTGGAAACCTCAAGTGACTCCAAGAAAAATGAGAGAATGTGATTGGTCCACGTGGATCAATCACAAGTCATTCAAACCCCAAGAAAATAGAGGAAAGGGTGAAAAAGAGTTTATAAAATTGTGACATGTGAACTAGTGATCCTAAGAACTACGACCCAATCCAAGAAGGACATGTAGATCTTGTTTAGGTGAAAATATTTTTATTTTATCGCCAATGAGTGAGGAACACGTGTGAAAATTAGTTATGTGGATAAATTTTACAGTACCATGCCCTTGAACTATGCAAAACAACATGGGTGTCTTCAAATGCCCATAAATTTTAACTATGAGCTCCAAATTACGCAAAACTAGTACCATTGGAAATATTATGAGGATGGTTATGCAATGAGAAATGTTCTTGGACTAATTGATGGGATATTTACATATTATTTTATGATAAAAGTTTTAGTTGTGTTTTTAAGAATTATACAACCATTTATTAATTGATTTCTCAAATTAGATTGTGTATGAGGCCTCCCATATGCATCTTCATCTTGCTTATGTTTCCTTTGGGGTATGATTATATTATTGAGATACTCACTTATTTAAAATTAGTTACATGTGTCATTCAATAAATGGTGGAGCCATTAATCAATCTATGCATGTTGATCCCTTCTTTCATTAGTTCTCGTAGATTTGAGTTCCCTCCAATTCCATTTATGGAAAATTCTATCAACTATATAAATAGATGAAGCTTGTGCTTTATCTAATCATCTTCCAGCTTCGCCATTTTGGTAGAATATCTTATCACTTTGTTTTTATAGTATGTAGGTGTCCATTTTAGCTTTCTTTTATATGTTTGGAGAGGGAATTATTGTAATTAATTCGAGGATATCATAATAAAGATTTGGGAGAGTAGACATGTTTGTTTTATTGGTTCAAGAATAAGATAGTGATTATAAAAGAAGCTATCATTTGAGGAAGAAGTGTATTCACTTAAATGATTAGAATTTCCATTTGGTAATTAGGTGAATAAGTCGATGTGTAGTCACCAAATCATTTAATTGTAAAATCATTGTGGATTTTTTCATTATTTGCATGTGACAGATTATATAATGCCATATTTCACATTTTGAGTTATGGAGATATGATGGTTTATTATATTTTAGTGTATGTGGTTTAATGAGTGTTTTAAATATGGGGAGATGTAGAATTTTTGTAAATTTATACATATTGTATCTTATTTCTAACTCCATCTCATATTTATAGATTTTTTCCAATGGACAAGGCACATATGAAGTTAGAATGATCAACTTCCCCTCTCTTAACTAAATCATGTTGTACTAACCTCCTTAAGACCTATGTTTATTCTATATGGTGTTGGAGGCCTCTTTTATATAAATTTGGATTCATATTTATCACAATGATTTTTTTGTCTGCAACATTTACCTATTTTTAAGTAGCTTTATGACCCCCTTGCTAGTGATAACCTATTTGGTGGGAGATCATAGTGGTTGGAAAGGCTATCTGGGTTTGCTATGTTGGAAGCATAATGGATTGAGGGGGAGTGAATCAGTCATAAAAATTGATTACTTCATTTACCATTGTTTGCAACATCCATTTAATCATATACATTTAATAATAGCTTATTAGGTGTATACTATACATTCATATGAACATGAAACATGAGAGAGAACACATAGACACAAGATGTAAGTGGGAAACCCTCATGGGGAAGAAAACCCACTAAAAACCATTGCTTATATTACACAAAGCAAGGACTCAAGTGAATATTACACATCACAAGATATTTCTTTAGTGAGGCACCAACCCCAAAAGGAGCACCAACCCCTAAACCCTTGTTGATATTACTCAAAAAAAGATAATCCTATGAATATGAATCATCATAAGATATTTTGTAGAAGAATGACTACTGAAAATATGATTATCCCACAACTGATTTTGATCACAAGATCATCTCACAATTACGTCAAACTCTCATCAACTTCTCTCTCCTTCAACTCGCTTTATTATTCTTCTTCCTTGGACCGAGATTTGATTCAAACCATTACACACATGATCTTTAACCTTCTTTATACTTTCAAACACATCCTTAACTCTTTCATGATGCCTTTAATTCACTTTCAATTCCTCACCTAGGTCACATTTTCCCCTCTTGATCAATTAGTTCAAATTTGAACCAAACATGCACTTTATATGCCTTTCAATTCAAAAACATAACAAAAGTCAGTCCATACCAAGGATCTTGACCATTAAAACTTAAAAATATAACAATACATTCATAAAAACTCATAATATGGACCCATGTAGATCAGTCATGCACCAAGACAACTAAACAAGCCCAAAAAGGCTCAAAACCCCATCACCATGATTTCTCAAGAATAAATTGACCTCACACATGTCAAATACATCATAAAAGCATCATAAATTCCTGAACATCAACTTTCACCAATCATTTTATTCATAGATCTATCAAGTAGGCTCATTTCCTACTCAAAATAGATATTTCTAGAAACCAATATTCACATAACAAGCTCAATACCACACTAAAACACCTCAAATATTCCATGTAACCACTCATTGGGATTCCAATGATCTTTAGAGAAAATCCATGTTTTTCTATACCTCATGAAACATCCATCAATGCAAACCATGCCTCTTTTCCTCTTTACCAAACAAAACTTCCCAAAAAGTAGTTTTTGAGACTCAACTATTTTTCACTATTTTTGTCACTTTCAAGACCTATAAATGTCTTAAATATGAAAAAAATCATCCCTATTCACTCTCAAATAAATATCAAGTATCATATAATCCAAAACACGAGTCTTCTACATCAATCTTCTCAATAAAGCAATCATGTCTGAAAATAAGTCAAACTTGATCTTCATAAACCGAGGTGGTTCACCTAATCAAAACACCTAATAAAGAGACAAAACATACATAATTGGAAATATATCTCAATATAATTTCCATAAAATCTTACATTTCCTTCCAAATCCAAGTGTAAGGCCTTCAACTAGGTCAATCTCTGCAACTGCTCAAAACTACCCTTTTAGGCCCAAAGACCAATCTTCATAAATAGGGCACACTTTGCCCTCTAGAACTTCAACCATTACCTAAAAACACCATGGGAATCTAGTATAGATTCCAAGCTCCAACCAATGTTGATTTATTCCATTTTGATGGATATTTTTTCCACAAATTGAAAATATTTGGAAACTTGCTTGTTTGAGTGGGGTCCACAAACTATCACATGTTCTACCATACCTTTCTAGAAATCTAGAGGATTCCTCTACAACCTCAAATTATAACATTTGAAAAAACAATCAATTCCTTTCCCATACCAATAATTTTTCCTCTCTCACGCTTAACCTAAGGTTTCAAAGCCATAAAAATTAGTTTAACTTTTAATCATTCGTTCATAAAAACCTAATGATGAAACCACTCCATTATTTTTGGAAAATATTATTAGATAAAGGAAAAATATCCTTGAAAACCTCTGTTTCCCATGAAAATAAAATAATTCACAACGAGCATCAAAAGTTTCCATTTGAGTTTGAAAATGAACTCTCAAGCACCCTGTTTCACCAAAAACACTATAACTTGCAAAATCTTCTTCATGGAAACCTAATTTTTTTCCTACATAATCAAAACACACCCTAATAATATATCCAATGTTCATCAAGTCATAAATATCTCTTCATCTTTATGTCCCATCTCATTTGTATGACTAGGGCTTAGGGTTTAACATGTTATAGGCCATAACAAGCTAATCCAACACTATAACCAAGCATGAAACCTCTGAAAATTATCTCTATGTGATGGAAAAAACTTGAAATACCTCCATGAATGATATAAAGAGATCATACATACCTGTAAGTTACTACCATGCCTAATTAGGTCTCCAACTACTAATATTAGGGCTAGTTTAGACCTAAACCACGTAGACAAACCTCATGAATATTCTTCCAAGAATTCCAAAAGGATCTAATACACACGAGACAACATTTCTCATGCCATTTCATGATTCCATGATCTTGTATGGATCTCAAACTAAATATCATGCTTCATTTGGTCTCCAAGTACCTAGACTAGGTCTAGATGAGCACATGCAACTGAGTATTCCACCTATACCTGCTCTCTAAAAGTCACGTGAGTGTCTAAAAACTATCCTAGAATTCTCTCCATTCCTCTATCATGATCCTCAAGCCACCATGCAACTCAATCCATTATGAACCATCACCTAGGCTATCTAGGTCACCTGATTAGGCTTGTTAGTCCAAGCCATTCTCACCTTGTCCGACTCACGCCATCGTGAAATAACCGAATGAAAATGTGATCATAATTTCAAGCATCCTATGTCACTTCTTGATCATACTCATTTTCATTAATTATCTTTTACATCAGTGAAAACACCTAAACTCACACATACAAACAATCTCCCCCTTTATCATTGATGGAAAACCACCTAGTATGTTCCCCCTTTTTACATTAATGACAAAGTGTAAACTTGGAAATCATGGTATTCATCCTCTTCATAATATTTGAATACCTTCTTGAGTGAAAACAACAACCAAATCCATCATCCTAGCATGTAAATATTTCTTACCTTCTTAATCTCTATTTTTGACCTCTTTTCATTATAGGATCACTATAACATACTTGGAAAGAACTATGAAAAGAACTCATACATGCCAACAATCATGATTCATGTATTAACACATCATTCTTACCTCTTTAGTGATCCATCTCAACTAATCATGCTCACAACTAGCTTGTTTCTTCTATATCTTGGTTATACACCTCTTTTAGGGATGTGATCCCTAATGGGATCCCTAAAGCCAAAAATCATGATTCATGTATTAACACATCATGCTTACCTATTTATTGATCCATCTCAACTAATCATGCTCACAACTATCTTGTTTCTTCCATATCTTGGTTATACACCTCTTTTAGGGATGGGATCCCTAAAGCAGACCTTTAGTGCAATTTAGACCAACTTTAGGCATCAATGGAAGCCTATTCACAACATGAATCCCCTTCTTATATCTCCCCCTTGAATCAAACTATAATTATCTAACTAAAAGTATAAAATTCAAGCTATTACCTTGTATGTATGACTTGGAGGTGCTCAAGCATTTTATCACAGTCCTTAAGACACGTTTTTAGTCTTTTCATCATTCTTTGCATGATACTAACTTATTGAGTCATAAGACTAACACTTCTTGCAACAAGACTGCAACCAACCTTCTACCTTGCCTTTCTAGGCATACTTGGAACATGAAGCATCTAGATCAGGGTCATCAATTGCTCCTAATTCCTTTAGAGGTTTTCATAGTCATATACGACACCATCACAGTCTATAACCTTCTACAATGCCTTCTTTGAACACTTGACTAGCTCTCTTTTAAAGAAAATCTGCAACCAATATGAACTCTACCATACAAACCTCCTAGGAAAATTTTACACATAATCAAGGAAAAAATCAATCTCCCACTACCTTGGAAGACTTTCTCAGTCCTATAGGTCATCTTTTTCTCTTCTTTCACAGTCATACAATGCTTTGTCATAGTACTTTGAGCCCAAACATGATACTTTTACCAAGCCACATTAGACACTTATCCTTCATACATTAATCTCATTGATATAGTGGAAACGTATGATCCCCCTCAACATATTCCATTGTAAAACTGCATACACGATCATATTTTGTCCTTAAAACACTATAGAAACACATAGAGGATACAACTCCACACTTACCTTTTGCTTTTGATACATTGATATAGTCCACATAGACTTATTTAAAGCTTCAACTCTTATTTTGGACTGAATAGCCTTGAAAATAATCCTTATCTCTATAAAATTTCTCAAAATTTCTTCCATATACCCATAACAGTATCTTTATGAACCTTATGTTAACTCCATGGTTAGGTTTAAGCAACATACCTTGAATTGTGATGTCTCTTGACTCCATTTTTGCCCTTAATCAAGATTTAAAACTTCAAATTAAACCCTACACATTCTTTCAAACTGTGTTAAATCTCCAATAAATTGTTAAACACCATAACCTATGTCCATATTCAATAATGTATCCTTTGAAGACCGCACCTTTCTTTCATTCATAGTTATGAGAGTCCTACTCCATATTAGCTTCCTATTGTAAAACACTCTAGAGAAATTGCAATCATAGCTCAAGAGAAAATTTCCAGTATACAAACCTAGATATTCCTCCTTAGACATGTAACCATGCACATCTTTCAAGGAATAAGCTTTAAAAACATGACATACCTCTTTACCAATTTTTACATTATCATCAAGGTGCACTCTCTCTCTTTAGGCATGAATGGACTAGATTTTTTTCACCCATAAATTTTTGCTTGAAACAATAATTTAGACTTCAAGCGATCATGAATGAGCTTGACACAAAGTGCATAACACTTGACAAACTATCCTTTGATCTTGAAAAACTCTAACATGCATTGTATAACACCATAATTCTTTATACATAATCCACGATACATAGACAACTTTGATGCACTTTCAACCTTGAATGAAGACTAAAACATACACCTATTTTCATCTTCTTAGCTCATCTTACAATATATATATGCTAGCATTTAAGTACACAATGCACACATATTCACTCCATGAAAGGTCTTTTACAATGTTTCCTTTCATACTATTCAACTCATCATTGACACATGATTCATTTTTCAATCATGAAATTTGTCTCATAAACACCAACCTGTGTATAAACTTAGACCTTCATGAAATCAAAGGCATAGATAGGAATCACACCTTCTTGAATCAACCCTACAACCATATAGAAGCATAATCATAGTGACTTGAAGCATAATGTTACTTTAATACCTCTCTAACTTTCCATATCTTGCTTGAAACACACAACTTCTGACTGAAACACTCAATCACATAATTTTCTTAGATTTTTGACATAATACAATTCCTTCTCACTTGGATTCTTATCGATCATTCAATAAGATTTGTTAGTGAGTATCCGAGATCACCTGGTGTCGATCCTTCCTTTTGACATTGAATCATAAACTCAATGAACTTAATTTTTTAACCAGTTATAGAAGCATTCTAGCCCATGAAAATCAACCATGATGATCTCCACCTAGGATGATGGATACAAATTAATTTCTTCTTCAATCTTGGAGAAATCATGAGATATTTTTCAAGTCACATGATATTGACCTTAAACACTTATAGTTAGGTCCAAGACAACTTTGAAAACTCATTATGAAACACCACATACTCCTTTGTTGGACATACAAAATCCAAGACACTTTGATCATATATGACATTGGTAATGCATGCAATCATACCAACTCAAATCCCAAAGTGCACTTTTGAGACTAGTAGATCTTCATTCTTCCACTAGACCTTAGGCATTGACACAATTTTATACCGATTACAAACCTTCATCATCACTGTCAACTTTATTGGAGAAAATTAGAGTACAATATTCAAAGCACATATGAACTCGACTCCTTAAAACTCCTCCTTGGCTTAAGACTCTTACTTAGAACCAGACATAATGACATGACTTTAAATACTAACTTTCCAATTTCATAGATGTGCTATCTCATTTCAATCTTATTATAGACATGACTCAACATTGATGAGCTCATATAGAGTGAAAAAAGTAGTAAGACCATATGCAACATCAACTAACATATAAAATACACAACTCATACTTCCTTTTGACTTTTAATATCAAATCAAACCTAGATCAAGCAATCAAGCTCAGAGCATTTTAGTAAACATACTTGAAAACTAGTCACGGGCTTACTCATGACACTAACTCGAGATCACTAGGACTAAAACCTCTTTGAGACCTAACATACACATTTCTCTTTTGTGATATGACTATTATTTTCTTGATTTGTCAAATAATATACCCTTCATGTCTTAAAAATATCTAACACAATTTTGACCATAATAATACTTCTGGGACATGACATGACTCAAACATACTTTATCAAGGTCTTAAAGACACAATACGCTGACCTTAACACATCGAAACCTATCAACAACAAGAAATACTAAATACATATCTTATATAAATATCACAACCCATACCTTATCACTCTTGAAGTGTCCCAAAATCCTAGTTTCCTCAACTTGTCATGCACTAGAGATTGGATAAGAGTTAGGCACATATGGATTTCTTCAGTTCTAAGATATTCAACTAAAGAAAACATACTTCCTTGATTTGGTTTTTTCTTGATGAAATTTTTTACCATCTTGATAGCACTAAAACACTCTTTGAGAAAATTCATTGGATTAGATTTTATGTTGAACACCTCTACCTTTGAAGCATCATTCTTATAATTCCTATATTTTTTAACCCTCAAATTAGAAAAAGAATCAGATATTTTGGCTTCTCTTACTTGATCAACCATATTCTTGACCTTAAGATCTGACATGACATTCTTATACTCACTCATGGGACTTTTACTCTTGAATACTCTTCCATTTGGGCTTGAAACCTGTTGTTAGCTCTTGAAGATTCACCTTGGTGACAAAATCTAGTAATGTGTCCTTGTTTGTGACACTTATAACACACAACACCCTTCCAACTTCTAGGCTCATATACACTAAGGTTCCAACCACAATCCTTATCCTTGTGACCATACTCACAACATGAGTAGCATTCACCTTTGAAGATACTTTCATCATTCCTAGAAGACCTTATTTTACAATCTCTAGCTTTGTGACCAAAATTATGACAAACATAATAATATCCATTGCATTAGGTTTTATAATAGGGTTAGACCTTCTTAAACTTGTCTTCTTTGTCCATTTCATATCAGATTGAGTGCTTGGTCCATCTCCTTCATCATTCTCCTTTTGCTTTCCCTTGAAACATAGAATTGTCTTATCATTGGCAGTTATTTGAATTTCTAAAATCCCATCAAGAGCTTCAAATATATTTTCTGACCTCTCATATTTCTCCAACCTACTAGATGCACCTTCTAAATCATATTCTAGGGCTTTCAAATTTTCTTCATACTGGAACAAACTTATTCTTTGTCCTTTAGGGATTTAGTTACTCTTTCAACTTGTGATTAAAAATCCTTGATGGCCTGAACATGCTCTATCTCCATATAATTGATCTAATCTTGTAAGATATGAATCAAGGACTCTACAAATTCATACTTCTTCCTTAAAGTAGCTTCAACATCTGAAGACTTACCCATTTCTTGTGCTCCAAGAAGATCTCTTTCAAGTTTTCAAACTTGCTTCAAAAGGATCAGCTCTAATACCAATTATTGGAAGAATAATGGACTAAGGGGGGTGAATCAATCCCTCAAATTTCTTAATTAATTTACCATTTTTTACAACATCCATTTAATGATATACATTCAATAAGAGATTATTAGTTGTGCACCATACATTCATATGAACATGAAACATTAGAGAGAGCGCATATACACAAGATGTCGGTGGGAAAACCTCATGGGAAGAAAAACCACTGAAAACCGTTGCTTATATTACACAAATAAAGTACTCAAGTGAATGTTACACATCACAAGAGATTTCTGTAGTGAGAAACCAACCCCTAAACCCTTGTTGACATTACTCACAACAAGAGAATCCTATGAATATGAATCATCATAAGATATTTTGCAGAAGAATGACCACTAAAAATATGTTGATCCCACAGCTGATTGTGATCCAAGTTCAGCTCACAAATACATCAAACCCTCATCAACTTCTCTCTCCTTCAACTCACTCTATTCTTATTATTCCATGAAGTGATTTTTAATACAAAGCATTACATACATGTTCTTCAACCTTCTTCATAATTTCACACACATATGTAGCTCTGAATTTATTCCTTTAATCCTCTTTCACTTCCTCACCTAGGTCACAATTTATCCTTTTTATCAACTAGCTCACATTTAAACCAAACATGCACTTGTATATTCCTTTCAATTCAAAAAAACATAACAAAATTCGGTCCATGCTAAGGAGATCAACCATTAAAACTTATAAATATAACAATACATTAAAAATAACTCATAATATGGACCCATGTAGGTCAGTCATGTATCAAGACACCAAAACAAGCCCAAAAAGGCTTAAAACCCCATCACCTAGCTCATCAAATACCTCCAAACTCATCACCATGATTTTTCAAGCCTTAAAATACCTGAAAATTTTCAAATACATCATAAATACTCAAAAATTAACTTGCACCAATCATTTTCTTCATAACTCTATAAAGTAGGCTCATTTCCTACTCAAAACAATTGTTTGTAGGAACCAATCTTCACCTAAAAGTCTCAAGACCACACCAAAACACCTTAACTACACCATATAACCACTAATTTGAAATCCAATGACATGCAAAAACATCCATGCTTTCTATACCTCAGGAAAATTCCATTAATGTAAACCACAACTCTTTTCCTTTTCACCAAACTAAACTTCCTAGAAAGCGTTTTGGAGACTTAAGCTGGTTTGAACGTTTCTGTCACTTTCAAGACTTCTAAATGATTTTAATAGGGAAAAAATCAGTCCTCTTCACTCTCCAATATATAGAAAGCATCAGATAATCCAAAACATGAGTCTTCTACATCAATCTTCTCACCAAAGCAATCATGTCCTGAAAATAGTCATTCTCTTCACAAATTAATTTGGTTCATCCATTAAAAAAATCATTAAGAGAAAAACCATACATAATTAGAAATATATATAAATACACTTGCTAAAACATCTTACATTTCCTTCCAACTTCAAGTGGAAGGCCTTTAACTAGGTCAAATTTGCAACTGCTCAAAACTACCCTTTTAGGCCCAAAGACCAATCTTCATAAATAGGGCACACTTTTCCCTCTAGGACTTCAACCATGACCTGAAACCATCATGGACATGTAGTAAAACTCCTAAGATACAATCAATTTTTATTTATTCCATTCCTTTAATGGACAAATTTTTCCCAAACTAAAATTCTCTTAAAACTTGCCTATTTGAGTGGGGTCCACAAACTATCACAAGCTCTACCATACCTTTCTAGAAAGATGGAGGAGTCCTCTATAACCTATAATAATCACATTTTTAAAACCAATAAATTATTTTCCCATAACAATAATTTTAATTCCATCACTCTTGACCTAGGGTTTCAAAGCCATAAAAATAAGTTTAACTTCTTAACATTCATTCATAAAAACCTGACGATGAAACCACTCCATTATTTTTGGAAAATATTATAATATTAATGGGAAAAATTCCTTGAAAACCTATGGGTTCCATGAAAATCACACAATTCACAATGAGCATCGAAGTTGCCATCCGAGATGGAAAATGCACTCTCAAGACCCTATTTCGCCAAAAACACTATAACTTACAAAATATTCTTCATGGAAAACTAAAATTTTTCCCACAACATAAAAAACACACCATAATAACATATTCAATTATCACCAATTAATAAATAGATTTACAACTTCATGTCCCATCTCATTTTCATGACCAGGCCTTAGGGTTTAACATGTTCTAGGCCATAACAAGTTGATCCAACACTATAATCGAATATGAAACCTCTAAAAACTATCTCTACATGATGGAAACAAAATTACATACCTCAATGAATGATATAAATAACTCATGCATATATACAAGTGACTACCATGACTAATTAGGCTTCCAACTACTATGATTAGGCCTAGTTTAGACCTATACCAAGTAGACAAACCTTGTGACTCTACTTTCAAGCACTCAAAAAGTACATAATACACATGATACAACATGTCTCACACCCTTTCACTCTTCCATGAGCTCACATTGCTCTCAAACTAAATATCATGCTTCATTTAACCTCCAAACACTTAGACTAGGTCTAGATGAACTCCTGCAACCAAGTCTTTCACCTGTATATCCTATCTAAAACTCATGTGAGTGTCTAAAAACTCTCTAAGCATGCTATCAATTCCTCTATAATGCTCCTCAATCCATCATGAACCATCACTTAGGCTAACTAGGTCACATGATTAGGTTTATTAGTCAAAGTTAATCTCACCTTTTTCACTCATGCCATCATGAAATAAACTGAATGACCATTTGATCATAATGTCAAGCATCCTATGACACTTCTCCATCATCATATTTATCATTAATGATATTTTACATAAATGAAATCACATAAACTCACACATTCCAACATGTTACTCTATATTTGTATTATTTTTGTTATTTTTTGTCACTTGGGTTGTTGTAGGGTCTCTCCCCTAGGTTTTATAGAGCCTAAAGAGTTGGACGTTAAACTAATTCCTATTTTTTGACCTTGAATATACCCTTCTTGGTGAATAATCATATAGATAAAATGAACTATTCCACTCTTCTTCACTCATCTAATAGGTGGAACATATTTGAGAGCACATATAAGGTCTTGCGACATTTCCCTTTGATTATTACATCAAGCATAATATTTATTTGCAAGTAAATTGCATAGATAATGACATGGCATTTCAAAAACAAAAGAGTCAATGATATGATGTGTTTACCAAGTGATTTATAGGTTATGAAACTAACTAAGTAATATTGGCTTGAAAAATTCAAATTCGAGTGTAAGGAGTGTCGAGATAGGTCTTGTAATGGATGGGGTTAATCCATATTCCAACTTATCAACAACATATTTAGTTTTTTTGTTTTATTTATAAATTATAACATTTCCTCATGTCTTATGTTAAGAAAAGAACATCTATTTTTATCACTACTAGTCCCTAGAAAGAATCAAGTGAAAAACATGGATGTTTACCTTGAACCTCTTATAGATGAGTTCATTTTTTTTGGAATGGGGTGCATATCTATGAAATTTAAAAACCACATGAAAAAATGATTAAATATCTATGGAAATCTATGTTGTACAATCCATGATTATAAAATACTATCGGTTTGTTCATGTTTGACTTAAGGGGAGAGCACACATGCCCAAGGTGTGGGGACCAACTATGTTTGAGATACTCATGTGATTTGAGAAAGTATTTTCATGAAGGAAAATAAAAATTTTAAGGATGGACCATGACTATCATATCGTAAAAAAATTAAAGCTCAATATTCATGTGGAAACGAGATAAGAAAAAAATTCAATGTCTTATGGAGATTGGTTACAACATTATAATGATGCGTGTGATGTAGAAACTATTATTGTACTATAAATATGGTGGAGATATATTTGGTAAAATGAATATGGTGTATTTGATCGGAAAACATAGATTTATTTCCTAATGGAATAAAAATACTATCTATATTATAAAAACTTCCATAGTAGAGTTAAAATATTTTCTTAAAGGTCTACTTGAGCCCTCCTCTAGGTCACCCTAACCCTTGTGTTAGTCCTATCCCGTGATTATAAGTGGTAAAATGTGTTTTTTTATTCATTTATATATTTTATTTAGGGATTTCAAGTCTTCAATCTCTGCCATGATAAGATTATTCAAGACAAGCTCTCGAGGAGTTAAAGAAAGGGATTTTCTATGATCTTCCCGAGGTTAGTACACACCCCCAGTGAAAAGTA
Source organism: Taxus wallichiana var. yunnanensis (assembly GCA_018340775.1). NCBI lineage: Eukaryota > Viridiplantae > Streptophyta > Pinopsida > Cupressales > Taxaceae > Taxus > Taxus wallichiana. Next base: position 172,179,428 of record CM031239.1, read on the forward strand.
AGACTCAAACTCTTCATTGAGGTGTATAAGAGAGATAAGAATGTTTTGAAATTGATTTTGGAAGAATCTGGTAAGTTTAATAAAATTTGGAGCAATTTCAACAAAAGTGGGTCTTGGAGGGTGAAGCAGTGCTTATTACAAAAAAAGCCCATGGGCTTTGGGAAGCGATTATGGGAGATACGTAAGGAGTTAAGAGCCAAAATAAATATATTTGGAAATATAATTTATCTCCCTAGAGGATGGTGGTCTTATGTTTTTCAAAAAACTTATGCGGTTTTATCCACAAAATGTTTTCAATATGCACAACCTTTGAGCCTGAATAAAAATCCTATTTTTATGGGGTTTTAGGAATAATCAAGGCATGAGACCATCACCATTGTGTTAAAAATGAATTTTACATGCAATTTCATATAAATAAGTGTGTGAAAAAGATGTCCAGGAGATAGAGTTATGCGTCGACAAGTTGCCCTACAAGGTATGGTTCGGGAGTTGATCAATTTTCCATCTTGAAAAATGAGCCAATCAGAGAGTGACGCACTTTTGTGCACCAACTATCCCAAATTTTTGGGACAAAAGGTTCACCCCCTCCCATTTAATCCCTTAGACCATGATGTGACCATATTGAAGCTCCTTTTGTCAATTTAAGCCGTTGTGCACCGATTTTCAATCCTCGGCCTCATCCGGTCACGTAGTGCCATGTGGCCTAATTAGAGAGGAGCACACTTTTTTCCACCAACCTTCCCAAAAATTTGGAACATCTGGGACACAATAATTTAACCCCCTCCCATTTAATCCCTGACCACACATGTGACCCTAACAAATGTTAAGTGCTTCATTTCCCCCCTCTCTTCCTCAACTGCGAATTATAGTGCGAAAAGTGGACCAATAGGAAGGGGGCACACTTTTTTGAACCAACCATCCAAAATTTTGGGATGGTTGGGACAAAAATGTGCTCCCATTCTAAACCCATTAAATTTTTCAAGTTTTGTTATTTAAGTGTTGTTTCTGGTGCTTCCACTTTTACCTACACACACGCTCATGAAAACCATTGCTGCTGATTTTATTTCTTCCTCCATTTCTGCCACTTCAATCCATTTTCCATTTCATCTCTCATCCACTTTCTATCCTCCCCACTTCTCAAACATAAAAATATTTCTTTTGGAGCCAAAACCATGTCCGTTTCTTTGTCAAGAACCCTCGTAGTCAACAATGAAGAATTACTCATAACTTACAAACCAAGAGCAAAATCCAACGAAAATTGGAGCATGTCTTCCTCTTCCATGCACCTTGATGATGCATAAGACAAAAATTAAATAAGAATCTGATTTTTGTATGGAATCCATCTAAATATTTTTCCCTAAACTCTTCTTCTACCATTTGTCACGATTCGGAAGGCGGTTTGACTTGAAATTTTGAACGAAGCACCCAGATCAAAAACCTAGAAGGAAAACTAAGTTTTTTTGTCAATTCATGGATTATAATAGAGGTTTCCAAAAAAATAAATTTCCAATGGTTCACACTTTCTATTTTTAGTAAATTTCCTAAAACAACAAAACCCTTTAGAAGAGCAAACATTGAGAATCACAAACACCGAAAAAACTAAAGGACACGAGCATAAAAAAGCAAAAAGCAAAAAAATAAAAAAGGAAACTTTATATAACTTTAAAGTGATCCAAATTAGCCCTATAAATTTTTTTAATATGCTTTGAATGTGAAGATAACCTCTAAATTTGACAACAAGGCAAAAAAATAACCATGTCGAAAATAGCAGCTCTTGGGACCTAGAATCTAAAAATAGCATTTTTTAGTTATGGATGTAAAAAATTGCCACCACATTTGTGGTAACCTAGATTGTTACTTTTATCCATCATGAATCTCAAGTTCACTGACCCATATCTCATTTTGAATCTCACATAAGAGTTCCTGATTGTGGATGACAACAATGTTGCTCACATGGACCTAGAGGAGATCAAACAAAAAATAGTCCGTGGGCTGAGGGTACTTGTTGAAGAAAAGATATTTTCCAGTGGATTGTACATAGTGGGTAGCCATCCAATATCCTTGAAAAACATCGAGTTAGTGTTGGCATGTTCCTAGGACTATGAAACCGACACCAAAACAATCAAAGTTGATGACAATTTAGTCTTAGTTGAGCTCACTCCAAGGGCCATATCTCAAGGAATGAAAATCCAAACTGGAAAGGACATGCTCATGATCTACAAAGAGTTTGCATCTAAAAAATGGTCCAAGAATTATTATTACCTTCAAGGTCTCACCTTCACTCTTGGTTGAAGCAAAAATAAATCCCTCTCACGCACAAAGACTCTTTGTCACAACGAGTTCCATAATGTTTTTTTGATGCCATCATTCTCATAAGATGAGAAATAGGGAAGATAAAATGAGTAATTTTCATGACTGAATGGCACTCTTCGTCCTCACAATCCTTGAAGGTAAGCATGTGATTGACTGGGGAATCTCATCGGTGACAACTTCTTTGTTTCGCACTAGATGAATGTTTCCATTCTTAGAATAGAGGTGCTTCTATCCTTTCATTCTCTTGAGAAACAGATAAGGGTTAGGGCTAGGAGGAATACCTGTTGAATGTTGGGAGGGTGCGCGCGTACCGTAGAGAGAGATCAGATCGATTGCGAAGAACTCCTTTTTGTCTAGGAAGGACTACCTGTAAGTAAGAATACAAGACCACCAGATTTTAGTTAGACAATAAATGAGGGAACTACCTTGGGCCCAGGAAATATTGGACTTCCTTTCGAAGGTGGTCAGTTCCCCTCTTAATACGAATTAACACAAATTCTAACAAAGAAGTTATTACAAAATTACAATTTAATTACCTCGTTAAAAGCAATAGAGGAAAGGCTGGTTTTGGTTTGAGTCACAGTGACAATGCCGGTCATGTGACAACCAATCATGATTCTACACCAGTGCTCGGTTCTTACGATAACCGATACCGGTAGGGAAAGTGATTTAGGGGCTTTTAATGAAGGAAAGCTATAAGGTGGTTATGGTGTTTATAAGGCTGGTAAATGATTAGGGATAGGCAATAGGGTGATGGAGAAGACTCAGAGAGTGTGGGGGCTGTTCTTGGGGCAATGTAAGGGTAGAGGAATGACAGTTAGATGTAGGGTGCTACCGGGTAGTAGATCTAGGAGTGAACTTATAATTAATATGAATCAGAAGTTCAAGAAATGTTATTTAAAAACGTACAAGACACTACTTACTAGTTCTCGATGAAGATACAGTCCAAGGAATTTGTGATGACAAAGGCGGTGGCTCTGTGGGATGATCTCGACAATAAAAATGAGCTATCTTCTCTCCTAATGCTTGGATGAGTGTCGTTGTGCTCTAGTTCCTCAGTTGCAGTCTTGGGCTCAATGTCCTTCTCTGCAAACTCTTCTCTTTTCTTCACTTGTCTCTGCTCTACCAAGTGAATTCGGATCTTTCAAATGAGTTCCGATCCTTTGTTTTTGGTTGGGGGAGGTCATTTACAGGGAACCGATGGTGGTTACGTAACCGACGGTGGTCAAGTAGGAATCGATGTCGGTTAAGTCAAAGTGGGCTATTTTTAGTAAAATAGCCAACTTTCCCTCCTTTTCTCCCAAGGGATTAGTTGTGGGCTTGGTCAAGTCATGATCGAGGTTGGTTTTGGTGCGGGTGAGAAGTAAATTAGTCATGGGTGTGGATGTAGACCAAGTTATAGGTCTTAATTAGGTTAGTTTAGGGTTAGGGCTAGGTCATGATGAGGTGGCGAAATGAGGTGGTAGGTTTGGAGATGTGGATTTATTAATTATAAGGTAATTAGTAAATAATTGTGTGAGGTTTAAGTGGTGAGGTTAGGTTGCGAAATGAGATGCGGGGCACGGGGTGTCGTAAGACACAAATTTGGTGTCTACACTTACATTTCAAATTTCTCTAAGTCCATGCTTCTAAGAAATTATTCATGATCTCGTATCTCATTTAATTAGGTAACTTTCCATCCCTCCAGAGGCAATCATCCTATCACTCATCATCCAAGGCCATGGATAAGGCTCCCAATTCAACTATTTAGGGATAAATCTCAAAGAGGAAATAAGAACTTGTTTCTCATCACCGTAGGAGATTAAACAAGAAAGTAAGAATAGAAGAACCTGTGGTAGATCTTGAATAAGGGGAAATTGACCCAACAAACCTTTTTGTACCACTGCAATCTTCAAGTCCTTCATCTCCCAATGTTGCACTAGCTCCACCCACACAAGATGCAACTTATCAAGTGGAGCAAGAAGTTGTGATGTTTCCCACTGCTAAGCTAGAGACAAATGAGATCTTCCCCTAGATGCAAGAGGTGATCACAACAGAAAACCCGCACAGTGTAACAAGTAACCATTCTCGACTTTTTGGCTATCTCTTTAATGGTCAAACAAAAGAAAGGTAAATTGGTTCAGGTGGCTTCTCAATTCTACAGTGGAGCCTTGGGGAACCAATACATAGAGGTAGTTAAGTTGAAGGTCATCAAGCCGATCAAGGAAATGATCCTATCTCGATTATGATATGAGAATAACTACCCCTGAACTGGAAACACATGAGGGTGACATACACTTGTTTCAAGAGTCTTCCACTCACCTTGTCACAAGAATCCAGGAATACAGAGAAAAGCTAGATCAAGTGGAATATCACATTCGCACCCTCAACTCATATGTTCAAGTGATCCTACATTTGAATGCCGCTAATACTCTCCCACCGAGGAATTCACTCCAAGAATTAGTTTTGATCCTGATTCCATTAGGAAAACTCAAGGATTCACCATGAAGGGAAAGGCGAATGAAAAATGGGTGAGCACGATTCTAGAGAAAAGGAAATCATTGCTACCTAAGATGATGAATTTGTAAAATTACATGGATGACATAAATATGAAGATACTCATGACAAAGGAGGCAATTGATGTAGAGATATACCACTAAGACTAGGTGTAACCATTTTTTATGGAGATGGGAAAATTGAAGTCATCTCTTCTGGTGACCAAAGGTTTGGTCTCGTCGGTAGTGGAGGAATTGTCTCTGGTTTGGGCTCTGACTCTTTTTCTTGGTATGATTTGATAAATCATGTTATCGATTACATAGATTTATATGAAGAGCGGAGTTGAGAAAATGAAAAAGGATGATGATTCTCGATACAAAAGATTGGGGTGCCAACAATGAACTTGGATACTCCAATAGATGATCTATTGAAGACATTCGAGGATCGAGTCAAAAGGGAGGCCGGATATCCATTCTCATTCAATGAAAAAACATTAGAATCTCTAGATGAGATAAGGGCTATCATTTCATCACTGTAGAGAGTCATCAATCTTGGTACTTGGAGTCTAGAAACATCAACTCTCTTGTGGAGAACTAGATCAAGTTTCTTTGTTTCATTCACATCCCTTAGGAGTGGAAAGTGGCATCAGACATTAAGATTTGGTAAAGAATTGGGGCATCGATATTTCACTGCGGAACTTTCCAGAGTCCATCGGTGGTGGGATTTTCATCTAAATAGTTCTCTCTCTCTCTCTCTCTCTCTCTCTCTCTCTCTCTCTCTCTCTCTCCTTCTTATTCTCTCCCCCTTCTTCCTTCATGTTCTAATTCTTCATTGGGGATTGCACTTTTTATGTTTGTCTTATTCACTTTTCATCTTATTCATTAATGTGACTATAGTCTAAAAATGTAATAAGTCATCCTTATTTTATAAAATGGGACTTAATGTAATTTCCTATGAATACTTGAAATCTAAGCTCTATATTGAGCTACCAAAACACCATTAAAGATTTTATAAACATAGATAATATACAAATATTTAACATAGAATAAAACTCCACATAAGAATATTATATTACTGCAATATGTTACACAACCATCCTTGTTACAAAGACTCCATTAAATAGGAGTGGAGAAATAAAAATCTACATAAAAAAATATGTTCCAACACTCCCGAATGGTTTGAAAAACCAACAATAACAATAATAATAAAACAATACTATTGTTTTATTATTCTAACTTACTAACCACCCATATTTATCCTTATTAAATTTTACCACTAACTTTTACAAATTACAAAGCATAAACATAAAACCATATGAGAAGCACTAAACCATAGAATTCCTAACATTCCCCCCTTAGTGCAAACATGGGGAAAACATGCCTAGTACTGCAATTTGTCACTTCCATACTCCTCATGATCTGGATGGTTTCTAGGACAATACCAACAACATCTAGATGGTTTTCTAAGTGGTTAACCAACAACCACACCAAATATAGTTTTCCTAGTGGATTACTAACAACCACAACTATAAATAGTTTTTCTAGTGGATTACTAACAACCACAACTATAGATGGTTTTCCAGTGGATCCAACCACTATATCATGATGTTTCATAGTACATTTCTTGGTTCTCATCATTGTTTCTCTTCAAGAGATTACATATCAAAATCCATGATAGTGCATATTATTCATCCACACAAAACTGAAACAATGTTTCATTCCCCCATAATGTGAAGTTTCCATAACACAACACAATGAAATCTGAAATCAACACACCATGCTGAAAGCAAACACACACACACACACACACACACACACACACACACACACACACACACACACACACACACACACACACACACACACACACATGTCACCAAACCAGTGATGCAGCCCCGTTGTAGGTGATTGACAAGAGGACATTGTTTTTCCTCCATCCTCCATCCTCCATTGCCTCCAGCCTCCAATCAGTCATTGTTTAGAATAGGAGATCATCAGGCACATATATGTATTCCTCTTGTGAGGATTAATCTTCTCCCAATGCACCTTCATCAGTGGATACATTGGCTTCATTTGTAAGCTTCCCACTGAGTAGATCTTTGGCCTTTACCTTGCATAATTTGGCAAGTATGTCTTTTTTCTTACAATAGAAACATTCCACTTCACTTTCCTTTTTAGTAAAGTTTATATGTTTCCTTTTTGTATACATGGATTTTTCTTCTTCTACATCTTCTTTAGTTCTCTTCTCTTCAAATAGGAGAGCTGAAATCATGTCTTCAAGAGTTTTAGAAGGCATTTGTCCAAGAGTAAAAACTACATTGCTGTATTTGGGAGGCAAACTATTCAATAATATTGCTTTTGCATCCTCATCATCAATAGGAGCATTAACTTCTACTAATTGTCTAGTTAGTGATCTAAAATCATTAATGTGACTAGACATGGTGACCCCGTCATCCATTTTGAATCTAAACAACTGAAGTTTTAAGGAAAACTTTGCATTTCTGATTTTGTACCAAATAACTTACTTAGATTGTCCCACATTTCCTTTGATGGTTTATCAAGTTCAACATAGTGTAATTCAGAATCTGAAAGAGCTAAGCCAATAATGGCTTTGGCTTTATCATCCCTGGTTTCCCATTTTGTTTCTTTATCTGGATCTGATGGTTTCTTCTCTTACCCATTTACAATCCTCCATAATTATTATTCATAAGTTGCATATGAATTTTCACTTTCCATTGTTTTGAAGATAACTTGAGAACCAGTGGATCTTTTACAAATCGTAAATTGTGTCGTAAATCTAGTTTTAAGATATTTCTAGTGGTACAAAAATTGGTGGTGATTTCTAAGGAATCATTAGTGATACAAAAAAATCATTGCGTTTCAAGTCTAGAATTGTTGGTGATTCCTATGTGAAGAATCGCAATGAACTTTGGCAATTCTTGTGCATGAAAATTGCTTCTGTATCTCCTCAAATGGTTGCTATGATACCAAATGAAATATAATCTCTCTACGTATTGAGCTATCAAACCACCATGAAAGATTTTATAAACACAGATAACATACAAATATTTAAAATGGAATAAAAATCCACACAAGATTATTATATTAGTGCAATATGTTACACAACCATCCCTGTCATAAATACTCCAATAAATATGAGTGGAGAAATAACAATATACATAAAAATTCTGTTCCAAAACTCCCTAATGGTTTCAACAAACCAATAATAATAAAACAATACTATTGTTTTATAATTCTAACTTACTAGCCACCCATATTTATCCTTATTAAATTTTACAAATTACAAAGAATAAACATAAAACCATATGAGATGCACTCAACCATAGAATTCATAATAATACCAAGAGTCACAAGTGTAAAAGGCAAGTGAAAAGACACATGGGGGTAGATGAAGAGTCATTTCTTTTTCTATATAATGTAATGACACCCTCATTCTTAAGGGTTGTCAATTTTGTGCACTCAAGAGAGATATTTTTTTAGCAAGGCAAAAGAGATAGCATTCTTCCACTTTCCTTATATAATTTTCCTCTATATTCTAAGCATTGTACAACTTGTGAAGATGTCAATAAAGAAAGGATTTTCTTCTTTTCATGATGCATGAATATGTGCATGGTTTCCTCTCATCATTGATATTTTGAACTTGATTATTCCCTTCCTATAGTTTTTGAATGTGAAACTTCTAATTAGTTTTGGAAATAATGTGATTTTTGAAATGGAGAGTTAATTCTCCTACCTAACTTATCACTCCCTTTCCCCCATCTTTTAGAAAATTCCTCCCTTGCAATTTATTGCAAGAATTTTTAGTGGGTACAATGGAGTGTTCTAGTTGGATCCCCAACCTCTTAGATAAAAACATATTTCCCTTTTTTCATTCACAATAAAGTGGAGCTACACCACATAGCAGAGGGACCTAGAGTCCTAGAGCATTGGCAAGATATCCACCAATTTTTCTAGCTAATAATTTTTCTTGCCAATAGTTTTTTGTGCCCATAGTGGGGAATACTTGGTAGAAATCTGCACCACCATTACGACCATAAAAATCCAAAAAAAAGAATTCTAGAATTTAAAAAGTCTCAAATCCTTATGTCTCTAACCAATGGCTATACTTGGTAACCCATCTGTTGAAAGACCTGAACTGTTGTTCCACATTCAATAGGATATTACATCCAACTTGAGGGAAGCCATCTGACACAATAGACAAAACTTTACACAATACTTGATAGCCACAAGATTTTTGGATTTGGAAGAACAACATGCTATAGATTTGGAAAGATAAAGGAAAACACAATCTCAAAAAAGAATATTTTAAATCTCCAAGCTAGTGGATAGAAGGTATACACGGTCTCAAAAATAAGGAGGAAATATCGATCCGATTTTTGAAACTTTAGAAAAGGAAGGAACTAATCATAATTTCAAGGTCTTGCCTTCATCCAAAAAAATTTATCACTAGAAATCCTAGTGTTGTTAATCCATTGGATGTTGAGTTTCCATACATAAATGAAAATATTGAAGACTTCACCAACGTGGAGACTAAAGAAGAATCTTGAGCAAGAGTGAAAGTTGAAGGAAGAGATGAAGTTGAGATAAGAGTTGAAATTGAAGAAATAGAAAGAGCTCGGGGAAGAGAAAAAACAAGAGCCACAACCCTAGCCACATTCAAAGAAAGATTTTAATAATACACTTTAGATGAAATGACAGATGAATAAAGAGCTCAACCGATTGTACCATGGGGGAGAAATACCAGCCCGCTTGCTTCGCAACCACTCCATGAGCTACCATGAGGATCAAGGTAAATATTTCCTAAATTTAGAGGCAACAATTCTAAAATATTGGAAGAACATGTAACAAACTTCATCACCACATATGGTGTTTAACATGAAGACATATCAATTAGATTTTTCTTGTATTCTTTACAAGACAAGGTGACTGAGTGGTTCTATCTTCTGTCACCAAGATCTATCACTTGTTGGGATGATATAAGGTCAGAATTTGAGGATAGATTCGAGTCTACATAGGATTGTCAATATCTCTTGGTACAACTAGTGCACATGAAGAAAGAACCTAGTGAAGGCATGAGGGATTTCATAGTAAAATACAACATAGTGCTCAAGAGGATTCATGTTGATGTCATGTCTTCAGATAACAATTTGAAAACGTTTTTCATAAGTTCTCGAGATACATAAAATCTGTTTCATTCTCGGGAGATTGTAACCTCGTAATTTGAAATAATTGTAATATTATGCCATAGAGATGAAATACGATCTAATTCTGTTTGGGAAATTCAAAAATCCAATTTCTAAGCAAAAGGTCCAAAGCTCTAGTTCTACTCCCATAGATCCTCTACTCTAGAAATTGGAAAATGATATGATTGCACTTAAGAAGTAATTGGCACAAATAACTTTAAGGGACACTCAAGAAGAAGAGAAACTTTCTAAATAGACAAAGGATTACCCAACCTCCATGTAGGCTTATGTTTGAGACACCACCAATAAATGCAGCCTGTGAAGTAGAGGAAGAAGAAGAGGTTAAAGAACTAGAGGAGGAAGGTGAAGGTGAAGGTGACAACATCCTCGAGATTGAATAAATATAGAATGATACACAAGTTAGTTTATTTGATTTTTAATCGGGGAAGAAAATGATGATGATGAAAAAACACCAAGATTCTTATGTGCATTGTTTACTTGCTCCCAAAAAAGGAGCCTCTTCCTCTACATCTATTGAGAAGAAAAAAAGAAATATGAGCTCCAAGTGAAAAATCCTCAAAATATGATAATCAAGAAAGGATCTTAGCTCCCGCCCTTAATGGAATATGAAAAATAGAAACTAGAATTGGTGGGAAGTAAGAATAAAAATATTGTACTAAGTAATTCCACTAGTTCCTCTCCTAATTCTAAATCTAATTATGTGTTAAAGGCTAGTCCTAAAAAAGCTTACACTCCCTCTCAAGCCAAACCAGTTACTCCTTCTCAACCTGCTACTCCATCCAAAAAGAATTCACAAGATTCTAAAGTAGCATCACCTCCTCCCTCTAAGCAACCACTTCTCCCACATCATCAAGTCCTTCCACTTCTACACCTTTTGATATTATTGAGCATGTGAATAAATCAAAGGTTCAGATTTTCGAATCAATTCTTACAAACACACTCCGAAAAATTTGAAAGACTAGTCAACTACATCAAGGGTGGTAACTCAAATCCTATAACCAAAAATGATAATACCAAAAGGTTACTACCAACACCACTTGGTCTACCATCTCAAAATATGGTTGCATTAAGCACATAAAAAATCAACAAAGTAAAACCTTTCTACCCATGTCTTTTCATTAAAGGGCACGAACTAAGTAACTACATAATATACTTGGGCACCTCTAACATTTTGATGCCCATTAAGGTTGTTAATGCCCTAGGCCTTACATTGACCCAAGAAACTAGATCATTTTTCCCTATGGAATCAAAAGAGTTACCGCTAGTAGAAAGAATCAAATATGCCCAAGTAGCTCTTGATGACTACCCGGATAAGAAATTTTCACTTACCATTCTAGTGGCGAATATCTCTACATAATTTGGCATGTTATTAAGAAGGAGTTTTGTAGGGATTTGGATGCCGATATTTGGATGGATTGGTCCTTTCATGACCATTACAGTAAGGGATGAAATGAAGAAATTATTGTCAATGTGGAAAATGAAATATGCTATCCAAAATTCTAAATATCCTAAAGCCGATATTTTATTCCTAGATAGTGGACTTGGTAACTATCTCTTCACATCAGAAAAATATGAGAACCTACCTCTTCTCACAGAGGATGAGGAGGATCAACTGTGGACAATGAAGTTTGATGGGAGCCATTCTAGTGCGAGGCATTTTTCCGACCTCTCCTTCTAGGGTGTTGTATCCATTTTCTTACAAATTGTAATTTGATAATACAAAAACATGGTGAAGTATAAATCCCTTATTCTTGGGATGGATGTTCTTTGAGTCTATGGGTATAAATAATCTCAAGTGCCAAGGTGATTTTGTGGTGATTGTGAAATAGGTAAGAGATTAATACCAGGAGAAAAATCCAAGGCTCAAACATTATTGGAATTGGGTATGAGATTGCATTGAATATTTCAATGCCTTCTCAATCCAATCCGTCCCTCATGAGCAGAATGAGAAATATTATTCCCTTGCGGTCTTATCCTCCTTAATGACTCCTCACCAATCCTTTGACTAAGACAAAGTGAATGTGGATATAGTATTCATTTGAGTGTACGCAGACAATGTTAATCACTGGTAAGTATTCAATGACAATAAATCAAATTCTCACTTTCCTAGAGAAAAAGATAAATTCAGCAATCTTTTCATTTAATGAAGTGAAAACCCAAATCAAGAGTGTCTTGTGGATGATGGAAAAGAAGGTATTGAAGGATTTGATTCAGAAAGTGTGATCAAGATAAAAGTAAACAATATCTCAAAAGTTCTTGTATCTCTAGAAGATCTGTTTGACGAGCATGATAGGTTTGTCAAAGAGAAATCCAATCGATCTTGTGGTGCCCGAATGATTTTGAAAAGGAGGAAATTTTACCACCGAAAAGCCCATGATGTTTAACATTAACAATTGTTGTTTTCTGAAGATAAAAGGAGATTTTTTTCATTGCTGAGAAAGTATTTTGATGTTATTTCTTATCCCTATGATGAACTAAAGTCCTTATATCCAAAGGAAATTCACCATTTCATTCCTCGAAGCCCAAAGCTAAGAATTTTAGGAAAAATAAAAGGCTCTATAATCTCAAGATTACGAGATAAAATTAAATAGTAAGTTTTGAAGATGTTGAATGCTGAAGTCATCTTTCCTATCCATCATTCCATGTGGGTAGAAGATATTGTTCTGGTGTAGAAGAAAAGTGGAGATATAATATTTTTGTGAGGAGTTCGACACTCTGAACCAAGATTCATTAAAGGATAATTATATGTTTCCAATCATGGATCATATCCTATAAGTAGTCATCGGTTCATAGATGCTCTCACTACTTGATGGTTTCTCTGGATACAATAAAATTAAAGTAGCTGAGGAGGATAGGTCCAAGACAACTTTTACCACTCCATGGGATAATTTTTCCTACAACTGGATGCCATTTGGTCTCATCAATTCCGACTAACATTTCAAAGAGTAATGGATTCAACATTGAAGGACTTGAAGCATTGCATTGTTATCTACCTCAATGACTTTACAATTTTCTCAAAGAAGTGGGGAGATCACCTTACACACTTGGAACAAGTCCTCATCCTGGTGCTAGAAGTATGGTATATCTCTCAATTCAATAAAGTGCATCTTCAAGGATCAAGGAAATATCCTCTAACACGTTGTGAAAAAGGAGGAGCTAGAATTGATCCTCAAAGGATAAGATCCATTCATGAATTGTACCTACCGACAAGCAAGAAGGGAGTACACTCTTTCTTTGGCAAGGTCAACTTTCTTCGATGCTTTGTTCCATATTTTACGGAGTTGACCAAACACATTACAAGTGATGAGCCCTTTTATTTACTATTTCAAATGCCTCATCTATTGTATTTTGTTTATCCATATGTACCCTCCTAAACTTATGATTCCCATATATTGTTGAACATATCTGTTATATCTTGAACTTATGGCACTTATATTAATTAATATAATTACTACTAAGTTTACTTTATTTTGTGGATTATGGATGCATTTATTCTTCTAAATACAATGTGATGATTAAATAGTGATTTGAATAATTTTTTCATTGATTTCAAAAGATTTAATGTATATCCACTAACATGTAGCCAAAGAAACTCATTCATAATGTAAAGGGACTTGTCCGCAGCAACTGACATGCAACAACTAGGACTCATCTACAACAAAGCACCTACAACCAAGGGAAGTCACACATATATACAAGATTGTAATTATGGAAATTTTTAGCAACGTGGAAACTTCACCTGATTCTCAAAGTGTTGCTAAAAGAGTAGTTATGAGAACACAAAGAAGATTCAATGCCATCACCTAATTATGCTCTGTAACTCCAACAAGGAACTAGTTGATCAAATTTGATAACTGGTTTTTTAGAGTGATTAGTTAGTTGAGTTATGTCATTGGAGGAGGAAACCTGCTAATAGTTATGTTACATGCATAAGAATATCTGGATTGTTTGGTTATAATATTTTACCTAATCAAAATGTAAATGATAGTAAGAAGGCAGTCTCTTCATGTATCCTCTGAGTGAAGAATATAAAAAGGAATAAAGGTTGTAGAAATGGGGGATCGATCCATAGTTAGGGAATTTCTATAAGTTTCATTCTATAATATTCATGTTGATGAATAAAATATGAGTTCTATAAATTTTTTATAAACACAAGCCTTAGGAAGGGTTAGCACCCAAGGTAGAGCCCACTTGTGGTTTGTTAAACCCCCTTTCCTTTTCATTTGTTGTTTTAGTTCCTTGCATGAATAGATTATAATTTAAGTAATTTATTCCTTTACTTGTGTTATGATTTTACCTACTTTATTGATTATCTGTAGCATTTACTTTCATCTGCAACTTAGTTTATTTATATCATTTTATTTTCCAATTGTTGTGACAATAATCCTTTAGTTTATAGCTCTTAAAAACCTATAATTGTGTATACATCACCGATAGTGTTGAAATTTTACATCCCCGTGTCCGCATTTAATAAATGAATGTGGATTAGTGAACAACATACTAATTGTTGCGAAGTTAATTTACACCACCAACAAGCATGATGGAGCCACATGCAAGATTAAAATGGGATGATAATGGAAAAGAAACATTCAAGGCAATAAAATGAGCCATAGACAAAGCTTCGACCTTGGTATGCTCTAACTTTGATAAATATTTCATCTTGTATTGCTACCCTTCGAGCTTATACTCTCTGCCATCCAATTTCAAAATAATGAAGAAGGTATTGAGAAACCCATTTCCTTTACGAGCTGCCCTTTGAAAATCATGAGCTGTAATATAACTAGATGGAGAAGCATGCCTATGCCATGGTAAAATCATTGAAGAATTTCATATTTTACATCCTCAACTCTGTATAGTGGTGATAGTACCAAATGTAGCAATCAAGTCAATCTTTACTCAACAAGATCCCGAGTCTAAAAGAGGAAATTGGGTGGCAAGAATCCAAGAGTATGATATGGAGATCTGACCTTCAAATTTGGTTTGAGGCAATGGTTTATGTAGGATGATAGCTGAAGATGAGGCCCTCAAGGCTCAAAATGAGACAAAGGAATGCTTGTGTTTTGAATGTGTAAGCAAAGATGCACCTAAAGTTATTTTCGTAAGCACCACAAATGAATGGTACACCGACATCACTTAGTTTTTTAATTATGGTGAGTGTCAAGGCTAATCTTGATTACAAAAAAATAAGAACTCTAAAGTTGAAGTAAGCTAATTATGTCATATGGGACCATGTATTGTACAAAATGCTTGATGGTTGCTTCCTAAGGTGTGTTGACAAAGAAAAACAAGAATTATTTTTAAATCTTATCATGATCAGGCATGTGGTGGGCACTTCTCAACAATGGTAACCACTCATAAGATCCTTTCGTGGTAAGTACTATTAGCCTACCTTGTTTGCAAATGCTCAAGATTTGGTATCTAAATGTAAATCTTGCCAACAATTCGTTGGAAACCTCAACTCATTGTGCTTCATCTTCATCCGGTGGTAATCGAGGAACCATTCCAACGGTGGGGCTTGGAATTCATTGCGATTATAAATCCATACTCAAGCGCATCACATTGATACGTTCTCATGGAAACAAATTACTTCACAAAGTGGGTAGAAGTAGTTCCAGATAAGCAAGCTAATTCCAAAACAGTGTGTAATTTCATCAAGGAGAATATCATTGTATGTTTTGGAATTCCCCACAAGATTGTGGTAGATAATGCTACCTACTTCTCCTCCATAGAGTTGACAAAGTTCTTCTACAGTTATGGAATATCACTATCCCACTTATCGAGACTCTCACCTTCAAGGAATGGTAAGGAAAATTCTAGTAACAAAATCTTATGACCATCATCCACAATTTAGTTGACGAAAACCAAAGAAATTGGCACAAGAAACTTTATGATGCACTATGGGCGGACATGATTACTCCCAAGAAGGAAATTGGTTTGTCTCCATTTCAATTGCTCTATGGAATCAATGCAAAAATCCCAGTCACTATTGAGTTTACCACACTCAAACTAGTCAAGGCATTGAATATGGTTAGTATCATGATTCTCTTGATTAGAGATTTTAGTTCCTTCAGAATCTTGAGGAATATTGAATCAAAGTAGTTGACCACATCACAAAACATCAACTTAAAGTGAAAAAGTTGTTTGATAAGAAGGTTAAGGCAAGAGAGTTTCAAGTTGGAGACCTCATCCTATTATGGGACAAAAGGAGAGAAACTAAAGGAAGCCATGAGAAGTTTTATTCTCTCGTGGCTCGGCTCATTCTTGATCGAGAATATTACGGTGAAAATTATTTCCACCTCTTATATGTAGATGGGTAACATCTCGAAGTTATATAAATAGTGAAAGTAGGTTGTCACCCACCTTGTACTATAGGTGATTTAGGTTTGTTTCCCTTTCCCTGTAGTGTGACTTTATCCCTCTTTAGTGTGGTGTGTTTCCCTTGATTATGTGTGTTGTGCTAGGTTAATTATGCATAGTATCATTATTTAATTAATTTTATTAATTAAATAATAATGGTATATGGTTATAATATAAACCATATTTTTGTTGTGTATTATTATATGGTTTTTAAACCATATTTGTCTTTTTAGTTTCACAGGGATAATTGTTATAATTGTTATAACAATTTATATGCTTCCCGGGATAATATTTGGAAGCTAATGTATTTTAAATTTGTTGTTGCATTGTTGCAACTTCCCTTTTGTTTGTATCCCAGCTGTGCAATACATACATACATACACATATATATATATATATATATATATATTGCAGCATGCTTCTATGTACTAGGTTGATTCTGATTAATATAAACTTGGGCTTAGTCCCTGTTTACATTTGGTACTAGAGTAGGTTAATATGGCCTATGGAGAAGTTAGGAAGTTTCAGAGAGTGTTGAGGATATTTTGAGAGGGAAATAGTGTCTGTGTGAGCTAGAAGAGCCACCTACATTCCCTCCATCCAAACCCCTATATTCCCATCTCCCAACAGGATAGGAAAGCCTCCAATTTAATCTCCAAGAAAAATTTGCATGTTGGAGCCATTCTGGCTCTTCGAAATCAGATTGAAAATTAAAAAAATCATCTCTTTATTGAGCCATTTGTAGGATATATTATGACCGAGTTGGGGTGAAGCATTTCTAAGAAGGTTTATTTGATCGTTTTCTTTGCATTTGAAGGTTGCAGACCAAACTCCCCTCATCGTGTTGTGTAGTGGTGATAGTAGGATTGGTCCGCTCCCATGAGCTTCGTTTGAAGTTCGAGCAAAAGAAAAATACCTCCACATTGAACTATGTGGCTATTCTTGCATTGAAGCCAAAGCTGAGATGTGTTTGCATTGGCAAAGGATTCCCCTCCACATTCGAGCACCAACAAGCCACCTGCAATCCAAATTGAAGCTCCACGCTGACCCTGCAAAAATGGAGGTCAAATAATTAAAAAAGGGAAGGCCGACCCTTGCCCACAACACCGTGCTCAACCTGTAATAAAAAAAATGTGGAGTCTATATCATATGGTGGCAATGAAATCCAAGAAGTGGATCAAGAAATTTTATTCACTTTGTAGTGAATGTTGGACCTGCACAAAGAAATAGTTGAAGGAATAATATCAAACCTATGTCCAAACAATAAAGAGGAAGAAAACACAACGGTCGATTTCTCTCCTCTGCGCAGGACCTACAACCAAAAACGAAGAAAATAATACAAAGTGGGCCAAATACAAATAACAGAAAGAAAGAGCTATTGGATCTGCGCAAGGTGGAGCAATCCACACAAACCCGATCTGCAAAAGCTACAACTTCATCTCCCATGCGACCTGCGTGTACATAGAGGTCGCGTACTGAAACCAAAAATGGTGGGAATTAAAAATATTATGTTCAATATGCAAAGATAAAAACTATGGATCCATTTTCTAAGCAAAAAGAAGCCATAAATCACATTCTTCTCATTCGTGCCCACGTGGAACCTCCGCCACATCATTTTTACAAAGGTAAGTTGATTTTACTTCTCATTAAATACAATTTTGTTCATTTCTATATCAGGTGCTCATAAGAGCCAAGGCGAGTTAGAGTATAAGCTTTAGAAGTGGGAGGTGCATGGTTCAAATCCCACCTCCAACTTGAATTTGGCGGAGAATTTGGCTGAACCGCTAACTTTAGCGGGAAATTCAAATTTAGTTATAACTAACTAAATTTAGCGAGGAAATCTCTAATTTATGGTTTTTTTCCCATTCAGCCTATTTTTTCATTCCAGATGTTTTTTTTTCAAAAGGAGGCCTATCCAAAAATTGCATTTTGAGCTATTTTTTGTAATTTTTTGGGGTAATGGGTCATTTTGGGCTCTGGAGGCCATCAAGGCCCGCAAAACAAATTTTTTTTGCCTACCATTCAATTTTTCTAGGTTTTTGAATGTAATTTGTATACTACATTATATTGTACTAATTTGCAGGTTGCCATAGTCAACTAAAAAACTTTGTAATGCTCAAAAACTAAGCGAGAATTGTAATAAAAATAGTTAAAATTTGGTTTTGTAACACTCACGAGATCCTAGATCTCATTCGTAACATCCACTATATACGGTGCCTCTAGGAAGCACTTACGGGTAAATTCGTCGTGACTACTACTGCACTTAACACCTAATATAGCTGTAACAATGTCATTTGGGCATCGACCCTTTAAATCGACGGGGAGTAATAAGGTCACAGTGCACACACTATGAGCCATCCCATCTGTCTGTGAATGATTGCATGACATAAATCCAGATTGAGAAATTATCCAAGTATATAGCAAAAGTTACACACACGTATGAGGATATTTATTTGAGCTGGTGTCAATAATCACATAGACCCCATCAGTATTGTCTTGGTACCACGTATTGAATTCTTTCACGTATGTTAACGCCTCTTTCATGTACCACCGGGTATATAGAAAGGGCGAGCTTCTTCCACGTACCACCGGGTATATCGGAAGGGCACATATATAGAAAGGTTTGGTATATCGGACTGATGGTATATAGATTGGGAGACCTTATACCTGGAGTGATAAGAGCCAAACCCTATTAGTGATCTCTACAAAATGGGCACCAATGCCCCCAATTTTTTTCTTCCAGATTCACAATTACTCAGAGGAAACAAATATGCTGCATGAAAGACAAAAATCAAGACACAAATTGAGCTTGAAGAGATCGGCTGCTATGAATAGTACTCTAACCGGATCAACTACATCGATACAACACATAGCAGCAGTTTGATAAAGCATATCAGAAGGCCAAACTCATCATCTTGTTTGGAGTGTCCAATGATGTGCAACCCCACATTCGAGATGCCAAAACAGCCAAAGAAGCATGGGATAAGTTGGACAAAATATACGAGGCCAAGAATAAGAATGTTATACTAAATTTGTAGAGTCAGTTACACACATTGAAGTTCAAGCAAAATGAAAAAATAGAAGCTTTCTTAAGAAGATTTGCAGAGTTGAGGGCTTCACTTCTAGCCCTAGGAGAAGCGATCAAAGATGATGATCTTGTTCCCATTGTTCTGAGATCACTCCCTTCTTCATACCGTATTTTTGTAACAACACTAAACTTTTCGATAGATGACAGTTAGTTTTGAAAAATTGGTAAACTTATTAAACAAGAGGACGCAATGGACAATAAGGATGATGAAGAGGAGTAGACATTATCTTCACATCAAAAATGGAAAGGAAAAGGTAAAGGAAAACCTAATTCCTATCAAAAATCCCAAAATCAAAATCAGTATCAAGGGGATAGACAACAAAAGAAGCAATGTCCAATCTGCAAAAGAGGACATAACCTACAAGATTGTTGGTATAATACTTACAAGAAAGGTTCATCAAACAACTCTAGACCTCCACAACAATCTAACAAGGGACATTCTAACTACAATCAAGGAAAGAAAAGGGGAACTAGAAAAGAAGACCCCACCAACAAGGTAATATTGCTGAGCAACAAGAACAATCAGACAATGAAGACTTCTTGTTCACTGCTTGATCAAGTGAACCATCCACGTCATCTAGTGATGTTTGGTATGTTGATTTGGGGGCCACTTAACACATGACCAGCCACAGAATACTGGTTTATTTCAATGAGGGACACACAATCGAAAAATCATGTTTCATTGGGAGATGATTCTTCATATATAGTTTAGGGGATTGGGAACATTTCTCTACCCCTTGGTTCATGCAAATGCAGACTATCAAATGTCCTATATGTCCCTAGGTTGACTAAGAATCTTCTTTCAGTCAGTCAACTCCTAGATCACAACCTAAAAATTGACTTTGATAGTCAATCCGACAAGAAAACGTGTTTGATTCGAGACAAATCAAGAGGCTCGAAAATAATTGTAAAAGCCTCCAATGTGGGACACATGTTCTAACTTGATTTTTTCATAGATATGATCAAGCACTTGTGGCTAAGAACTCCACCTCAACATAGTTGTGGCATTGGAGATTTGGTCATGTAAGTTTCAAATATCTCGAAACACTTTTGGCGTAATATGGTACATGGGCTACCATCTCTTCAGAAGGATATAGACAAGTGTCCTCACTACCTAGTAGGAAAACAACACAGAGCTTCATTCCAAAGGAGTACATTTCGAGCTCATGGTAAACTTGACCTAGTTCATACCAATATTTTTGGTCCAATGCAGCCAAGTCATTCTAGGTTCCAGTACTTCATGCTTTGTGTTGACGACTATTCGAGAAAAATGTGGATTTTCATGTCTTTGTAAGAAAAGTGAAGCATTTGAAACCTTCAAAAAGTTCAAAGTAGCAGTTGAGAATGAAATTGGTCATCACATCAGAACTCTCCGCTTAGATTGAGGGGGGGAATTCACCAGTGATGAGTTCAGAGACTACCTACAAACTCACGGGTTTTGTCGAAAAATGCCTCCTCCACACACACCACAGCAAAATGGTGTTGTTGAGAGAAGAAATGGTACTATCATGGAAATGGTGTGATGCATGATCGATGATTTCGGACTTGCAAATACATTCTGGGAAGAATCAACAAAGATAATAGTGTATTTGTTGAATAGAGCAACCACTATTACTCTTGACGGAGTAACACCACAAGAAGCATGGTCAAAATGGAAACCACTTATTGCACACCTCGGAGTATTCAGGTGTGAAGTAAGCATGCACATACCCAAACAGAATAGAAATAAAGTGGACATGAAGTCACGAAACTCGTCTTCATTGGGTATAGTGAAGAGAATCTTGGGTATAGACTAAAGGATACTAAGACCAAAAAATTCTACACCAAGCAGAGATGTTGAGTTTTTTGAGAAGAAGGAAGTATAGACTCCTCCTCCGGACTCACAAGATGTATATTTTTCACTGTTGTAAAAATTGAAGCTAATGTTCCCCTAGAAGATGAAAGTGATAATGGGAATGATGGTGTTGATCAGATAGAACCACGACCCATGGGAATAGTTCAACATATGCCTAAATGGTGTACAAGTACATTACGAGATGCAAGAATGGATGCTCCACTAGATACATCCACCCCTAGACCACGGACTCACAGTAATGAATGAGAAGAAGTTAAATTTTCCTTGATGAGTAGAGTTATTGAATTAGATGAGCCCTCAACAGTCCAGGAATCCCTATAGTCAAAAGCTTGGAAAGATGCCATGGATTCTGAATATCAATCAGTGATGAAGAATAACACTTGGCAACTTGTCGATCTTCCACCAGGAAGAAACCCATTAGATGTAGATGGATATTTAAAACAAAGTACAAAGCAGATGGGATAGTGGAAAAGTATAAAGCAAGACTTGTAGTAAAGGGGTATGCACAAAAAGAAGGCATTGACTACGAGGAGACATTTTCTCCCACAGCTAAGATCAAAATGATCAGGATGATCTTTGCTCTAGTTGCTCAGTTTGGATGGAAAGTCCACTAGATGGACGTAAATGGTGCCTTCCTAAATGGAGATTTACAAGAAGTCTATATGACTCAACTTTGAGGGATATGTTGTACACAGTCGGGAAGGAAAGAAATACGGACTCGGGAAATCTCTGTATGGCCTAAAATAGGCACCCCAGGCATGGTACATCAAGATTGATGAGCATATCATACAACATGAATTTGTTAGAAATCCATATGATCCCAATATTTACCTCAAAAATCAAGGGGGGGGGGATATTGTGATTTTCATTTTCTATTTCAATGATCTAGTCATCACCTTTGGCGGTTCGGTGAGGATGATCGATGCAACAAAGAAAGATCTTAATTGATCATTCAACATGACCGATCTCGCCTAATGCACTATTGTATTGGATTGGAAGTGTGGTAAAAAGAGAATCATATTTTTGTTTCTCAGATGAAATATACCAAGACTGCGCTCGAGAAGTTTAGGATGATGGATTACACACCAATTGCTACACCCATGGAGAATAGATTGCAGTTATCTCATTCAGATCCATCTCGATGTAAGTGCTACTCTCTATCGGCGGTGATTGGGATTATCATTTACGACCTACACTAGACCGGATATAAGCTTTACGGTGATCTATTTATCCAGGTTCATGTAGAAACCCAAAGTTTGTCATTGGAAAGCAGTGAGGCACATTTTGAGATAAAGGATCAATGGATCTTGGTCTAGAATACATGAAGAGCGACAACTTCTTCTTGAATGGATATTCATATTCGGATCATGCAGGTAACATTGATGATATAAAATCCACTTCTGGATTTGTATTCTTTATGGGATCTAGACCAATATCATGGGGAAGCAAGAAACAACACTTCATTTCTTGCTCTTCCATAGAAAGTTTCGAGTATCGTTTTGCGGAGAAATTTGTTTGTGAAGCGATATGGCTACGTCGCATATTGGGAAGGACTTGGAATACCACAGGACAAACTAAATACCATGTATGTTGACAATGAAGGTGTTCTCAAACTTGTTCGCAATCCTGTTTTTCACGAGAGAACAAAACACATTGAGGTACAAGTTCATTTCATACACGAACATGTGTTGAAGCACAACATCAAGCTTCAATATTGTCCAACAGCTGAACAACGGGCTAGATATCTTCACAAAGTCACTTGCATGTGACAAGTTCGAGTTGTTTAGAGAGTTCCTCTCCTCATCCCTTGAGATAATGCACAATTAAGGGGGGGAATGTTAGGTTAATTATGCATAGTATAATTATTTAATTAATTTTATTAATTAAATAATAATGGTATATGGTTATAATATAAACCATATTTTTGTTTTGTATTATTATATGGTTTTTTAAACCATATTCATCTTTTAGTTTCAAAAGGATAATTGTTGTAATATTTATAACAATTTATATGCTTCCAGGATAATATTTGGTAGCTAATGTATTTTAAATTTGATGTTGCATTGTTTAACTTCCCTTTTGTTTGTATCATGGCATGCAATACATACATACATACATACATACATACATACATACATACATACATACATACATACATACATACATACATATATATATATATATATATATATATATTACATCCTACTTCTATGTACTAGGTTGATTCGATTAATATAAACTTGAGAGCTTCCATCCCCGTTTACATGTTATGTGTGTGTTCCTCCTTTCTTTCCTATTTCTTGCAAGATGTGTGACTATATGGCCCAATGGCATTGATAAATGTTATGAATTGAGATTCTAGAGTTCTCATGTCATGTCCTCTCTACAATTGATCCATAGCATGTCCCCAAGTCAGAGCCAACTATTTCATGAGTTTTTGTAAGGGAAAAATTCATACCGAAAATCATGATAACCATACCATATAGTTAAAGTTTTTTCTTAAAGGTCATCTCAAGCCCTCCTCCGGGTCACCTTAAGCCTCATGATAGACATATCCCATCCTTTTAAGTGGTCTGATGTGATGTGTAATCATTTCCATAGATGATTTAGGTATTTCAATTCCATTCAATCTTTGTCATGTTAATATTCTTCAAGACAAACTCTATGAGGAGTTTAAGAAAGGGCTTTTGTCTTATCTTCCTAAGGCTACTACACACCCCCCCGAGTGGAAAAAAAGACTCAAACACATCATGGAGGTGTATTAGAGAGCTAATAATTATGTGCAATTGGTTTTGGAATAATCTGGGAAGTTTCAAAAGTTTTGGAGTAGGGTAAAAGCGGTGTTAGAGGGTAAAGCTGTGCATAGTGTAAAAACAACTCCCGACCTTCGAGAAGTGATTAGAGATCCTTAGGGAGTTAGGAGAAAAAAAAATATTGAAATATAAATCAGATCTATATAAGATGGTGGTCTTACTTTTTTCACAAGACTCGGGCTGTTATGTCCACAACCTGTTTTCAACATGCACAACCTTTGTGCCCTAAGGAAAAGCCTATTTTTAGGGTGTTACGGGAAGAATAAAGGTATGAGGCCATAACCTTTTTTTCAAAACGAATTACATGAAATTTCATATAAATAATCATGTGAAAATATTTTTGGGAGCTCGATTTAGGCTTCGAAAAGTTTCCCCTCTAAGGTATGGTTTAGGAATTAGTCGATTTTCCATCTTGAAAAATGAGCCAATCAAAGAGTGGCACATTTTTGAGCACCAACCATCCCAAAATTTGGGAATTTTTGGACACATAAGTATTCTACCCTCCCATTTAATCCCTGTTGGTGTGTTGTACTCCTTTATTCTATCTCTTGTTATTAAAAATTATTTGGACCATGATGTGACCATATTGAAGCTCCATTTGTCAATTTAAGCCCTTGTGCACCGATTTGAAGCCTCGGCTCTGTCTAGTCACACGGCGCCACATGACCTATCATAGAGGACACAATTTTATGCACCAACCATCCCAAATTTTTGGGATGTTTGGGACAAAAATTCCCCCTATAATTTTATCCCCTGACCACACACATGACCACGGTGAAGTCTTAAGTGCTTCATTTCAGCCACCCTCTCTTCCTCAACTACGAATCATAACGCAACATGTGGACTAATGGGAAGGGGAGAATTTTTTTGCAAAAATGTAAAAATAATTTTGCATGCTTGGGACATAAAAAAATCCCATTCTTAACTGTGAAAATTTGCAAATTTTGTTATTTAAGTGATGTTACTTAGTGTTTCCACTTCTACCCTGTACGCATGCTCATGAAAACCATTGCTACTGAGAATTTTATTTATTTCTCCATTTCTGCCACTTATGTCCCTTTTCCAATTAATCTATCATCAATTTTCCATCATTCCCCACTTCTAGAACATAAAAAAATCTTTCTTTTGAGGAAAAACCATGTATGTTTCTTTGTCGAAACCCTCGTAGTCAAAAATGAAGAATTACTCATAACTTGCAAACGGAGAGAGGAATCCAACGAAACTTGGAGCATCTATTTCTCTCCAAGGCACCTTGATGATGCATAAAAAAATAATTTTTGAATAATATCATATTTTGTATGGAATCCATCCAAATATTTATTCCCTAAACTCTTATTTTTCCATTTTCATCAATCTGGAAGGCAATTTGACTTGAAATTTTGAGCGAAGCACCTAGATTGAAAACCCAAAAGAAAAAGCTGATTTTATTCATCAAGTCATGGAGTAGAAGATAGTTTCCAAAAATTGTAAGTATTCTTTGGTCCACACTTACTATTTTTAGTAACTTTCCTAAAACAACAAAACCCTTCAGAAGAGTAAACATTTAGAATCACAAAAACTAAAAACTAAGGTACAAGAGCCAAAAAAAAAAAAGAAAAAAATACGAGAAAAAAATTCTTAAAATAGAAATTGCTCCAAATTGGCCCTGGAATATCTATGAATGTGATTTGAACATGAAAAGAACCTCTTAGTGTTAAAAACAAGGAAAAAAGTAACCCTGCCCAAAATAGTAGCTCATAGGGCCTAAAATCTAAAAATAATGACTTTCGGTTCGACGCAAAAAAATTTCCATCGCCTCTATGGTAACCTATATTGTTTCTTTGTTACATCATGAATCTCAATTTCTTTGGCCTAGATCCTATTTGGGATCTCACATGAAGTTCTATGTGTGGGTGACATCAATGTTGCTCACATGGACCTAGAGGAGCTCAAGCATATAATGTTTGATGACCGAGGGAAAATTTTGAAGAAAAGATATTTTCCAATGGATTATACATGGTGGGTGTCTATCCTACAACCTTTAAAAACATTGATTTATTTTTGGCATGTTCCCTAAACACTATAAACATGACACCCAGATTGATCGAGCCGATGATAATTCGAGTCTTAGTCGTGCTCACTCCAAGGGCCATATCTCAAGGAATGCAAATCCCAACTAGAAAATACATGGTCATGATCTCACAAGAGTTCACATCTATAGAATGATGCAATACTAACTCTTAACTTTAAGGTCTCTCCCTCGGCTCTGGTTTAAGCACGAAAGAAATACCTCTCACACACCAAATACTCTTTGCCACAAAAAGTTTCACAATACTTTTTCTAATGCCATCATACTCATAACATGGGTAATGGGGAAGAGAACACGAAGCATTTTCATGACTAGATTTAACTCTTCATCCTCACGATCCTCAAAGGTAAGTAGGTGATTGATTGGGGGATATCATCAACAATAACTTGTATTTCCAATTTACTGTAGGTCCCTACTTCTAAGAAATTCTTCGTGACCTCGTTTATTTTCTATGCCTTGGTGAACATAAGAATATTTAGGGCTTAACACCTCAAAATGTGTCCCAAAAAAAATATCCTACATTCGAGAACTACCCACAATTGGCCATGAAAGAGAGTAATCAACACTTTATTAAGGTAAATGACACATTGAAAATGTTCGCGGTCAAGTTGCTTGAGGGAAATCAAAATTTAAGGATTACTTCATAAGCCATTTCTTTGGTTAGGAAGTATGTCTCATGCTTCATTCAGTTCTCAACATTCTCATACATCAAGGTATCATGATTTGATCTTGCTCCATGGAGTTTTCCTTGCCATCCAAGTGATAGGATCTTGTTGATGGAATTTTCTAGACAATTGGTGTACGTGAATAACAAGTTGAAGGGTATAAAGAAGAAGAAAATATATTTCCCTATCTCCTTAAGGATTCTCACATGAAAAACTTCTAACGATGCCACAAATTTTGAAGCTACCCTTGGCCCTATCAATATGCACTCATACCCTTTCAGGGTAGAATTTGATATCAGGGAGGATCCAAACTCATTCCACCTGCCTAATTTACGTCACATGACCCAAATTGAAGACTTTTGGGTGAATTGTGTTGATTAGTATGAGGTATGTGAATGTGACCATAAGAATACGACAATGGATAAAATGATAAAATTCAAATTTGAGTGGTACGAGGATGGTGTCTAAGACAATGTATCAAAGATGTTTGATCTAGAGTACCTTGTAGTAAAGGCTTCTCCTCTTTCTTTGGCGGTTTGGAGTGTGTGTGAATCGAGGACATAAAATAATGAATGGAGGTGGTGGTAAAAAGGTCAAAGAGTGGTTCAAAAGTAAGAGGGATGATCTCTTTTCATTAGGTAACTTTCCATCCCTCCGAGAGGAAAACATTGTATCGTTCCTCCTCTAAGGCCATAGATAAGGATCCCGGTTCAACTCTTTCGGGAGAAATGTCAAAGAGGAAAATGAAGAACATGTTTATCTTCACTAAAAGAGATTGCAAAGGAAGAAATAATAGAATAAGAACCTATGGTAGATCTTGAACAAGGGGAAATTGACCAATCTAACCTCTCTATGAGCCACTACAATTTCCAAGTCCTTCATCTTCCATGGTTTCACTAGCTCCACACCTGCACAAGATGTACCTTCTCAAGTGGAGCAAGAAGTTGTGATGTTTCTAATTGATGAGCAGAGAAAATGAGATCTTCCCTTGGATACATGAGATGATCATAATAGAAATCTGCATAGTGCAATAAGTATCCATTCCTAAATTTTTGGCTATCACTTCGATGGTAATAAAGAAGAAATTTAGATTAGATCAAGCGGATTCTCGATTCTACAGTGGATCCTTGAGGAACCAATACATAGAGGTAGTCAAGTTGAAGGTCATCAATCCCATTGAGTAAATGACCCTTGATTGATTACAAGATGAGCACAATTCCCTTGAGACCTGGAAATACACGAGGGTGATGTGTACTTGTTTCAAAAGTATTCCACTAGCCTTATTACGAGAATTCACATCATATTTTCACCCTCACATAATATGTTGAATTGCTCTGAATCAGAATACCACCAATTCTCTTTTGTCTAAGGAAGTAACTCTAGCAAGAAACTTTCATCCTAAGTCCATCAGGAAAACTCAAGGATTCACCATATAGGGAAAGGCGAACGAAAAATGGGTGAGCATGATTCCTTGAGAAGGGAATGTATTACTACGAGATGAATAATTTGTACAAGTACATGGATGGCATGGCCATGAATCCACTCATGAAAAAGGAGGAAATTGATGCAGAGAAAGACCATTGGGACCATGTGTATCCATTGGTCATGGAGATGGGCAGAGTCAAGTCATCTCTTCTGGTAACCAAAGGTGTGTTCTCGTTGACATCAAAGGACTTGTCTTAGGTTTGGGATCAGACTCTTTTTTCTCAGTATGAGTTGATAAAGCACATTATTGATGATCGGATTCATATGAAGAACATGTTAGGAAATTGTAAAAGGATGTTGATGCTCGGATGCGAGAATCTTGGGGTGCAAGCATAATGAACTTGGATACTTCAATAGATGATTTGTTGAAGGAATTTGAGGATCAAGTCAAAAGGAGGCTGGAGAACCATTATCATTCAATGAATTAATGTTGGAATCTCTGGATGATATATGGGAAATCATTTCCATGACTGTGAAGAGTCATCAAGCTTGGTACTCAGAGTGTAGAAACATCAATTATCTTGTGGATAAGCTGGATCAAGTCTCTTGCTTTCATTCGCATCCCTCAAGAGCAGAAAATGGCATCAGCGGTGGAAAGATTAAGTAAAGAATTTAGGGGCATCAATATTTCACTTATGAAATTTTCCAAGAGTCCATTAGTGGCAGGATCTTCATCTGAATAGTGCTCTATTTCTTCGCCCTTCTTCTTCTCTTCTCTTCCCTCCCCCTTCTTCCTTCACATTCTAATTCTTTGTTGGGAGTTGTACTTTTTTTTTCATCATATTCACTTTTTATCGTATTCATTAATGTGACTATAGTCTAAAAATGTAATAAGTCACCCTTATTTTATAAAAGGGGACTTAATGTTATTTCCTAGGAATACCAAGAGTCACAATGGGAAAGAGTGAGTGAAAAGACACATGGGGATAGATGAAGAGTCATTTCTTGTTCTATATAATGTAATGAAACCTTCATTCTTAAGGGTTTTCAATTTTTTGCACTCAAGAGAGATTTTTAGCAAGGAAAAAGAGATAGCATTCTTCCACTTTCCTTATCTAATTTTCCTCTATCTTCTAAGCATTGTACAACTTGTGAATATGTTGATAAAGAAAGGAGTTTCTTCTTTTAATAATGCACAAATGTGTGCAAACTTGTGTGCATGGTTTCCTCTCATTGTTTATATTTTGAACTTGATTGTTTCCTTCCTATAATTTGTGAATGTGAAACTTCTAATTAACTTTGGAAAGAATATGATTTTCTACTTGTAGAGTTAATTCTCCTACCTAACTTCTCACTCCCTTTCCCACATCTTTCAACAAATTTTCCCTTGCAATTCATTGCAAGCATTTCTCTGCGGTATGTGTGGAGTGTGTATGTTGGATCCCTAGCCCCTAAGCCAACAACATATTTCCCTTTTTGTTCATTCACAATAAAGTGGAGTTATACCACACAAGTAGAGTGACCTAGAGTCCCGAGAGCGTTGTCAAGATATATACCAATTTGTCTACCCAAAAAAATTTCTTGCTAATGGCATGATACATATATTTAAGAATGTTATTGTATCAATGGGGCCCTATATTGCAATAAAAGACAAAGATAAATCATGAAAATATCTCAAAGTTTGTAAAAAAAATGTGGCCCAAGAATAAAGGAACATATGAAAAGGCTCTATGGATTTTAAATAAACCCCATGTTGCAAAAGTCACAAAGGTCATGCATGGAATGTGCCCACCTCAATTCTATGGGTCATCTCTCAAGAAAACATTTTTGCTAATTGACATATCATAGGGTTTAAAATGCATGAATGGCACAACATTTTAAAGGTATGTTGAAAATAATTGTAATTAATGTAAATTACTTTATATATATTTTTTATCTTTCTATTTATGAAATTATCTAGTAAATGTGTTTGACACCATAACATATATTTCATCTTGGTTTAAGAGGATAGGATGTGATTCCATAGGGTCTCGTAAAGACCATTTTGAGGCTTTCAAAATTCCTTAGATGGTTTTCAACAAAGGATATCTACATGTCTAAGATAAAGGAAATGAGAAATGAGATTGCAAATATTTTTGTATTTTTGAAAAGGAATTGTTGGAAGCACTGATGTACAAAGAGGGGGTGAATCAGTCCTTCAAAATCCTTGTAGAATTTTATATTAAATTTCAAACACCATTAATATGATTTTAACAATAAGAAATAACCATCCACAATAGAATAAACAAAAATGGGTACAAAAGAACACAAGATGTAAGTGAGAAAACCTCAAGAGGAAGAAAAACCACTAATTTTTTTTTTTTGATATTACTCACAACAAAGACTAAAGTGAATATTAAACATCACAAGAGATTTATTTAGTGAGGCACCAACTCCATAAGGAAAGATACTTTCATGAATATGACTCATCACACAAGATTTTGATAAAAATATCACGAGATGAAAATCAGTAAAACTTGGTGATGGTGATCATGAGATTCATCTCCAAACTATTTCAAACCATCTTCAAACACACCTTCTTTTAAATCTCTCAAAATTTTACAAACTTGACCCAATTTGATCTCAAACCATTACACACTGAAGCTTTATAACATTCCTCAACTCTTCACAAAATTCCTTATATATGAATATATTTCTTCATACCTATTTCAAAATCACACTTGGGTCACAGTTTTTCCCTCTCTCTTAGCTAGTTCAAATTTGAACTCAAACATGCACTTTATACCCTTCTCATCTGAAAAAAACAAGATAGGTTGTTCCTTCATCATTAGTTATACAAACACAACTCAAACACTTAATAATAAACTCATGCAAATTCATAAAATGGACCCATGTAGGTCATTCATGCTCAAATGCACTAAACACAAAAATGGCTCAAAACCCCATCACCTGATTCACCAAAGATCACAAACATTAGCTTGTACCAATCAAATTCTTCATAACACAACTAAGAAGGCTCATATCCTTTACAAAACAGTTGTTTCCAAGAACCAATCTTTACCTTTGGACCTCAATATCACCCAAGAACACCTCAACCATGGAATGTAACAAATAGTTGGAAATCCAATGACCTGTAGAACACGTGCATTCTTTACTATAGCTCATTAAACATCCATACATGCAAAAAAACAAACTTTCCTCCTCACCAAATTGATATTTACATAAATTATTTTTAGGAACTCATCTGGTTTGCACCCTTTATGCCACTTTAAATACATCCAAATTCCTTCAATAGGAAAAAAATGCATCCCTATTCACTCTATAACTAATATCAATCTTCAATCAATCCATCTCATGCATATTCCACCTCTATTTTCTAGCGAGAGCAATCTTGTCTGAGAAACAAATAACATTAATCTTCACAAATTGAGTTGGTTAACCTATTAAATAACCTCATCATGGGAAAAAAATATATATCATTGGAAATATATTTGAATATACCTCCCATAACATATTAAACTTCCTTCCAAATCCAAGTGGAAGGCTTTCAACCAGGTCCATCTCAGAAACTACTCCAAAACTGCCCCAAAACTACCTTAAGACCGAGTCTTAATAAATAGGGCACATTTGTCCCTCTAGAATCTCAACCATGATCTAAAACATCATGGTAATCAATACAACTCCCATACTAAAACAAAATGTCAATTTATTTCACAACTCCTTTGGACAACCTAGTCCTAAACCAAACTTCTTTAGAAAATTTCCATTTTGAGTAGGTTCCACATATCACCACATGCTCTATCATACCTTTCTGGAAATGTGGAGGAGTCCTCTACAATATCAAATAATTATACTTGAAATAAAAATCAATTCTAGGTACCTATCATGAATATCTTCTCCATCACTCTAGACCTAGGGTTTCAAACTCACAAAAAGTAGTTTACCTTCTTAACATTCATTCATAAAAATGTGACAATGAAATGACCTCATTATTTTTGTGAAATTTTATTAGATCAATGTAAAATTATCTTTGAAATCTAAAAGGTCCCATACAAAGTACACAATTCATGGCATGCATCGAAGTTGTAATTTGAGTTTGAAAATGGTTTCTTCTCAATCCTGTTGTTTGGGTTAGCACACCGGTTGTATAGACAATATATTAGATCTAAGCATACATGTAAATAAAAATGGATAATCTACTAGAATAAATATACAAACCAAGATACATAAATCAACACCGATTTAATGTGGTTCACCTAGTGTGGGCTACATCCACCAAGAAACAAGCCAATCTATTAGCCAAAGCTTTGACAAGATATAAAATGACAATTTACAATCTTCCACACCTCTCAGATGTACAGTACTTTATTTCCTCAAGTTTTTTCTTTATCACCAAGAATTCTCTCTCTCACCAACTTTTGCAAGTTCTTTCTAATTCTTGTTAATCTCTTACTTTTAAACCCTAGCTTTATGCTTATATAGTCATTTATAGACTTAGGGCACTTAGCCATGTAATTACAATCAATAGATATACTTTAATGCTAAAAATAGATCTAATTCCCGAGAGTTAATTAAAATATCTTCGCACATGTAACCGATGATCTTTGGTTATTCCTAACCAAAGTCATCTCCTCCCTGCACGACGACCGATGCCATTCCTAAGTACCGATGCCATTTACCCCCTAACCAATGATGGTTATTGTATTTTCCAGCAAGTTTCCATTGCATGCTAAATTGAAGTAATTGAGCTCCACAACTCAACAATCTCCCACTTGGAGATTAATTACTACACCATACCTATACAACATCATTCTTGGATCCTTATCTTTTTTCTTCCTCTTCAAGTCTCAAACTCAAAGACCAATAGAAGTGGAGTGTAGCTCCAAATTCTCCTTTTCTAATGGCTTCGTTAGCATATCTACAGGGTTCTTGCTTGTATGAATCTTTTCTAGATTCAATTGTCCATCCTCCAATACCGTATGAAGTGATACCTGTTGAATGTGTTTCGTTCTCAAATGAAATCTTTGAGTTATTTTCTAAATGAATTTCACTTTGATTGTCCTTTGAACAATTTACAATCACCTTCCTCTTTTCCCAACTCTTCCATGAACCTACTCATCCATATCATCTCCTTGTTATCCTCTATAGCTGCAACATATTCTACCTCTGTAGTAAACAAAGCCACAACTTTCTACTGATCTTGAAATCTAGCTAATTTCATCCTAGCTACTTTGTGAAAATATAACCGGTAGTGCTCCTTCTACCATCAAATCTCCAGCCATATCTAAATCAACATAGCCATGTAAAGAAATATCCAAACCTCCATAGCATAACTACATGCTAGATGTCCCTTTCAAATACCTGAGTATCCATTAGACTACTTTCCAATGCTCTTTACCTGGATTGGCCATAACATACATGATATTCCAAACTAGCACTGAAGCATATGGCACTCATGTCATGTATTTGACCTCCTCATGTGATGATGGCCACTGATCTTTACTCAATTTTAAGTGTCTAGCCATAGGTGTGCTAACAGGTTTTGAATTATACATATTGAACCTTTCTAACACCTTGTAGATATAATCCTCCTGAGACAAATACAATTTCTTTTTTTTCCTTTCTCTATGTATTTGCATGCCAAGGATTCTTTTTGCAGCTCCTAAATCCTTCATAGAAAATGTTTGAGCTAGTTTTCTCTTAAGCTCACCAATGTCCTACATATTAGATCCTGCAATAAGCATATCATCCACATATAGTAACAAAATAATATATCTCTCATTTTCAAGCTTCTTGAAATAAACACAATGGTCAGATTCACATCTCAAGTAACCATGCTCTTGTATATAACTATCAAACCTCATGTGCCATTGCCTTGGAGCTTGTTTGAGCCCATATAGACTCTTTTTCAACCTGCACACTAATTTCTCCTTACCTTTAACTTCATACCTAAGTGGATGTTGCATATAAATATCTTCATCCAAATCACCATGAAGGAAATTCATCTTCATATGTAGTTGCTCTAAATGCAAATCTTCTACTGCAACTAAGCTCAATACGATACGAATGGAAGTTGTCTTAACAACATGAGAAAATATTTCACTAAAGTCAATACCCACTTTTTGTGTAAATCCCTTTACTACAAGCCTTGCCTTGTATCTTTTCTCTCTACCCTCTGCTTCCTTGATCATGTAAATCCACTTCTTCTGCAATGTTCTCTTACATGTTGGTGACTTAACCAAATCCCATGTCAAGGAGTCCATCTCCTCATCCATGCCATGCTCCCATGGATGTGGGTATTATCTGCATTACTTCTCCAAAGCTCTCTAGTTCATCATTATCGATCAATAACAAATAAAATAGAGAAGGTGTAAATCTTTACGGTGGTTTACTTACCCTTTGTGACCTTCTCATAGGAGTTTGGGGTTCCGGAGGCTCAATCTGAACCTCCTAGACATTCCTATCCAAATATGTGGTGACCAATGCCGGTCACCTCTAATCGGCGTCGGTTCGCTAACTAAGGCCGGTTTGGATCTTCTATAACTAATACCAGTTTTCTAACCGGTGCCCGATCGGGGTCAACCGACAGTTCTTGTGTAACCCTGTCGATAATTCTTTTAAATCCGAGAGTTCATTTTCATTCACAAACTTCTTAATTGGGTCATCCTTGGGTACCAAAATTTGATCCCTTTACATTATCTTTTCATTCTATTCAACATCACGACTCCTAATAATTTTAGAATTATCTAAATCCCAAAAACGGAAACCGAAATCACCAGATCCATAACCAATGAAAGTGCATCTCTTGGATTTTGCATCTAACTTCTTCCTATTTTCCTTATCAACATGCACAAAAGCTTTTGAACCAAAAATTTAAGAAAAGAAAGATCTACCTCTTTTCCGGTCCAATCTTCCTCTGGTATTCCTCCATCTAGTGAACTTGAAGGCCTATGGTTAATCAAATAAACTATTGTATTAACTAGTTCTTCCCAAAAGCGTAAGGGAAATCCAAAATGTATCCTCATACTTTTAGCATGTTTCATGATTGTCTGTTCATTATTTCTGCAACACCATTCTCCTGTGGTGTTCTTGGAGCCATTCTTTTTCTACATATCCTATTCAATAAACAATAATCATTGAAAGTCTTGCTACAATATTCACCACCATTTTCAGATCTAAGGCACTTTAACTTAAAATTTGATTCATTCTCAATAAGGGCTTTCCATCTTTTAAAAGTCTCAAAAACATCGATTTACGTTTAATACAATAAACCATACATTTCTTGTAGCATCATTAATGAAAGTAATATAATACTAGGATCTTCCATGAGAAGCTACATGAGCTACTCCCCACATCATCGAGTGTACAAGCTCCAATTTGTGCTCCTTCTTAGTTTTCCAACTTTGAAAAATATCACTTGTTTTTATTTCCAAAGATACAATGCTCACGAAATTAAGATCTAAATATTTCAAATTTGATAACTTACCCTTAGCCTTTAAAATCTGCATTCCTTTTTGACTCATATGGCCCAATTAGTTATGCCACATGCATGCATCTGAATCTGAAGTAGATAATGTAGAAAAGGAATCAATAATATAAGTAGATAAATATAATGTTCCTACCTTCTTACCTCTTGCCACAACAAAAGCACCCTTGGTGACTTTCCAAGAGTCTCCTGTAAAAGTAACCATGCAACAGATTCACCTAGTTGCCCTGTAGAAATAAGATTCCTCCTGAGGCTTGGCACATGCCTCACATCTTTCAATACCCATGTATTTCCATTCTACAATTTTAGATGAACTTCCCCTTTACCAGTAATATTGCAAGGTTCATCATCACCCAAATAAACATGCCTAAAATTTCCCTAGACATAATTTTTGAAATAACCCTTATTAGGGGTTGTATGGAAAGAAACTCCTGAATCTAAAACCCATGATTCAATTCTATTATCTAAAGAAAGAATAAGAGCATCTTGTATTACCTATGATGTAGCAAGATTTTCTTCTTTACCTTTGTTTGGTTGTTGGTTCTCTTTATCCTTTGACCAACAATCTTTCTTTGCATGTCCTTTCTTTCCACATTTCCAACAACTCCCTTACTTCTAGATTTATATATTTTATCCCTTGACTTTGATTTCCCATTACTCTTACTTTTGGATCTCTCCTTGTGCCTTCCCCCACTTTCTACATTCAAAACATTTCTAGATGATGATTCCTCTGAACTCTTCCTGTGAATTTCTTCATTCAAGATTATACTAACCACATCATCAAACTTCAAAATATTATTAGCAGATGTTGTGTTACTAATGACCATTACCAAGTTCTCTCAATTATCGGAAAAGAACATAAGAATAAGAGTGCTTTTACTTCATCATCAAATAGTATTTCAACCAATTTTAACTGATTTACAATAGATCAGAAATCATTCAAATGACTAGATGCAGATCCACCTTCATGCATCTTAGAACTAAATAGTTTCTTCATCAAATAAAATTTATTTGAAGCACTAGGTTTTTCATATAAATTAGCAAGAGATTTCATTAACTCTACCGTAGAAGCCGCTTCTGTAATATTGGAAGCCACGGATGCTGTCAGGCTTAATCTTATAGATCCCAAAGCCTTTTTGTCAAGAATCTTCCATTCTTCATTAGTCATCTTCATAGGTATAGACTTCTCATCCAACGGTAAATACAAATCTCTTTGATATAGATAATCCTCAATTTACATCTTCCATAATTGATAATTTTAGTCATCAAATTTCTCTACCTTGTATTTGTTTTCTTCTGCCATTGTTGTAGCTGCCACCAATCAATGAGAAAACCCTCTGTGAGTAAATATTTCAACACAAAAACTCTAAAACAAAGCTCGATACCATTTGTTGGGGTTAGCACACTAGGTTGTATGAGATAATATATCGATCTAAGCATACATGTAAATAAAAATAGATATTCTACGGAAGAAATATACAAACCAAGAGACATAAATCAACACTAAATTTAACTTGGTTCACCCAGTGTGGGCTATGTCTACCAAGAAACAAGCCAATCTATTATCCAAAGCTTTGACAAGATATACAATGAAGATTTACTGATCTTCCACACCTCTCAGATGCACAGTACTTTCTTTCCTCAAGATTTTGTTTTATCACCGAGAATTCTCTCTCTCACCAAATTTTGCAAGTTCTTTCTAATTCTTGTTAATCTCTTACTTCTAAACCCTAGTTTTATGCTTATATAGTCATTTATAGACTTAGGGCACTTATCCATGTAATTACAATCAATAGATATACTTTAATGCTAAAAATAGATCTAATTCCGAGAGTTAATTAAAACATCCTTGCACAGGTAACTAATGCCGGTTATCCCTAACCGATGTCGGTTCCTCCCTTGCCTGACCGATGCCGGTCCTAGGTGACCAATGCCGGTCCTAGGTGACCGATGTGGTTACCCCTAACCGATGATGATTCTTTGTATTTTTAAGCAAGTTTCCATTGCATGCTAAAGCTGAAGTAATTGAGCTCCATAAATCAACAATTTGTTTCACTAAAAACATCATAACTTACAAAATATTGATCATGGAAACTTGAATTTTTCCCATAACATCATGCCACATCCAAATAACATATAAAATCATCATATAGTCATAAATAACTCTAAATATTCTCAACCCATCTCATTTTCATGACTAGGCCTTAGGGTTTTACATGTTCTAGGCCATAACCAACTAAACCAACACTAAAACTCATAATGAAACCTATGAATACTACTTATACATGATGAAAAAATAAAACATACCTCAATGAGTGGTATAAAGGGCTCACACATACTTGCAATTTCCTATCATGCCTAATTAGGCCTCAAAACACTAGGATTAAGACTCATGTGTACCATGACCAAGTAGACAAACACCATAGCTCTACTTCCCAGCTCTCCAAAAGGACCTAACAACATTGAGACATCATTTATCACTCACCTACATGCCTTCATGAGATCAAATGGCTATATACCTCCTTATTTTGTCTCCAAGCACCTAGACTAGGTCTAGATGAACTCTTACAACCGAGTCTTTGTTAGGGCAAATATATTTTACCTAGGTTAATTATGCATTGCACATAATTATTTTGTTTAATTATTATATGGCTATATTTATTTATAACCTTCTATATTATTTTATTCAAACACGTGTGAGTTGTTATATTATTTTAACAATATTATTGTTTATATTGTTTCACGGTTGTACCCGTGCAACCTATTTTTTTGTTTGTATATGGCTGTCTAATATTTATAAATATTGCAGCATAACTATTGTAAATATTGATTGATGATTAATATAATATTCCATGCTTCCATCTCTATTTTACATTTAGTACCAGAGCAAGAATCTGGACCTGTGAAGTAGAGAAGGTTGGAGAGAGGAAGAAAAAGTTTTGGAGAAGATTCTACACTCCAGGAGAGCCTCTGTTGCCTCCAGCAACTTCCTCGAATGCTCTGCATCCCTACAACCTCCTGTCATTCTCTGAGTAAAAAAAGATTTTTTTTTTCCTTGGTGCCCTTTGCACAAGGAAAATTTGGTTTTGGAGCATTTTATGGTTTATAGAAATTAGTTTTAATTTAAAAAAATATATATTATTATTTCTTGCTATTAGGGTTTTTTTCTCTAAATCTAGAGGTCATGTTATTCTTGCTAAAGCTACCAAGTATGTTATACTTGGTGGAGATTGTGTCAAGGTTGGAAGTGAGCTGAACCGAGATAATTTTTTTAAGAGATTTCCATCCATTAACAGCGTTGAGTTACGTTATTTTGTAAAACACAAGCGACATCTAACTCTATGGAGTTGGTTGAATGTATAGTATTGGGTCCAAACCGAGCCCCCTCACGGTTAGAGTAGGTATTTACCTAGTTGTTAGGTATAGTTCTTTCCTTGATCTATGGTATTGACTAGATCCTTGATGTCTAGCTCTCTCCTAAATCTATGGTCTTAACTAATTATTTACTTGATTTATGGCTTGATCTATAACCTTGTGATTCTTAGATTTTTATTCCTTGCCTATATAAGCAAGGC
The DNA here is from genome assembly GCA_018340775.1 of Taxus wallichiana var. yunnanensis. Classification (NCBI taxonomy): domain Eukaryota; kingdom Viridiplantae; phylum Streptophyta; class Pinopsida; order Cupressales; family Taxaceae; genus Taxus; species Taxus wallichiana. The sequence goes on from CM031239.1 coordinate 172,218,772, forward strand.
CCATTCTCATGTATTTCATTGAGTTCCATAATAATATATGATATTGCTACTCATTTGTTTTCAAATGTTTATGTAAAGTTATTCTAGTGAATTACTTTCATCTTATTGATCATGGTGTTTGATTAGCATCTGTGTTATTGGTTTGGTATGATTTAGTTATTGTTCATTTTATGGTATTAGAGAAGGTCGTTAAAATCCTTAGCCCCTGGTTATATGGTATGGTCATATGAGGGCTTAAATATTATGATTCCTACTAGTAGGTGCTTAAACTGTAGCCCCCTTTAATTTTATTTGTATGGTGAAGGCAAGAGCATTTTATTCTGTTTTAGTGGCAACTAAAATAAATAGTAGAGTATAATATTGAAAAGTTTGTATCTTTTGATCGGTAACTTGGTTTTGAGTGTCGTTTTTTGTAAAAGTGCTTGTTTTTTTATGATATTTCCATTGGAAATATTTATTTTGAGAATTACACTATAATTATAAAGTTTCATATTGTAACACGCACTTATTATAAAGTGCCAAAATATGGGGGATCTTGTTGCATTACTTGGGGGTCTTTTTGCATTGTTTGGTTCTTGCATTTCTTTTGGTGATTTTTTTAGGATGACATATTTATCTACTTCAACATTAGATCATGTTGAGTCATTAACAACACATAATTACCACACATGAAAACCAAGAATGGAAACAATAATTAAGCGGAAAGGATTATGGGCTTTAACTTCTAATGAACAACCGGTGTTCACTAGAGAATATGAGAAATTTTGGTACCAGTGAAAATTTGATGTGTATGGGTTTGATAGGAACTTATGTACGTGACAATATTTTGTTTCATTTGAAAAATGTGACTCTCCTTTCAAAAAATGGGAGAAATTGGAGGATTTATTTAGTAAAATGGATCATATGAGAGCCATGCAACTTGAAATTGAGATCACCTCTTTTAATCCCCGAAGATTTTCCAACAATTATAGACTATCTTACCAAGTTCAAGAATTCTTTGACACAATTTAAGGGGAGTGGAAGAGATAAGAAAGATGAAGAGGGTGCTTACTTGATTTTATCCAAATTGAGAGGGCCATTCCAAATTTTTTCTTCTACCTTTTTCTCTAGCATGGATGCCTTAGGTGACACATTCAAAATGCCTGACTTAGAAACATTTTGTAAAAGACTTACTAGGGAATAATCTAATTTGTCTCACCTTAAGTCTTCCACCTCTCTAAAGGAATTAGCTACATCTAATCCTAAGGGCAATGGAAATCCAAAAGTAAAACCAAATCCACCCCTTCTTCATCTCAAAGTGCTTTCTAAACCCAAAGAAATCAGCTCTAAACTCAAAGAGTATTCTAAATCCAAGTATAAGTCTATCCTTTCATTCTCTTTTTGTGGGGGTAATGGTCATGAAGAATATAGGTGTTATAAGAAAATGCAAGCCTTACGAGGATGTAGTCAAGAAACATAAATTTTTATCTCCACCCCACCTCCTTCTAATCAACATGGCAAAGAACTTAATGTTATTGGGAGATCTCAATAACCACTTGAAGACAATTGGGTTATATTCTGGTGCTTCTCATCACATGAATTCTTCCAAGGAGTCTTTTATTTCTCTAGGTTTGAGTTCTACTTCCAAAATTGAGGATGGAGATTCTTCCTTTCTTTCTATTAAGGGAAAAGGTGATATACAACTTGATGGTGGCAGTATCCAAGATGCACTATATGTTCCTAATGTCACTACAAATTTTCTTTATGTATATCAAATTTATCATTCTGGTCAAGGGAAAATAGTGACTTTTACACCAGATGGGGTAGAATTAAGAACTTTTTTGGAGCCTTATTCACTTGTTGCTCAGGGTATTATTGATCATAGTTATAGACTATATCACTTTGAGGGTTTTGATGACACTTCTTCTATAGGGACATTATTGGTTTCTCATGCAGATTCAGAGAGTAATATTTGGCATGAAATATTTGGACATCTCAATTACAAATATTTGAAGGAGTTGAGCACTCATGGTATGGTAGATGGTCTTCCTAGAGTTTCTTGTCTTGAGGGAGTTTGTTTTGACTGTGCATTAGGGAAACAACACCAAGATCCATTTCCTAAGAATTTTTCCAAGAGAGCTTCTTCACCACTTGAGCTTGTGCATAGTGACTTGATGGTTTTTCCTACCCCTCTTTCAATGGAGCTAAGTATGCACTTACCTTTATTGATAATTTCTTGAGGCGTACTTGTGTTTATTTTCTCTAGTACAAAAGTGATGTTTTTTCACACTTCAGATTATTCAAGGATTTGCTTGAGCAATAATATTTGAATTGCATAAAGAACCTTCACACTAATAATGAGGGGGAGTACTTCAGCAATGATTTTTCTGATTTTTGGCAACTCAAGGAATTGTTCACCAACATTCTGTTTCTTCATACTCCACAACATAATGACTTAGAATAGTGAAAGAATATAACTTTAAAGGAAATGGATAACTATATGATGCATTCTATAGATTTACCTCCTATCTATTAATTCAGAAGCAATTAATTGTGCTAACTACATTCAAAATCATATACCACACAGAGCACTTGAGAATTTGACTCTAGAGGAAGCTTGGTCCAACAATAAGCTAGATGCATTATTTTTTCAAGTCTTACGGAGCCATGATTAAGTGTTTATGCCAAAGAAGAAAAGGAAAGATTTGGATAAAAAGAAAACCCTTGATATTTGTAGGGTATTGTGAGGACATGAGAGGTTATCAACTTTTAGATCCTGATACTCATGACATTATTTTTTGAACACATGTTCAAGTTTGATGAGCACTTCACTCCCCATGATTATTCATCTTCTTCCATGCCTCCTTCATCTCATTTTGATGATCCTTTATTTGAGGAGGTTATAGATGTCATTGAGGATCCTATTCCCACTGATGTTGTCACTATGCCTAAGTGGAATCATACTACAGTTTTTGATGCAACACCTTTCATACAGGATCTTCCACCCATTAGGCATCATCACATACATTCTACAGGTTTTGGAATTTTGTGTCAGGAAGATTCTAAAGATCCACAATCTTTTTCAAAGGCTCATGGGATACGGGAGTGGGATGATGTGATGACAGTTGAGTATTCTTCTTTGATGAAGAATCATACTTGGGATTTGGTCTCTCTTCCTAAAGGAAGAAATATGGTTAGGTGTAAGTGGATATATTGAACCAAATATGCAGCTGATGGGTCCATTGACAAGTATAAGGCTCGCCTTGTTGCAAACAGTTTTTCACAAGTTGAAGGTATTGATTACTTTGAGAATTTTGCACCCGTTGCCAAGATGGATTTTATACATCTTGTACTTTCTATTTTGGATCACAGGGGTGGCCTATATACCAGATGGATGTGAAGGGTGCCTTCTTACACGGAGATCTACAAGAGGAAATATACATGGAGTAGCCTACTGGATTTGTTCAGGATTCTTATCTTGTTTGTAGACTCCGAAGGTCTCTCTACGGTTTCAAACAGGCCCATTGGGCTTGGTATGAGAAGATGGATTCTTTTCTTCTATCTATAGGTTTTGTTCATTGCCACTCCGATTGTACAGTGTATCTCCAGCATGTTGGTGAGGATATTGTGATACTTGTCTTATATGTTAATGATATGTTACTTACTGGAAGCTCTTCTTCCCACATTTAGACTATTCAAAGGGCTCTTTCTACATAGTTTGACATGATAGATCTTGGGTTATTGAATTATTTCCTTAGTTTGTAGATTTATCAGATAGATTCAAGGATTCATTTGAATTAGCAAAAGTACACCCATGATCTTCTTCAGCACTTTGATATGGCTTATTATAAGCCAAGTCCATCTCCTTTTCATTACGGGGTTACTCTTATATCCACTTGTGCCACACCACTTTGTGATCCTACATTGTATAGGAAGCTAGTTGGGAGTCTCATGTACTTCACCCATACTCACCCTGATATTTCATTTGTAGTAGGGATTGTATCTCGGTTTGTACATTCTCCTCATAGTATTCATTGACAGGATGCTAATAGGATTTTTGCTATTTGCACGACACTTTCCACTTTAGCCTACACTACACTAGGGGTTCTACTCAGTTGGTTGGATATACATATTCAGATTAGGTAGGTTCTATTGATGATAGGCATTCTAATTCTGGCTATATTTTTGTCTTGGTTCTTCTCCGATTGCTTGGGCATGTAAAAGGCAACATGCTATTGCACTTTTAACTTCGAGAGGAAGAGTATAGGGAAGTAGTTACAATGAGTCGAGTAGATTATTTGGCTTCGAAAGTTATTGATAGAGTTTGTATTCCCACATGATTCATCGACTATACTTTGGTGTGACAACAAAGTGCAATTCATATTTCTTGTAACCTAGTTGAACACCAAATGAAACAAACATATTGAGATACACATCCACTTCCTTCGTCGGCACATTCGGGATGGAGTTCTTTACTTGGAGTATATTTCAGCTTAGTAGCAGGTTGCGAGCATCTTTACGAAGCCTTTTTCATCACCTCGCTACCTTGAGTTGCGTGGCATGTTTGGGGTTTTGAAGTTTCTCTTGGGGCGTGTTCATGAGAACATCTTCCTTCTTATTCTTCTTTCTCTTTCCTTCTAGCAGCGGGATTCTTTCCTTCTTTTTGGTTCGATATTTCTTGATGGATATATTGTACATGAGTACCTCATCGGGCCTAGTTTCGGGACTCATACGTGGACATGCCACTTCTATTTTTGCCCTTACTTGAGGGGGTGTTAGAGTAGGTATTTACCTTAGCTCATGTTCACCTAGGTACTTTATTTACCTTTTACTATATTTATCCTCACCCACTTATGTGTGTGGATATTTCTTTTTATTTATTTACATATTAGGGGATATTATCTAGTTATTAGGTATAGTTCTTTCCTTGATCTATGGTATTGACTAGATCCTTGATGTCTAGTTCTCTCCTAAATCTATGGTCTTCACTAGTTCTTTGATGACTAGTTCTTTCCTTGATTTATGGCTTGATCTACGACCTTGACTAGTTCTTAGATTGTTATTCCTTGCCTATATAAGCAAGGCCCATTCTCATTGTATTTCATTGAGTTCCATAATAATATATGATATTGTTGCTCATTTGTTTATAAAGGTTTATGTAAAGTTATTCTAGCAAATTCATCTTATTGATCTTGGTGTTTGATTTACATATGTGTTCTTGGCTTGGTATGATCTGGTTATCATTCCTTTTACTTACCACAACATCGAGTTGTTTGATTTGAAATCCCGCCGTGAAAAGTGGATTGAGTCCCTGCATTAATGTGTTTAGCTCTACACACAAAATCCAAGCCATCTCAAGTACATGGAGGATCAATCATTCCTGTGAAATCCATACGAATTGTACCCTCCAACCACAAACAACATGGTCAACACAAGAGATAAACAACGAACGGTGATTAAGAAAATCATTCAATAATGTGAGCCATATTTTTGAGCCTCCACCATGAACGCCTTGGTATCCATCGATGCCAGCAAGAACTCGAAAATAATTCAAAATCAAATTTAATAAAAATGGTGGAAGATCAAAACAAACAAAAATCAAACAACAAATAAAAAGTTGTAGCAAATAGCGGAAGCAAGATAAATCAAAACGGCGGAGGAAAATATTAAAAAGACTTTGAAAAAGTTGAGATCCGCTCTGATTGGAATACCTAATTTGCAGCCCAACTCTTGCTGACCATGTGGATCTCACTCACTTGCCATGCAGTCCCTCCTACCAGCCACGATGCCTTTGCAAAGGTTAGTCAATTTGCTTATAGTTTAACTTCAATTTGTTTAATTCTTATGACAAGTGCATAGAGCGCCTAGTTGGATAAGTGGAAAGTGTTGGGCCTGTGAGGTTTGGGGTCCGACCCCCACCCTCAACTTATTTTTCAACCATTTTGACACTTAGGGGAAAAATTGGAAAAACTGCCAACTATAGAGGTATATATAGCGGAAAAACACTGGTAAACCCACTAGTGACAAAGGCCAAAACCACTACTAAAAATAGCGAGAAAAATCCTAAAAAGGGTTAAAAAATTCTCCTAGTATGCTTAATTTTTTATTGTGAGCAATATTTGCTAAAGGGGACACCTAAAAATTGTATTTTCAACTCTATTTTTGCAATTTTTCGCATCATGGGTCATTTTGAGCTTCGGAGGCCACCAGGGCCTGAAAAACAAAAAACATTTACATGTCATTCAATTTTTCAAAAATTTTGAATGTAATTGTATACTTCAATGTATTTTACTAATTTGTAGGTTTCCATGATCAACCACAAACATTGTAACCTCTAAATAATTATACTCAAAAATATTAAAATTTTGGTTTTGAATCACTCACGAGATCTTCAATCTCATTCATAGCGTTTAGTATAAATAGTGCCTCTAGGAAGCACTTACGGGTAAAGTCATTGTGACTACTACTACACTTAACGCCTAATATAGCTACAACAACGTTGTCTGGGAATCAACCCTTTAAATCGATGGGGAGTAATAAGGACACAATGCACACACTTTGAGCCCTCCCATTTGTCTATGAACGATTTCATGACTTAAATCTAGACTAAGAAATTATCTAAGTATATAGCGAAGTTATGCGTGCATATGAGGATATTTATTTGAGCCGGTGTCAAAATTTGACCCGGTGTCAATAATTGCACATACCTCTTTCAGTATTGTTTTGGTACCACGTATTGAATTATTTCATGTATGATAATGGCTCTTTCACATACCTCCAGGTATATTGAAAGGGTGAGCTTCTTCCATGTACCAATGGGTATATAAGAAGGGCACATATATAGAAAGGTTTAATATATCAGATGATGGTATATAGATTAGGAGACCATATACCTGGAGTGATAAGAGCCTTACCATTTGTTAGTTGATTCTGTAAAATGGACACCAATGCCCCCAAGTTCTTTCTTCCAGATTCACAACTACTCAGAGGAAATAACTATGCAGCATGGAAGACAAAAATCAAGACACAACTTGAGTTTGAAGAGATCTGGACTATTTTGAATGGTACTCGACCAAATAAACAACTGATACAACACAACAATGACAATTTGATAGATCCGATCAGAAGGAAAAACTAATCATCTTGTTTGGAGTGTCGATGATGTGCAACCCCACATTCGAGATTCCAAAACAGCCAAAGAAGCATGGGATAAGTTGAGCATGGTATACAAGGCCAAAAACAAGAATGTCATATTGAATTTGCAAAGTCAATTACACACACTAAAGTTTAAACAAAATGAGAAAATAGAAGCTTTCTTGAGAAGAGTTACAAAGTTGAGGGCTTCACTTCTAGCCCTAGGAGAGGAGGTCACTGATGATGCTCTCATTCCCATTGTTCTGAGAGCACTCCCTCCTTCATACCACATTTTTGTGACAACACTAAACTTGTCAGATACGACAGTGAGTTTTGAAAAGTTAGTGAACCTACTGCAATAAGAGGAAGCTATGTACAATAAAGATGATGAAGAGGAGTAGGAACTTTCTTCTCATCAAAAATGGAAAGGAAAAGGAAAGGCAAGCCTAATTCCTATCAAAAGTCCCAAAATTAGTATCAGCATCAAGGGGATAAAAACAAAAGAAGAAATGTCCTATCTGCAAAAGAGGACATGAATTAAAATATTGTTGGTATAATACATACAAGAAAGGTTCATCAAGTAATTTTAGACCTCAACACCAACAATCTCACAAGGGACATTCTAACTACAATCAAGGGCAGAAGAAGGGGAACTAGAAAAGAAAACCCCATCAACAAGGAAATATTTCTAAGCAAGAAGAACATTTAGATAATGAAGACTACTTGTACACTGCTCAATCAAGTGAACCCTCCACATCATCTAGTGATGTTTGGTATGTTGATTCGGGATCCACTCGACAAAATACCATCCACAGAGACTATTTTACTTCAATTACGGACACACCTTCAAAAACCATGTTTCATTAGGTGATGATTCTTCATACACAAGATAGGGGATTGGGAACATTTCTCTACCTCTTGGTTCACGAATTGTAGATTATCAGATGTATTATATGTCCCTGGGTTGACTAAAAATATGTTGTTAGTCATTCAACTCCTAGATCACAACTTGAAAATTGACTTTGATAGTCATTCTAGAAAGAAAATGTGTTTAATTCGAGACAAATCATGAGGCTCGAAAATAGTTGCAAAAGCCTCCAATGTGGGATGCATGTTCCAACTTGATTTTGTCCATGGAAATGATCAGCCACTTGTGGCTAATAATTCTACCTGCATGTAATTGTGGCATCGGAGACTTGGTCACATCAATTTCAGGTATCTTGAAACACTTTTCCGACATAATATGGTAAAAGGATTTCCCTCTCTCCAGGAAGGATACGAGACAAGTGTCCTCACTGCCTTCATTCTAGAAGAGTACTTTTCGAGCTCATGGTAAGATTGTCCCAGTTCATACCGATCTTTATAGTCTAATGCAATCAAGTCATTCGGATTTCAATACTTCATGCTTTGTGTTGATGACTATTTAAGAAAAAGTGGATTTTTTGTCTTCGCAAGAAAAGTGAAGCTTTTGAAACCTTCAAGAAGTTCAAAGTGGTTGTTGAGAACGAAATTGGTCATCACATCAGAAATCTCCACTCAGATTAAGTGGGCGGGGAGTTCACCAGTGATGAGTTCAAAGCCTACCTTCAAGCTCATGGGATTCATCAATAAATGCCTCCTCTACACACACCGCAGAAAAATGGTGTTGTTGAGAGAAGAAATTGTACTATCATGGAAATGGTGTGTTGCATGATCAATGATTCTAGACTATAAAAGACATTCTGGGAAGAAGCAATGAAGACAACAGTGTATTTTTTGAATAGAGTGCCCATAGTTGTTCTTTACGGAGTAACACCACATGAAGCATGGTCAAAGAGGAAATCATCTGCTAAACACCTCATAGTATTTGGGTGTAAATAAGGTATGCATATACCCAAGAAGAACAGAAAGAAATTGGATATGAAATCACAAAAACTCATCTTCATTGGATACTGATGAAGAGAATCTTAGTGCAGATTGATGGATCCTAACACCAAGAAAGTCTACACCCATAGAGATGTTGAGTTTTTTGAGAAGAAGGAAGCAGAGACTCCTCCTCTAAACTGACCTAATGTAGATTTTTCACCAGTTGTAAAAATAGAAGATGATGTTCCCACGAGATGATAAAAGTGATGATGGAGATGATGGTGATGATCAAGTAAGACCACAACCCATGAGAGCAGTTCAACATATGCCCAATTGGTATACTAGTATGGTACGTGATGTAAGAATGGATGCTCCACTAGATACATCCACCACTGGACCACGAACTCACAATAAAGCAAGAGAAGAAGTAAAATTTTCTTTGATGAGTAGAGTTATTGAATATGACGAGCCTCATGCAGTCCTAGGAATCCCTACGATCAAAAGCTTGGAAAGATTCCATGTATCTTTGAGTATAACTCAATGATGAAAAACCCTTAACAACTTGTCAATCTTCCAGTAGGGAAGAAACCAATTGGATTCAAATGGATATTCAAAACAAAGTACAAGACATATGGGATGATAATGAGTATAAAGTGAGGATGGTAGCAAATGGATATGCCTTTGAAAGAAGGCATTGACTATGAGGAGACATTTTCTCCCACATCTAATATCAAAATGATCAGGATGATATTTTCTCTAGCTACATATTTTGGTTGGAAACTATTAGGAATTAGAGAACAAATATGCGAAACAATTCCTCAAACCATAGCAATAGGAAACTATATAGCGAGAATTATACTTGCAGAAATTTGACAAAGATAAATGAATAATACACAAAAGAAGACAAGACAAGATTTAACGTGGTTCACCCAATGTGGGATACGTCCACCAAGAACTTGCTCATATTTTATTATCAATAAGAGTAAAAAAACTATTGATCTTCTCTCGATTATGAACTCACAACAGAATTCAAAAGATGCTAAACCACAATTGACACCCAATTGCTTAACCTTGATCACCTCTTGATCATTAAGACTCAAGACCTCTTGAACACTCAAGATATCTTCAAGATACCCTAACACCTCTATTTATAGGATTAAAATCCTCTTAAGAAGTCTTAAAGCCGACCCTAGAAGTTTGAAAGTCATGATCTTTCAACTTCCCATGGTTAGAAAAAATAGTCCCAACGTTAACAACAATGTCACAACAATGACACTGCAACATCACAGCAAACGACTGCAGAATGCTCCTGAAGTCTCCAAACCTAACCGTTCGAGCTCCAACATTTGAACATTGATTCAAGAAGACCAAAAGCAGGCTCCACACCCCAAAAATCTCCCACTTGGAGATCTGTTTCCACTGAGAAAAGTTCTTAACCCTTCATTATCAACCATGAAGGCCAATCAAAGTTGAACACAACTTCAACTTCTCCCTTGTGACCGCCTTGGTCATCATATCTATAGGATTTTGACTAGTATGAATCTTTTCCAGCTTCAACTTATCTTCTTCCAAAGTTGTCCTGATGAAATGATATCTCAGTTGAATGTGCTTCATCCTAGAGTGGAAAGTGGAGTTCTTCGCCAAATGAATAGTGCTCTGACTATCACTGTGTAGTCTCCCAACTTCCTGCTTATGACCCAAATCATCAAGCAATTGTTGTAGCCAAATCATCTCCTTGCTTACCTCTATGGTTGACAAAGCCACAACCTTTTGTAATCGTGAAATCCAACTCACTATTGTATCACCAACCATAAATACATAACTTGTCATGCTCCTCTTCTTTGTCCAAATATCCTGCCATGTCTAAATCTACATATCCACATAGTGTAGTGTCTGATCCACCAAAACACAAAGTTGCTCCCATGGTCCCTCTCAAATACTGAAGGATCCACTTTACTACCTGCTAATGCTCTCTACTTGGATCACTCATAAACCTGATCACTGCTCCCACTGCATGGGAAATGTCAGGCCTAGTGCATACCATAACATACATCAAGCTACCAATTGTTGATGAGTACGGTACCCTGGACATCTGGATTCTATCCTCCTCAGTCTTGGGACTCTGCTCCTTTGATAATTTAAAGTGACCTGCCAAAGGAGTACCAACCAGTTTAACATCCTGCATACTAAACCTCTCCAAGACCTTCTTTATGTACTCTTCTTAAGATAATACCAGCTTCCTCTCCTTCCTGTTCCAAGTTATTCTCATACCAAGGATTTTTTGTCCCCCCAAATCCTTTATAGCAAAGGAGTCACCTAGCTACTTCTTGATTACCTTTATTTCTGCAGCATATCATCTACATACGAGGTACGAATAATATAACTACCATCAAGAAACTTCTTTATGTACATGTAATGGTCGAGTGACACTGAGTAAACTCGCTCCCCGCATAAAACTCTCAAACTTCATGTACCACCGCCATGGAGCTTGTTTCTAGCCATATAAGCTCTTCTTCAATTTGTACACTAACCTCTCCTTCCCTTTGACCTCATAACCCTATGGCTGCTACATGTACAATTCCTCCTCCAACTCACCATGAAGGAATGTAGTCTTCACATCCAACTATTCTAAGTGTAGGTATTCTACTACAACTAAACCAAGAATAGTCCTAATAGAAGTCATTTTAACAACTGGAGAAAAAATTTCATCAAAGTCTATACCTTTCTTCTATGCAAATCCTTTGACCACCAACCGGGCCTTGTATCATTTCTGCCTCCATATTCCTCTTTGATTCTATACACCCACTTGTTCTACAATGCTCTCTTGCCCTCGGGTAGCTCCACCAGATCCCAAGTCTGGTTTTCCATAAGAGATCTATGCTCTTCATCCATGGCCTACTCCCACTTCTTCCTGGCATCCACCTGCACTGCTTCCTCAAAGCACTCTGGCTCTCCACTATCAGTGAGAAATAAATAATTCAAAGATGGAGTAAATCATTCAGGTTCCCTTCTTACCCTAGAAGACCTTCTCACCTTAGGATTTTGGGGTTCCTGATGAGTAGGTACCTAAACTGGTTGTGCCGGAACATGTTGAACCTGAACCGGCCCCTTGGACACCTTTTTGTCTGCAATGTCCTCTAACACTGTGTATTCTTTCTTTGATTCCTCTTTCTATTCCTACAACTGATATTTATACATGAATTTTTCATTAAAGACAATATCTCTAGACTGAAATATTTTCTTGTCTTTAAGACTCCAAACGCAAAAACCAAAATCATCTTCACCATGTCCAACAAAGTTGCATTTCTCAAACTTAGCCTCTAACTTGGTCCTATCATCTTTATCAATGTGAACAAATACCTCACATCCAAATACTCTAAGAAATGAGTAATCAATTTTCTTACTAGACCAAGCCTCCTCAGGTATACCTCCATCCAAGGCCATAGAGGGTCCTCTATTAATTAGATAAATAGTTGTGCTTACTGCTTCCACCCAAAACATGAGTGGTAGCCCCGCATGTAACCTCATGCACCTAGCATGCTCCATGATTGTCCTGTTCATTCTCTCTGACACTCCATTTTCCTGTGGAGTATTTGGAACCGTTCTTTTCCTGCGGATCCCATTTACCAAACAAGTAATCAAGAAATTCATTGCTGCAATATTCCCCTCCATTATCTAACTGAGACATTTCAGCTTGAGACTTGTTTCATTCTCAACCAAGGCTTTCCATCTTTTGAAAGTTTCAAACACATTATATTTCTTTCTAATGCAATATACCCAAACTTTTCTAGTTACATCATCAATGAAAGTGACATAATAACATGAACCAACAATAAATTTTACCTTAGCTGGCCCCCATACATCTGTATGCACTATCTCCAACTTACCCTCCTTCCTGGTAGGTCCAACCTCAAGGAATCTCACCCACTTCTATTTCCCATAAACACAGTCCTCACAGAATTCCAAATCTAACTCCTTTAATCTAGGCAGCTTGTCCTTTATAATCTGCATGCCCTTATGACTCATATGAGTGAGTCTCTACTTTGCCACAAAGTTACATCTCCATCTCGTAACAACTAAATTGTAATAATCAGCACCACTAGTTAAATACAAAGTACCATTTTTCTTACCTCTTGCAACCACAAGAGCTCTCTTGGTAACCTTGCAAGAATTTGTTGTAAAACTAACCGTACAGCCATCACTACCCAGCTATCCCACTGATATCAAATTCCGCCTCAACTTAGGCACATGCCTGACGTCCTTAAGTAGCCATGTGTTCCCATTCTACATTTTCACCGAACACAACCTTTCCCTACTATGCTGCATGGTTCATCATCACCAAGATATACATGTCTAAAATCACCTTGAACAAAATTAGTAAAGTAATGTCTATGTGGGGTGGCATGGAAAGAAGCCCCTGAATCTAATACCCAAGATTCAGCAATATTATCTAAAGAAAGAATTAAGGCATCTTGACAAACATCACCTGCTGCCAAATTTACCTCTTTAGTTTCCTCCTTGTTCTTCTTATCCCGAAGAGCCCAACAATCTTTCTTAGCATGACCAACCTTCCCACAGTGCCAACATTCTAACTTACTCTTGGAATTTGACCTTCCATGATCATTCGACTTCCCACGGTTACCTTTCCCTCTGTTCTTTTGTCTCCCTCTGCTCTCCACCATCAAAGCATTTCCAAAAGTAGAAGAATCTTCGGTGCTCTTCCTTCGCATTTCCTCACTTAGGATCACACCTATTACATCCTCAAACTTCAGCTTTGAGTTATTAGAGACTGAATTACTTACAACCATAACCAAGTTGTCCCAAATTTATCGGTAAGGAGCAAAAATCATCAAAGTCAATTTTTACCGAGTTTCACATGCTCATAAATGTATCAAATTCATTCAAATGATCAGCAACAGAACCATTCTCAGACATATTCATATTAAATAACTTTTTCATCAAAAATATTTTATTAGAGGCAGAGGGTTTTTCATATAACTTCCCCAACGCACTCATGAGACCTTTTGTGGTCTTCTCCTGCGATATGTTGAAAGCAACCAAAGATGCAAGGCATAAACGAATTTCCCGAGTGCCTTTCTATCCAGTAACTCCCAATCCTCATCCGACATGGCTATAGGTTTCTTTACTTTTCCAGCCAAAGGAACATGGAGGTCCTTCTGATATAAGTAATCCTCTATTTACATCTTCCACAAACCAAAGTTCTTCCCATTGAACTTCTCAACCCTCGATCTTCCCTCATCTGCCATAGCTCCCACTCAAGCTAAACTTTCCCTGTGATTTACAACTTCAGCAAAAAACCACCAAAGCTCTGATACCAATTGTTAGGAATTAGAGAACAAATATGTGGAAATAATTCCTCAAACCACAATAGTAGGAAACTATATAGCATAATTATACTTGCAGAAATATAATAGCATAAATGAATAATGCACAAAAGAAGACAAGACAAGATTTAACGTGGTTCACCTAATGTGGGCTACGTCCACCAAGAACTTGCTTAGATTTTATTATCAACAAGAGTAAAACAACTCTTACAGTCTTCTCTTAGTTATGAACTCACAATAGAATTCCAAAGATGTTAAACCACATCTAAACCACAATTGACACCCAATTGCTCAACCTTGATCACTCTTGATCACCTCTTGATCATTAAGACTCAAGACCTCTTGAACACTCAAGATATCTTTAAGATACCCTAACACCTCTATTTATAGGATTAAAATCCTCTTAAGAAGTCCTAAAGCTGACCCTAGAAGTTTAAAAGTCATGATCTTTCAACTTCCCATGGCTGGAAAAAATAGTCTCGATGTTAACAACATGTTAACAACAACATCGCAACAACATCATAGCAAACGATCGCAAAATGCTCCCAAGTCTCCAATATTAACCGTTCGAACTCCAAAGCATTTCAACATTAATTCAAGAAGACCAAAAATAGGCTCCACACCCCAATAATCTCCCACTTGGAGACTGTTTCCACTAAGAAAAGTTCTTAACCCTTCATTATCAACCATGAAGACCAATCAAAGTTGAACACAACTTCAACTTCTCCCTTATGACTGCCTTGGTCATCATATCTACAAGATTTTGACTGGTATGAATCTTTTCTAGCTTCAACTTATCTTCTTCCAAAGCTATCATGATGAAATGATATCTCAACTGAATGTGCTTCATCCTAGAGTGGAAAGCAGAGTTCTTCACCAAATGAATAGCACTCTGACTATCACTGTGTAGTCTCCCAACTTCCTTCTTATGACCCAACTCATCAAGCAACTATTGTAGCCAAATCATCTCCTTGCTTGCCTCTATGGTAGTAACATACTCAGCCTCTGTGGTTGACAAAGCCATAACCTTTTGTAACCGTGAAATCCAACTCACTGTTGTATCACCAACCATAAATACATAACCTGTCATGCTCCTCCTGCTGTCCAAATCTCCTGCCATGTGTGAATCTACATATCCATGTAATGTAGTGTCTTATCCACTAAAACACAAAGTTGCTTCCATGGTCCCTCTCAAATACCGAAGGATCCACTTTACTACCTGTCAGTGCTCTCTACCTAGATCACTCATAAACCTATTCATTACTCCCACTATACATGAAATGTTAGGCCTAGTGCATACCATAGCATACATCAAGCTACCAACCGCTGATGAGCACGATACCCTGGACAATTGGATTCTATCCTCCTCAGTCTTGGGACTCTACTCCTTTGATAATTTAAAGTGACCGCAAAGGAGTAACAATCTGGTTTAGCATCCCGCATACTAAACCTCTCCAAGACCTTCTTTATGTACTCTTCTTGAGATAATACCGGCTTCCTCTCTTTCCTATTCTAAGTTATTCTCATACTAAGGATTTGTTTTGTTGCTCCCAAATCCTTCATAGAAAGGAGTCACCTAGCTTGCTTTCTTGAGTACCTTTATTTCTTGCATGTTCTTCCTGTAACAAGTATATCATCTACATACAGTGCAGTACGAATAATATAACTACCATTAAGAAACTTCTTGATGTACACGTAATGGTCCGAGTGACACTGGAGTAACCCTACTCCCGCATAAAATTGTCAAACTTCATGTACCACTTTGCCGTGGAGCTTGTTTGTGCCATACAAGCTCTTCTTAAATTTACACACTAACCTCTCAATTAGCCATCCATTTTTTCATGAAAGAACTAAACACATTGAGGTACGGGTACATTTCATATGTGCTCATGTCTTGAAGGACAATATATAGCTTTAGTTTTTTCCAACAACTGAACAATGAGCATATATCTTCAAAAAGTCACTTGACAGACGTGAGAATTTTGAGTTGTTCAGAGAGTTCCTCTCCTCATCCCTTGAGACAATGAAAAATTAAGGGGGAATGTTAGGTAAATATATTTTACCTAGGTTAATTATGCATTGCACATAGTTTGTTTAATTGTTTAATTGTTATATGGTTATATTTATTTATAACCTTCTATATTGTTTTATTCAAACATACGTGAGTTGTTATATTATTTTAACAATACTATTGTTTGTATTGTTTCACGGTTGTACCGTGCAACCTATTTATTTGTTTGTATATGGCTGTCCAATATGTATAAATATTACAACACAACTATTGTAAAGATTGATTGATGATTAATATAATCTTCCAGGCTTCCGTCCTTGTTTTACAAGATTCCACCTATTCCTACACTCTGAAACTCTTATGAGTGCCTTAAAACTCTCAAAAAATGATCTCCATGCTACTACCATGCTCCTCAAGTCAGCATATAGCTCCACTCACCATGCACAATCATTTAGACTAGCTAGGACACTGACAAGGCTTGCTAAACCAAGCCAATCTCAATGAATCCACTCTTCCCATCATTTCAACACCGAATCTCCATGTCACCATCATAATAAGAATCCTATTAAACTTTCTTATCATCCTCTTTGTTATTAATGATCTTTTACATCAATGACAACACTTATAACTCAACATACCAACAATCTCCTACTTTTCCATTAATGAAAAACCACCTATTCTTCTCCCCACTTTTTATATTAATGACAAATTATATACCTAAACCTCGTGTTCTCTATACTATTTTACATCCATAGAACCCTTCTTGAGTGGAATCATCATCAAAACATCATAATTATTTAATAAAATTTAGATTTTGTGAAACTTTAATTGTAAAGTAATTGAATGTAAACTATGATATCTAGTTATTAAATGTAATATGACATTAAAATTAAGCAAGTAAAGTACAAAACCCTAAGAAAGAGGTATATAAAAATAAATTATATTTTTAATGCTTGATCCGGAAGTGTTCAATCGGGAAAACTATTGAACAGAAGTGAAGACTATCATTAATGCTTAGGATAAATTATAGATTATAGGAATATGGCCAGACACGGGCTCCCATGGCAAGAAAGGGGCACCTAGGCACTAAAAAACTCTAATGGGCACATGTTACTGCAAAAATGTTCATAAATTGATCTTCACTATGTCGTTAAATTGTCACAAATATTCATTGATTGCTTGTGTGTTACAATATGATCATCAAGATACTTGTAACCTGTAAAACACATATTCACCAGTAAAACCCACAATATCACATCAAATCCAAAACCATAAAGATGCATTGATGATTAATATAATCTTCCCTGGCTTCCGTCCTTGTTTTGATCTTCCACCTATTCCTACACTCAAACTCTTATGAGTGCCTTAAAACTCTCAAAAAATGATCTCCTACTACTACCATGCTCCTCAAGTCAGCATATAGCTCCACTCGCCATGCACAATCATTTAGACTAGCTAGGACACGACAAGGCTTGCTAAACCAAGCCAATCTCAATGAATCCACTCTTCCCATCATTTTAACACTGAATCTCCATGTCACCATCATAATAAGAATCCTCTTAAACTTATTTATCATCCTCTTTTTTATTAATGATCTTTTACATCAATGACAACACTTATAACTCAACATACCAACAATCTCCTCGCTTTTCCATTAATGAAAAACCACCTATTCTTCTCCCCCTTTTTATATTAATGACAAAGTGTATACCTAAACCTCATGTTCTCTATATTATTTTACATCCATAGAACCCTTCTTGAGTGGAATCATCATCAAACCATCATAATTATTTAATAAAATTTAGATTTTGTGAAACTTTAATTGTAAAGTAATTGAATGTAAACTATGATATCTAGTTATTAAATGTAATATGACATTAAAAATAAGCAAGTAAAGTACAAAACCCTAAGAAAGAGGTATATAAAAATAAATTATTATTTTAATGCTTGATCTAAAAGTGTTCGAATCTGGGAAAACTATTGAATAGGAAGTGAAGACTATCATTAATGCTTAGGATAAATTATAGATTATAGGAATATGGCCAAACACAAGCTCCCATGGCAAGAAAGGGGCACCTAGGCACTAAAAAACTCTAATGGGCACATGTTACTGCAAAAATGTTCATAAATTGATCTTCACCGTGTCGTAAAATTGTCACAAATATTCTATGTTGATCGCTTGTGTGTTACAATATGATCGTCGAGATACTTGTAACTGCGAAACACATATTCACTGTAAAACCCACAATATCACATCAAATCCAAAATCATAAAGATGCAATATGGGGAGTCGAATGACTCGATGGTCACCAAATAGAGTGAGCTTATAACCAATTATTGCACTACATCTCAGAATCCATGTAGTTTAGGTGATTGTGTGAAAGAATTGTGCCCTAGGATGCCCTTGGGAAAGTGCACTTGATAGTGGATTATAGCTAGGTATAACAATGTAGATAGAGATTCAGATGGAATAAAGAAACTTCCCCTTCCTATGTTATGTATGTAGAAAATGCAGTCCCTTGTCCCTTGAATGTATGCTAGATGGATGCCTTGAAGTTCCTTAGGTTACTTTGGATGCAAGCTTAGGTGATGATGGTATATGCTTAGAAATTAGTCCCCGATTTTGAGCACATAATTATGTATTTATATGATTCCCTTGTTTGAATTTCATAATTGAAAACTAGAAGGATGACCCATTAGTGAAAAATATTCCCAAAAGATAAAAGAGAACCAAAATAAGCCAGTAAGGTGGAAAAGGGTCAGGGCAGCACTAAGAGGGGATAGGGGCAACCGGGAACTCGATCCTAGCTAGGCACTCGTGTCGGGAGCCATAAAAGATAAATAATAAAAATACCGATTGGTGGGTTGTGGGGTATGAAATACCAAATATAAAGTAAGAAACAAAGATAAGAGGCTAAAGATAGTCATCAATTACTAGTTTTCTTTCTTAGGAATCATATGAATGCTAGTATGTATTTAGGACCTAGAAATGTACCCAAGTGCGTGATTTTGTGTCTACATTTGCCCCCAATTTATGATGTTCAGTAAATAATTGATAAAATAAATTATATAAGGTATGCATACCTTTTGTTCTTGTCGATTGTGATGGCGATAGCATGCCGAAGAGACAAGTGAATCTTGGAATGAATGTAAAATGAAGCATGGAAACTAGGAAGAGAAAATGACCCTAGGGGTGAAGCGTATGCATTGTACCGTGTTGTACCTGTAATTTTGTTTTTGTTACTTATTCTTATAAGGATGGATCTTTAAAAAGAAGAGAAAAAGAGTAGTCAAAGTCATGTATTATGAAAACTCTACAAAAGTATGTAAAAGTGTGTAAAAGTGTGTAAAAAATAGTAAAAGGAAAGTGTGCACCTGATGTGAAAGAGTGTAAAGGATATAAATATTTCCCGAAACTTCGTGAAGAGCGAGTTTTTGGGATATCTCACATCGAGAGTGAGTTTTTGGGCGATCTCACACCAAGCGTGAGTTTTTTTGGGAGATATTATGCCAAGTGTGAGCTTTTTGGGTAATATCACACCAAAGGGAAAGTGTTGGGGAGAGATGTCTAGTGTTACTCTCCTTCCATGACTCTACCCGATATACACCACTATAGATGGTTGTTCTTGATTTGTCCTTTTTCCCCGATTTGTTCTCGAATGCATTGTTTGTTCTGATTAAAAATGGAGATAGAATGCATTCTTCTTGCTAGAGAATTGTGTTTGTATTGTAAAATATGCTCTATGAACTGATGTGAACTATGTTAACATGAAAATTTGATTGTGTGTTCCCCTAAGACATTAATGCCTGGGAGGGCACATACACCTAAGCACTCCTATCGAGCCTAGGCATTGGTGTCTATGTTGTGTTGAGGACCCAAGTCAAATTCTAGGTCATTTTATAACTATGTTCTGTTCTAATTTTGTGTTGAACTGTCTTGTGTTATATCTTTGAGCTACTTTGTGTGGGGTAATTTTTTCACCCAATGTATTCCCCCATCATTTGGAGTGTTTGCAATATTGATAAGAGTGTATAGACCAAAGAGAGGACCTGATGTTTATTTGAACTATATCCATCTAGGGAGGAATGTGCATGGTATAAACCAAGGCACATGTAAACAAAGTGGCTAGATACATGTGTTAGTAGAAAAATTAGCAAGCATGTCATAGAAAAACAATGTAATAAAAAAATTCATTCTAGATAGATTGCAAAAAGAGGGTTTCAAACATGGGATATCGCTCATAATGTCACAAGACAAGTAAGGCCGCAATGACCATAAACATACAAACAATGATAAAAAAACATAGGGCATAGCTTTGTATAAAATAGCATACAAGTAGAAATCAATGGAAAACAATGTCAAGAAAAGTATCAGACAACCATGGTGGAAAATAATTCCTAAAAGGAAAATGCTACACATGAAGTACCCATTAGTATGTTATAAATATAAAAATTATGTCAAAGAGTGTATGTACTAATGGAAATAGTAGTGTGTTAGGAAGTAAAATTGGTAAAGAATGAAACAATAACACCTGTAATATGTGAGAAATTAGATTTTCCAAGAGCCTCGGTGGATTTGGTAAGAGGTATAGTGAAAAACATTGTTGTAGTGTGTACATATCTATAAGAAGCATGTATTCACAACTAGAGAACAAGTGAACACACATGTGTATATACAAAATATAATGACATACTAGATATTTGGATAACATTGAGAGAAAAATGCAACATGTAATTAGTATAGACAAAAAGAGTAAGCGTAACCAAGATATTCAAAATGCAAGTGTATGAGTGTAATGGAATGGTATGAAATATGAATGCGATAGGAGAAACATACCCACCATCGGATGTGTATGAGTATGAGATGATGTTCATTTATAAAAGATCCCTCAATAATCAAGAATGAACCATAGAACGAGAGTGCATCATCGGGAAATGGTTTGAAAATTGTCGGAAGAAAAATGGACTAAGAGGCGGGTGAATCATTCCTTACAAATGTAATTTCAATTTTATATTGCTCACATAAAATATTAATCAATTAATTGTTATCCAAAATTTCCCTTGTTAGGTCATTTTGATAACTTGCATATTTATTTGGACACGGGCAAGTATGAACTAGTAAAAATAGATAAAATTGATTTTGTGATGCTCCTTCCCTTATTTCCTAGCCCCTCATTCCCATTATTATTCGAAAAAATAAAATAGTGGGTCTTTTATAGTGCATTGCAGCTAAATTGTACTTGGGAGGAACAAAGGAATGGTTCCCTTAAACCTTGTGTTCTCCGCATGAGCCTTTTGACCGCATAAAGTGAGGTTAACATTGTATTATAGGAGAGTTAGGTGTCCGAGGAATGAATGGAATGGTTCTCATAGGATTTGATTTCTCCGCATTTCCATTTTCACCAAACAAATGAAGCAAGGGTAGAGTATTGCGGGTAAATCAGCCTTTTCGAACACTTAGGGAACAATTTTGTCGGGATTCAAGTTCTCCGCACAAGTGATTCGGCTATAGAAGGAAAAGTTTTACAAGTGGTGTGGGTGAATCGGCCACAAGGAATAAGAGGAACTTTTCACTGAGCATTGGTTCTCTAATCAAGCATTTGATTCGACGAATGAAGCAGAGGTAGTGTGGTACGAACGAAGGAGTTGAAGGCACTAGTGGAGCGGGTGGAATTATTCCAAAGTTCCACCCTAACAAGAATCTCCACCACAGACACAATAATAGAGAAATGTGGATATAATGGGTCCTACATGCACAAGTGGAACAGATCTTGTGTTCCTCTAGTTTCCCAATCGGTCACCCCGCACTTAGAACAAAATCTTTAATGTGGATTATAGATGTTGGCATGGTGTTGTATGGGTGTTATCATTGATGAAAAACCTCAGTAATGATAAATTAGATGATGGATTAGGGTCAAATCATGTTGAGTATAATGATGTAATGATGATTTAAATGTGTTTGTGATGATATCAGTATTTTAGTGAGGATTGTCTATTCTTCGCAATCCTATTTAGGTGTCTAGCTAGCCTAGGCAACATTGCATAGAGGTTGGAGCTTCTAGGTAGCTTGAGAATAATTTTGACATGATGAAGAGAATATTTCGTGAGTTCTTAAGCACTTACATGAGTTGTAGGGTTCGGATACGGGTTGGTAAGCATGTTGCGGGTTCTCATTTAGAGTAGGTATGTATGTTAGGACGCATAAGGTTGAGATATGGAGCAATATGAGCTCATGGATTCATGTATTCAATTGTATTATGATGTTACAAGTATGTTAGGACCATTTGGGGTGTTTTCATGATGAGTTATAGTGTTTTTTCAGTTGACCCTAGCCTTTATAGTGTAAAACCCTAAGGGCTAGCTATGCAAATGAGATGGGATGGAGAGATGGAGAAAATTTTGAGATAATATTAAGGTTTTAGATTACACGTAGGGGTGTTCTTGAGGTGTGAGAAAAATTTGGAGTCATTCTATAATGATAATTTCAAGTTATGATGTTTTTGGTGAAACATGGTCAAGAAGAAGGGCATTTCCAGCTCGAATTGCACCTTCTAATGCTCACCCTAAATTGTGTGATCTACATCAGACTTTATGGATTTCAATGATATTTCTACATTGATTTTAGAAGGTCTTAAAAAAATAATTATGTCATTTCATTCCTCACGTTTTTATGAACGAATGTTAAGAAGGTAAACAACTCATTATGTGTTTAAAACCCTAGCTTGAAAGCAGTTTTCTTCCTAAGTGGCCAAAATTGATTGATAGTGATTGGATGATGATTGGAACATATATATGACTCCTCCATACTTCCATAAAGGTATGATATAGGTTATGGTGATTAGTGTATCCCACTCAAACAAGTCAGTTTCTAAATAAGTTTAGTTTGGGACAAGGTTGTCCAAAGGAGTTACAAACTAAAAGGATATTATGTGATGTATGTGATTTTTCCTTGATTTACAAGGTATAATTTATGTAGTTAAAAGGCCAAGTATGGTTCATTCAAAGGTTGGATGGTTAAAGGCCGGTTTGGGGCGATCAGAAGCATTCTTCAATAAAATAGACATTGCAGGAGCTACATGTAGATTTAGGAGATGATTCAAGTTGTGTTGGAAAGATAATTCAGATATATATCAATTTATATAATTTTTTTGTCATGATGATAAGTTTTGATATGGTTATTAGGTCAGTTTTTAGACAAGATGATTTATGACTTTTAGGATAGAACTGTTTTGTTAAACAATTGAGTTGGTTAGTACATGAAATGGATTGGTTGATGCTTTATATCACCTATTATATAAATAGGGATGAATTTAGAATCCAATTAATCCATTTTTAGGAATTTAAAGTTTCAAAAAGGGTGCAAACCAGTTGTATTTTGAAACATGTGTTTTAGGCAACTTGATTTGGTGAAGGTAAAAGTAGTTGTGGTTTGAACCAATGGATGTTTTAGGATTTTTATATTTCATATAATTCATGTACATATCCTTAGGTTTCCATATATTTATCACATTCCATGGTTTAGTTCATCGTGAGGTGTCTTGAGGCCAAAAGGTAGATTCAAGTTGTTGGAAAAAACTGTTTGGTAAGGGTAATGATCCATTAGGCCCATTAAATGAAATAATTTTATTGGTTCATTTAAATTGTGACCATGGATGATGTTTAAATGTTATTTTAAACATTTGTGGTGATTTTAGAGTATTACTAGAATTATTTTTGTGTTAGGATATTTTGTCATTCTAATGATGGGGATGTGAGGATTTTTGGTGCAAGGATGAAGGATTTTTGCTAGGCCTACCTACTTGGGAGCTTGTGACTATTATGATAAATTTTATGGTGCATGTTTTTCTCACTTACAAGTTCATCTTATTGTGTTTCATGGAGAATATATGGTAAATGAAGTCTTGGGTCTAGGTCACCTCCATTTGGCCTCTCCCTTATCCATTTTATTTCTCCCTTTTCCCTCATCATATTTTCTTCACACTTATTCTTGGTGTTATCACCTCTCTCTAGCTTAGGATTTTCCATTTTATGAATTTCCTTCTCACACTGCTGGTCCCTTGGAATCATAGATTAGGATTAGATAGATGTATTTCCTTCTTTAGGAGTAGTTTAGCATTAGGATTAGGTAGAGGAACCAACCTTCTCTGGAGGTTTTTCTCAAATATAAATTCCCACAACTTGAGAGATAATACCATGTTAACCAAAACCATTGATTTCTCATTCGTCCATCCATAACAAATTAGATGATCTTTTTTTTGAGATAACATTAACCATTCATTAGAGTATGTATAACATCATACAACATACATTAAACTAAATATGGATAAGAGAAGAAACACCATAACACAAGATACAAGTGGGAAACACTCAAGGGTAAGAAAACCAGCTTAAACTTATAATTATATTACTCAAATCAAAAGTGTTTAGTGAAGCACCAACCCCTAATTTAGTGAAGCACCAAATCCAAAAGGAGGATATAACCCATCAAGATGATCAAACACTCACTCAACCAAATTTTCATAATATCTATGATGTATTTTTTTCTTCCACAACTAATTGAAATCACTGATTCATCTCGCTCACCTTAAAACCCTTGTTTAAACCCTAACTTCTCAAATTTTCTCTATCTTTCACTTTCTCCCAATATATTTGCTTTAAATCCTTGCAAACACTCTTTAAAAAATTATTCAACCTTTCATGTACTCTCTTAGATCTCAATTCATGCATTTTTACCTACAAATCACTCTCACATAGGTCACACTTTCTCTCTCTTGCTCAACTAGTTCAAATTTACACCCAAAACATCACTTTTATACCTTCTTCTTGATTCAAAATCTTACCAAGTTGGTTTCCATCCTTTTTTCGACCAAGTAAACCAAAAAAAATTAAAATTTTCATTAAAACGTTCACAAGTGACCCATATAGGTCGGCCATGCCCAAAACCTTCATACTTGCACCAAAAAGACTCAAAACCCCATCACTAGGATGAGTAAAATCCACTAACACCAAAACTATGATTATTAAAGCTCTAAAAATCACCAAAAATGTGTAATATAACATTTAAACATCATCCATGGTCTCACTTTTACTTGTGAATAATCAAATATTTCATAACATGGGCCAAAAGGCTCATATCCTTTACCAAACATCTGTTTCAAGCACCCTGTATTCACCTTTCGGCCTCAAAAACACCCAAGATCAAATAAAATATGGCATGTGACCACTATAGGGAATCCTTATTACCTTTAAATAACATCCATGCAAGTTATATTTCATGAAAAATTTATTTGTTCAAACAATAGATACTTTCCTCTTCTCTAAATCATGTTTTCTAGAAACCTATTTTGTAAACTCAACTATTTTCACCCTTTCTTCCACTTCCAAGACCTCAAAAGTCCTTAAATAGTAAAAAAATTCAATCATATTCACCATCCAAGTGATATAAATCATCAACTCATCAATTACATGCATCATTAACTTCATTCTTTCAGCCTGAGTAGTCATATCCTTAAAATCAAGAAACCTTCTTCTCCACAAAATGACCTAGATGACCCATTAAATCTCATCATCATGATACAAAATGTATACCACTAGAAATATGTTTGAATCATATTTCCATAACATATTATAAATCATTCCAAATCTAAGTGGAAGTCCTTCAACCAATCCCATGTCTACAAACTACCCAAACTACCCCAAAACAAAGTTGTTTGACTAATCTTCACAAATAGGGTACACTTTGACATTTTGAAGCATCAAAATGACCTAAAACCACCATGGACATCAATAAAAAATCACATACTAAAAACAATGTCCATTTATTTTGTAACTCCTTTGGACAACCTTATCCCAAACTGAACTTCTTCATAAAAAGCATGTTTGAGTGGGGTCCACTCATCACCACATGCTCTACCATACCTTTATGGAAACCTAGAGGAGTACTCTACATCATCAAATCATCATCTATGCACTAGAAATAAATCTCTCAAACTACTTTCTAGCAAGGGTTTCAAACACACAAAAGTTGTTTACCTTCTTAACAATCGTTCATAAAAATGTGACGATGAAATGACCTAATTATTTTTTTGAAACCTTATAGAATAAATTTAGAAACATACTTGAAATCCAAAATGTACCATGCAAAGCGCACAATTTAGGGTGAGCATCAAAATATGTAATTCGAGCTAGAAAACACCCTTTCTTGGACCTTGTCTCACCAATTCTAACTTATCTTGCAAAATCCTCCCCAAAATGACTCAAATTTTTTCTCACACCTCCAGGACACATCATTTCATCATATCATATCATCAACATTTCTCAAATATCTCTCTATATTTCCATCCCATCTCATTTTTATGACTAGCCCTTAGGGTTTTGTATAGTCTAGGCTAGGGTAAACTAAAATGACATTGTAACTCATCATAGAAACTCTCCAAAAGGTCCTAAAAACCTTATTAAATCATGAAACACCTTCCTACATGCATCCATGAGCTCACATGGCTCCACAACTCAACCTCATGCCTCCAAGCACCTAGACACTGATCTATATGAGCACCTGAAACTTGATTTTCTACTTGTACCTCTACCCCGAAACTTATGTGAGTGCCTGAAACTCCCAAAAAATTCTCTCCATGATACTACCATTTCACCTCAAGCCACTAAGAAGCTTCAAACACTATGCACCATCACCTAGGCTAGCTAGGTCACCTGATTGGGCTTGCTTTACACCAAGCCAATCTCACGAGAATCACCTTATGTATCCAAGAACACACCGAGTCTTCATGTCAAAGCATCCTACTCAACATGATCTAACTCCACTCCATAATCCTTTGTTTCATTAATGGTATTTTATTTCAATGACAACACCTAAATCACAACATTCCAACAAAAATGTGCGTTAGATATAATATAACATGAAGCGTAATGCATGAAGATTCAATGTGGTGAGGCTCATTTCAAATTTACACCCTAAGTAGTTGAGTATGAACCATGGAACAAGAGTCCTTGATAGGTTAGTAAAGATAGAATTTATGTATCAATGTGTGTAAGTGAGACTAGACGTAAAACATGGGTCGTAATGTGTATATGTAGAGATTAGAAAGAAATAGTAATGATTCTTTGGGGGATAAAGTGTGATGTCCCCCAAGTGTGTTATGAAAAGTACACTATCTAATGAGAGTGAAGGGAAAGGGTCACCAACCCGGGTGTGAGGAAACAAAGGCATGTGACAATGCTCTAATATTGGTAGTGTATGTGAAGATCTATGTATATGTGAAGACAACCTATGTGGTGAAAGAGGTGGTGAAAACCTATGTGAAGTAGACCTATGAGGCAGAGGAGGTGATGAGCACCTATGTGAATAAGACCTGTGAGGTGAAGGATGTGATGAGAACCTATGTGAAGGACTAGTGGACCTATGAGGATGACAACATCGTGAAGTAGGACGTGTGTGAATAGGAGAAATAGGTGTTAAATATGCCTTAAATGTGAGAGGTCTAGGAGATCTAACAGCTGAAACTATTGGAAGAATGTCATCAAGAGGAGGTAGAGGCAATGGTGTGCATGGTGGAACACCTTTAAAAGTGATTACTTTCTTCTTTTGTATGATCTTGAGTCACACATGATTCATGGATGGGATAGCTCGATAGCTAAGAGCATGTCACAACCTTTGATTAGAGGTGCGACGATGGATGACATGATAATAGTAAGAGGCCCAATGGTAATGGGAAGCCTAATGTAGTGGAAAGAGTTAGGAGCTAGATATGAAATAACATAAATTAGACATTTGATAGCCAGAAGAAGTGTAATAGAGCACACACAAATAGGAGCCTCTGGATAGATCATAGTATTATTGATAGTGTATGAACCAATAGAAGCATTGATGTGTAGTGAATCAGAAGAGAATGTTGCATGATAATTGTAATCTGAAAATGAAATAGTTGGTGGTGATGCATCAACAGAAGTGATAAGAAAATCAAGGGGCCCAATGAAGGAGGGGGCACAATGTGATATGTATGATTAACGAGTAAGATTCGGTAGCTTACATGTCATGCTTAGGAAAAGGGTCATTGAATATTTTGATCTTTTTGTTATCATTGACTGGTGTAGAAGAAGATGGAGGAGGGAGATCTAGTGAATTATTGTCAATGAGATCTTATATAAGATGCTTGAGTTTGAAACAACGATCGGTAGAATGTCCAATACATTGATGATAATCACATTTATCATTTTTGTCATAATTGTGGCCATGAGGGCAAGATGGATCAAGATTGAGAGGTGGTGGAAGAGTGATGAGATTTCTTTTGAGAAGTTGAGGGAGTAGAAATTGAGGTACATATGGTAATTTAGTGAATGTACACTTTGGAGGTTTCCATTGAAGCTTTTCAGGAGGAGAGATGACATTAACGGTTGCATTTTCTTCATTGGGCTTAGGGGATGACTTGAATGTTGACTTAGATTGAAACCTATTAGAAGAAGATGAAGAAGTATCTTGATATTTGAGCTTTCCCATAGATAGTAGTTTGACTTCACACATTTTAAGCATATGGCATAATTGATCAAAAGAAGGAGAGGTCTCAAAGATAACACTCTCCTATAGTGGTGGTAAGATATTTTGAAAAATAAATCTTGTAGTTCTGAATCAACAAGCACATTAGTCATCTTAGCTAGATTGTTCTTATAGTGTAATACATAGTCTGCTAGATGTTCATTAGATCTTTGTTTAATTTGTGTTATTTTTACATAGGAGATATTAGTGCTAATATTGATCGAAAAATGAGCAAGAAAATAATAATCTAGATGCGTGAAAGATGTTACCGAATAAAGGGGTAGATCATTAAACCAAAACATAGCATAATCTTAGAGACTCCTAGGAGATATCCAAGAAAGTAATGTATGATCATCCACATAATCTAGACATGCCACATGAAAAGCTCAGAGATGCTCTTGAGGGTCACCATGGCCATTGAAAATGGGAATCTTAGGGGTGAATAAGTTTAGAGGAAGTGGATATACAGCAATGGTGGGTTTGAAAGGAGTGTGAAGGAGTAAAGAGGAGTCAAGACATGCATAAGAGCATTAAGTAGCCTCTGTGATTGACATATTTGAAGTTATAAATCTTAATAAAGAGAAGTGAGGACTTGTGTGCCGAATAAGAGACTTGTCGAGTGTGAGAAATAAGAGGATGAGTGAAGTGGTTAGTAGGAGTAGTAATAGACACAAGAATAGTAGAAGTAGGTGGAAGGGTAAAAGAAGGAGGTTGTGTTGTAATAGGAATAAAATCAATATTAGAAGAATGAAGGTTAAGCTCAGTTAGATTGGTGTCCTCCTCATGAGCAGCGAATAAAACTAGATCTAAATCTTTTGGATTTTCAGCAATATCAGCATTAAGATCGCAAAGTTCTTCATTATTAAAGGGGGTCAATTTCAGCCATGTTAAGAAGATGAGAATATACCTAGAAACTAGTGGTTGGGTTTGAGCAAAGGGTTCACTAAATGATTTTAAAAAATAATATTTTGTAAAAACCTAATGAGTAATCGAATGTAAACTATGATATACAAATGTTGAATGTAATATGACACAAGAAATAATAAAGTAAAGTAAAAAACCCCAAGAGGTATAGGAAGAATAACTTATCCGATTAATGCTTAATCTAGAAGAGTTATGAACTAGGAAAACTATCAAGAAGTGAAGAGTGTCATAAATGCTCATGATAAATTACAGGACTACGGGAATATGGCCGGACATGGGCATTTGGGTGCTAACGACCTCTACTAGGCCTGTGACTGCAAAAATGGTCAAAACTTGATCTTCACTATGTCGCACAAGTGTTGCAATATGATTGTCGAGGTACCTGTAACCTGAAAATCAAGTATCCACCCACAAAATGAATAATACCACATACAATCCAAAAATAAAGATGCAATATGGGGAGTCGAATGACCTTGGCGGTCACACGGATAGAGTGAGATTACAACCAAGTTTTGCACCGCATCTCATACTTCAAGTAGTTATGGTGATTTTGTGAAAAAATTGTTCCCTAAGATGCCCTTGTGCAAGTGCACTTAATAGCAGGTTGTAGTTGGATGTAACAATGTAGATACATGTGTGGATGGAATAACAAAACTTTCCCTTCATGTGATGTGTATGAAAAAAATATAGTTCCTTGTCCCTTGAATGGATGCTAGATGGATTCCTTGAAGTTCCTTTTTGCCTTTGGATGCAATCTTAGGTGATGATAGCATATGTTTAGATCTTGGTCTCTAATTTTGAACACATAACTATGTATTTATATGATTCCCTTGCTTGAATTTTGTAGTTGACAATTGGAAGGTAGACCCATAAACTAAAAATGTGCCCCAAAGATAAAATAGAACCAAAAGAAGGCTGTTAATGTGGAAAAGGTTCAGGGAGCACCCGAGGGGACGGGGGCACCTAGGAGTTCCTATCCTGGCTGGGCGTTGGTGTTTGGAGCCATAAAATATACATAAGAAAAATATCGAATGGGTGTGGGGCGTGAAAGACCAAATATAAATCAATAAACAAAGACAAGAGGCAAAATACAATCATCAATTACTATTTTTCTTGTTTATGATTCATATGCATTTTAGTAAGTATTTAGTACCTAGAAATTTACCCAAGTGCATGATTTTGTGTCTACAAATGCAAGCATGAAAAAAGTCATATCTCACTAAAACTGATTTTGAAGTCTTTTCATCATGAAAACACTATAGAAAACCTAGAAAAGGGAAATGAAGAGCACTCACACATGCCAATAATTATGTTTCAAGGCTTAAAATTACTTCTTACCTCTCTTCTTGAGTGTGATCATTACACAAATTCACCATTTGGGCTCACAAACCAGTTTCACCTTCCTTATTCTCTATTTTTCCTTCTTCATAGCTTAAAACTACTGTAGCAGTTCTTTTCAGATGTATAGTACTCATCTCAACCATATTTTTATCATGAAATAGATTAAAACCATCATATTTACCTCTTCTTGTCCTATTCTCAACTTTAGAATGACTTAAACTTGGCTCAACTACATATCTTGACTTCATACCTCCTTAAGGTCTGATATCCTTAAACAACTCTTTCAGTACATCTTTGAACAATCCAAATTTTCCTTGCTCTAATATCCCAATCACAATATGCCATAGCTTCTTATAGCTCCCCTAGACCTAGATTATCATACTCTAGTAGAAATTATAAAAACTAGGATTTTTACCTTGATTTCAAGCCATAGGAAAGACTCGACCACTTTATCACCGGCCTAAAGCTCTTTCTCATTATTTTCAACCTTTTAAGCATGCATATCACTCTTCTTGGACAAGTAAACTACTTCGCAAGTCATTCTTCCTACAAGAACCACTCACTGTTATACAAGCCTTCTAAACATCCTTCATACTTGACTCAAGTTTGATACATACTCCCCCTATCTTGGAGACTTCCTAAAACCTATAGCACCATATAATAGTCTAATAACCAGCTACAATACCCCTTTGAATCACTTGACCTACTTTATTTTGAAGAAAACCTGCAAACAACTACACAAACCTATAATCTTTAGTTTCCTACCATACAAACCTTCCAAATACCTCATTCACCTAGATGGGTGTAAAATGAATCTCCCTTGACTTGGAAACTTCCTCGGACACTGCAGGATACTATCACAATCTTCTATATCACTAGAAAAGTGCATTCATCCTTTCATAGTGCTTTTCATTGAATGAGCTTTATCAATACCTTTATATTTCCTTAAACCCTTACTTGAAGTTTTATATTAACTCAAATTCATCCTTCTAAATCTTTAGAGACTTTCACATTCATGTAGCATGTGATTTTACTTCTACACAATCATACCATGTCCTATTACAGTATTCAAGACCAATACAAGATATACTTACTATGTCATATTGGCCTTATATCTCTATCTCCTTGAGATGGAGAAAATTGAGGCTCCCCTTACTTTAATCTATCCTTTGTATACATGTAACACCATTTCTCCGCATACACGCACCTACTGTGTATTGTTATAGTGATCTCTCCTACCTTCACATTACTCTAAGAGATTCATACCACTTTCATAGTGAATTCAAACTTCTAAGTACTTTTTCATCATAAATCAAATGTCAACTATTCTAACATATTAAGCCTTGTTAACTTACTCATAGGTTTTAACCACTATTGTACTTCAATTACGAACTTAGAAATCTTATAACCATACATTAATGTTGTATAGACTTTACACAACTCTTGAGACCATTTTTATCACTTAGATACTTGCTTAAAACAATTACATAGTCTCCCCAACCTGAGAAACACCATTACACTCCTCAATATTTTCTAAAATACTTGCATTAAGACTATTAATGGCCCTATGTCATGTGAAGCACTTGCAAACTCGTAATAACTCCTTTTAGTGCTTTGTGACAGCCAATACCCCGACAAACAATCATTCGTGCCATTTTGGTACCTTCTAACTTTCTTATCGAGTTTTAATAAAAATTTTAGGTCAACCCATCTTATCATTTACAGCTTCCTATCAAAAATCATTTTCAAGCTCAATCATCCATGTACATACCTCTGTATTAATTTGTACTCTATCACAAAATATAATTCTCCATTTTAGGCATGAGAGGGTTGGTGAAATTTCTCATCGTCCTTCACACTTTTTGAAATCAAACCTTGAGTGCCTCAAACTTCTTTTCAACACTTATGAAGACCCATCCATCATATTTCCTTAAGAAATGTGTGTGCGAGTTTATCCCATCTGAATTTAATTCAACAATGTATTGAAGACCTTTTCAAATCAGTTTCATTATACGAGACTCATGTAACTAAGGAATACTCAACTCTTGACAGAGATAACCTAAAAACTATCCTTTAAATTAATTTCTCAAACCTTGAACATATGTGTTAAGGAAAACCACTTCAACTTGCAATATTTTATGCATATTTTTACTATCTAGGACTAGTTGACTAAGACTATATGTTTCACAATGTCAAATAAAGACACCTATGACAAACGTTGATACTTCTTGGATATAATGTGACCAAGACCTTTTGAAGGACTCAACAAAACCTCAAACTTAGGATTTACAAAACTCTACACAGATCTTCACAACTTTAAGTTACACTCAAAAGTTCAAACTTCATGTTTTGACCTATCATAAACCTAGTATTGACTTGAAGACTAATAATATGGACTGAGACACCTTATGGACATTCCTAGACTTCATGAAAAATCTTCTTTCATTGGCATACTTAAAAATAATTATTTAATACTTCGAGCACAAATTTATCATTACACAAGATGGGGTGAGATGGACCTTTTGATAAGCCAATGTGACTACAAACTCAAACATATATACTTTAACTTACAAGGAAAAATCAGATGTAGGCCATAACTTCATCTTAAAATACTAAACCAAGATCTCATATACTTCAAATTTGGTAGTATAGACTTAAAAGACATGACTATATCTATTTGAGGACTTTTGAAACACATTTCATTGCATGAAAAACTAAAAGATACTACAAACATACCTTGACATGTGATGACATAACTTGATAGACCTCCTACATTATCATGCTTCAAACAATCAGCTCCCCCTATTTTCAATGCTTCATATGGATCAACATGTCCGTAATAATCCTAGTACATACATAGAACTTCATTCATATAAAACAATGACTTGAAGAGGTCCTAAGCCCTCTTAGACACCCGAATTTCACCTTCTTCTCCTTGCTTCTAATCTATACTTTGAGACATCCTTGTATTGCATCCATAAAAGTTCTTGAAGGACCATTATTGTTCCTTCTATGTTCTAATATCCTATCTTGATTGGGAGCATGCATTCTAGGACCCTAAAGTATCATTTCTTGCATACTGGTCCTTAAAATCCATTGTTTTACCTTGTAGACACAAAACAATATCTTGAAATATGACCAACTTCATTGTAATTGAAGAATACAACAAAATTCTTACCTTGTAAGCCTTCATTATCCCAATTTTGACTTGAAGGTTCATACAAACAATACCTAACAACATGGCCTTTCTCATGACAGTTGTAGCAAACCACATTCTTTTCTTTCTCACTCCTACTATCCCTCTAAGGGTGATCATCCTTGAAAAACCTCCTACATTCCTTGGATCTATGCCCAAAACCATTGCATGTGAAACAATAACCATTAAAATATATTTCATACCTTGAGGCATTAGGTTTCCTAATTGGATTTTTCTTCACATTGTCTTTAGTGAGAATCTCCTTTTTCATTCCTTGATGCTTGGTCATTCAACATCATTTCTTGGAGTGCCATATTCTTGCTTCATCTCTTTTTCCTTGAATTCATCCTTGAAACTAAAACTATTTTTGTTACTGCTAATTTTTGATTGCTCAAGATGTCATCAAGATTCTTGGAGCCTTTCTCAAATTTTTGAATTTTTTTGTCTTGTTATCAGTTTCAAATAACTCTATCTTAAGAACAATAACTTCCTCTTCCTAAGATTACAAATTTAGGGTCATTGAACTCATCTGAATATGTAGCCTTCTCACTATCTCATCTAGTTTTTAAGTTACATCACAATGTTTCTCTTTAAGCTCATAGATTTTGTTTCATACTCTTTGAGCTAAGTATTTAGCTCCTAGAAATTCTTCTCAACATGATTTATCTCAGCTTGAACACATACTAATTTAGTTTCATATTCATCACGTTCTTCTTTAAAATATTTTCAACAATATGATATGAAATCAGCTAACAATGTAAAACCACCACTATCATAACATCTTTTTCATGAAAAATACCTCATCTCCTAGACCTCCATGATCATACGTAGATCCATAATCTGAAACACCACTACTTGCATCAAATAAGAAAACCTCTTCCTTTGTTTAAAATTGATTCCTTCCTTCTTATTTTTATCAAACTTCTTTAAAAATTTATTTCCTTTACTATACTTATGATACTTATTTTCATGATCTTCCTCCTTATTCTTATGAGGAAAATTTATAGCAAAATGACCTACTTTACCACAATTAAAACAATTATAAAGAATCTTGAATTTGTATTTTCTAGAACCAACCTTTAATATCCAAATAACCACGGAAACCAACTCATCACCATCCTTATTCTTCTTACCCTTTGTCTTATTCTCAGCCTTGAAGGTTATCTCCTTGTTTACGGGTTTATTAGTCCGAATCCTCATCTCATATGTTATTAGGGTTCCATGCAAATCATACATTGTCAAAAGAGTCAAATCCTTGGCTTCTTGAATGGTAGACACTTAAGACTCAAATTTTGTAGTTAAAGATCTCAAAAACTTTTGTACTACATCCTCTTCCTTTACTTCTTCACTTATACCTTTCACGGTGTTGAAAAATTTGTCAACCCTAAGTAATTATGCAGCAATGGGCTCATCATCACTCATTTTAAGCCCTTCAAACTGATTTCTAATAGTTTGGAGCTTAGAAATCCTCACCTTGGAATATCCTTCATACAATAGCTCAAGTTTTTCCCACATATAATTTTCCCATTTGCAATGCATTACCTCCAAAATTTAGGTTAAGATAGTCCACACATGATTGTATTCATGGCCCTGGAATTATCACTACACAACTTCTTCTCTATATTACTTGTTGGAGTTGCAGGAGTAGTATAATCATATATCATTGATTTCCAAATATAAAACCTTACAGATATGATATGAGTCCTCATCCTTAGACTCCAAAAAGCATAGTTCACATAATCAAACAATGGTTTCTTACTAGAAGAGGAGCCATCTTGCTAACTCACCATATTTGTGCTTTAAGGATCTCTTTTCAATTGATTAAACTTCTCCAAAAGGACCTAATATGACACCAATTGTTGGAATCACATTGGAATAAGGGGTTGAATCAATCCTTTAAAAACCCTTATGCAATTTCATATTAACTTTCATACACCATTAATAATCAACCATGCATTAATGTGATTTAAAAAATAAGAAATAACAATCCACAATAGCATAAAAAAGGAGTGTACAAGAACACACGATGTAAGTGGGAAACCCTCAAGGGGATAAAACAAACTAAACTATTTATTGATATTACTCACAACAAATACTCAAGTGAATATTACACATCACAAGAGATTTATTTAGTGAGGCACCAACCCCACAAGGAGCACCAACCCCTAAACCCTTGTTGATATTAATCACAACAAGATAATTTCATGAATATGACTCATCACACAAGATTTTTATAAAAATATCATTGATAAAATTCTGCAATAACTCAACTGATAGTGATCAAAAGGTTTGTCTCCAAACTCTTTCAAACCCTCTTCAAACACGCGTTCCAACTTGCTCAAACTTGGACAAACTTAACTGATTTAATCTAAAAACCTTGCACAAAAGCTCTTTAACATTCCTCAACATTTCACTAACTTATTAATATCTAAATAGATGTATTCATACTTATTTCACACTCACACTTGGGTTGCACTTTCCTCCTCTCTCTCTCTCTCTCTCTCTCTCTCTCTCTCTCTCTCTCTCTCTCTCTCTCTCTCTCTCTCTCTCTCTCTCTCTCTCTCTCTCTCTCTCTCGGATCTCTTTGAGATGGTTTGAATTTGAACTCAAACATGCACTTTATACGCTACTTATCTCAAAAACACAAGATAGGTCATTCCTTCATCAGTATTTCGACCAAAAAAACTAAAAATAATAATAATAAACTCATGCATATTTATAAAATGGAATCATGTAGGTCGTTCATGCTCAAATGTACTAAACAAGCCCAAAAATGACTCAAAACTACATCACTTGATTCACCAAAGATAACAAACAACATCATCGTGATTATTCAAGCTCCAAAATTCATCACACATGTCAAATATGACATAAAAACACCATAAATATTCATACATTATCTTGAACCAATCAAATTCTTCATAAAACAACTAAGAAGGCTCATATCCTTCTCAAAATAGTTGTTTTTAGGAACCCATCTTCACCTTTGGACCTTAAGATCATTCAAGAATACCTCAAATATGTCATTTAGCCACTCATTGGAAATAAATTTACATGTAGATTGCATCCATTCTCTCTAGAGCTCATGAAACATCCATACATTCAAACCACACCAACTTTCCTCTTCACCAAACTGAGCTTCCTAGAAAGTAGTTTTAAGAACTCATCTGGTTTGCACCCTTTCTACCATTTTCAAGACCTCCAAATTCCTTCCATTGGAAAAAAAATCATCCCTCATCACTCTAAAACTGATATCAATCATCAAAAATCCATATCATGCATCTTCTACCTCCATCTTCTATCCAAAGCAGTCCTGTCCTAAGAAACAAACAACCTTATTCTTCACAAATTGGGTTGGTTCAATTGTAAAAACACCTCATCATGAGAAAACCATATACCATCATAAACCTCTTTGAATATAATTTACATAACATCTTACATTTCCTTCCTATTAGTGTAGGTTATTATTTATCATTTTATTTATTTATTAGGATAATTCTTACACTTGTGTTAACCCTACACTTGTTGGGTTAGCTTGCTTAGGTGTACTAGTTGTGTGGAGTTAGCTTACTAGTTGTGTTGAGTTAGCTTCTCAGTTATGTGGAGTTAGCTTACTAGTCTTTTGGAGTTAACTTAACTACCAGTATCAGTTAGTGGGAGTTCTTCACCACTGATTTAGGTAGTAGTTACACTTCCCTCCTCCTATATGTACATATTTCTTATTGAATAATTCAAGTCATTCTATTGTAATGTATTGAGCATTATGGATTATGATGGATTTCCATATATGGTATTTTAGCTCTTCTGCTTTGCAAATCTAATGTGGTGTGCTATTATCATCTGAGATCACAACTTGGAACAATATTCTTATCA
Source organism: Taxus wallichiana var. yunnanensis (assembly GCA_018340775.1). Taxonomy (NCBI): domain Eukaryota; kingdom Viridiplantae; phylum Streptophyta; class Pinopsida; order Cupressales; family Taxaceae; genus Taxus; species Taxus wallichiana. The sequence goes on from CM031239.1 coordinate 172,256,967, forward strand.
TTCCTTTCATGGTATCAGAGCCATAGATGATGTAGACATCCATCTGTAAGTTTTTCTTTGCAAGCAAGGGTTTATTATTTTCATGTATTTGGAATTTGTGAGCAATTTTTGCAGCATGCATTTTTATGCAAAACGGAGTGCGCCATTAGATTTGGAAGGTGCCAAAACCCTAGAATCGACTATAAACTCGGCCATGTTTTGAGACAGTCAAATCTGGACATTTTAAAGGTTTTTTTGGCACATTTCTCAAAAAATCCGTACAATTATGTACAGACATATTTTTTGGCTCAAAAATTATATCAGATTTCTGGGTTTTTCAAGAAACTTTCTAGGTTTCTCTCTATTTTTTGATACAGGTGCCAAAAAAAAAGATATTTGCAGTCAAAGTTTGTATTCACAATTGTACTTTTTGGGTGCATTCTTTTATCCATTGGATATAAGCGTGTACCTTCCGGATGCAGTCTTTTACCCTCTAGATATTTTGGTTTTGGATGCAGTATTTTATCCACTGGATGCAAATTTGTACCCTCTGGGTGCATTCTTTTATCCATTGGATAAAAGCGTGTACCTTCCAGGATGCAGTCTTTTATCCACTGGACGCAGATCTGTACCATTTGGGTGCATTCTTTTATCCATTGGATATTGATGTGTACCCTTTGGATGCAATGGTTTACCCTATGGAAATTTTAGGTTTTGGGCGCAAGCTTTTATCCTTTGGTCACAAGCCTGTATCATGTGGATGCACTCTTTTACCCTTTGGACATTTGGGTGTCACGTGTACCTTTTGAAAAGAAGATCAGCATTAAAATATTATTTTAATAGCAAAACCTTGTAGAGCTCATAACTTTTGATCCGTAGCTCAGATTAAGGTGATCTTTGTTTTGAAATTGTGTATTTTTTCGAGATCTACGCATTGGTGACATTTTTATACACATATTTCAAATGTAAAAGGTACTTTTACTCATTGTAATATTTACATGCACTCAATTATAAAGTGCCAATTCGGGAGGGTGTTGTGATCACTTGTGGATGCATTTTTGTTGAGCCCGACGTCCTAAAATTTTGGGTATTGCATTCTTATATGTATGGGTGTATACATTTATATCTCTCTTATTTGTTGAGATATTTTGGATCTATATTTTTGACACTTTTTTGGCATGTTAATAGTCTCTCTTGTGGGGGAGCTATTCTGGTGGAGCCCAGTGTTAGTTTGTTAGTGTTCGAGTAGTTGATTTTGACAACTCATACAGATCTATGGTGTCACTCTACCCATTCTGTAGTATGGGAGGGTGTGGTGTTGATATTGCTTCTTCGGGTTTCATGCCCTTGCCTTGTTACCTTGGCTTTTTCTTGGATCGTGGCACTCTTATTTATTTGGATCTCGTCTCCGTGCCTTGTTGCCTTGGTTTTTCTTGGATCGTGGCACACCTATTTGTAGCAATTGATTAAATTATGTTTGGTGTTTGTTTTTCACTTTTTGACATCACTCCATTGACAGTCTCCTTACATGGAGCTATTCTGGTGAATCCCAGTGTCAGTTGTTTTTTAGTTATATGAGTGAGCAAAGTGGATTTAGACCATAGTGTGCACCACACTTCTTCAACATTGTACAAGTTTTTGGAGTCGACTTTCGAGAATATCTTGCAGTGGTAGTTTTAAAGGAAATCCATCATAATCCATAATGCTCAATACACTACAATAGAATGACTTGAATTATTCATTAAGAAAGATGTACATATAGGAGGAGGGAAGTGTAACTACTACCTAAATCAGTGGTGAAGAAATCCCACTAACTGATACTAGTAGTTAAGCTAACTCCACATAACTGAGAAGCTAACTCAACACAACTAGTAAGCTAACTCCACACAACTAGTACACCTAAGCAAGCTAACCCAACAAGTGTAGGGCTAACACAAGTGTAAGAATTATCCTAATAAATAAATAAAAGGATAAATAATAACCTACACTAACACCCTCCCGTAAGCATAGCTTAGGTAGGCAAAAAGGTGGGTCCGGCAACAAGGCCTGATGAGGTACCCACATACAACAATTGGGAAAATTAGACACTGCAAGGTACCCAAAACCAAGTAATAACAAAGTAGAGAGAAAAATCCTACTGCAAGATATCCTCAGAAGCTCGACTCCAAAAAATCATACAATGCTGAATAAATGTGGTGCACACTATGGTCTCGAATCACTTTGCTCGCTCATATAACTCAAAAACAATTGACACCGGGCTTCACTAGAATAGCTCTATGCAAGGAGATCATCAATGGAGTGATGTCGAAAAGTGAAAAACAAACACCAAACATAATTTAATCAACTGATATAAATAGGTGTGCCACGATCCAAGAAAAACAAGGCAACAAGGCAAGGACACGAGATCCAAATAAATAGGAGTGCCATGATCCAAGAAAAAGCCAAGGTAATATGGCAAGGGCATGGAACTGAAGAAGCGATGATCAACACCACATTTTTTTGGTAGAACGCATATGTCTTATTAACTCATCCAGGACAAAACAACCCAAAAGTACAATAAGGAAGGCCCTACACCAAGTACTCTTACAGGACAACCCAGCCCAAAGTACACCAAGGCAACACTAGACCACATACACACACCACCGAGTCAGACTCTGCCGATAATGCTCGGAGTTACATTGAATAATCCCTCTCCCCAGATCTTGACCACTCTCTTTCTGGTATCACCCAGCTTCACGAGATCTACAGACCCACAAGGACTATACACTTGCTAGTTTTCACAGGATTCCGCCCGCTTGATAGTTTTCACAGGATTCCGCCCGAGTGCTAGTTTTCACAGGATTCCACCCGAGTTGGTAGTTTAACGAGATTCCACCCAAGTGCTAGTTTTCACAGGATTCCACCCGACTTGGTAGTTTAATGGGATTTTGCCCATGTGCTAGTTTTCATAGGATTTCACTTGAGTTGGTAGTTTAACGAGATTCCGCCCAAGTGCTAGTTTTCATAGGATTCCACTCGACTTGGTAGTTTAACAGGATTCCACCCACTTGGTAGTTTAATAGGATTCCACCTTGTTGGTAGTTTCACAGGATTCCGCCAAGTGGTAGTTTTAAGGGATTCCACCCCGCCCGATACCATTCTTCGCCACCGATTTAGGTAGTAGTTACACTTCCCTCCTCCTATATGTACATCTTTCTTATTGAATAATTCAAGTCATTCTATTGTAATGTATTAAGCATTATGGATTATGATGGATTTCCATATATGGTATTTTAGCTCTTCTGCTTTGCAAATATAATGTGGTGTGCTATTATCATCTGAGATCATGGCTTGGAACAATATTCTTATCGTTCCTTTCACTTCCAACTCTAACTAGAAGGCCTTCAACCAGATCCATCTATGAAACTACTCTAAAGCGCCTTTAAAACTGCGTTAAGACTAGTCTTTATAAATAGGGAAAAAAATTCCCTCTAGAAGATCAACCATGATATGAAACCATAATTTAAATAAATTAAAACTCCCATAGTAAAAAATATTCAATTTATTTCATAACTCGCTTTGGACAATTTTTTTCGTAAACCGAACTTCTTTTGAAACTTACCTTTTGAGTGGGGGTCCACATATCACCACATACCATATCATATCTTTCTAGAAATCTAGATGAGTACTCTAAAACATCCAATTATCATACTTGTAATAAAAATCAATTTTGGACACCTATCACAAATATCTTCTCCATCGCTCTAGACTTAGGGTTTCAAACTCACAAAAAGTAGTTTACCTTCTTAACCTTTGTTCATAAAAATGTGACGATGAAATGACCTCATTATTTTTATAAAATATTTTTAACGCAATGTAAAATCATTCTTGAAATCCAAAAGTTCCTATGCAAATCACACAATTCATGATGAGCATCAAAACTTGTAATTCGAGTTGGAAAATGGCTTTTTCTCAACCCTTTTTCACCAAATACATCATAAATTACAACATATTCATCATGAAAACTTGGATTTTTTCCCACATCATCATGAAACACCCTAATAAGATATCAATTAATCAACAAGTCACAAATAGCTCTGTGTATTCTCAACCCATCTCATTTGCATGACTAGGCCTTAAGGTTTTGCATGTTTTAGGAAAAACCAACCGAACCAACACTAAAACTCATCATAAAACCTCTTAAAGCTACCCGTACATGATGAAAAATATATAACACACCTCCATGAGTGATCTCAAGGATCAAACATATTTGTAATTTCCTATCATGCCTAATTAGTCCTCCAAACACTAGGATTAAGCCTAGTGTGCACCATGACCAAGTAGACTAACACCATAAATTTTATTCCCAACTCTCCAAAATAACCTAACAACCTTGATACATCATTTATCACTCACCTAAATCCCTCCATGATTTCACATGGCTCTATACCTCCTTGTTTTGTCTCCAAACACCTAGACTAGGTCTAGATGAGCTCTTCCTACTGAGTCTTCCAACCGTACCTACACTCTGAAACTCATGTGAGTGCCTAAAAACTCTCCATGCTACTACTATGCTCCTCAAGTCACCATATAACTCCACTCACCATGCACCATCACCTAGACTAGCTAGGCCACCTAACAGGGTTTTCTAAACCAAGCCAATCTCACTAAATCCACTATTGCCATCATGTCAACACTTAAATATCCATGTCACCATCATAATGAGAATCGTCTTACACTTCTTCATCATCTTATTTGTCATTAATGAGCTTTAAATCAATGACAACACCTAGAACTCAACATGTCAACTTCATTTTTTATCCCCAAGTTCATATACTAGTCCACTTAGTCAATGATATTTATATGTCGGGTGTTTTCAAAACTCGATGGATGTTTTGGATTGAGAGGTACATGAATATATTGAAGGGTTTTGTCATGCAGCTATCCTTTCTATACATTTTCATTGCATAAGGTTATATTATTCAACAAATGTTCTTCTATGTAACTAGATATTTACAAAAGGAAATCCATGACATGCCTTCTATGTGGGATGTTGATCGTGATGGTGCATGGTTGGAGGAAACATTACAAGGGAAAGGAAAGAAAATAATATTGAGTGAGAATAATAGTATATTAAGTTTTTATTTCTTAAATATAAATGTTGTGATTATTGTACTCATATGAATTTGTATTTATGTGTGTAGGTAAATCCAGAGAATATGCCATGAATAACTTCATACTATTTAACGTAAAAAAAAATGAGAAGGTGACATGATGTATACATGCGAAAAAAGAGCATGATAGGGCTAGATGTGTTTACAAAATACATTATTCTCTTAAACAATTTCTATAAGACTTATGCACCAAATGGCCAAATAATTGTAGTGTGAATTGGATGCATGAACATTTAGAAGATCTTGATGATCAAATCCTTGGAACCATTTATAAGGATGATTTAAAATTGTGCAAGGGTGTGTACCCAAAGTGAAAATCTTAATTTTTGTATACAATAGTAATATTTATTTTTTGAAATTCTATTTCAAGTTTACTTATAATAATCATGTTATTTTAGGTGATAAATCATAATGCAATTTGGTAGATGGTGAATGTTGTTGGATCAAGAGAATTGACAAAAAGGAATATATGTGATTGTGGCATTGTAATTCCATTTTACAAAGCTAGCTGAATAAGTACAAGTGACAAAAGCTTAGTCAAAGGGTGACTATAATAAGTTGGAAAGATTCAAGAAATAATTAATGTGGACTAATGTCTTTTGAAATTATATTTTTTTGATGTAAATGGTACTCATCCATCGACAACAAATATATTGGGCCTAATATACATAGTGGTCTTAATGTAATTGAATTCTCAAAGGAATTAGTGGAGTGTAATGTGCCTTACATGTTTCCACAACACTTTGTGATCAAGTATAATGTAGTATGTTTCTAATTAATTTATATATACACTAATTAAATGATTAACAATTTATGTAGACACAAAATTACGCACTTTGGGTAATTATTTAGTTTTGATTACAAACTACTATTCATATGATTCCTAAGTGAGAAAAGTACTAATTAACCCATGTCTTTGGCCACCTTTCTTTTTTTTGTTACTTCTCTTGGTCTTACACCTTTACTTGCTCAGTTTACCTTTTTATACCTCAACATTTATCATCCTGGACACCAGCGCCCAACCAAGACGCCAACACCAAGCACCCTCATCCCCTTTGGGTGCCTCGACCTCAGTACACTTTGTTCACATTTTTGGGTACTTTCTAGCCATTTTAGCATCTTATATTTTTGGTAGTATTCCTTTTCGGGGTTTAATTATAAAATTCAAGCAAAGGAATCATATAAATATAAAGTTATGTGATCATAATAAAGGACTAAGCACTAAGCATTAACTATCACCACCTAAGGTTGCATCCATCAAGCATCTAAGAGATCCATTGCATCCATCTAGTACCATCAAAGGGATAGAAGGGTTGGTTAATGTGGTTACACTTCATAGGATGTAAGGTCATTCTTTTCCATCCACACATATATTACATTTATTTACATCTAGCTTACTTGTTTGTTATCAAGTGCGAAACACACAAGAGCTACCTAGGGCACAATTCCATACACACACACATATATATATAACTACTTTTGGTCCTGAGTTGTAGTGTAGTGCTCAGTCATAATTTCACCATTTTGACAATTGAGGACAATCTGAACCCGCATTCCGCATCTTTCTTTTTTAGGATTTGATGTCTATTTTAGGGTTTTATAGGTCAATACTTCATTACAAGTTTCCAACGACTTCGATGATCACCGTATGAAATCATAGAAAACAAAGGTGAACAAATGAAAACAACTAATGACCAATCGGATGAGGTTTCTTTTCCATTTCTATAGACCCAAGAACCCGAAAGCAGGGCTATGGCACCCTTAGGTGCTCATGTCCCTCTCCAGGAACCCCAATCCATCTTATTCTTCCAGATATATTTTTTAACTTCAGTGTGATGGTCAGTGCTTCATATTTTCTAGTTCTCCAACTATGTACACCTCTGGGATTTCTACAAATCAGCTAAGCCTTCTTACCCTCTCTTTGCACTTAGGGTTTCATATATTTTGGCTTATTTTGCTTGGGTTAATTTTTGTACTTCATTGTTACATTTATTTACCGTTCAATAGCAATCAGATTAAACATAAAATTCACATTTAGCTTAATCATTTTAGTGAACCCGATCTTCGAATCCACCTTCCATTTATAGCTCTTATCCTCTCATTACTATGGCTCAATCTTATAATGAATTTATCGAAGATCATCTAAAATCCCTTAATGATCATATTGTTTAGCATCCCCAAGATCTAGATTGCTTTTATATGTTGATCGTGAGGAGGCCACCCATCTTGCAGAGGAGCTTACTACTCGCTGCCATCCCCACTTTTGTTTCCACTCTTCCGCATACATCCACTATTCATGTATTAGTTCCTACTCTCACCAATCACTTCACTCCACTTCTTGTTTCTCACACATGACAAGTTTCTTCTACTGCCACTCAATATTTAGCCTCTCTTTACCAAGACATCCAAGTGCAAATCCACTAATTACAACGGGTTACTTATTATGTGTCTCCATATTTAGATTCCACTCTCTTACTACACACTCCATTCACACCCGCCATGTCTACTTACTCGCTTACACCTAATTTCATCACCCCTCAGCTACCCATTTTCAATGGCCATGGTGACCAACAAGATCATATTCGAGCCTTCTCTATGACATGTTTAGATTTTTTAGATGATCACATTCTTTTAGCTAAGATATTTCTTTATAGTATCCATTATTATGTGATGCATTGGTTCTATGACCTACCTACCTGTCCACTCGGTAATATCTTTCACACATCTAGCCGATGCTTTTTTCACTCATTTCTCTATCAATATCGGCTCTAATATTTCACATGCACAACTTGAAAAAAAATCAAACAAGGGGTTAATGAAAATTTAGCTAACTATGTCTTACGATAAAATAATAACCTAGCTAAGATGTCTAATGTGCTTGCAGGACTCGAGCTTCAAGACTTATTCATTCAAATTTTATTGTCACCCCTTTAGGAGAGCATCCTATTTGAGACATCTCCCTCATTTGATAAATTGTGTCACACTCTCAAGCTACACGACAATAAACTCTTATCTATAGGAAAGCTTAAGTATCAGGAGAAATCTTCATCCTTTGCACACTTTCAAAGTAAAATAACTTTTAAACCAACCATGAAACCTAATGAAGCTAAATTTATTGTAAACGTTTTCTCTAACACCAAGAAACTCTAATGGAAACCGCCTAAGAATACATATAAAAATTTGACTATTGCTTCGCATCTTATATTACAAAACTTCTTGAGAGAAATATTATTACGCTTCCCCTCTGCTCAATTTGGATCCATATCATCCTAAAGGTTAAAATTAAAATGAGAAATTTCTATGTGATTATCATCAATGTATCGGACATTCTATAAATATGTGTTTCAAATGTCACACTATCATCCAAGATCTTATTGATGATAACAAATAGTATCTTCCAAATCCTATGGCCTTTGCACGATCAGTCAATGAAAATCATAAGCTCAAAATATTCAATATTATGCTTCCAAAACATGACAATAAAGTGGTTGATTCCTTGACTAATCATTCATATCATGTAGTGCCTACTCCTACATTAGGGGCTCTTGATTTTCTAGTTGTTCATATTGACATTTCTCTACCAATCGTTTCTTTCTCTGATCATGAATATCATGCTAAATTCTCTTCTAATCACTTACACATTAGCATTTCTACCTTATACATCCCTATCAATAACACTAAATTTGATCCATAATAGTGTATCAAAACATATTCTATTCCACTCCTTATTGCTATTGGTTATCCAATTTCACAAATTTCATATCCAATGAATAACTCATTCGTCAAGATTTAAGTTAATATTGGTCCACTCACCATGCATGTGCCCTTCCTTATAGAACAAACAATCAAAGGGTGTGATATTCTCTTAGGTATTAAATGTATTTGAAGGTATCAGTCTATCATCTCCATGAATCACTTGTTTTTGAAGTTCATTCACAAAAATCAATTCATCTCTAACAATTGTGTACCCCCATCCATTCCATGGTCAAAAGCTCCTCTTAATGTTGTCGATGCATCACCTAGTCCATCTAGTTTTCCGCCACCTATCAAACCTAAACCACAATCCACTCCTATCTCACATGTTCACACATGACCTGTATGGTCTCATCGCTCTATTAGTCTAGTACATCAGTCTAGGTCCATCAAAAGGATAGATCCTATATCTAGGCATACTTCACCACATCGTTGCACTTCATGTAGGTGTCCATCACTCTCGTGCTTTACTTCACATATATCTTCATCACCTCCACATTTTGTTACATAAAGGTGCTCACAATATAATCATTGGTTACATACATATAGGCTTCACTCACTTGCATAGCGTCTATCTCATACACCACCAATCTTTGAGCATGTTCACACACCTTCATCTCCACCAGCATCGGGTGGAGGGCCTTCATCTTTCACTTTTATCAGATAGTACACTCACCATTACACACTTGGGGGCATCACATTTATTCTCTTCCCCCCTCTAGCATCAACACACATCTTATACTCTCATCACATCACACCTAGATATTTACACACAACATACACACTCATATTGTCATTTCTCAATGGCACACTCTTGTGTTACTGAGTTCAAACTTGACTATTGAGGGCATATAATACACATGAACCTCACACACTACGCACTATACCACACACTACATGTCACACTCTTCACACATCATGCGATATTCACATCTCTTTCTCTCAGCATTTACAACATACTTTGTGTCTTATTCACTCTATGCATTCACACTACATTTTTCTTACATCTACTTCTACAAGCTGTGATCATTACCCTATGACAAACTCTAGTCTTGTGGCCCATACTCGACTACAAAGGGTATAAATCTCAAATGGACCTCATCACACTTATGCATTTAATCAGCCACCCAATCAATCACTCACACAATTACACTCTACGCTTTGTGTTTGGATGATCACATCTTTCTATTACACATATTTAAACCATTTCTTGATGAGGCACTCTCGTTTATGGTTCATTGTTGACTATTGAGGGGACATAAACAAATGAAACTCATTGCGTATATACACATCCACTCAAGGGACACGCGGCTCCTATTATTCACATTGTATTCCATTTTGTCTCATCCATAACATACTACATATCTTGGTTACATTTAGCCTTGCTTACAATTACTTATTACATGCACATCTTATTACGCATGCTAGATAGATATCTTGTATTTCATTATCTTTATCATGCACACATGCGCATTCACTGATCTGAAAATGGGTGAGGTAAATTTTCACTTTTTAACATTTCTAAGGATCTAGGAAATCAACATCAATTTTTGGCTCTATAACTCCAAAATTGATTATTTCCTTTTAAAATGATGCACCTCATTTTGAATTTCATTCACAACACGTAAATGTGTGGTTGTGGATTATGGATACTGAAATTATCTTTTTAAATCCATTTTCCCATTTTTAATGAATGATTTCTTAATCAAATTAATTAAAACCTATTACTAATTTTATCTAATCAAAAGCTTCATCCATAATAGAATTAAACATCCACAAAACCATATTGATAACGGAGTTCACCTGAAGGCTACATTTATGGATTCTTAAAAAGAGAATCAATCTATTATTGACCAAAGAATTACAATTAACCCTTCCATAATGAAAAATAGACCATTATACCTATAAATGAGCTAATATAAGACTCATGGAACTCTGTGAAAAATCTAGAAAATGTCTCGAAGTCAATTTGTGGCTCTATAGTGCCTCCACAATGTGATCCCCTTACAAATGCAACCGAAAAATGCCTATATTTATAGATTTAAAAACACTACATGGAAAAAAATTATATATCTATAATCCTCATGAAATTTTGAGCAACTTCCCTTTTTACACCATGGCTGGGTTCGGCCCCCAGGTTCTTGGAAAACTTAGATTTCTACCTACTCCCAATGCCCCTTTTATGAAAATGTGATGGAAAATTACCAACAATATAAAATAGGTAGCACTTCATGGAGAAAAATACATATTTGGATTCCTCGTGGAATTTTGAGCAAGTTTCATTTTTACACCGAGTCCAAATTTTGACCCTAGATGCCTCAAAAGTCGGGTTGAATAAAAATGCCCCTTTTCGCCATGGCTACTTACACACAGAGACTGCAACCGTGCTTTAATAGAATGCAAAGTGAGATCAATATACATCAATTCTAAGCTATTTGGTGGGTCATTTGGAGCAACCATTAGCATAGGTGAGGTCGTGGGTTCGCATCACCCACCTACCATTTTTCCGTCAACAATGCTTCTACCAAACATAGTGTGTAAATCCCACATTAAGCGCACGGTGGAGGTTGAGTGTTTAAAATGGGCATACAGCCCATGCATTACGGGAGTTAGGTCATGTCTTACTCCATTTTGTTTGGCCATGCAGTTGTGGTGATTTGGCATGTGCATCGCCGGGTTGGGTAGAGTTGGTTGGTCAATTCGCGGTCGAGTCATACGTAATGTTGCATTATATGTGAGCACCAAGCTGACTATGCATTTTATGTGGAATGCCCGTGATAAAGGCCGACTAGTTTGGTTTTTTTAATCCACCGACATGGCTAGATAATCCTACCGAGTTGTATGTGTTCCCAACCATAATTTACACAAATCATTTATTGCGCCCGTCAATATATGATAGGTGGTTGGCATGTTTATATGATAGAAAAGATGCTAGGATATCTTTGCATAACCATTAAAGTAATATGGCATAAGTTTTAATACATGGATTAAAAGTGATAACATGGTTCACCCCCAAGAAAAGATGCTAGGATCACGAACAATGAAAGCATGAAAAATCCATTGAAAAATAATAATATGGAAGGTAAGATATGTGGCAATAAATTGTAAAAAGATAATACCAACAATATGGATTAAAAGTGATCAACTTAGTGGGGAGCGAAGAAATGATCACCCCATATTTCCTTGTAGAAATAGGTAAAAACCAAATTTCAACCTTTTTCACCTTTTTCCGAACTAATGAAAGATAATAGTTGACCATTGTTGACCAAAATCTTTGACTCTTGAAAAATAATAATCCCACATGGGAAATGTTAGAACAAGAGATAATGGTGGCATATAAAATTCCAACTCCCGAAAATGATAATACCAATTCGGCAGAGAAATAAAGGCTATTACTGACATGGAGGCACCCCTCCTACAAATGGGGGAGTGTGTCTTAGACTAGTGTTACATTTGTTTTCTTCTTATGTGCTATACATGTTTTTCCATCTTTTTATGTATTAGCTTCATATACATATTGTTTTCGACTAGCATAAATTGCTTGTCATTGTTTTCCATTATTTATACATGTCACCTTGATTTCCTTATCTTTACATGTTTAAACCCACTAACACTTGTCTCCTAGCCACTTTGTTTTCATGTGTCTTGGTTTCATTTATCTTTACTAAGCACATTCATGTGTCCCTAAGCACATTCCCTCCCCTATAGGTTATAGTTTTAGTACCACGATCGGTACTCTTTTGGGTTATATATTCCTTCAACAATGTTGCATGCACCCCAAAACAAGGGGGATCATTTCAATGAATTAGTTACCCCATACAACATTCTATAGTAAATACACAACACGAAGTACGGTACTAGTACAACACATTTTTAGTTTTAGGGCTCAGAATCAAACTTGGGTCCTTAGAACATGGCTCGACCCTTCCTAGATTCCTTTAATATGGGGGCAATTACATGGAATTTTGGTAGTTTAGGATAGTCTATAGAACTCCACACACAACAGATTTTACAGGGCATAAAGTACTTAGCACTTTCATGTTGGATCAAATTTTACACACCATCTACATTGGTATCCTATATTGAGGGAAGCAATTAAAGGTTAGAGGATAACACTAGACTTTTCTCCCTACACTTCTTCCATATCATTTGTGTGAGATTGCCCCAAAACTCGTGGTTGGCGTTGCAATTGACATGAGATCACCTAAAAACTCATTCATTTACAACATCTACATGATCCTTTCTACACTCTTTCCTCATTGTGTATCAGGTGCACATGTTCCTTTTTCATTTTCATGCTTTCATTACATACTTTTTACACATTTTGAACATATACATGCGTATTTGACTACTTGTTTGTTATTCTCTTTTGCAGGTTTATTTGTATGGGAAGCGGTAATCAACATCATTCACAACGTCAAAATATAATAACATTGACATACAACAACATCAACATCAACAACATGAACATTGCGACATCTACACATGCGTTTTGCCCTATGTTCATTTTCATCATCACTTTTTTCACTTTATCCTCCTTATCATCAACGCTTCACATTTTTTATCACTAAACGCCTTTTCATGTCCCTCGACATGCTCCTTTACATTGATCTATATGGTTATCAAGTACACATCTGTCATCTCTTATCTACTTTATGTTACTTAGCTTTTCACTCACCAACATATAGTGGGGTAAAATGTAGACAAAAAATCATGCACTTTGGGTAATTTATTAGTCCTGATTACATACTACTATTCATATGATTCCTATGTGAGAAATGTACTAAATAACCCATATTTGAACACATTTCTTCAATTTATGTCACTTCTCTTGGTCTTACACATTTACTTGCTCGGTCTACCTTTTTATACCTTGACATTTATCATCCTAGACACCAGCGCCCAACCAAGATGCCAATGTCGTGCACCTCGTCCCTCTCGGGTGCCCCTAACCTCAAGTATACTTTTTCACATATTTTGGGCCCTTTCTATTTGTTTGAGCATATTATCTTTGTGGTAGTTTCCATTTTCAAGGTTAAATATGAATTAAAAGCAAAGGAATGATATAAATATAAAGTTATGGGATCGTAATAAAGGACCAAAACACTAAGCATTAACTATCACCACCTAAGGTTGCATCCATCAAGAATCTAAGATCTCCATTACATCCATCTAGCACCATCCAAGGGACACAAGGGCTGGTTATTTTACATACACTTCATAGGAGGGAATTTCATTCTATTCTATGTACACATCTATTACATTTCTTTACATCTATCTTACTTGATCGCTATCAAGTGTGACATGCACAAGAGCCACCTAGGGAACAATTCCACACACACACACATAGAACTACATTGGGTTTGAGATGTAGTCCAAGTGTTTAGTTGTAAGTTCACCATTGTTACAACCGAGGACAATCTAACCCCTCATTCTGCATCTTTATTTTTAGGATTTGATGTCTATTTGAGGGTTTTGCATGTCGAGCACTTCATCAGAGGTTTCAAAGTGACTTTTACGATCACTGTGTGACCAAATGAAAATAAAAAAAAACAAATAACGAACACTCAGAGGACGTTTATTGAGCATTTACATAGACCTAGGTGCTTAAACAGCCTAGGGTGCCCGCATGCGCCCTGTCCCTCTCTAGGCACCCCAGTCTAACTTATTCTTCCATATCTCGTATTTTCTCGAGCTTTAGTGCAATGGTCAATGCTTCATATTTTCCATTTCTCCAAATCAGTATACCTCTAGATTTTTTTGAATCGATTAAGGCTTCTTACCCTCTCTTTGTACTTAGGGTTTCATATATTTTGACTTAGATTTCTTGGGATAATTTATGTACTTCATTACTGCATTTATTTACTAATACAATAGAAATCAGATTAGGCATAAAATTCACATTTAGATTAATCGATTTCCCATTGTATTATATTTTACATAGGTTTTATTTTATCTTGATTCTAAGATGCATGGATGAGAATTTATAATCCATAATCCATCTTGAGCCAACGACAAGGCATATCTTTCAAAATGGTTCTAAGTAGAATACAAAAGAATATAAATACGTTCGTGTCAAAGAAGAATATGTTTATGATGAAGAAGAATTCTCACGAGATGAAGATATTATAGATGTCGAAAATAATTAAGAGGGTGAAGATGTTGATGTAGAATATGAGGATGTTCTAGATGATGAAAATGAAGAATTTAAAGCATAAGAGCTCTTATAAATAGAATGACATGATAAGAAAATGGGTGAATTTACATAAAGGAAACTTAGGGATACTCAAATATTAATTGAAAATAATGTAAATCTATCACATGATATATTAGATGAAACTGAAAAGGATGAAAATGAAAAATTAGTTTTTTTGGAATCCTTGATTTGGGCATGTATTGTAATTTTGGTGTTTATGAATGTATATTGCATATGTCCTGATTTTAATGTGTATTGAAATTTTGTGTTTTTGAATGTGTAATTTTGATGTGCATTCTAATTTTGGTTTTTATGAAAGTGTAATTTTTTACACCCTAATTTTGAAGTGTATTGCAATTTTAGTGTTTATGAATGTGTAATGGTTACGCCTAAATTTTTATGTGTATTGTAATTTTTGTGTTTATGATGTATAATTGATACACCCTAATATGAAAAATTGACATAACACACTAACAAGAGACACTAACACGAAACCCTATCACACCACCCTAATACGACACCGTAACATGACACCCTAACACGACAACTTAACATGACACATTAACACGACACCCTAAAACAACAAACTAAGGTGACATAATTCCCCTAATTTCACCTAATTCCACATAATTCACTCTATTATATCTAAATTGAGCCTAGTTTCCCCTAATTTGACATAATTTACCCTAGTTTAATGACATATTTTACCCTAATTTGACCTAGATTCCCCAAAATTGATCTAATTTCTATTACTTGGACATAATTTACCCAAATTCCCTATTTTGACATAAGTCACCCTAATGTCCCATAATTTGACCGATGAAACATGATTTAACGCTCTTATTTGATAACTTGGTACAAAACCCTAATGTGACACCCTAACAAGAAACCCTTACATGACACCCTGTTAATGTGACCCTTAATATGATACACCGACATGACACCCTAACATGACACACTTACATGATACCCTAATACAACACCCTCATGTGATATCGTATCCCGATACCCTAGCATGACACCTTAGCATGATGCCCTAATACAAAAACACTCGACACAACATCCTAATATGACACACTAATATGGGAACTTAACATGACACCTATTAATGTGACACCCTTCTATGGCACACCGATATGACACCCAAACATGACACACTAATGTGACACCCTTCCCCTAATTTCACATAACTCCCCATATTTCACCCTTGTTTCTCGTAATTTGACATATTTTAGCCTAATTTAAAATTTCCCCTAATTTGACCTAATTTCTCTTACTTTGACATAATTTATCCAAATTTTCCTTCGTTTAAAATATGTTACCTTATTTTCCCCTAATTTGACCTAATGAAACTTAATTGTATACCCTAATTACAAAACTTAGTATGACACCCTAATACAACACCCTCATTTGACCCCTAAATCGACACCGTAAAAAAACCTAATTAATGTGACACACTAACACGATACCCTAATAGGACACACTACGGTGATACCCTATCATGACACCCTCATGCGACACCATAATATGACACCCTAACACGACACCTTAATATGACACATTGAAATAAAACCCTAACAAGAAACACTATTGTGATTCCCTTTCCTTAATTTCACCTAATTCCACATAATTTACCCATTTTCTCTAAATTTAACCTAGTTTTCCCCTATTTGACTCATTTAACCTAATTTGACATAATTTACCCTAATTTAATGACACAATTTTCCTTAATTTCCCTAAAATTTACCTCATTGATTGTAATTAGACATAATTTACCCAAATTTCCCCATTATTTAACATAATTTACCCTAAGGTCCCCTAGCTTGACATAATGAAACATTATTTTATAGTCTAATTTGTAAATTTAGCATGACATCCTAATTTGGCACCCTCATTTGACACCCTAATGTGATAACCTCATTTGACACCCTAACATGACACATTGACATGACAACCTAATGCGATACGTTGACATGAAACCCTAACACAACATACTAACTTAACATTGTTTCTCGATTTCATCAAATTATACATAATTAGCCCTACTTTCTCCTAACATGACACTCTAATGTAATACCCTAACATGACATTGTAACATGACACCCTAACACAAGACCCTAATATGAAGTTTTAATGTGACACCCTAACATGTCACCCTCATGTGACAAATTAACACGACACCCAAATGTGACACATTAAGATAACACCCTAATGTGACACTGTAATATGACACTCTAATGTAACACCATAATATGACAACCTAGCATGACTCACTAATGTAACGCCATTCATTTAATATCTTTGTTGTACCACTCAGATGTAATTTCTAGCTATTATGACAACACCACATCCCTAATTAATTAAAATATCCATAAATTTTAACAAAAAACCACATGGGACATTAGGGAAACTATAATGACACATTAACACCACTCCCAAACACAAAACACTAACATGATACCTTAACATGACATACTAATGTGACAACCTAACATGAAACCCTAACACAACACACTAACATGATACCCTAACCCGACACACTGACATGCCACCCTAATGTGACACACTCACATGAAACCCTAACATTACACACTTACGTCATACCCTTTTCCCTAATTTCATCTAAATATACCTAATTCACCCTAGTTTCTCCTAATTTGACACAATTTACCCTAACTTAATGACATATTTTCCCCTAATTTGACCTAATTTCCCCTAAATTAACGTGATTTATCTTAATTAGACATAGTTGATGAATCAAGTGAAATTACGATAGAACGAGGATATGCTAGATAACGTGAACATAAACTAATTTATACTACGATAACATGACGAGATTCCATGGGGATCGAGCATCAACCATGAATGTGCATGCAAAGATAAGGAAAGGGTCACAACTATCTCATTATCCTTTCATAGATACGAAAATAAAGGGGTGTAAATATGGGTATTGTGTAACCCCTAGTGCAAGTAATCATACTTCCTCAAGTGGAGAAGGGGAATTACATTCCTGAAATGGAAGTAACTCTTATATGATGCATCGACGCACACTAATGCATATGACGTAGCGTAATCCTTCATAACCCCTACAAAACCTAAGACATATGACCTCACCTAAGTGAGGTAACTCACCATGTGATGTGGAAAATGCACACACCAATACCCCCTCCCTTCATCGTAACTTAGGATGAGGCGAAAAGTCAAAAATGAGAAATGGGTCATGGTAATCGAGCAGCCTAATAAGGCACCCATGCAAAATAGGATAATTTCTCTAGAAGAACAAGAAGGGAGGAGAAGAAGGAGACACGAGGAACACAGAAGAAGCCATAGATGGATCTGAACTCTACAACTCTAGGAAGTATTCCAAGAAGAGTGTCGAAAACGTGGTCCTCGACCAATAGACCTAAGAATAACCAACCACACCGAGCAAAGTGTGCATACCCTTAGGAAGGATAGAACTGGTGTACAATAAGTTATCCACTCCGTGAAGGAAACCAAAAGCAACAATACGAATAAATGTGAATTTTTTCCACAAAAATGTGACATACGTCTATAAAATGAGTGTTAATGAACCAAAGGCAACGAGTGTATGATTTTCAAAGTGTAAGAAAGGAAAATCATTGAAAGGATGTCCAAGTAAAGTTAAGGTAATGTAATAACCCTCCCAACAAAAAGAGGATCCACAAGTAAGGGTAGATCATTGATTATCTCCAAAAACTTGGAAGTGATAAGAGTCCTAAAAGGGGAAATCCCTACAAAGGAGATGAAGGACTCCTCTAAAACACTTGTAGAAGGATGAGAGACTCCATGTACTGCATCACAAGTAGGCACTATGAAGAGACAACGAAGTTCGGAAGATAATCATCCTAAGGAGGGGCTTGAAAATAAGAACAATGATGTCTAATAGGTATGAATTATCACATGAAGGAAGAGGAGTGGAAAGGGCCTCGCATACTGGAAGTGGAAAGGAGGAAAATGCAATTTGTATGAGGTGGGATAAAAACTACCCGATGTCTAATGAGAAGGGAGAAGTATCGACATAATCTGGAATAGGGCCAAGAGAAGGGGAGATGAGTCCTCGAGTATTACTATCGTCATTAGAACTAAAATCACAATCCTTATCATAAGGGATAAAAAGTGAGTTTGTGTCAGCAAAATTGTCATCACATGAAGAATAAGACGAGACAAATATATCAGCAACAATAACGGTGAAATTATGTGAAGGGTTTTCAAATAAGGATTGAAATATTATCCAGATGGTGTAGGGAGGATCTGATTCTAGGGTATGGAGATATGCAACATTAAGTGACAAACAACATGGTCACATCTTTCAAGATAGTCCTCAAGATGACAAGAATCAGTGGGTGTAGGAACCGACACGTGTAGAAAAGGAGTTAGGCCGCCACAAGAAAAGTAGGATCTTATAGAAGCACATCATGATGTATAGTTCTCTCTACTAAGAAGAATTTATAAATGTTGTAAAGTGATCCTACGATGCTCAAGTCTGGAAATATCATCCTCCATGGTGTGGAAGAATGAAGTGCAAGTTGCACAAGAATAAGGGTGTGTGAATACAAGCAAGGTTGTAAGAAGTCAAACTCAACCGAGAATGGTTCCTTGTGTAATAAAAAACCAAAGAACAAGTGATAACCCTTGTTTGCGGAACTTTATAAGCAACACATAATTACAATAGGGTATGTTTTTGCAAGTGGAAATTTGACCACTCACCTTGCAGTAAGTGATAAATCATGTAAGAGTGGAGGCCATAAAAAGTCATATTCAGAAGCAAAGGAACAATATGCAATCGAACACAAAAGGGCATAAGCACAACAAGGGTACAAATACTTCTCGGTTTGAGAAAAGTCATATCACATCGCAAAATATGGGCTCTCTTTCTATAAAGTTGTGGCAGATGTGATCACTAGCCTCAAGTGAAGAAGAGCACTACAATGCAGGTGAGCCATAAAAGTGGCCCAAAAATCCCAATAACCCTATAAATGGAGCCCATAAAAAGAACACCCCCTTTAATGATGAATTTTAATAGTTTTCCCCTTTAATTAGGTTTGAATAATTTCAAAAAGGATAAAAATGCAAAAATTTCAAGAAAAGGGTAGAAGGGAGGTCCTAGGAAAGGGTGAGCTAAGGATAACTCGGTGAGCTTATAAGGGAGCTCGGTGGACAAGTTGTGCAGAGAGGTTTCTCAAATAAACTACTCAATGAGATGTCGATTCCACTTGTTTAATTAGCTTGAATGGGTGAGATGAGGAGTCCGTAGTGCAAAGGAGATTGGATGGGTGAGATAAAAGAAAAATTCTCCATCGGGGTCGCACCGAGCCGCACTAGGTGAGGGTCTTCGAGTTGTTGAATGATAAGGCAGAGAGTCAACCTGTTGAGAGCAATAATGGGTTGTAGAGTGAAAAATAATTTTTTTCCAAAATTTAGAGAGGCCACACATCCGAGAGGCTAAAATGGCCAATCCAGATGCCGAGGTGCAAAGTAATAGTTTGTACAAGGAAAACCTCAGTATAGAGACCAACGCAGGCAAGCCAGGGCAAATGCGGGAACTTGGGGAAAGATCGGACAAGCACAATCGGTAAAATGAAGTGATGCCTATAAGGAGGAAAAGAGGCCAACACATGTAAAATGTAAGTAGGGTCAATGCACAAATGGCCAAGGAAAACATGGCGTAGCAACGGAAGCTAAAAAGACCAGACTGAGTTACGGTCCAAACCAGTTAAAGGCGAGAAAACTCAATATACACACAATGTGGTCAGTAAGTTCAACACATAAGTAGATTTGTGGGGTAAGAGATACCAACACAGAGGTGAAAGAGCCAAAATCCATGAACAAGCTAAGGATGATGTCAGAGGGTAGACGACCAATGCATAGAGTCAATGCAAGGTGGAGCACAGAAGAACTAGGGGAGCATCGAGAAATGAAGGGTAGAGTGGTCAAAGAAGATCCAAAACCAAATACCGAACAACCAAAGTAGACCAAGTCGGTGAGAGGATGAAGGTGAGTTGGGACGAGTGGGGCTGTTACAGCCTTCTAAAGAACCTTAAAAAAACACTCAAACTCAAATCTACAACCTCCGATCTCACATAGAAGGCTCCGTAACTACATGTAAACCTATAATAAACTCCAAAAGCTAGAAAAAACTATAAATCATGAACAAAGCACCAAAACCAAGATTTAAACCCCATATTAACAACAAATCAATGCACAAATGGAATATCCATTACGACGCTTGCACACAAAACTTGAAAAATGCAAACCTGAGAGCAGTAGGACAACGATATACGGTGAGTAACAAATATCCCAACAACATTCTCTAATACCATGATGAAGAAAATACAAATGTGACAACATGAGGATCTGCGGGATAATGCAAACATCAACTGTGTTACACTCTGGAAATGTGGCGAGGTTCTATGTGGGAGAAAACATTAACCATGAATGTGTATGCAAAGATAAGGAAAGGGTCATAACCATCTCATTTTCCTCTCATAGATCTGAAAAAGAAAGGGGTATAAATAGGGGTGTTGTGTAACCCCAGTGCAAGTAATCATACCTCCTCAAGTGGAGAAGGGGAGTTACATTCCTATAATGGAAGTAACTCCCATATGTCACACTGATGTACACTGATGCATATGACACATCGAAATCTTTCATACCCCTACGACACCTAAGACCTATGACCTCACCTAAGTGAGATGACTCACCACATGATGTGGAAAATGCACATACCAATAATATTTTATCTAAATTTCCCATAATTTTACATAATTTACCCTATTTTACCCTAAAATGACCTAATGAAACTTGATTTGTCAACCTAATTTGAGAACTTAAAATGACACCCTAATTGAAACTCTCATTCAACACCCTAATGCATAACCCTAAAATAATACCCTAACATCACACATTGACTCGACACACTGATATGACACCCAAACACAACACAATAATGTGACACCCTAATGTAACACATTAACATGACATACTAGTACAACACCCTAATATGACACATTGACACAACACCCTAAAATGTCACACTAAGGAGACACCTAAGATAACACCATTTTTGCTAATTTCACATAATTCCCCATAATTCACCTTATTTTATCCTAATTTTACCAACTTCCCTATTTTGTCTCATTTCCTCGATTTGCATAGTTTACCAATGACACAATTTCTCGTAATTTCCCTAATTTTACGTAATTTACCATAAATTGACCTAATTTATCTTAATTGGAAATAATTTGCCCAATTTTTTTGATTTCATATATTTTATCCTAGTGTCCCTAATATGACCTAATGAAACCTTATTTTATGGCCTAATTTGAGAACTTCGCATGATAACCTTATTCGACACCCTTGTTTGACACCCTAATAGGACACTCTAACATGAAACCCTAACACCGCACACTAACATGAAAAATTTATGTAATAGATTGACACAACACCGTAATTCCACATAATGACACAACACCCTAACATGATACTATTTATCCTTATTTCACCTCATTCCACATACTTCATCCTATTTTCTCCCAACATGACACCCTAATTTGATGTTATAATGTGATACCCTAACATGACACCCCAATGTGACTATAGACACTCAAATTTGACAATCTATCCTTTGACATTATTGATCTTGACATTACATACTTGCATGTACAAATGCACTTTCCTCACTCTTTCTTAGCACAACCTAATGACTCTTTGATTACTTTCTTATCTTTATGCACCTCTCTATTGTCATTTTCTAAATTTTAATTGTATAAAACACATCTAGAAACATCCATCCTCTAACATATAAATTCAACACATGCTTTTCCCTCCTAGTCAAAAGTATCATTTTCAATCAGGTTATACAAATCTACAATTAGACCCTACTTGTATGGTTTTGGAGGTCACCATGTTTTGGGATAATTCTTTCAACTCTATCACATTTTTATGATAAAATATATCCCCTTGGTTGTCTTTTAATGACATAATAACCTTTATAATTGTATACAAGCAAGTAAATCATACCTCATTTGAGAACTTGACACATTAAGAACTCCTCATGTAAAAAGAAAAAAAAAGGCACCGCAAGCTCCCTAAACTACAAAATAACTCATGCACATCCACTAGAGCAGCACCCTCTCGCCGGTAGGAGTCTTCATCTTAATTCCACAAGCAAAAAAATTGATCCTTCCCAGGTATTTGAGCAAGTTTGGAACTAAAGCAAATTATTGTCAAAGCACGGTTGTCAAGTTATGATTGCACTACAGTAGATATCACTTTCTAAGAGAATGACGTGTATTTTGATCTCTCTTTAAATTAGTGGTGACATCAGAAGAGCACAATGATTCCCATAACCCACCTAAATTAATTTTTCAAGAATTTATTATTGCACTACAAGGGTTCTAGGATTTGAGAAAAATTATAGAGCCATTTTGAAGGTGAGAGAAGAAGACCGACACACACCAACACACATTTCCAAGCATTCAAAGAAATCAGGAAGTTGCAAACCCAAATTCTAATAAGGTCCAAGACCATACAAAAGGGACAATACCATTCAACCACTTTTGAACTAGTTTTACGGTTTTGAATAGGTTCAGTTTTAGGTACCAGTTTCAATAACAAAGCATTTTCAATCTCAGATCAGCTTGTTCCTACACTAAAATAGCATAGACTCTTCCAAATCCACATAGAATCAAATAAGTGTTATTTTCCCTTATTTTTTATAGTTAGATAAATTTTCACTTTGAAAAGCATTATTCTGATTTTTGTAATTAATGTTAGAAGTTAATTAAATCAAAATATCCACCTATAACATTATTTGAATCCTTTTATGTATATTAACTAGAAAGATTTTATAAACTTAAAAATAACAAAAAAATTCACATAAAAAGTGAAATTAGCACCACACTAACACAACACCAAAATTTTACACCCTAAACATGACACTATAACACAACATTGTAATGTGCCATCCTAACACAAAGACACCATAAACCGACAACTTAACACAATACCCTATGACAGACACCATCCCTTTAAGATATATGTTATACCTATGAGACATAATTTCTAGTTATTATTATTACCACACTTCACTATTTAATTATAAATTCATTAAAATGTCTATAATTTTGAACAAAAAACCACACGAGACTTTAAGGAAACTTAATGGGGATGTTAATGTAACTTTAAGAGAAACTTTAAGCTATTATGTTAGGGAGACATTAGTAAAAATTTCTAACATCCCAACCACACATAAAATAAAAAATAAAAAATAAAAAATGAGAAAAAAAACAAACCCTAACATGCCAAAAGTGAATGGAATGTTTCATGCCATTCACATGTGGTGATTTTGTGGGAATCCAAAATAATTTTCACTCGTTTCATTTTTCTAGGGTAGTGTGAAGAAATTTTCACCCTTTTTGGTCTTAAAAATCCGTTGAAAATGAGTTTTTGGCCTTAGTATATGTTGCATATTTTTGGGCTATTCGTGCAGGTGTTTGTTGCATATTTGTCAGGCCATTTTAGTTGGTTTTATTACAAATTTGTGGGAAACTTTTGTAGTGGTTTATTGCAGATTTGTGGACCAATTTAGCATGGTTTTGTGGGATTTTTAGTAAAATGTTTGGGAAAGAAAATCCATTTAAATGATGGAAACAATCCATCACCAAAGAAGGGAAGAAATTATTGATAAGAGGATATCGAAAAGAGATAAATCCTCAAGACGAATGAATGTTGTAGAGTTTCCTCCATGGAGGCATACCAATTCTAAAAAAATTATGAGGGGTCATATCTATGAAGATGTAGATTATTCTTCTTCATTTGAAAAATAATATATTGAGGATAAACGTCACAAGTAGAGGAATTTAGAGAGGGTGAATACTCCCGATGATGGAATAAGAGACATAGGTTACAACCAACATAGAAACTTGAAATAGATGATGACTAGGTAAATTATATGCATCATTTGTTTTATGTGCTTCAATATTTTTCTTTTAGTTCTTAGTGCATAGATTATATTAATTATTCTTATTGCTTCCTATGATAAGCATATTTATTTGACAACAATAAAATATGAACTTCAAATTTTTTTCAAATAACATTCAAACACACATGTAGATAATCAGGCCCACCAAAGACTAAAAAATCATGTTCAAACAAAAACATCCCTATTAAGGAACGTACCTTCTCTTTGACATGTAAACATTCCTATAAACATTCAAAAGTCTATGAATAGTTCATAAAATAGCATCATGTAGTTTTAACCACTCTTAAGGAATATCATGATAACATATAACCCATTGTTAGGCACTTATAATTAAGTCCATTCTCTTTGATAATTTCTTTCGTAATAAAAAATCTTGCATAACAACAAAAATGGAAACTAGCTCCATACTGCTACATATCAATTAAATACACTTAATACCTTTCATTAGGGATGAGTCCCACTATTGACATGAATACCCAATATTATTGACCTTCAATTTTGAACATCCACACAATATTTTAGAGATATAATTGATATTCTCATAAATACAAATATTCATGATTTAATGGAAAATGGGTCTACTTATTATTATTTCATAACAAAATCATAATAATCAATATTTGTAATAGACCCATAAAATACCAAATTCCATAAATTGAGCTATGGCTAGGTTCCATTTAGCATTCTTACATCTCTATATAAGTTAATTTGCACAGATGACACACTTCAACATATATGTCCTGTAATCATCTTTGTGACTTTAAAATGTCATTTCAATCATTCATGTTAAGGTCTTAAGGGAGGATATAGATTTAGAACCATTGGTTCTAAGCATATATGTTTCTTTACATTCACATATTCATTCTACCTTAAATTCATTATTAAGTTCAACTTCCTTAACAATTTTGTGTAGATAATAAATCATATTAGGAGAAAGATAAGGAGTGGCCTACTACTATTATTTATTAATATTGGATGAGAAATAATTCATAAATTTGAAGAGATGTATCATAGAATCCAATGAAATTACATCACTTTTGTCTTAAACCATGAATATTAAAATACCATTTCAAAAACATAATAGGGTAGTTAGAGTAACATATTTTCTAAAAATGTGCATGACATGAGGTTGAATAGTTTTGGTTGAAAATAGATGCATAGACAACTCAATATCTATAGAGATGATATGAAGCATTTAAATTTGACCAAAAATATAGTTTTTGGGAGTAGTGATATACATATGCATTGATTTTTCAAGTACAAAAATACCTTGATAGAGAATGCACCTTGAAATTGAGCTTGTTGGGTTCAACCACAACATATTAAATAGTGAGAAATTTCCTGCTCCAAATGAAATAAAAATTATTTATATTCTAATGTTTGTTAATAAATTGCCATGGCTTCACCTTGGGAGATATCCATTGATAACCTAGTGAAGGTTTATACTAGAGAAATGGAGTAGATACATTTCAAATCCAAATCTATTCACTATTAGGGAGGGATTATAGGCCAATTTTTTTATAGAATACTCAAAAAATCCATTCAGATCTAAGAAATGGATTCAAAATATTTATTTTTAAGGACATATTATCCATAATTAGGAGGGATTTTAGGCCAATTTTTTATAGGAATCCTCAAAAAAATCCATTCAAATCTAAGAAAGGGATTCAAAATATTTTTTTAAGGACATATTTATCTTTGATCTCTAAATTAGGCAACTAAGACTTAGATCATTTGTCAAATATATCAGTAATTCTAAAATTTATCTTCCTAAAAGTTCCAAATTCTTTAACCTATGGAGCTTTGGAAAAGTGGATACACTAAATATTTATAAATAGGAACCACCATAAAAAGTGAATTTTAATAGAAAAATTTACCTATAATTTTGACAGAGTAGGGGTGGTGGACAAGGTGCGAAAGGAAAGCCCTTTCCATTTGGATCTACCATAAGGGTTTCTTGAAGATATATATGTATAAGATATATTTTTCATGTCTCTGTTCCTTAAAAGTTATGAGGGACCCAATTGACACATAGTACAATCCCTTACTTTTCAATGTCGGTTAGAACCATACCTCTAATGTCTTTGGGCCTAAAAAGTTTGAAAACCACTACGTGAAAGCCCTTTTCCCTTTTGATTTTCCTATGTAACATACCTAAGGAACTTGTCTAGAATGTTTTAAGTTTCCTTATAAGGTTCCCAACAAGAGGATAAGGGAACATGAGTGGTTGCTAAAAATTTAAAGCATATTTTATAACTTACTTATGAGATAGAGGTTTTTTCATCGAGTGAGAAAGATTTTTCTCAACTAACTCAATAACATAATTTAATATATTGCATTGCGATACTTGGAAGACAAAGAGGATTCCCTAAAATTGAACATATCTCTATGTGTAAACTAGTTCTAATCAAAATTTTCAAGCCATATAGGCTTATGATTCAAGGACTAACCATAAAAATTGGTTGCCCCCATTGAATGCTAAATCCCAAGACAATGCAAAACGTAAGTAGACATTTTAAGGTTTTCTTGACCACATCATCCTCCTTCAAGATATTTAATAAGGATTCATTTTCAACATGACCATTAATAAGTTGTGGTTAAGGATAATTAAGAAGATATGTGCCCTTCATAATTCCTTTAGAAGTATGAACCCCTAAAAATAACCAAATCCTTCAACAACATGAACATAAAGAGAGGAAACAAGCAGAAACCTTGCGCCGTGTATTTGAATAGGATAAAATTTACTAGATCACCCCAAACCATAAATCGCCCTTATCTCATGGGTCTTAGCATGTTCTCACAAACTACTTATGTTACATTCTTTTCAACTCTTTCAAGTCCAAATTTTTAAGAATTCCCTTTAGAGGGTAATAAAATTCATCTTGACCTCAATGAGAGGGAAATTTAGGTCTCTATGTCTCTTTCAACATACCCACTTACGCATATCACAAACGTCAGAACCCATGAGATCAAATTTATTTAATACATTTATTAAATATGTGTGAAATAATTCATGACACTAATAATTAATTCATGAAAATGTAAATGCACGGATCATCAAGTCAAGAAATGTCATATAACAAGTAATGACATACACAAGCTCGAACAATAACTTGAGCATCTTACTAGATGTGTCTATCATGAGAAGGCTCAGTGTCAATAGGTGTAGGGATAATATCATGATATATAATGGACTATATATCACATAAAATTTATAGAAGTAATCTCATGTGTTATAGTAACTAGAATCATGGATATCTATGTAATGAAAAACTATGTATTATAGATTATCAAAAATCTTAGCACAAGGTAGAAATTAGTAGTAAGATTATATGAAGAACATGTACTAGGTAGAACAATTTTCATAAGGCATGATAAAATTGAGGTTACAATGATCCACTTATGAAGTGGCCAATGCAATACTCTCATCGATATTTTTACAAGTGAATAGGATATTGATGTAATTGAGTAGGAGTGATGGGCTTGTGATGAATGTTAAAAATCTATACACTTTAGGATGAATCCATATGTAATTTACACCACTCATGAATCTATGAATCAAATGATAAATGACATGAGAAAGAGGGTGTATAACGGCTATAGGAATTTAGATAGACCTAATAGGATTAATAAGATTTGATGGTAGACATTACATGTCATAATTGAAGAAATTTATAGGCTCTAGATAGAATATGGTTGGAAAGAAAAAGATAAACATAATGTTTGTGATTTTTGTTTGCACCATAATTCATATAGTAAAGACAACGAAAAAGTGTCACAAAACACGTAAAACCTCATAACACACATAAAACCTCACAAAACACATAAACACGTAAAAGTAAAATGAAACCGTAGAAAAAAATTGGTAGGTGAAGATACACTCTGAAAAATATGTTAACATAATTACAACCTTCCCTCTCAGAGGCTACGATTTGGAATATGTCTTAAATAGAGCTTCGATAAGTATGGAATTTGGCAAAAAAAAAAAAATTAATATTTTTTTAGTGGATGCCTATAGCCAATTTTAAAATTTTAAGGCATTTTCTTTCACATTAATTAAATTTTATTAACAATGCACATTTTTAATGCTCTTACACTTTATGCATTTCTAACTTTAGGGGGAAATAGTTTAAAATTATTTTAGACACTTATTTTTGACACATCCTTGCACCTTCACCCCACATTCGCCTTCCACCGTCGCCAAAGACGCTTGTTTTCCTCTTATTTTTCAAATCACACCCTTCCCCTCCTAAATTATTCTATTCTTCCCCCCTCATTCTATTTTATCATTTCCCGTTTATCTAACATAATTCCCATATTCCCACTTTTAAATCCCCATTAATCCCATCAATCCTAAAATAATTTAATTAATCCTAAATTCCATCCTAAACCATTTAATTACCCTATTTCCCCCTCATTTAATCATCCCCATGGGATTCCCACCCCTCTTCATTACTACCCTTCATTAATTCTTCCCTAGGATTCCCCCCACTCACCTTATCCCTTCCTAAGATTCTTTCCACTCCCTTACACCCATTTAACCCTCTTACACGTGCCCAATCCCAAAAATAGCTTGTCAACCATTTGAAATCCTATTTTTTCCCTTCATTATCACTCTAACGTTCAAATGGCAGTCTTCTCACCCTAGTCATTGGTGCTAACCAAGTTGCCGTTGACCTTTCCCCGAGCTATTTGGCCACCCCTACCCCTCTTCTCAAATGGCTGGAAAATCTTGAATCTTCTGAGTGTTTTGTGAACATTGTGCCTTCTGAGTTATCTATGAATATTTCCAATCAGTTGACATATATTGGTGTTTCCCTTTTGCATTGAGAGCTTGGAGTTGAACAATATCATGGAGTTTTGGTTTGTGCATGTACTTGCTCTATTTTGCAAGTACATGCTGGTGTTATTTGAGATTTGTATCAAACTCAAGTCATCTTCAATCATCCTTAGATCTAACAGCTTATCCCATTTACCTGTTGGTAATTCAGCTCTGGTTTGGTCCCCTCCGATTAGAAACGGTCGCCATCAACCCAAAGCCTGCATTTTTCTAGATCTCATCTTTAATCCATCCTATCCATTTTGCATGTAACCCTGTCTGATATATCCTACATCCAATCCATCCTTGTGATATCACTTCCGTCTTTTAGCATCACATGATCTTTTGTAGCATCTCAAAATCCTCAGTTGTCGTTGTTTTGCATATCTTTGCATATTTCTGTTTAGATCTCCATCAAATATCTATTATGCTCTCGGGTTGTCATCGATCATCTTTGATACTCTAAGGTCGTCGCCAACCCTCTTTGGTTTGTTCTATTTTTATATCATTTCCATATTATCATCATAATAATTAGATTATCTTATCAAATATTTTTTTATATTTTTGTTATCAATATTCCCTTTATGTTATCATATTATCACTCTTTGTTATCATCACATGGGTTGACATCCTCTCAAGGAAGTTCACACTTCTCATAGTTGATTCTTGTCAAGCCGCCTACCATATCTTTTACTAGTCCCTTTTTGTGTTTAGTCTTTTGATGTTGTACAGGTGGAAAACTCATTACGAGGAGGATCATTTCTTGTGTGCTTGTACCATATCCACATCAAGAGGTTCCCTAAACCCTCCCATATTTCTAAGTTTCTTGATTTCTCATTGGTTTTTCACTAATATGAAATAGGTAGCATAGAAATTTTGTCAAACATTCTGGCATGCCCAATGGACCCCCTCTTACACGAATCTCTTATATTTTGTTTCATTTTCATCTCTTTTATTCTTCACTAACATTTGTGCAAGGGCCTTAATTTTGCTTGTACGTGTTGGGATTCTTGGTTACTTTGATATCTCTTTCTTTTCATTCTTTCTCTTGAAGATAAAAATGAAAAGCAAAATAGGTATTCCTCCATTTTTTCTTGTTTTCTCCCTTTTGCATCACACTTTCCTTTCTTTATGTGGTTGTTCTCATCAAATTTTCATATTTGGTTTTGGGCTTAAAAACAAACCTCTTGCACTTTTGCTCTCAAATATATGTAAGTAGGGGTTTAATTGGTTGCATTTCACATTTCTCCACACACATCCAAACACACTCAACAAATTCACACATCAAAACAATCCCCTACTAGGTGGACCTAATTGGGATTTCATCACCCAATAATAAATTGTTATGATGTTTTGGCTGCGTTATAAATCCTATACAGACTTGGGCCTCACGTACCTTTGGGTATATCAAGGACTCCACATATAAAACTACCTGAAAATAGCATTAGATTTCCATTTCTTAGGTACCCTCATTATCCATCTCCCCATTTTTCTTCTTCACATTTTATAATTAATCAAGATAAAGAAAACATTGCATGCTTGACTTGTTTTCTTTAAATTAGTATAGTCATTTTTTTCTTGTTTTGTTTCATGCCCGTTATCACCATTCTTTATCTAGGAAAATGGAACAAAATATTGCATCGAACAATCCATTTGCTTCATCCCAATAGACCTCTGCTTTGACCATTGTTTCATCCATGCCCTTGGTTACTTCTCATATGGTCACCCAACCTTTGATCATCAACCCGCCTCATCAAAACTCTCTTGTCCAAACCACCACCCATGAGGAGACCAATCCATTTCAACATCATCAATCCATTTCCTCTAGACCAACTACACCTCCATCTCCTACCCCTCCTTGTATCCCCGTTTATGACTTCCTATTTTGTAGATCTCCCACGATCTCTCAATCCTATCAACCCACTCAATTGGTCGATCCTATTCTACCCCCATCACCTCATACCAGACTATCCTCACTTCATCCAATATTGTCGCTAGAATACCTACCCAACCATCCCAATCTACGACATTAAAATTTCTACTTCTCATGTGCCTCAACAATCAAATATTCCCATCCAATCCCAACTGTACTATTACGTTCCTACTTTCCAAAATTACACATTCCCCCAACCAATTCAATCTCCACCCCTTAATTATATCCCCTCTTATCAAACATTCCCTTCAACTTCAACATACCCCCAAGATTCTTAACATCCTTATCCATCCACTTCTCATCTACCTCAACCATGGCCATCTACCTATTACGTCGTGCCTTCACAAGAATATTTTAGACCATCTCCTAATTATACCCCCTGGGGGAATCTTATAGTTCAATCTTTGACAAGTTGATGATGGGTCACCTCATCCAACTTCCTCCCATCCGACCTATTAAAGACTCACACCCCAAACCCGCTTGGTATCACAAGGACTACTATTGTAAATATCATCAAGTCATAGGTCACGACATTGAAAAGTTTCATTCTTTTAAAGATCGCGTTCAAAAAATTATAAATCAGGGGGATATCTAAATAGACAATCCTACCTCATCTCTCAGCCAACCCCTTGAGATCTTCAAGTAACCCTTTCCTATTCCACCACCAAAAAATTAATTTCCACCTTCCATATCTTCCAAATTTAATATTTATGCAATCAGTACTATACATCAAACATCTCCATCCTTACCTATCTCATCTACCTCATCGTCTACTCCTACCTTCAACACCGTGACTTTGAATTCTTTAATATCTATCCCTGCATCTACATCAACCATATCAATGACTATCACACCTATCACATCAACTTATACCACTTTTATATATCTACATTTATTCCTACCTTTATCACATCCACATCGACTTCGATTATACCTATCACTTCATCCACGTCTATCGTGCCCCAAATTATCATATCTAACCCCTTATTCACCTCTCGTATCATACATACATATCACTACATCTACATCACCTATATCCCTAAAAATCCCAATTGTATCCATCTCTCTATCAATCCCAACTATCCCTATATCTACCACATCAGCAAATTCACTTACATCTGCCTTGATATCTTCATCACATATACCTACATCTTTTCCCATGGTCACATCACTATTCCTCCAACACCTACAATTTCCACATCTATACATGCTACCACACTAATCACATCTTCTCAATTTTTAAACATAGTCTAGTGATACCGCTTGGAACATTTATGAAATAAGCACCCCCTCCTAAAAAAACACAAAGGGTATTCATGCCTCATCTACAAAACCATCTATTTCTACATTAACCCATCCACAACCTACACCACCCACATCTCACATAGAACTCATCAAACACATCATTTAAACACCTCTTTCTCCATCAATATCCACCCCTACACCAAAATCCTCAAATCCTCTAGTTAAGATTATTGTCATCCCTGCCAAGGGTAAACCTTCTCGATCAAAACCTAAGGCTCTTGGTAAGCATTTCCAAATTTCTCTCATTCATCTTTGTAAGAAGTTAGATCTTATCTCTCCCCAACAATCTAATATCACAACATACATCCTAGGAGCACCCCTATCTTTTTAGGTCAATCTAACCCCCTTCCAAATTTGGTCATCTTGTATGCAATGGAAAGTTGTAAAAGCTATGGAATGAGGCTAAAGAACCTCAAAACTTTGATAACTCATCCATACACCATGAGATAAGAGCTAAACAAGAAACTACATATGCATGTATAAATTTGAAACTAACATTCAAATCCTAACATATATACTACTATCTACTCTATGAAAGCTTAATAAAAATGAACCTAGTTAGATTCTAAGCAATCAAATTAGATGTGTTGTTTTCTTCAATGGAGGTGAAAAGGTCTCTCTAAAATGGCTACAAGACCAAGTTAGATACCCTCCTACTAACCTACTATGAAGTTATGGATGTGAGATGGAAGAGATTCAACAATGGAGGATAGCCAAGATCAAATGCCTATTAGCTTAGCTAATGCAAATGAGGTCTAATGCCAATATCTCCAAATGTGAGAGAACGACTTGTGAGTAAATTTGTGTTATGTAAAGGTGTAAGTTTGAAAGGGAGGGGTGACCCTTCTATTTATAGTTTTTGGTTTGGAATAATTTAGAATTTGGGTGCATGTGGGACTAAATCTAAAAAAGCACTTTTAGATTAGATTAGGATAAACATGCTTTAGGCTTAGTTAAACTTGGCTTAGGCTAGTTAACTAGGGTTTAGGCTAGTTAAACTTTGATTAGAAAGTGATTAGAGACTCTTTGAGAGTTGGGAGGGGTATGGATAACCAATTGTGACTAATAGATAGCCTACAAAGCGAATAGAAGTGGTCTAGAGAGAACTAGGGAGGTTCGAATATTCAAAAGGAGGAATGTTTAGCTAATAAGATACATATTATCCAAACAAGTTGATTATAGGAGGAATATGACCAAGAAGGTGTCGTCACAATGGGCATATAAGAATGGAGTGAAGAAGGGTTGACTAATGAAGTGTCGTCAATTGGTTGGATTGGAGGAAATGCTAGGTATAAGCATATTTTAGGTGTCTACACATCTTCTAAGACATCTAACTTACCCCTCCAATCTACATCCACTACTTCCCCTAAATCCAATTCAAATTCTCATATCAAATCCCACAAAGTTTACCTTCCTCCCAACACTTCAATCAGATCCCACACAGACACCCTTTGACATTTAATTCAAATATCCACCATCACACTTCCTCCTATTAAATATTTTGATCCTCATAGTAAGAAACCATCATGGTTTGACCCCAATCTCATTTGCACCTATCATCATACCCCGGGTCATGACACTGAGCATTGTAAGGCCCTCCAAACCATCATTCGTGATATTATTAAGGATGATGAATCTCTCATCTAGGAGGATCTTCCTTCTCCATCTACCACAACCAATCCAATTCGTATTTCTACATCTCCATCCATCGAATTTTATAAGTGTTCTCTGTCATCCACATCCTCCATCATCATATCTCCTCCGCATATCACTCCTCCTAAAGAAGGTCCTCTCTTGTTCATTGACATTGTTTGTCTTTCAAATCACCCCTATGACCCCCAATCATCTATCTAATAAAAATCCAAAGTAATCACCCATACTCCCTCTAGCCGATCCCATCCAATCCCTTCGACATCCACTAGCCCATCTATATCTAAGTCACCTAACGTAATATAGTCTCTTTCACCTGGGGAACATTCTCCCTTATTATTGGCCATCTCTTACACATTCTTCCTCATCTACACATCTAATATACATCAATTCATCCCCTATCCACCCAATGACTCCCTTGGCGTGGGGGCTTCACTTTTAGAAGTGTGAACCATTACATTAATTCCTTTCCTCTTCATCCTTGACATTTTCTTATTTACCTCATCCAATATTATCATACCCATCTCATTCGATCTTATCTAGTTTATTGTCTCATCTTAGCCACCAATCTATCTATCATCTCATCTCATCCTAAGTCCACCTTTGTGGCCATATTTGTGCCTCTCTTGGGGCACCATCTTCTCATCAAAGTCCACCTTTGTGGCCATATTTGTGCCTCTCTTGGGGCACCATATTCTCATCAAATTCCACCTTTGTGACCATTTTTGTGCCTCTCTTGGGGCACCATTTTCATCCTCAATCCACTTTTGTAGCCATTTTTCATCTCAATTGGATGCATTTTTTTTATCTTCTCTCATCTACCTAGCTATCTTTTTGCAAGCTATCATTCTATCTCATCATAACTTTAATATTGGTGATATTTCCCTTAAATAAAATCATAATTTCACTACTCTAGAGAGGATCCAACGTGGAAATTTTTCCCCAATTAGATTGGACCATACATCATTACACATAAATACGGGTTAGGAGCCTATCGTTTGGCATGCCTTGATGGTAAACCGGAAATAGATCCTCTTAACGCATTGCACTTATGACCATTATATTTTTAGCACACCTACCAATATATACTTAGTCATGTCTATGATCATCCCTTCATCATTAGCCTCTTCCATCCATCACTGTAATGATTTGGAATTATGTGGTCTTCCGTCACTTTCCTAGTCATGACCTTAAATATGGGCACCACGGCTCTACCTATAACATATTCCTTATGGATAGGTTCTCCCTTCTTAGTGATAAATCCATGATAATTGCATCCATCACCCTCTTATGTGCCTATTGGAACCATGCTCAGGGTCCATGGGTGTCTTCTGTACATCTTTTTATCCCCTCCTAAGTGGTCTACTTAGTTATACCCAACTCTTCCTCATGTAAAAAAAAATTGGATACTTATATATCATCCTATCTTATCCAAAAATAGATTGATCCCTCAAAGCACAAGTTGTTCATGTAATGTAAATATAAAAATAGACTGGTCCCTCAAAGGACAACTATCATTTTTATCTTTCCATTATTTATTATAAAAAATAAAAGAAAAAATTAGACCACTCCCTTGAAGGATGGCTACTTTATCATATCATTGAAGCGAAGGCTTCCCGCATTGATCATCCTTTTATTTCATTAAAAAATCATAAGAAAGCATCCTAAGAAAGCTTCCCGCATCGATAAGCTTTCTCATATATTGAAATTCCCGCATTGATTAGTTTACACCTCTTCCCTTCTCCCAAAGTGGGGCATAGTCCTATGGAAATCCACCTATGGATAACCCTCTTCCCATGTATAATTCACATCTATACCCCTTGGTCATGTCGAATATAGGTGCATAAGTTCATTCATCCATATTTTCCCTCGATCTTTGATATAACTAGCTATTGTTGGTTATGTGTTAACACATGTTTTGGTTGCATGTGCATTACGTTACCTAGATCCCTTTCTTGTTTACCTCCAACACAGTTAGAGGCATCGTTTCCTCACACATTCCTTTATGTGACATAACGTCATTCTTATCCATAGATCACCAATTATCGAATCGCTTCTATTCTAATTTTCCACATCTATCATTTATCTTTTTCTTTTCTTTATCACCATAACATTTATCTCATCTAAATCATATATATGTTATCTATCAAAATATCCCATTTGATTAGATGTCTTATCATCCATGTATGCCATCTTTCCTTCCATAATTATTTGGTGTGTCACCCATAACAAATTGTTCCCCATTGTTTCCAACTTTTATCATCATTTCTTATTTTTCCTTTTTAGGCATTGTTGTGTCCTTTACTAGGGCACCATATTATCATTCATATCTTATCTTAAGTCCAATTTTGTGGCCATATTTGTGTTCCCTCTCGGGAACCATACCACGCCTTCTTATACTTCACCTCTTTAGTTATTTTTTGTGCCTTGTGTTGGGAACCATTATGCACATCCTATTCCTTTTGCAGATGTATACCCTTACACCAATTCCTCATGTATGAAGGATTTCACATTATTTTCACATTTGGTTGTGCATAATTTTGATGTGTGCCTATCACCCATTAGTCCCCATGGCTTGCATCCATTTGAGTGGTTTCCCATTGGATTCCTCTCCATTTCACGTGATTTTCACCGACTCACTAACCTATAGGACATTGTCATTGTCTCCTTGATGACCGTACCCTTTGTCCCTTACCAATGTGACTCGTAAAATCACCATTATATTTTAATCATTATTATTACGTACATCCTTCTTACCGGTTCATCATGTTTTAGCTTCTTATTTCCGCATCATTCTTCCCAGCCCACCCTTCTCATTCATCTCTTTCAAACTCATGATTGATTCCACTCTTTTAGTTGTCATTGATCCCTAGTTTGAGGGGGAGCACCTCACCAATTATTCTTCAACATCAATCCCATCAATCACTTTTTTTGTTTGTCATGCACATTTGCTATGCAAACCCTAAAAAATGGGGCAAACTGTGGACACTTATTTTTTACATCTCCTTACACCTTCACCTCGCATTCACCTTCAACTCTCGCCTAAAACATTTTTTTTTCCTCTTATTTTTTAAATCACACCCTTCCCTCCTAAATTATTCTATTTTCCCCCTCATTCTATTTTATCATTATCCCCCTTTATCTAACATAATTCCCATATTCCCACTTTTAAATCCCCATTAATCCCATCAATCCTAAAATAATATAATTAATCCTAAATTCCATCTTAAACCATCTACTTACCCTAATCCCCCTCATTTAATCACCCCCATGGGATTCCCAACCCTCTTCATTACTACCCTTCATTAATTCTTCCCTAGGATTCCCCCACTCACCTTATCCCTTCCTAATATTCTTTCCACTCCCTTACACCCATTTAACCCTCTTACACATGCCCAATCCCAAAAATAGCCCATCAACTGTTTGAAATCCTATTTTCACCCTTCATTATCACTCTAACATTCAAATGGAAGTATGTTCACCCCATCGCCAAAGAACTAACCCGGTCTCCATCGATCCTCCCTGCACCTATTTAACCGCCCTACCCCCCCTCTAATCAAATTGCTAGAAAATATTGAATCTTTTGAGTGCTTTGTGAACATTGTTCCTTCTAAGTTATCTATGAATATTTCCAATCAGTTGATATATCTTGGTGTTTCCCTTTTGTATTGAGAGCTTAGAGTTGAAGAATATCATGGATTTTTGGTTCATGCATACGTTTGTTCTATTTTACAGGTACTTTTAGGTGTTATTTGAGCTCTGTATCAACCTCCAGTCAGCTTCAATCATCCCCATATCCAACATATTATCCCATTTCTTGCTATCACTTCATCTCTCGGTGTATTCGCCATCAATTAGACCCGGTCGTTGTCGACCCATAGCCTACATTTTTCTAGATCTCATATTTAATTCACCCTATTCATTTTACATGTAACTCTGTCGATATATCCTACATCCAATCCATCCCCTATGATAGCCCTCACATCGGTTAAGATCTTATGATCTACCTGCAGTATCTCGTAACCCTCAATTGCCATTATTTTTCATATCTCGCATACACATTTTTGTTTGGATCATTGTCGACTCTTTGTTCTTCTCTCGTGTCATTGTCAATAATGTCTGTGATACTCCCGTGTCGTCATCAACCCTCTATGTTTTGTTCTAGTTCGATATCATTTCCATGTTTGATCATCATAACAGCTTAGATTATCTTATCGATACTTGTTTAGATTTTATTATCAATAGTCCCTTTCATGTTATCATATTATCACTCGTGTTATCATCACATTGGTTGACATTCTCTCGAGGAATTTTGCACTTCTCGGAGCCAATTCTTGTCGAAGCCCACCATAACTTTTATTAATCCCTTTTTGTGTCTATTCTTTTATTTTTGTGAAGGTTGAAGACTCGCTGCAAGGAGGATCATTTACTATGCGTCCGTACCATATCCACATCAAGAGGTTCCCTAAAACCTCCCATATTTTGAATTTTCTTTATTTCTAGTTGGTTTTTCAAGTTAATCTAAAATAGGTAGCATGAAAATCTTGTCAAAAATTACATTTGTTATTTTATGTAATGTTATACTTTTTAATTATTACATACATTATTTTCATTCCTAATTTTTGTTTTGTTTTGTATCTTATGCAGTTATTTAAAAGGTTTCTTAGCCAAATTTAAGAAAATATTGAAATGGCTAATAATTTTATGGCTTCAGTTAGTGATGCATATGGTATGAATCCTCCCTCCACCCACACACATTCCTCTATATCACCTCCCTCCAGTCACCCAAGAGTCTCTTCTATTGATCCCTTTGCTTATACCCTCATCCTACATGTACCAGTGTAGAACTCGCCATATTTGTTCCATGAGATGTTAGGAATGATGATTGTCTTAACCATTCTCTACCTCTACCCCACACTCTAATGTAGTACCATATCTTATACCTCATGGTTTCCTAAACGAGATGTATAAGAGGTCTTGTTTTGAAAAAATAATAAGACTATATTCCTGAATACTTTTGGGGATATCTACAAGAACAAGAATGGAAGGTATTAATATGTTTTAAATGAAAATTATATATAAAATGTAAATTGTATTTTAAATTTATCTTTTAACCGATAGCTATTGATTTACATTGTATTATGGTTTATATCTATAAGTATTGAATGGTATTTTTATTATGCAAACATTACAAAAGAACCATTAACATGCTAGCTAATAAGCTAGCCAAAAATTATGTGATGTCTTATACGTTGATTTCCCAAAAATGCAACATTTAAGTGTTCAATGAAATTTGGGAAATGTATGGTCCGTTGTTGTAAGAGGGTAAGCTTATTTCTTAAATATAATTATTTGAATAATAATTAATTTGAATGATTTTCTAATATTTTATTCCGTTATGTTTTTTTCTAACTCTTTTTAGAATACAAATATGGTTCAAAGCTACGGTGCGCAAAACATGTGGTGAGAAAGAGATAATTTGAAAAGAAATTTGAAGATGTATTACAACCATGAGGTGGAAAAAACTCTGGGAGGTATATGTTGATGTCTAATTTATGTTTACATTATTTTTTTAATAAATGCGGTTTGTTTCATAATTAATTTTATTTTTTCTAAATGTTGTGCTAATCAATTTTGTACTTTGAATTATTTCAAGCCTATTAGGTACAAACCTGATCCATGGTGTCAATTGATTGACTATTGGGATACTCGTGATTCAATAGAACCAAGCCAACAACAACTAGCTATAAATTCTTGATTGAAACAAGGAAAAAAATTCACAAATCCCACTGGTCTTATGGGCTTCATTGGAGCATGAAATCAATTTGTAAGTATTTTAGTTTTTATTAGTTTATATTACTAAGTGTTCAAGTTTTAATTTTTTAATTACAAAATAAATTAATATTATATTTTCATTTTCCAACAAGAGGAATATGGGAATCCTATCGAGTCTTGGCATAAGGATCATATTTGCACTTACGAATATGTTTCTTTGCATAAGGAAATGATAGCCAATGGAGTCCAACCATTGCATGTATGCTATATAAATTCATTGTAAAATAGATTTTAAAATTATTATGAGATTATTAATAATGGTTTATTTTTATTTGATTTAGGGACACAATATCACCCATGATAAAAAGTGGCAAAATGCATTAAGAAATGAATGAGAGCCACATCACTACGAGACGTTATCATTCAATGACTACTTTATGTGGTGGATCTAGTGGGGATTCGGACTTTGGACATGGTTGTTGAGGTTTTAAAGATAGTATTGTTGAGGGTTATATTACTCAATCTAGTATGGTAGGGATGAGATTTGAGAGGGAAATTAAGATAAGGACCTTGATGTCTGGGGCTGAAATTAAATATTATGACTTTATATTGTGGATGCTGACCCTATTATGTATGGGGTCAATCATGATTGTGTAACTATTTTTAATCATAATATTATTATGACTATCACGTAATTACTAAGAGTTTTGATTGTAATGTTTAATTTATTATTGTTTCCTTAAAAAAATTGTATGTATTCAATTTTTTAATAAATTTTCATTATGCTCCAATTCAATTTTCTACTTGAACATTATTTTTTATTTTTTATGTATATAATTAACATTGACATTAACATCAAAATTTAATAACTAAAGTTGTATAATATAATAATACAATTAAAAAACAAAGTTTAAAAATATTTAATTTTGATATATCATTGTAATGATTAAAGTCTGTAGAACAAGTCGAAACTAAGTTAATTGAAGTCGTAATTATGTCAAAATTGAAGTTATACAATAGGATAGATTTCATATTTTTCAACTTTTGTCTTTTTGAATCCATCCCTAAGGTGGATACGAATGGTATCCATGTAGGATGACCTTTTGGTTCCCCTTTGGAACCCTTCATATTCTATTTTTAGTAATTTTTCATATTCTCCATTGTATAGCTATAAAACAACTTGTTTTGAATAAAGAGATAGATCTCTGGGCATACATCTCTCTTATGGAGTTTGCTAGTTTATATACATTTGGAATTGCAATAAAATTAGTTTATTTTTATATCTCTTTCATTGTGAATTGATTGTTATAACACATTAAGCACCATCATTAGTGTGTTTTCCATCAAAGTTGTACCTCAATCTAGATCATGTTTATTCATCATCATCTCCACCCTAATGAATTAGAGAGCATCTCACTTAATCTACTCGGGGTAAATTGTCACCATTTTAGTTTTCAAAAAAATCTTGCTAGTAAGATGAGAGGTTCCTATCCCCGAGGAGGATCTACGAAAAAAACATTAATAAAACATAGTTTAAACAAAAATGAAAAAATTATACGTATATGCAAATGAACCCTCATCTTCCCACACTCGTTCTCTCATTGGTGTAGATGTGTAATAATCAAATCATGACAAGTTTTTAAAATGACAAGAATTTTTATATTAAGAATAAATTATAAAATTCTACTTCTATAAAGATGACTCCTTGGTAGTAGATGAAGTATGTTTACTCCTCCCGATATATCATCCTCTTGTTGGCCTACATAAGAAGTAAACTTGTGATATACAAGTAATGTTAATATTGTTCAATGAAATTAAATATTTAAATTTAAAACAAACTACAAGTTTATACCTCTATGACAGTTCCTCAATAGTTGAGGGAAATTAGGGGTAGCTTATTAATACAAATTTTATAGCTTCATATAACTAGCATACATGTCATTATCAATATGTGTAATCAAAAGTTTAAATGAAACCAAAAAAAATTAAGTATAAAATAAATTGTAATCTTATACCTATGTGGAGATAGTATAGAGGTCAACAAACATTCGATCCCATAAGAGTTTCAAGAGGATCTTAAGTTTTGTGAAAATAATCCTCTATGTCATCTTATGTTGAAGAAAATATGTGTTAACCTCCATAAGAAAATGTATCAAATGCTCTTCTAAATATATTAGCAGGGTGAGATCTCCTACTATCTTCATTATGTTCTCTCTAGTATCTAAAATAAATTATGGAATACATTGACTCTAAGGTATATAATTTTTAAAATATATTCAAATTGAATGCTTTTTTACAACTAGGGTTTATAAATTGGTTTCCATAAAATATTTTTTTCCCATAAAATTTATCTCCTACAACATGTTTGTTGTTGAGACATGGAGAATTTATATCCTATATGGTTTATACAATTCAACCTAGGGTTTTAATACTTTATCCTAGGGTTTATATTATTACTCATGTTTTTTTTACAATTTATGTTAGGGTTTATACAACTTATCCTAGGGCTTAAATAATTTCATCTAATATTTATCTTAGGGATTACATAAATTCCTTAAAAATTAACCTAGGGTTTATATAATTTCTCATACATAATTCATTTTCTATTGATTTAGATTCTATTTTCTAGGGTTTACATACTCTTCTTATTCCCTTGTTTATATTGGGGGACTTTATTAAATTTGAGGTTTTAAAGGTTTTCCCCTCAAATTGTTTGAATATTTTCTATTTCTCAAGCGGAAGTCACCATTAGGGTTTAATGTTTATCCCATTCTTTCTTTTTTAGACACAACACTTACAATTATTGTAGAAAAAAATTCCAACCACGTGTATTTATTTTACTTACGAGCCATTCTTGGTTTCAAATAAACACTATTAGTAGTAAATCTAACAAGCATTTCCTTATAAATTGTTTATCAAATTTATGAGTACGACATGAATATTTGATGTAGGAAATTAAAGTTGGGGGAGAATAATATTTTTAGTTATAGGGACTATAATTTATTTACTAGGTTTTATTTCCATGCTAACATTCACCTTATATTTATGTATTCCTTTCATTAATGTACTTATAAGAAGAAGATCCAAGATTCTAGTTGAAAAAAAGTCTAGACTAAAAGAAAAACATATACTTATACTTGTGGATAATATTATCAATGAGAGATGGCATCCACATACATAGGAAGGAGGAGGATGAGAAAATTTCAAAGGAATCAATAATTCTAATATTTTTGGCATCATATTATTTCATTGTTCTCATAAAACTTTCCATGAATGTGTTACTCAACTCATATTTGATAGATTTTTTTTCCAATTCAACTTGTCAATGATATCTTCCAAATGTGATGCTTTCTTTTTTATCTTCTTTTTTTGCTTATCCTAGGATTTTTAGAGAATGTGTTACTCAAATTATATGTGGAAGCTCCAAAATTAAATAGTCATGTCTTTTTATTTTAATACATTAATCTTTATTGCCTCTAAAAAATCTATGCAAGGAAATGTTTGTTTCTTGTATATCTAATATATTGATTACACATACCATTTCTCTTTAATTTTGATTGTGATACTCTTTCCAAAGTTATATATACCCTTATGTAACTTATTCCTATCACCTTTTTGGTACCCTTTTTGTCCATGTCTATATAATTAAAAAATATTATTTGAAGATAATTCATTTAAAATTTGTTTGAAAGGTCATGGTCAAAAATTACTTTTTTGGTCATACATTTACTATACACTTTCTTCATTATGATATATTTATGTCATAGAAGCCTCATCTAATATGAAATGTGATTCTAAGCATATGAGCATCAAGCTTGAAATTAATGGAAAACATGGTCACATAATGTATGCGGAAAGTGGCAAAGAATTCATAGATCTTTTATTGGGTTTCCTCACACGTCTCGTGGAAGAAATTATTTAGTAGATGTTGCATGCAAAAAATGTCATGTTATTTAGATTCCTCCACAAAAAATATATATAGGGCAAATGGTTTAAGCATATTAACGATGTTGCTTATTCTTACCCCATATTTTGATAGTGCACAATTTTTTTACAACAGTCTAATATGTTTCAAAACTGCTCTCTCTTTTAGTCACAAGTAATATCTAATTAATC
The DNA here is from genome assembly GCA_018340775.1 of Taxus wallichiana var. yunnanensis. Taxonomy (NCBI): domain Eukaryota; kingdom Viridiplantae; phylum Streptophyta; class Pinopsida; order Cupressales; family Taxaceae; genus Taxus; species Taxus wallichiana. The sequence continues at coordinate 172,301,649 of CM031239.1, forward strand.
TACCCAAATGTGTCATATCATATAGTTTTCATTGAAACTCAATCATATTAAATTAATTATATAATTTAGGAAATATGATATATTAATTTTATCTACAATGAATTTATCCTTCTTTGAATCTCTATTTATCTTTAATTGCAAAAATATTTCCAAAATATCATCCACATTTTTATCCACTTGTAAAATCATTGGTCAATTGAATTGTAGATATCCAATGAGTTATTACTATGAATTGAAACTTTTAGAAATATGACATGAATTAGGATCTTCTTTATGTAAGAGATCACTCTAGCAAGCTTTCCACTTGTCAAATGAAACACTAACTTGGAATATAGAAGGATGTCTTGTATTATGTATTGGGTATTGAATGTTTCATCAAATTTGGCAATTTTCTCTACTTCAATTTTCTACGACCATTTCCATGTGAAGACAAACATTTATCCATTGTAGTTTTGATAAATATATCTTAGTTGCCTCTTAAAAATTTATATGCATGTTTCTCATATATCTAATCTAATGATTTGTACGGATAAAACAATTCACCATAGTAATTTATTTATGTAAGTGAGGTTCTTAGAAAAACAAATCATGTAGCTTTGTATTGTTGTGAGTTATTTTTACTTGCGTAGCTCGAAATAGTAGTTAGGTAGAACATTAGTTTGATATCCTATTTTATAGCAGCTAATATTGTTATATATTTGTGTATAAATATTTCATAACTCTATAATGTCAAGTTTCTAGAATAATAATACCATTCTTTATTATTATCCAACCTTCACATTTGGTATGAGATAGAAAGGCCCTATACCTATGAGAAGGAGAGAGAAGGATAATATGGTACAAATTTTTTGTTCTATAAGAAATTAGGAGGAGAAAGGAAAATAAATTTGTTCTTCTCCTTTGGTGCACTTCGCAAGCTCTATAAAGTGTGAAGAGTTTATATGGTAATTGAGGCATAAGATCTATCGCCTTACTTTGGAACTTCTCGGCCTGATCTGATCACCCCTTATATTTCCTCATTTCCTAAACCAATTGACACTCAACATATTTCACTCACTGGTCAACATGCCCATAATGATCTCAAATGGATATGGTAGTGTAGATTAAGTTCAACTCCTTCCCACACAAGTGGAAAGAATTGATGGGGGGAAGGCATTTATTGAAGATATTATTTAAAACTAAAATCATAGTCTCTACCCCATAACATCAAAATTCTCATTGGAATCAAATCCTAAGGTTGAGCCCAAGCTCAAATCTGTATCATATACCTTTCTAGTGAGTTTGGATTTTCCTTGACCCTAGATACCCTACTCTCAATGGAAAATAATATCTTTGAATACATTAGTCTTTCACCATGTCTTTGGCAATGTGTAGACATTGAAATTTTGCAATATATCCTTTGATATTATATTAGTCTTGACATTACACGTTTTATGTATAAATACACCCTCCCACTCTTTCTTATGAGACCACGATATCCCTTCGAGTCACTTGTTTATCATTCCATATCTCTCTGTCATCATTTTTTGAGATTTAATTGAAAAAAACATACCTAGAAACATCTATACCTAGCTCCATGAATTCAAAATCAATTTTTGCTCTTGGGTCAAAACCGCTAGATTTGGTCAATTTGTCAAAATATACAAGTTAACTCTAGTGTACAATTATTGACCGAAAATTATGCACTAAAAATTACAAATACATCAACTTCATGTGGACTAATATTCCCTCTTGGTGAGCATTTCATGACATGATAACCATAATAATCCTATATAAGAAATTCAATCATCGCTTAGGGTCCTGGTGCTTTAAGAGCTCCTCGTGTAAAATCAATCACAAAAGGAACTCCAAGCTCCCAAAATTGTGAAATAACTCATGCACATCCATTAGGATAGTACTCTCTAAAGGTATAAAGTCACCTACCAAGCCCAAAAATATCCATATTCTCTCCACAAGCAAGCAAAGTGACCCTTCCCAAGTATTTGAGCAAGTGTGAAACTCAAGCAAGGTATTGTCAAAGAATGTTTTGTCAAATTGATTGCACTATGGTATATATCACATGCTAGGAGAACGTCATGCGGTTTGTAACCTCTTTGAGTATTGGTGACATGTATGGTGTATTGGGGTTCCCACAACCTACCTAGATTTGTTTTACATGAACTCCATCTTACATCATGAGGGTTTTGATGGTTTAATCAAAACTACAAATCCATTCCGAAGGAGAGTGAATAATCTTGACACATAGTGATAGTCATTTTCATGAAGCAAAGGAACACAAAAATTTATAAAGCTAGAATCCATGTAGGTCCAAGAGTGTATAGAAGGGTCGGGACCATAGGATGGTTTTGACCTAGTGGTGTAGTTTTGACTAAGTACATTTTTTAGGTTCCAATCTTAGCAACGAAGTACTATCACTGTCATATCATTCTATTTCTACTCTCGGATCACTCAGAACCTCCCATATCCACACAAAATTAGCTTAAGTACAATCTCTCATTTATGTTTGATAGTTCCTGGATCAATAGTCACTTTGTAAAGCATTATTCTAATTCAGGAAATTAATGTTGGAAGTCAATTAGATCAGAATATCCACATGTTACATTATTTCATTATTTTTATGTATGTTAGTTAGAAGCACACAAAAATCATAAAAGGGAATCAAATAGCAATTCACAAAAAGTGAAATCACAATGGGATATTTGTGATTTTCATTTAAAATTGGTGGCCTCTCCAATGGTGATGGTTAATAAAAAATAAGAATTAAAAAACCCTAAGCGATATTTAAAGAGGTTGGTTCATTTTTTAAAAAGATTATAAAAGTTTTTATAATAGAAAGTTATTTCCCATATACATACACGCCAGAGGTCCATCCAAATCGGTGTAAAGGTTTGGGTTAAGTCATTTGATAAAAGAGGTTATGGGATCAACCCACTTCCCTAATGCCTTTCAATTTTAAAAGTCGTTTAAAAATCTTTCTTTTTAAAAATAAATCCACTTAGCAAAACTTAAAATATAAATATTTTTTTCTCACTCACTTTTGAGTTTTATAGCCAACCAGAGCAACTATTAAGCTTTTACTAAAAATTTGATGTTAGAGGGGGTTAAGGGGTCGAGCCCTCTCACTCCATTCTATATATGGTTTTAATTCAAATAGGAGTTTTTTTTTATAACAAAAGGAGACTATTTCAACAAAAAGATTACAATTTTTATATAAAATCAAAAGGGGTTATTATCGGGAGGTCAAAGAGCCCAAAAATTAAAAAAATACAAAAAATGAATTTTTCATAGAAGAGAGAATATTATTCTCTAGTTTGTAAATTTTACCTATTGTAAATTATACTACACAATCATAAGTTTTCAAAACTCATTAGCAACATTTGGTATACGTGATACCTCTAGCTCACATTTATGGGTAATGTCATCACACTTTGAACTACTACATGCATAGCCTAATATAGTTGAATAATGAAATTTATGGGATCATCCCTATAACTTTTTGGCTAGAAATAAGAACACTCGCTCATTTCTTCCTCCCTATGTTTTCCATTCATTGTGATTGTTAGACGTAAATCTTGATGTGTGGTTTCATCCACTAAATTTTTTTGTTGATTAGTGATCCCTTTCACATACCATCTACATGCCACATACCATTCTACTCTCATGTAGGTTAATTTCTCTCTCACGTGCATGCATGTATATTGAGAAGTTGAGATTCTTACAATATTGATGGGTATATCAAAAGGGTGTGTGTATAGATAGGTTTTTATATCGTCTCAATGGTATATAGAAAGGGTGACCTATTTGGAGTGATAAGGAACCCATCCATCTCATCCAGTTTGCAAAAATGGCTGCAAATGCTCTAAAATTATTTCTTTCATATTCTCAACTCCTAAGAGGAGATAATTATGTTGCATAAAAACTTATATTAGAAATCGACTTGAATTTAAATACATATGGAATGTAATTGACATAGCTCTTATTTTTATTGGATATGTCAAATTACCATTGTCTATTCACATCATTGAGACCTTAAACATGCTTAATGGATGATACCTAGTTGTACTCAACCACTAAAATATGGTGAGAATATTTCCTCCACAAAATAAAATTATAAATAAATGCTCTAGTTGTCTTTAAGACAAACAACATTGAGCACCATGCGGTAATAGTAGCTTTTTGCTTCTATAAAATTAGGTTTGGTACACGTCGATATTTATGGATAGATGATACCTAATCATGCCAGGGTTCAATATTTATGATTTGATGATTATTCACTCAAAATGTGGGTTTAGTTCCTCTTTACCAAAGATGAAGCCTTCTAGACTTTCAAGCAGTTCAAAGCATTTGTAGAAACTGAAATTGATCATAAAATTAGAACTCTCGCTCAAATCGATGAGGATACACCAGTAATGAATTCTCATCATTTTTTAAAGAACATGATATTCATCGTCAATTAACTCCACCTCACACACCATAGAAGAATGGTGTTACAGAAAGGTGGAATCCCACTATTATGAATATGGTGTGTTGTATGATTGATGATTCGAGTCTAGAAAAAATGGATTTGGCGAAGTAGTAAAAACAACAATTTATCTATTGAATAGAGTTCCCAATATATATATTGATGGCATGAATCCCAAAGAAGTTGTATTCACCACCAATTTCACTCCCTTTGATGACGTTGATTTCTTGTTTTATTCATGATTGAGACATTCAAATTGATATCATAATGAATATTTGATTGGAGTAATTATGATTTTGTTGTCATATTAGTGTTTGTTGCTAACTTGTCCTTGGTAGGATGATGTATGAGGCATATGATGCCAATTCACTGCTTTTATCATTATCACTTGGTTTAGATATGATGTTAGGGATATTATTGATCTAAGATTTACATGAATTATATTTTTGATATATTATGGATAATTTTCGTAATGGTTAGTTGATTTAGATATACATTATTTTGTCATCTCTTTATCTTGAATATGCTAACCTAACTTGGCAGATTGTTGTGTTTGGCCCATGAGGCCAATTCATGGGTATTATTATCATTATCTAATATTTATGTGTTGATAATAGATCTTGATGGATTTATAGAATAACATGTAGCTTGTAGGAGACTTGTGAAACATGTCATGGTTGATTGTCATAATTTCTAACATCTTGTATAATGGACAGATGAATTTGTAACTATTTGGTTAATTTCTCATGTATGGACCGATTGATTGAAATGTGTGTGATTATTTCATTTATCATATTTTATCAAGGGTATGATGTTTGCAATTGAGTGTGTAGGTGACAGGTTTATGCCATAGGAGAATGTGGGACTCAAGGGTTGCACCTCCAAGATTGCAGAACTCGCCATTTGGGATCAATTATCTCCTCTTGATTTATCCTGGACTTCATTTGCATTTTGTTAGCTTGATGGAAATATAAAACCCATTATTCTTCAATTTTTATTTTTCATTTGGTTTCTCACCTTGGTATGGTTGTATCCTATTTTAAATTATGTTGGCTAGAGAAATGGAATAAGTACTAAAGAATCTTAGAGGCTTACGGATAGGAACATGTGTATGCAAAGGAATATGGATAGCACATAGAAGGGCACACATAGATGTTAGACAAGGTAGCACTTGGTACTACGCACACACAAGAAATAAAGAAGGGACTTGGTTGATTTTCCATATCGGGATAAAAATAGACTTGGAGTGCCAACGAAACAAGTAGGAGGAGGTTAATAATATGATTAAATCAAGTATTATATTAGGATTAATCTATTATTATAAGAATTTGTAAAATCATGCAAGATTTGTACGCATGGCTATTTTTAGGAAATAAAACATGCTGATTATTTTTGTGAGCATGCCTATTATTAGGAGAGTACATGGGCGGTGAAGGGAAATTCCCTACCCCTATATATACTTCATGTATGCTTTTGTTAGTAACAGTGTATGCATATAGTGTTATTTTGCATTGGTTGAGTGTGATGATTACGCACTTGGTCCTGAACACTAATTTAATGATTAAGTATCAACTTCCTTTGTGTAATTGTTTATGGTTATCAATGAATACTTGTGCTTGGTTATTGATTGTTCATGGTTTTAAACATGGCGAATTAACAGTGCATTTGGTATCAATTCTAGTTTATATGGATTAAGTGCTTCCCTTACTATATGTGTTTTCAAAATGATATGAATGTAATCATTATCTTGTGCATGAGTGGTTTAATGGTTATCAACATGATGAATGTGCATGCTAACTTCTGTCAAGCATAGCAAATTAGGGACTGGTAGCTACGCACACTTCAAGTGAGCAATCATATATGTCTGGATGAAGTGTCGGCGTGCATAGATATAATTTTGCAATAAAAAGACTACATTTTGGTTCCATTGTTAGGACCCATTTTCAATTTTTATTTCAAGATATTGGATGCAGATGTTGTATCGACTATCTTTGAAGATTATTGAAAGTTGGGTGTAAGAAAGAAAGGACTTGTTTACACAGAGATATAGCAATGGTCCTAGCTTTAACGCGTGCAAGTGGGTGGAGGATAATTCATATGACTTCCTGTATGAGAAATTCTTTATTTTCTTTCCGGTAGAATTGTATCATTGGTTGACAAACTTACACATCAACTAGAATTTACTGCCCTAGCAAGAGATATTGGACACAAGGAGATTATCGGACACTCTCTAATACGAGATGAAGAATGGAATAGAGTTGTAGATCTTTGGCGGGAAAGTGTATTATACAATTATGATGAGGCCATAAATTGGCCATAAATTACCATTATTTTGTCCTTCCAAGTTACCTTTGAAAGTGGATTTAAATGTAATCTAGGAACTTATAGTTTTCTTAAGATAGAGTATAAGATATATATCTTGTTCATTCTTTAAAAATCTTTTGTTATCTATCTTGTTGACTAATCTTATTGATTATTTGAGAAAATATGCAAAGTCTTGTGTATGCAGGCCATAAAGGAAAGATAATGCTAGTATTGGGAAAAGTGAAATTGATCATGAACAGTAAATTTAAAATCAATTCTAATTTCATATTCAGATTTCTCTTGAAAAATTATGCAAGTTCAAATAAAGAATCATCTCAATACGAGGTCGCATGCAAAAGTTATAGTTATTTTAAGTTAGTTGCAGAACTCACAAAGTTAGTTCTAAAACTCACAAAGTTAGTTCGAACTTGCAAGTTTAGTTCCGGAACTCACAGATTTAGCTCTATAAATTGTATCAATTGAATGATAGTTAGTTCCAAAACTTTAAATTTGTGGAAAAATCATATTTAGTTCCGGAACTTGCATAAAAGGAATGACAACTTTAGTTCTAGAACTTGCATCAACAAAATGACAATTTTTTAGGGATTGTGAAAACTCAGAGATTCCAATGGGAAATCGAGAGAGGTTTTTGTTCATAGATTTTTTTTTAAAAAAACCTCATTCATATTTGCTACAAGTTTTACCAATGAAGAGAGATATAACTTTTAGTGAGCTGCAGTCTGAGGAAAAGTGTATCAGACGAGCACTAAAAGTTCCATAAACAGAAACAAAAAATTCAAATAGAAAATCTGAGAGAGATTTTTGTTCATAGCAATGTGTTTAACAAAAATCTCATTCATATTTGCTATAGGTTTTACCATGAAGATAGATCTAACTTTTAGTGAGATGCAGTCCGAGGAAACGTGTATCAGATGAGCACTAAAAGTTCCATAAATAGAAACAGAAAAGTTAAATGGAAAATATGAGTGAGATTTTTGTTCATAGAAATATGTTTAAAAAAAACCTCATTCATATTTTCTATAGGTCTTACCAATCAAGATAAATCTAACTTTTAGTGAACTGCAGTCTGAGGAAAAAGCGTATCAGATAAGCGTCAAAAGTTCCACAATCAAAAACAACAAAGTCAAATAGAAAATCTGGGAAAGGTATTTGGTCAAAATCATATTTTGAGGAAAAACCTTCTTCCAATAATGTAGAAGAATAAAATCATTATAAGTCTTATTACCAAAAAGTAAGGAGAAGATTTGAATTCAATAATATATCTCTCTCCATATTTTGTGGAGATGGAGATCTTAGTTGTTATGATTAGAATAAATAGAAAATAATATTGTATCTCACAAAATAAGGAGTTGGTTGGACACATAAATTATAAATGAAACCTTCGACACTTAGATATGTAATTCTTTTCCCCAAGTAATCAAGATTTTTCTTTCTTTCCAATCTTTGGAAGTAAAGTTTTTTTGCAAGTTCTGAATTAAAAGTATGAATTAAATCCTCTTCCAAGGAATGAGCTGGCCACTCATTCCAAGGAAGATGGATCAATGTGTTAATGTTTATTTCTTTATTTCTTTAATTTTCCTTTTGTTGTAAATTTTTATTTTTTATGTTATGTAATTTCTTTTGTGAACCTGCAGGTGTCTTTTCCTCTTTCCTTTATTTTTAATTCAACAATTTCAATTTATGCAAGTGTGTTTTATTCTGCAAGTGTGATTTCAATTTATGCAAGTGTGTTTTATTCCTGCAAGTGTGATTTCATTTATGCAAGTGTGTTTCAATTTCTGCAAGTGTGCATTAAATTTCTGCATGTGTGCTTTCAATTTATGCAAGTTTGGATTGTGTTTAAGGGAGCTACTTTCCAAGATCTTCTTCTCTTAATGCATACACCTTTGGACACCAACCCAGATTGACATTATTAATGGTGAGGATTGACGAACCTCGTCAAATTATACTTTGGAGTATACAACTTCCATGTATTATTTTCCAGAAGAGGCTAAGTTCAAGTTTTTACACGAGCCCAAAAGATCCTATTTGTGTGTGATACCCATATCTATCAAGATCTTGATGATAGAGTTAGGATTGGAGAGATTACCTATGGCTAGCTAAATCCTGACTATGTGCAGGGGTAGGGGAGGGTGTTGAGAAGAATGGCAACATCCTTGGTAGAAGATAGGAAGAGAGAGGAAAGAAGGCTCAAGTATAATGAAGTGTGAGAGAGGGAAATTGAAGTGGCACCGTTATCGAGAAGAATTGTAACACCTTAGACAAACTATTATATTTTTCTTTTGCATTACAAGTGTTGGCATGTGATTTTCTTGAATGATGTTTGTTCCCTTGATTTTTGAAAATCATGCTTGTTATGGATAAATCATTTATGCTCTTGGATTCATTTGAATGAAATGATATGGCTCGCAAGAATCCATTTTTCACTTCTTGTAGGTGAGTTGCAATATGGTTTTGAGAGTTGCAAACTTATCTCTTTTACTGACTCATCCTTGGATCAATTTCAATGATCCAAGGAATGTTTTAAATCTCCTTACCAGATTGAACCTTTGTATTTTACAAATTCTTTGGTCTTGTGTGAATGTGCCTTCATTCGGTTGTATGTTTGTGCTTGGGTCTTTGGGATTGATCTCTGCAGGACATTAATGGTGTAAACAAAATATAGTCTGCTTCATGACTATGAAGGGGATCAAAATCCTAAAACTAAAGGATTATCCTAACGGTATCCTAAACTAGGTAAGAGCACCTACTTCCTAGCTATGTCTACTTAATTGGGTTATAATCTAACCTAAGCTTCTTATTCTATTTCGTTTGGATGGCGTCCTAACCTAAGCTCTTGTGCTAAATGAATAAGGGAGAGATTACTAAAGTAATGTTAGGCTATATTAATCTAATGCCTAATACTATATGGATGTGAATTTAATCTAACCTAAGGTGGAAATTACCTATGGAAATGTTTTAAGACCTAAGGAAATTATTGTTAGACTAACCTAAGTTTTGGGAAATCTATCCTAAACTATTAAAAGGGAACCTAAGGGGTCACATGGCACTATGGCGACGGTTCCAATGGCATTTAATTGATTTGATTGGGTTTAATGTATGGAGGTACAACCAGTCTTGGAAAAGGTTAGTAAACTTTAGTGGAGGCATACGTGGAGGCTTCACTAAATATGGAAATGCATGTTAAATTGGAAATGGCATTCACCAGTTTTGGGAGGCGGTGGCAAGGAGAGATAAGCGGGAGATTTGGGAGTAATGGCATTAATGGACCTCGGTTTTTGTGTGCAAACTGTCTTGGAAACAAGGGAGGTAGATTTGTGGGAGGTTGTTTGGTCTTGCATGTCTCGTGATTTTTTCTCTGCATGGAGCTATCTGGTTCTTTGAACCAACAGTTTGACTTCTACTTTATGGCTATTTTTGGTTTCTCTGGTCTATTTTTGATCAAAGGAATGTATATGAGGCATTAGAATAAAATTTGTTTGGTTGTTGATATTTCATGGAGAAGAAAAAGAGTGGGAAGCTCGGCTAGAAGTCTCCTTCGAATTGGCAAAGGCACTATCAGGCATGATAGGCTCTACCCATTAAGATTTCTTGCTTTCTTCTAAATGATTCATTAAAACAACTCTACTCTCATGAGATAAATGTTTGCATGATTTGTCTAGTTAATTACTTTCATGTTTTTATGAATCTCTATGATTTTGGGATGTAAATCCATTGCAAAGTAATGTTAGTTTTTGGAAACTTTCTCTGTGCAAGTTTAGTGGTGACATGCATATGAAACTTGTATTTGAAGCTTTGTATTTCATTCTGAAACTTGTATTCAAGGCTAGTGTTGTTCTGAACTGGCATTCATTGCTTTGTGTGGTTCTGAACCTTTATTGGAGCCTTGTGTTTTATTTGAACTTGTATTGGGGCTTCGTGTTTTGTTATGAGCTTGTATTGGAGCTTCGTGTTTGTTTTGAGCCTGTATTGGAGCCTTGTGTAGTTTTGAACTTTTGTTTGAAGCTTCATGTTCGACACTGTACTCATATTCTATACTTGCGTGTTTTGAACTTGTAGTTGAATCAATGTGTTTGATTTTGTACTTGTATTTTGAGCTGGAGTTTGACTCGTATTCAAGGATTTGAAATGATTTGAACCCGTTTAATGGACTGTCTGCTCAAAAAGGTTTGAGAGATTAAATTTTGGTTTGAAGTTGATTCGATAATCTCTTTTGAGATCTTCTCCTTGTAGCCTCTTGTTGGAATGGTTGTGGTACCTCTGTTTTTGGAAACTATACCGCCTTCTTTGAACTTGTTAGGGCATGTAAATATGAAGTATATTCTTCCCTCCTCTGCTCTGAGCAAACCCGCATCTTGTTGAAGGCTTGACTGTTATGTTTGAAGGATTAATGGACTGGAATTGTACCTTGTTGTGGGTTTGATTTGATATAGAGTTTGTTGGAATAGTCGTTAACAATTTTTGAGGCTTATGGAAATACGGTATGCATACTCCTTCTTGTGATCAATGTTTGAAATGAACATCTTCTCTGTCGTAGTCATTTTAGATGGAGCTGTGTAGGTCTTTTTTTGTGAATTCTATTTTATCAAGCTTGAGGTAACATTGGGACCTTGCTTGAATTTTTGTGTTTTGGATCTTCTTACTCTCTTTGGATCCTTTAATTGATTTTTGGGTTTTATGGAAAGAATAATTTGAACACTCTTGAGCACAGAATCTTGTATGGAAGGTTATATTACCTCTGGTTCAGGGTTGGTTCTTTAAATTTGTTCTTAATCTGGATCACGAACTACTTGTTCTTTTGTATTGAGCTGTTGAAGCTTTGTAAATGGGATTTTAGTTCTTTGAGTTCGTGAGTACTTCTAAACTTGTTTAGCTTATTGTTTTGGGTTTTCTATTCCTTGTTGGATTCAGTGAATGAATCTCTGGGTCTTTTAAAAGAGAAAGGAATATGTTCTCTTGTGGACAGTATACTGTTTTTGGGACTGTACTGGGTATTCCTTTCTGGGAATTGAATTCGAACTGTGTCTAATGAATTGGTATAGATAAACCAGGATGTAATGATTTATAAGGGAAACTAGAAGAGTGATTTCTTTAAACTGTTGGTTTGGTTTTGAGTTCTCTCTTGGGAACTAGCTAATGAACTTCTAAGTTTGAAATAGAAGTGGGAATTCATTTGATAGTATAAATGAAATGAATTATAGATTTGGACCCTTTTCTATTTGAGATCCTTTTACTTTTGTAAGGATAAGTTCATTTGATTGAACTTCTCTGTATTCGATTCTCTTCTGAGATGGAAATTTCTTTGTGGATTGTTTGGTCTACTTTGTACAAGTCATTTGTTGTAATGGTGTAGAAGGAGAGTAGCTGAGTCAGTTTTGTTGAATAGAGAATGTAAACTTGTTTTGACCGACTTTCATGCCTGACTGAGTCATACTTCTTTTGGATTTGGTATTGGAAGGCTTACTCTTTTGCACCCTACCTTTTATGAATTCTCTTTTGGATGGACACGGGAAGAGATTAATTTATGTGTGAGTCTAGCTTGGATTTGTGGAACGTAGGTCTCATATTTTTGGATGATATCTTCTATCATGTAGAAGTTAGTCAGACTTATAGTTAGACTGTTTTGATTTCCTATTACTCCTTGGACTGATTTGGGATTCTTGTTAGATGTTGTTCCTTTAATTTTGAATCCTTATATTGTTATCTTTGAACTGAGGTAGTTAAGTGTGTTCTAAACCTGTTTCTATCTTTCAAAGGATTAGATGATGGAGAATAGTATGTATTGATTCTTCTTCTTTTGCTTATATGGAAGGATGAAGCATCCTAATATGAGCTATGTTGTAATTAACTTCTTTGTTGCTTAGTAAAGATAAATGTGTATTTATATTCTTATAGAACTATGAAACAATTAGATGACAAGACCTGTTATTTGTTTAAAATTAATTGATAGGATTAATTAAACTATATGTTATAATGCAGATGTTGCGGACTATATTATGCTCTTTTCTTAAAAAGTGAATTCAGAATCTTTAATTGTACTTCTTTTCTGGTTGATATTACTTATGCTTATTTGTATGATATATTAATTGTTTCATTAAAGTAGAGTTGTTTTAATGGAACAATTAGTGGAATGCACTTCACTTTAATGCTTAGTGCTTATCATGCTTAGTTCATTGAACTGACTTGTGCTAGTAATTTTTGCAGATGGACATCGTAAGTGATAAAAGAAGGTAAAAAATTTATGATGCATTGGCTTATTTAATTCTGGATCTTATGTAAAGAATTTTGATTCGTACTTGAGTTCTATTGGAAAAGAAAAGTGATGTTCTTTTAAGATCCTAATTCTGATTGACATGCGGAATGTCTGAAATGCATAATCTTGTAAATGTATATTTATCATCATGAATTGAAACGTTTTGATTTGGACTCCAATTTGTGGTGTGAATTCTTTTGTACTTGTATGATGGAGCTAGTAGTGATATCTTGGTGGTATTCCTTATATCTGCTTGTATACTATTATTGTTATCAATTAATTAGTTGGATTAAGGGGATAGTATAATCTCTCTTATTATAATGAAACTTGGTAAATTGTAAAAGATGTCATTCTCTAACTACACAACTATGGTTTAATAATAAAATATGCTTTGGACATACAATTAAACTATATGAGTAAATAATGATAAAAGGAATAGTGGTTATGACCTTTAATCTTTATACTACATTTATAAAGTAAACACTAGCTGAATCTAGGTGGATGACACACTTGATTTGGAAAGCTAGGTTGCATTAAGAATTAAACATTTGATGTTTGTTGTCCTATTTTTCGGGATAATTGCTTGTTATGCCATGTTAATAAATGTTAATGCAAACATGAGTTAATGAAGTTCTCAATATCAAATCAGAATAATTATGGATATAGAACTTAATGAATGATTGGAATTAGGGTTAGGTATGGTTACTGTAATCTGAATCTTAATCCAATATTAATTATGAATTAATGACCACTAAGGGGGTATGTACATCTTGATGAATCAGTTCTCACGGATGTTGGCACATGCCAACCTGCAGATGTACCCTCGAGAAGCCCTGGGACTTCTCGAGGATATAGTGTTGTAGTTGACATGTGGCAACACCCTTCCGTATTTATTCATCTAGATCTACACACATTTGGACTTGAACTTAGTTTCTCTCTAGGTCAAGTTAGTAGCATGTTTAAGATAGGTAGTAGCTTTCTATGACTCAGGGTACCTTGGCACATTTGGTTGACTTAGGTCAGTTGAGTATGCCCATATACCCTAAGTCATCGTGAGCATCTTCCTATAATAAATTATGTTGCTAACCTAGGCTAGGGTCAAACCTTGGGCAAGTGGACTAACGGTAGTTAGTAAAGACCATTCTAGATAATAGTAGAGTGGGGTGAAGGACGTATTCGAAATGACGAGTATGCCATCTAGGAATAGTAACATGAATAGTATGTTGAAAATATTTGGCCAAAGTATCACAAGCTGCTGGTTGTGTTGTCCTATGTCACCTAGTTTAAAGCAACGTGATGTCAGATGAATATTGGTAAAAAATATTCAGATAGGTTCTTTAAAATATATCACTCAAGTACTCCAAAATAGGGTAGGAAAACCAAGTATATGTAGTATTGATAAAGTATTCTATACTTTAAGTTGAACATGAGAGATCGGTTAGTAAATCGAAGTCATGGAATGAGAGATCGGTAACTTACCGAGTAATTACAACTATATGGTTATATGTTATGAGATTGATTTATATGGAATGTGTGTTCTAAATGATTTTTTATTTAGAACAAAGAACATTGTGATTCAAAAAAAAAAAAATCCCTTGTTTCTAAAGTCTTAAAATGGGAATGTTACATCTTGGTATCAGAGCTGAAGGTTGCAAATCTTGGACCTATTATGTCCATAATTTGATGAAACTTAAATTTTTTGATAACAGAAAATGGTTAGAATAAGAGAAAATGTTACAAATAATCCTCCACCGAAAGAAGGAGCAAACAACTTCCCGTAAACTCGATGAGATCCTTGCTGCCTTGTTGGACACAAGAGATCATTTAGTTGTACTTGAACATCAAGTAATGGGCAATGAGGAGGAAGAAGATGTTGGTAATAACAATCAGCCACCTCCTAAGGACAATGCCAATTTAGGTGTTTATAATAACAATGTGAACATACTTGATCAACCTGAGAACAAAAAGGCTAGGCTAGTGTTGTCCACTCAAAATTCCCCGCTCTGATAAGAGTAAAATTTCAAAATTTTGAGTTTAAGTGTTTTTCTCTGAAGTGCCTAAGTCGTGAAATTGAAAAAATCTGTGTTTTGGGTCATTTTGTGTGATTTTCGGGCCTGTCGGAACTTTTTGTCCCAACTGTCCCAAGTACAAAAGTGCACCCTATTCCCCGATCGGCTGAAATCCCAGCTGTCCCATTTTCGGGCCCATCGGAAAGTTTTGTCCCAAGTGTCCCAAAATTTATTGTGCGAGTTGTTCCAATTTCAGCCGAAACACCCGAACCGCGTACTACGCACTTTCATGTCTCAAATGTCCCAAAGTTAAAAAGTGCGAGCTTTCCAATTTTCGGCCGAAACTCCCGTGTCGCGTACTTCAGAGCTCCTTGTCCCAAATCGAAAAATGCAAGCTGTTTCAATTTCACCCGAACCGGCCAAACCGCGTACTCCGGAACTTTTTGTCCCGAATGTCCCAAGTCCAAACGGGCCCACTGTTCCATTTTCGGCCGAATCACCCAAATGCGTACTCCGCGCATTTTCGTCCCAATCGTTCCAAAAAGCATTTGTGCATCCTCTCCTATTGCACCCGATCGGCCGAGCCGCGTGTTTCGCGCATTCGCGTCTCACACATCCCAAGCGTGCAAGTGTCATTCACACTTAGTTTTTCCCGCTCACTCCGAGTATGATGCTATCTAAATTGGTGGTTGTGTATTCAATGCGCATTAAATTCATTCCTCTCTCCAAGCGGCTATATAACGAGCATTTCCCCTTTGCATTTTTCGCATTGCTTCCATGCTATCTTTGCTCGAACCCTTGCAATTTGAAAACCTGCGCAAATATCCCCTCCCTTTGCAAATTCCTTCCCGAGTCTAGGTTGCAGCTCCGAGACTATCAATATGAAGATCAAGTTTCAGGGACAGGAGCAAATTTCTCCGCTTGAGTCTCATTGTTAGCAATATTGGGGACAGCGAAGCTCGTCATCTCGACTTCGGTGATTTTTGGGCAAGAATGGCAGATGCAAACCCTACACCAATAGCACAAACGATTCATGATAGCGGTTTGGCTTTTGCCGGTGGTTTCCCAATCTCAGTACAGTGTGCTGATACGGTGCTTTCATGCGGAGCTCACTTCGATCCCGCCTCGAGCGAATTGACAAATGTACATGGGGAACTCATTGCCAAGCCTGGACGCTACCGCCATGCCATTGGCTGCTCTGAGGATTCCGGAGTTGGACAATGCTATAGTCGTCTCCCGGGATCAAGCACAGACCCTATTCGATCAAGACAGTGACAAATATAAGGCGCGAGTGGCGAAGTCTTGGTTGAAGAACCCTAAGAAAGGTGCTTCTCGCCTAACCAAAACCCTCTTCCGAGCAGATTTCAATGAGGAATTGTCAGACTTCATAATCCTGCTGGCTCGGGTTATGGGTTTGCCCTCCACCAATGAGTTTCATTTCTGGATGTGCCCGCTCATCAGCATGGTGTGCGAGGGAACACAAAACATCAACTGGGCAGAGATCATCAGTATGAATTTGGCGGAGCAGCTATCCAACGTTCAGCAAACAAAGAAGTTCTATATGACTTCATACCTGATGTATACCCTAGCAGCATCAAGGCAGTGGTTTGGTTTCTCCTATATAGATGCACACAAAGATGATCCAGTGTATGCCTATTGCCCGCAGTTCACCTTGGAGACCAGCAATCGGAATTTCAGAAGGGTCAATGATGCTTTCACCATGTACGTGGTCAGATTGCTCGAAGGTGATACTGCTAGAAGGTTTTCAGATGAAGCCATGAACCTGATATCGCAGTATGGAGCCTATTTCATCCAATTCAGGAAATTTTCCTATATCAGGCTTGCTGGCTATGAAAGCACTCCTCTACGGCTTCCCATGTTCTGCAATGATAAAATGGCCTTGATAGAAATATGCAGGCAACTAGACAAGTTGCACAGAACTTGCAGAGACAAGAAGATTTAAGCTTGCACTTTCCCATCTCTCTGGGAAACTACACATGCAAAATAGCTCTGGATGCTCAGAACATAGAAAGAGCCCTGGTCCCTATCACTGTTCATTTCTTCAAGCCAAGAACCTGCTTTGACTTGAAGAAGTTTATTGAACAGAACATCAAGATAATCTACCATCATAGGGCGGATCTGAGGAAGACTCTTTGGGCTGATGGGATCGTGCGGATGATTTTGAAGCCGGGAGAAGGCATTGTGGCGGGTTCTCCTGCATTGATTCAAGAACTCGGTGCATGCCAAGTTCTGAAGGTCTCGGGATGACAATTCTGACCTATACTCATATGAGTATGAAAATGTGATTAAGCACACCCCTCGGAGGACCTGGATTGGAACGGGAAAGAGAGGGATGATCTCTGGGGTGAGATTCTTGCTCCGGTCCTGAAGTCGGGACTAAGGTCAGTTCGATAAGAAGATCCGAGAATTCAAGAGGCACTCGGGAGAATCCAGCTCAAGGATGGCTCGACACCAATAAGAGAGGCATCGGCCCAAGTGCGAAACACTAATGCAAACCCCTCCTGCCTCATCAACACAAGGACCTACTGAATCTACTCCCTCTTCATCTACCCAGGTATATAAGAAGAAACTCAAAGAGGTAAAGAAGGAGCCTGCAGAGAATGACCTTCCAAGAAAAGCAGCAGAGTTGCCTATAGGGCGAGAGAACATCATTGTTCTCAGTGAAAGTGAAGAAAGTGAGATGCCAACTCCTGCAAATGTTCCTGAAGATCCAGCAGATAAGGACAAGGAGGTCCAGAGCAGCCGAACTTCCAGTGCTACTGATTCTTCTACCGCTATTGCCCCCAGTGCTCTACTCACATCTCAGCTTGAGTCAGTAGCAGCAGTTGCACAGACCCTGAGTGTCATGAGCTCCCTGTCTCTTGGTCCCCTTGCTTCTCCTGCAGATTCTTCTTCCTCTTTTGCTTGGGTGCAACCTTTGGTTGACAAAAGGAAGAGAAAATCCTCCTCTCAAAGCTTGGGACCAAATTTCGATGCTGTTGCAGCCTTGTTGGGCACCACTCCTTCTCGTGCCAAGAAAGCCAGAACCATTTCCAGAATAGTGTCTGATGCCCAAGGTCAGCAATTCTTGGAGATTCTTAAGCCTACAGTAGACAAATCGGAGAATCGAGACTTGACTTGGCATCGACTTGGAGCTTTCAAGAATCCCTATGGGAGAGTCTACTCCTGAAGGTGAAATTCACAACCTCCAGGAAACAGTCACAAGAGTCATTGGAAGGGTAGAGAAAGGGCAGCAAACTATTGAACAGTTGGAAGAACAAGCCCGGATTCTCACAGGTTTCATCAAGTCTCTTTTATCTAAGGATAAAGTCTTGGACCCTACCCCATTGACTACTCTTCCACCTCCTGTAATTCTAAGCCAAGATGAAGTGCAAAGTATCAAAGATATGCACAAGTATTCTGTCTATGGCAGAGCTATTGAAGCCATGGTGGATGACATGCTTGTTGCTGGATTAAACTTCATCGATGAAGCTTTCAAACTCCACGAAAAGGTGAGTAATGTGCAACTGAAGCTCTCCTCCACTATCAATACCATGGATAAAGAACTAAAAATCTGGAGCAGTTGTATAGTAGACCTTCGCCTTATGGGACAGACAGATGAGAACATCTTACTGGCGAATAAGATTTTCGATGATGCTAAGGACAATCTATCAAAATCCACGGGTCTACACATGGAGTGGAAGATCGAGTTTTGGAGGAAGCTTTGGGAGAAATGAAAGAACAGTGGCGGAAGGAGAAGCTTTCAAGACACTTTTTGTTCTTGCTTTCGAGGATATACATTGTCATCTTCGGGATGAAAATTCTAGTGTTTTCTGTCCTTGCGAGAAATAAAAGCTCGGTTGAGCTTTTGTCAAAGATAATCTATTCAAGGAAAGCTCCATCTCTAAGGAAAAGATGAAGGAAATTTGTTCTCTTCAATCTGCCATTGAAGAAGCAAATAAAGATTATCATACTCACGTCGAGTTTGATAAAGAGATGGGAAGTGTGGGATTTTGGACTCGGTCTGCGCAGCCAACACGTCGGTTCACGTGGCAAAGACATAGCTGAGGCATTGAAGAAATTCAGGCAGCGGATTCTGAAGACAGTGGGTCCCTCCCAGTAGCTGACCACCTGTCTCCTTCTCCTTTCTTTTCTCTTCTTCCCATTCTTTTCGTATTCTTTGTAATTAGTTAAGGTATTGCAACTGGCGATCCTTAACTATTCTTTAATTAAAAGAAACGGTTACGAAGAGTAACTGACTTGTAAGCTATATAATGGCCTTTCCACGCCATTTTGCAAAGGAGGAAGAACTTGGATATTTGCTGAAAGTGTAAATAGATCTTAAAGAAATCAATACAAAAGGGCTTTCCATTCTTTGTCTATCTAATTCTTGTTATCTCTGTGTTTTCCTTTAATATTGTGGAGATCATTTTGTTCCTAACTCGTTAGTCTCTCTGATTGCATACTGTTCAGTTTTGCAAATACAGTGATCTTGTACAACCAAGAAGGAACTTTGTGTCCTTGATTAATAAATCTGAAGAAGGTTATTTATGGAACTTTGTGTCTTTAAATTTAATCTCATTCAGCCAACGCAAATGATCTTGTCTTAAATTCTTTGAAGCTTCGCATACACGAAGAATTATTCTGCTATCTATAATTCTGAATGTTGCTATTCTGCTCATCTTCTTATTCCCTTTCCTCAGTCCTTGTGTAATTGATGATCCTTGTGGAAAACACTTTCGTAAAATCCAAGTTTGACCATAAAACAATGTTCTGTACATTTGTAAATAAGTTCGTTTCTGAATAAGGGAACCTCTCCCATTAAAGAGGAGGGACTTCTTGTCCCCTGACTGTTGCTCTTCTAAAAGTCTTATTTGACCACCAACAAATTTGGTGATTGAACTCACTAATGATATAAAAAGGATAAGTCCACCCAAGTTTGATGGAACCACATTAGGAGATGGGGTGAGAATTGGCTCAATAAATGGAAAAATACTTTACAATAAGGAATTTCTCATAAGAAATAAAGGTGATATGGGAGAATATCGGTTTTCCCATGAGGTATCTTCATGGTGGACGATCGTAAGGTTGAGTTAAACATTGATGAAACTAATATCACATGGGATCAATTTAAAGGTTACTTTAGGCAATGTTAGCTACCACAACTTTATAATAATCAGAAAATGGTGAATTCAAGAACTTAGCTCAAGGAAAACTAACTATAATCGAGTATCGGGAGTAGTTTACTAAACTCCTTAAGTATGTACCTCAGTATAAAACTAACGAGAAGTTCAAGATACATAAATTCATCATGGGATTGAATCCCATTATAGGAGGAGAGGTGGATGTTCATAGCCCAACCACAATGGAAGGGGTTGTTGAAAAGGCCATAAGGTAGGAACAGAATCAAGGCAATTTATGCCCATAAGGAGGAAGTAAGGAAGAAAATCCCCAACTCCTCTTCATCATCTCTTGCACCTAAGAAAGGACCATGGAAGAAATTTAGAATGAAAAGTAAGTTTTCATTTGATACTAATAAGAAAGCAGCAACAAACAAGTCTATTGGTAATGCACGAAACAACTTTGTCAAGAACAATAATAACGGACAGAAGTCCTATGGAGGTCAGAATGATAATTCTAGGGATGGAAATAAATCGAGCCTAGAAAGGGACCTGTAGGAGGCTGTTATAACTATGGCAAAGATCATTACGTAAATCAATGCCCTTTGAAAAAGGATGATCATAATCAGTAGCACAAGATACACGTTGCAGTAGCTGACAAGTAGGCTGAAAAATAGGCCACGCCCATAGAGGTTCTCGGGTAAGTTATTTGACTTACCTATAACTATTCTTTTTTATACCAGAGCTACTAAATTTTTTATTTCTAGTAAATTAGCATCAAAACTAAAAATAAAAGCTAGAAACATGGATTGTGCATTATGGAAACAATTTTGTTCATACAGTTAGTATGTGTCTTTTTAGAGCGAGTCCTCGACTTACCTAGTTTTTCCACGAAGTTGATCTTTATGTTGCACCTTTGGGGTCTTATGATGTAATCATAGGTGTTAATTTTTTTAGCAAAACATGAGGCTAAAGTGGACTGTTTGAAAAACACATTAGTTGTTTAGATGACCTACAGGACAACAAAGAGATTCGGGGTGTGAAGCGTGAGATTTCTGTTAGAAAATTGTCATCTATACAACTTAAAAGGTAAAAATAAAGGTTGTACCTTATATGCAGTAAAAATTTCAAAAACAGTTGAAGAGAACAGCGATGTCTTGGAACGATATCCGTTGTTACAAAACTTCAGTGATGTATTTCCAGAATAATTACTAGGTCTTCCATATTTTGGATATTATTGTGTTTTGATATAGCAGGATGTGTATATGCTAGCTCATTGGTTATTATGGACATTACTATGTTTTGTTTAGTATGATGGTTAGATACTAGATTTTGGATTAGTATTGATCTGGATTCAGTCATTATGCTCGATGATATTTGAGACATCATTATTATTACTGTGTGGATGATGATATACTAGTTGACATGGACAGGTTATTGATGTTGATTTTAGACATGTGACCTTGATATTATGAATAGTTCTAGCATAGAAATCTATTGGATGATGACATAGTTACAAATTGAATTCAAAATGATAATGTTAAATTCTTGATATTGTTGTGATTTGGATTTGATATTTATATACATACGTTGATTTTATATCTTCTTGGATGTTCTGATATGGCCACGAGGCCGAAGGAGGTATTGTTATTTTGTAGGTAAAAGTCACAACAATGTCGGGGGACTGGAGACTAACCATATTGAAATTCAGTGTGAGATCAACAAGGTCACCATGGCAACTGTGTTTGATTTGTGTGTTGAGTTATGTTAGGATTTCCCATGGGGGGATTTCCATTATTGTGACCATGGGGCATATATGTGTTTTAATTATGTGTTTCTTTTCTTATTGTTGTATGTGTTTTATTTGTAATGTGCTTCTTATTTTAAGTATTCAAATGTGATAGTATAATGTAGGAGTCATATAGTTAAATTTTAATTAAATTAATTGGGGAGTGGAATGTAAGGAAATAATATTGTTGTCTTGATTAATAATTAAATTTGATTTATATTATGTGCAACCATAGGATAAATAAATAAATCTTATGTCAAAACTTGTAATAAATGGAGTCATAAACTTTAATGCATGTGTAAGAGGATGTAAGAGTTGTGTAAGTGAAATGATAGATTGTATAAAGCAGATTTTGGAGTGTAGAACACTCCATCCTCTTTGAAACTCGGATTTGGTCTTGGGAGCCTAAATTAGAGGCTTGTGGGACAAGTTAAACTTGTCCCACACCTCCCAAAATCCTCCACCAACCATGCCTATGGCTTGGGAGTAGATTTTAGCCTTTCTTATTTAGTTTTGAAATGATTGTTGTGTAAAAATTGATTGCACTTGTCTTCTAAATTTTAATGCATTCCTTTTTTTTGAGTATGGGTTGAGTTTGTGTATGTAAGTAATTTTTCATTCACATTTATTGTGATTTTATTGTAATTGATGTTGATTGCTTTTGGGATGAGGAAAAATGATGTGGCATCCCACTTGGAATCCACATCATCCCCTCCCTCCCTCTCCTTTAAAAAAAAAATCCCCTCTCATTTGGAGGTTGTTGAAAACTTTGTCTTGCTTCCTTGGGTCGAATTTTTCTTGGTGGGAGCTGGTTTTTGAGGAAGGAGTCTTTGGAAATCTGGTGCATGCATTTACCTTGTTAGTTTTTGGGACTGTGTTTGAGCACCAAAGAACTGTTGTGTTGGAAATCAAGTCTCCATTATGGAGAGGTAGGCTTCTTCCTTTTTAGTTGGTTGTTTTTCCTTCTTCTTGCATGCATTGTTGAATGATGGTTGTGTTGCATTCTTGCTTGGATGGGTAGAATGCTTAGGGCATGGTGTAGAGAGAAGACTATGAGGTTATATCAGAGGAGGGATAAGGGATTTTCCATTGGCACTTGTCTTGAGGAGGGAGTGTTGGTTTGGGATCCACCTAGGAAAAGAATATGCATGCATTTCTTACTTTGGGGGAGGTATAAGGGATAAATTTGGAGGAGGGATAAGGAGGGGTTGAGGAGGGATAAGGTTTATGGGATGGTTATGTTTCTTGGTGGTTTTTTTAGGTGGATGCCCAATTTCAACATGGGAGGCATAAGGAGACCTCCATAGTTCTTTGCTCTTGTTTGGCTTGCTTGCTCAAGCCTTTGTGTTGTATGACTATTTTCAAATGTTGAGAACTGTTGTCTTGTTTTGGATTTGTGCCTTCATTGATTTTTGTGATATATGAGTGTTGCTTGCATGTGAAAGAAGTCCATGTTGCCATGAGTTGAATTATCATGCTCCATTTCAATATGGTTGGGGCTCGGGGGCCAATGGGGAAAGATGGCTTCTCTTTTCCCATTGGGTATCTTGGTTGGGTGGAGAGCGTTGCCTTTCCCCCTTCCTTGTTGTGATCAAAAGATGAAAGATGAAGAAATCAGCATGTTGTTGTTTGGAGCTTGGAGAATTTCATAGTTTGATAGTCATTCCCTTTGAGCAAATGTCATTGTAACCTTTCCCACTTCTAGTGGATGATTGTAATTGATATTGAAATGTGAAGTGTTCACCTTGTAGTTGGAAGATGAAATTGATTTGAGAAATGTAAAGAAGAATTATACTTCTCTATTTTATTTGGAAAAGAAAATGTGAATGATATTCTGTACTTGTATTTGAAATGTGGAAATCAATTCAAATTGGGAAGGAATTCAATTGTAGAGTTATTTGAATTATCAATAAAGGAATGGTATTATTTTATTTAATATGTTGTCAAAGAATATGTTTTGAAAGAGAGATGTATGAAAGAAATATATTGTGTTGAAATCAAATAGAATGAAATTGTTTTTGAAAAATCAATAGAATAATTATATTTTTTTCATTGCATTTCTATTAGAAAATGAATGATTGATAAGAAAATGTATGGAAAAGAGAAACAGTTAAAGGAAATGACAAAAATTGATCTTTTGAAATGAGTTGTTAAAAATTAGAAATTAACATTACATAAATATAGTGTTTAAAATTGGATGGATGTTTGAGAAAAGAATTGATTAATGTTTTCCATATTTTGCAATTCAAAATTTGCAATGGTTAAATCAATTTAAAGAATCTCACTATTCAAAGTTTAAATCGACATCTTGAAAATAATAAAAAAATGTACAGTTCAGATTTATGAATAAAATTAATAATGAAACAATAAAATTTAGATGTAGGAAGACTTGAAGAATCCAAATTAAACTAAAATTTAAGAAAATATCTCTAAAACTCAAATCCAATTTCAATTCAACCCAACATGTCAAAAGATGTAAAGTTATAGAAAATTGCAACTTAATCTGAACAAATTGACCTTCAAAATACTACTAAACTTACCCTAGACTAGTTCTCCATGTCAATTTAACATGTTTGAGGGAAGGAATATCAAAATTGAATTAAATCTTATAAGTTGAAATTTGCCAGTTTTAAAATTATAAACCCTGCAGATTGTTTCTTCAAAATTGACCCTCAAAACTTCATCAAAAACCAAAATTGATGATTCTTGTGCAAAGAGGACTCCGAGAGCTTTCGGAAAGTCCTCATTTTCCTAAAATGGAGCTTCCTATCAAAATTTATGGCCATTTGAAGTTTTACTTCGAAATGGCCATCCCAAACCAAAAATGAAATAATTCAACCTTAGAAAATTTAAATTTTGAACTTTAGAAAAATTTCCTAAAAAGTTCCATGTGGCCCCACCACCCTCTTATCCAATTAGATGATGCCACATGGCATCCTGAGGGGTGGAGCTTTTTGAAAAAACTTATTATTTTTTTTGAAAATTTGGTCTCGGGAAAATTTTCCAAATTTTCCCCGCAACCCCGTGGCCCCGAACCAATCACGTGCTGACACGTGGCAGGGAGGTGTGCAAGTTAAAATTGAAAACTTAACCATTTTTGGTCTTTGGGAAAATTTTCACATTTTTCCCCATGACCCACACCCCCATAGCCAATAGGGTGTTGACACGTGTCCCCTTGGAGGCACGGGCCCGCGTAAGTCTTTTTACCTTTTTATCCCTTTGGCAAAAAATCCAAATCTTCTCCGCCGCTCCGTCACCCATGACCAATCACAAGGTGCCACGTGGCCATTTGAACAAGCACGAGAGGCATGGAGGAAAATTTTCCTTCAGAAAATTGAATTTTTGACTTCGGGAAAATTTTCCAAATTTTCCCCACGACCCACCGAGCCCCGTCCAACCACGTGCTGACACGTGGCACTTGGGGCATCATGGAGGGGGGTGAGATATTTTATCCCTTGGGATTTTAATCCCCAAAATCTCCTCATCCATTTTTCTCCATCGACCCATGACCCCTGCAATGAATAAGAGTTTGACACGTGGCATGGGAAGTGCCACGTGGTGCGAGTTTTCTCCTTGGCGGAGGTGCACGAGAAATTTTGTCATTTGGTTTTTTTCCCAAACCTCCAAATCCTTCTTCACCCCACTAGTACGCACCACCCCACACCAATCGGGATGCACCACATGTCTTGTTTATTCAGCCCCCCATGGGCGCGCGGAGATGTTTTGCGCTTTGCGCCAATGTGAGGGAAAATTTTTCCCCTAAGCCCGGACTTCCAAGGGAAAATTTTTTCCCTAAAACTCCCGGCCATATCTTGAGATCTACAAGGAGTTAGGAGGAATTATTTATATGGTTGGAAAGGTGAGGAAATTTCCTATCCAATGAGCCTAATTTAGGAAAGTTTTGATGATCTAAATGTGAGAAAAATCTAGTTGAACTTCTGGGCCTGTTTGAGAGTAGGCATGGGGTAAATTGCTCCCTGAACCTAAACCAAACATGTAACCCTAAAATTTAAAAAACCTAGTGCACTTGTGTTAGGTTAAACCATGATAGGTCTTGTGTTTTGGAAATTAGGTTTTTTCCTAGAGCTGGTTGTTCAAACTGAAGCCTTGTAAACTTAGTTGTAGACACTTCTAAAAAAAAAAAAATTATTCCATAATTTTTCCTAGTTTGTTTCTTGGTCTCAAGTGGTAGTTGAAACGGGCATTACACTTTGGTATCAGAGTGGTGGTTCAAAAGCTTGGACCATTGGGCACACTAGAAAACATTGAGACTTGAAACCTAAAACTAGCAAATTTGATAATCTAGAAAACAAAATTGATTGAAAATTGAACATGATAGTAAGCTTAGAAACTAAAGGAGAAGACTTGAAGTATCAAACTAACTCTCACTTTGGTCTATGTAGGGGGCTCAGATGAAGTGAGAGGAACATTCACAGAGGCTCAGAGTCACCACCACCACCACCACCGGGACAAGGTTTAGCAGCTATCCTACCACAGATTTTACAGACCCTCCAGGATGTTAATGTCACCTTACGCGGAGGATCAGTAGGAGGGAACTCAGGAAGACAGGATAGAGATACTTCCATAGAGGGACATGCACCTCCTCCACATGGTGAGGAGGATGGAGGAGAGAATTTTCATGGAGAGTCAGCTAGAGTAGAGTCTCCTTTGAGGGGACATGGTGACCGTATTTCAAGAGAGAGAGAGGTCTCGGAGCCCTAGGCTCGGGGGACAGTAGGAAGAGAGGCCCAGAGGCCGTCAGACCACAGCTATAGATCACATCAGGGAGATCTTGAAACTTAGGCCATCACATTATTCAGTGACACAGGGGGATTCCAGGTAGAGGCCTGGCTGGTTAGCTTGAGTGGTTGCTTCAAGCTTTGTCCTTGTTCTAGCAACACGAAAGCTCATGTTGTGATCCATCTACTGAAGGATGGAGCTGGTGTTTGGTGGAGGACAGAGGAGTAGAAGCTCCATATAGATTTAGAGAGACAATCACTTGGGAGCTATTTGAGGAGAGATTCAAGAGTAGATACTTGTCACATGGATATTCATACAACAAGAGGATCGATGAGTTCCATGATCTTTGACAGGCTTCCCTTATAGTGGTAGAGTATGAGAGTAGGTTCTGGACCTACTTCAGTACGTTGATTACATGCAGATGAGCAAGTGTGGATCCACAGGTTCATCCGGGGCCTTAATATTGACATTGGAGGTGTAGTTTGAATCCATTGCCCACAGACTTTAGCAGAGGCCATTGAGAAGGCCTACATTGCAGAGGAGACTCGGGGTAAGACCCAGCAAGGCTAGAGACCGAGTCAGAGCCGTATTCAGTAGTTATAGGATAGTAGATCGAGGGGGTCAAGCTCCTCCTCCTCGTGGTGGTCAGCATTCTTCATAGTCATCTTTTAGACCCCAGCAAAGCAGTAGCAGCAGAGTAGTAGTCCCACCCACCATATAGGCCTCCTCAGAGAGCTGATGCATAGAGAGGTCAAAGCATGGGGCCTCCTAGGGGTCCCACCAGGACACAGGGTGGAGCTAGAGCTCAGTCAACAGGAGCTCGACCACAGAGGCCACAACAGACTATGGCTAGATCATCAGGGTCCACAACACCTACCTCTAGGGCACCTTCTAGTGGTGCTGTAGTTTGAGAGACTTCAGGTGGTTGTTTTGGGTGTGGAGTAGGGACACTTTTGGAGAGATTGCCCCTGAACCCTAATAAGGGTAAGGCACCCATCTCAGAGCCCATAGTTGGAGACATGGGATGGAGTCACAAGATCTATGTAGTAGTCGAGAACCGCCAGGCTGAGCACCAGAGCACGGTCATCGAGACCACAGGTAGTATTGGAGGTGTTCCTACTTCTATATTGTTTGACTTTGGTTCTTCTGATTCATTTATTGCACCATCCTTAGTAGAGTGATGTAGGCTAGTGGCTATTAGACAGGGTCATAGTTGGGATGTCGAGATGGCTTCGGGAGCCAAGGTCTCTGTAGACTCCTTAGTAAAGGAGTGTGTTGTTAATTTGGGACCTTTCACCACCACTTCAGATCTCCACATACTTCCTTTGGGCTCGTATGGAGTCATATTAGGCATGGATTGGTTATCTGCACATAGGGCTAGGATGGATTGCTATCACAAGACTATATCTTGTGTAGATGATCTTGGAGTTGAGTCGGTGATTTCAGGAGTCAGGAGACCCATTTCTATTCGCACTATCTCCGCTATGCAACTCAAGCGGTGTGTGCAATGGGGTTACTCAGATGTATGTAGTGATAGTCAGTGACAGGGTAGAGGATGGGTCTAGTGGGCCATCACTAGATGACCATCCCATTTTGAGAGAGAGTATGTAGATGTTTTCTAGGGGAGCTACGGGGATGCCACCCCCACGTGAGATTGATTTCCATATTGATTTGGTTCAGGAGCAGAGCCTATCTCACGAGCTCCTTATCGGATGACCACCCCAGAGCTCTGTGAGCTCAAGTTACAACTGGAGGGCCTTCTAGAGAAAGGCCTTATCCATCCTAGTGTATCCCCTTGGGGTGCACCGGTCATTTTTGTAAAGAAGAAGGATGGATCATTACGGTTGTGTATCGACTACCACCAGTTGAATAAGGTAACGATCAAGAATCGTTATCCCCTGCCTCACATTGATGACTTGTTTGATCAAATGAAGGGAGCCATGGTGTTCTCTAAGATTGATCTCAAGTCAGGGTACCATCAGTTGAGGATTACAGAGGTAGACATTCATAAGACTACTTTTTCGTATGAGGTATGGGCACTATGAGTTCACAGTGGTGCCCTTTGGTTTGACGAATGCCCCCGTAGTATTCATGAGTTTGATGAATGGGGTATTCAGGACCTTTCTAGATCACTTCATGCTCATCTTTCTTGATGACATTCTGATTTACTCACGTACGCATGAGGAGCACGAGGGGCACCTTGATAGGTTCTTTAGTGTCTTCGTGAGCAAAGAACTTTATGGGAACTTGGAGAAGTGTGCTTTCTTTCAGTCAGAGATACAATACTTGGGTCATATCATCTTGGGAAGGTATCGTAGTTGATCCTTCCAAGATTAGAGCCATTATGGATTGGCCAGTACCCACTACAGTGACAGAGGTGTGTAACTTCATGGGGTTAGCAGGTTACTACAGGAGATTTGTTAGACTTCTCTTGGATAGCACACCCCATCACTTCCCTTCAGCGGAAAGGGAAGAAGTTTGTTTGGATAGACAGGTGTGAGTAGGCCTTCAGGACACTGAAGGAATGTCTCACCACAGCACCCATTCTTGCAGTACCGGATCCACATGGTGAGTTCTTTGTTTGTACAGATGCTTCGTTAGTAGGCCTTGGAGGTGTTCTTATGCAGGAGGGAAGAGTAGTTGCCTTTGAGTCTCACAAACTCAAAGATCATGAGCTTAATTATCCGACTCATGACCTTGAGCTTGTAGTAGTAGTGCATGCTTTAGTTTGATGGAGACACTTTCTTCTTGGTCGGAGATTCACACTCAGGATAGATCATTTGAGTCTTCGCCACCTCTTCACGCAACCCAATCTAAATGCTCGTCAGAGGCATTGGATGGAGTTTCTTTGTGAGTATGACATGGAGATAGAGCATGTGAAGGGAAGGAGAATGTGGTTGTAGACGCTCTCAGTAGATGGAGACATGTGGTTATGGCCACTTCAGTGAGCATAGATTTACGGAGCAAGATTCTTCAATAGCTTCCTCTTGACAGCTTCTACATTATAGTTCGAGCAGAGATCGAGTCCCAGAGACCCCTTGAAGGGAAGTTTGATGGTTTCTCACTAGAGGCAGATGGTCTTCTCAGCACATAGAGGTCAGATTTATGTTCCTAGAGATGGAGGCTTGAGGCAGGACATCTTGACAGAGGCACATCGTGCACCCTATTCAGCCCATCCGGGGTGAAGAAGATGCACGCTACTTGAGACAATTATATCACTGGAGAGGACTTCACAGGGATGTGGCTTAGTTTGTGTCACGCTTGTTTAGAGTGCTAGAAAGTGAAGGCTGAGCATCAACATCTAGCTGGCCTTCTCTTTCCTCATGCTATACTGGAGTGGAAATGGGACACCATTTCCATGGATTTCATTGTTGGGTTACCGATGTCGAGATATCACCACGATGCCATCATGGTCACGATTGATAAATTGACAAAATTAGCTCACTTTTCTCCGGTGAAGACCACGTATAAAGCTAGTGTAGTGGCATGTGTCTACTTGGATGAGATCGTCAGGTTGCACGAGATCCCGTGGAAGATCATTTGTGACCGCGATCCTTTGTACACTTCCCATTTCTGGACTACCATGCAGTATGTTCTTGGGATGAAGATTAACTTCAAACATACTTATCACCCTGAGATAGATGGACAGACCGAGAGGGTGAATCAGATTTTGGAGGACATGCTCAGGATGTATGTGATGGATCACCAGGTGAGATGGGAGGAGTATCTGTACCTTGTGGAGTTTTCCTACAATAATAGCTTCCAGAGTTCTATAGGCATGGCTCCTTTTTAGGCCTTGTATGGTAGGGAGTGTAGGACACCCCTTAGCTAGGACAAGTTGGAGGATAGAGTATCTCTTGGACCAGCTCTTTATAGGACATGGAGCAGGTAGTGTTGATCAGGCAGAGATTACAGGAGGCACATGATAGCAGAAGAAGTATGCTGATCAACATAGAACCAAGCGTAACTTTGATGTGGGCATGAAGGTTTTCCTTCATGTTAGGCCACATAAGAGCCCGATCCATTATGGAAAAGGTTCTAAGTTAGCTCCCATTCGTTGGACCTTTTGAGATCTTGGAGCGTATCGCCTGTTGGCCTACCATCTAGCATTGCCACCCAACTTGTCTCACATACATGATGTGTTTCATGTTTCTGTTCTTAGGAGATACATCACAGATCCTTCTCATGTGCTAGATTGGACATCATTGTAGGTGTAGGATTAGGGCAGGTGATGGTGGAGCCCATCCGTATCATAGATCGTAGGACCCTAGGCCTTCGAGGCAGAGAGATTGATCAGGTACGGGTGTAGTGGGACATGATGAGACTACAGCCACTTGGGAGGATGCTACTATGTTACGAGTGTAGTTTCCACATTTGTTCCAGTGACTTCTAGGAGGAAGTCGAGTCTAAGGGAGGGGATGTAGTGCCCACTCTCCTTTGACACTATTTAGATGCTGATTTTGACACTACTGATCATATTTTGGATATTATTGTGTTTTGATATAGTAGGATGTGTATATGCTAGCTCATTGGTTATTATGGACATTACTATGTTTTGTTTAGTATGATGGTTAGATACTAGATTTTGGATTAGTATTGATCTGGATTCAGTCATTATGCTTGATGATATTTGAGACATCATTATTATTACTGTGTGGATGATGATATACTAGTTGACATGGACAAGGTTATTGATGTTGATTTTAGACATGTGACCTTGATATTATGAATAGTTCTAGCATAGAAATCTATTGGATGATGACATAGTTACAAATTGAATTCAAAATGATAATGTTAAATTCTTGATATTGTTGTGATTTGGATTTGATATTTATATACATACGTTGATTTTATATCTTCTTGGATGTTTTGATATGGCCATGAGGCCGAAGGAGGTATTGTTATTTTGCAGGTAAAAATCACAACAATGTCGGGGGATTGGAGACTAACCATATTGAAATTCAGTGTGAGATCAACAAGGTCACCATGGCAACTATGTTTGATTTGTGTGTTGAGTTATGTTAGGATTTTCCATGGGGGGATTTCCATTATTGTGACCATGGGGCATATATGTGTTTTAATTATGTGTTTCTTTTCTTATTGTTGTATGTGTTTTATTTGTAATGTGCTTCTTATTTTAAGTATTCAAATGTGATAGTATAATGCAGGAGTCATATAGTTAAATTTTAATTAAATTAATTGGGGAGTGGAATGTAAGGAAATAATATTGTTGTCTTGATTAATAATTAAATTTGATTTATATTATGTGCAACCATAGGATAAATAAATAAATCTTATGTCAAAACTTGTAATAAATGGAGTCATAAACTTTAATGCATGTGTAAGAGGATGTAAGAGTTGTGTAAGTGAAATGATAGATTGTATAAAGCAGATTTTGGAGTGTAGAACACTCCATCCTCTTTGAAACTCGGATTTGGTCTTGGGAGCCTAAATTGGAGGCTTGTGGGACAAGTTAAACTTGTCCCACACCTCCCAAAATCCTCCACCAACCATGCCTATGGCTTGGGAGTAGATTTTAGCCTTTCTTATTTAGTTTTGAAATGATTGTTGTGTAAGAATTGATTGCACTTGTCTTCT
Organism: Taxus wallichiana var. yunnanensis; assembly: GCA_018340775.1. Taxonomy (NCBI): domain Eukaryota; kingdom Viridiplantae; phylum Streptophyta; class Pinopsida; order Cupressales; family Taxaceae; genus Taxus; species Taxus wallichiana. The sequence goes on from CM031239.1 coordinate 172,333,945, forward strand.
AAATTTTAATGCATTCCTTTTTTGAGTATGGGTTGAGTTTGTGTATGTAAGTAATTTTGTCATTCACATTTATTGTGATTTTATTGTAATTGATGTTGATTGCTTTTGGGATGAGGAAAAATGATGTGGCATCCCACTTGGAATCCACATCATCCCCTCCCTCCCTCTCCTTTAAAAAAAAAATCCCCTCTCATTTGGAGGTTGTTGAAAACTTTGTCTTGCTTCCTTGGGTCGAACTTTTGTTGTGGGAGCTGGTTTTTGAGGAAGGAGTCTTTGGAAATCTAGTGCATGCATTTACCTTGCTATTTTTGGGACTGTGTTTGAGCACCAAAGAACTATTGTGTTGGAAATCAAGTCTCCATTATGGAGAGGTAGGCTTCTTCCTTTTTAGTTGGTTCTGTTTTTCCTTCTTCTTGCATGCATTGTTGAATGATGGTTGTGTTGCATTCTTGCTTGGATGGGTAGAATGCTTAGGGCATGGTGTAGAGAGAAGAATATGAGGTTATATCAGAGGAGGGATAAGGGATTTTCCATTGGCACTTGTCTTGAGGAGGGAGTGTTGGTTTGGGATCCACCTAGGAAAAGAATATGCATGCATTTCTTACTTTGGGGGAGGTATAAGGGATAAATTTGGAGGAGGGATAAGGAGGGGTTGAGGAGGGATAAGGTTTATGGGATGGTTATATTTTCTTGGTGGTTTGTTTTAGGTGGATGCCCAATTTCAACATGGGAGGCATAAGGAGACCTCCATAGTTCTTGCTCTTGTTTGGCTTGCTTGCTCAAGCCTTTGTGTTGTATGACTGTTTTCAAATGTAGTTGAGAACTGCTACCTTGTTTTTTATTTGTGCCTTCATTGATTTTTGTGATATATGAGTGTTGCTTGCATGTGAAAGAAGTCCATGTTGCCATGAGTTGAATTATCATGCTCCATTTCAATATGGTTGGGGCTCGGGGGCCAATGGGGAAAGATGGCTTCTCTTTTCCCATTAGGTATCTTGGTTGGGTGGAGAGCATTGCCTTTTCCCCTTCCTTGTTGTGATTAAAAGATGAAAGATGAAGAAATCAGCATGTTGTTGTTTGGAGCTTGGAGAATTTCACAGTTTTACACTCATTCCCTTTGAGAAAATTTCATTGTAACCTTTCCCACTTCTAGTGGATGATTGTAATTGATATTGAAATGTGAAGTGTTCACCTTGTAGTTGGAAGATGAAATTGATTTGAGAAATGTAAAGAAGAATTATACTTCTCTGTTTTATTTGGAAAAGAAAATGTGAATGATATTCTATACCTTGTATTTTGAAATGTGAAAATCAATCAAATTGGAAAGGAATTCAATTGTAAAGTTATTTGAATTGACCAATAAAGAATGGTATTGTTTATTTTAATATCAATATTTTATGGAAATGTATGCTAGATTATATTAGCTTTCCCAGAATGAAATTTGTGTTTGAAAAAAAGAAATAGAATATGTTTATTTTTTTGGAATGTTGAAAAAGATGCATATGGAATGGAAAAAACGTTTTATTTTTCCTTAAAATGTATATTGAAGTTGAAATCAAAAATGTAGTTTCATTTAAAATTGGATGGATGATTTAAGAAGCATTGTATATTGATTAAGTTAGAATTTATGCACATTGAGAAAGAAAATGGTTAAATCAATTTAAAGGAATAAAATTACTCTGAAAAAGTTCTAAATTTGACATCTTCCATTTTTAAATAAAATAATGTATAGTTCGATTTATGAACTAAAATTAATATGAAACAAGAAATTTAGATGTATTAGGAAGACTTGAGGAATCCAAATTCACTAAACTTCAATTTAAGAAAAATCTCCAAAACTCAAAAATTTCAATTTAAACTTCGTATGGTCCAACTTTTGTCAAAGATTGAAAATTGTAAAATTTTATAAATGAAAAATTTACTTCACTAGAAAAGCACTCTAAACTTACCCTAGACCAGTCCTCCATGTTTGTTTAACATGTTGAGGGAAGGAGGAGTATCAAAATTGAATCAAATTGATAAGTTGGAAAATTGCAGTTTTGAATTTAAAAGCCCTGCAGATTTTTTCTTCAAAATTGACCCTCAAAACTTTATCAAAAACCAAAATTGATGATTCCTGTGCAAAGAGGACTCTGAGAGCTTTCGGAAAGTCCTTGTTTTCCTAAAATGGAGTTCCCTATCAAAATTTATGGCCATTTGAAGTTTTACTTCGAAATGGCCATCCCAAACCAAAAATGAAATAATTCAACCTTAGAAAATTTAAATTTTGAACTTTAGAAAAATTTCCTAAAAATTTTTGTGCAGCCCCACCACCCTCTTATCCAATCAGATGATGCCACATGGCATCCGAGGGTGGAACTTTTGGAAAAAAACTTAACTTTTTTTTAAAATTTGGTCTTGGGAAAATTTTCCAAATTTTCCCCACAACCCCGTGGCCCCGAACCAATCACGTGCTGACACGTGGTAGGGAGGTGTGAGTTAAAATTAAAAAAACTTAACCATTTTTGGTCTTTGGGAAAATTTTCACATTTTTCCCCGGACCCGCACCCCGCAGCCAATAGGGTGTTGACACGTGTCCCCTTGGAGGCACGGGCCCGCGCAAGTCTTTTTACCTTTTTATCCCTTTGGTGAAAAATCCAAATCTTCTCTCCGCTCTCCGCTAGCCCGCAGCCAATCACAAGATGCCACATGGCCATTTGAACAAGCGCGGAGGCACGGAGGAAAATTTTCCTTCGGAAAATTTAATTTTTGACTTCGGGAAATTTTTTCCAAATTTTCCCATGACCTACCGAGCCCCATCCAACCACGTGCTGACACGTGGCACTTGGGGCATCGGAGGGTGGGGGCGCGGAGATATTTTCTCCCTTGGGATTTTAATCCCCAAAATATTCTCATCCATTTTTCTCCATCGACCCGTGACCCCCATGATGAATAAAAGTTTGACACGTGGCATGGGAAGTGCCACGTGGTGCGAGTTTTCTCCTTGGTGGAGGCACGTGAGAAATTTTTTCCATTTGTTTTTTGCCCAAACCTCCAAATCCTTCTTCACCCCACCGGTCTGTGCCACCCCGCACCAATCAGGATGCCACATGTCCTGTTTCGTTGGCCCTGCAGGCGCGTGGAGATGTTTTGCGCTTTGCACCAATGTGAGGGAAAAATTTTCTTCCCCTAAGCCCGCGGACTTCCAAGGGAAAATTTTTCCCCTAAAACTTCATCGGCCATATCTTGAAATCTACAAGGAGTTAGGAGGACTTCTTTATATGGTTGGAAAGGTGAGGAAATTTCCTATCTAATGAGTAATTTAGGAAAGTTTGATGACTCTAAATGTGAGAAAAATCTAGTTGAACTTCTGGGCCTGTTTGAGAGCAAGCATGGGGGTAAATTGCTCCCTGAACCTAAACCAAACATGTAACCCTAAAATTTTTTAAAAAAACCTAGTGCACTTGTGTTAGGTTAAACCATGATAGGTCTTGTGTTTTGGAAATTAGGTTTTGTCCCGGAGCCGGTTGTTCAAACTGAAGACTTGTAAACTTAGTTGTAGACACTTCTAATCAAAAAAAAAATATTCCATAATTTTTCCTAGTTTGTTTCATGGTCTCAAGTGGTAGTTGAAATGGTTATTACACACTATTTCTAAGGTGCCATATCAAATTACTACTATAGAATTAGTAGAGCTTAAGGCTCGATTGTAAGAACTTTTGTCTAAAGGATTGATTAGACCAAGTTTTTCACCTTAGGGAGCACCGAGTAGTTTTTGTGAAAAACAAATATGGAACACTTAGATTGTGCATTGATTATAGAATGTTAAACAAAGCAACAATCAAGAATAAATACCCACTCCCTAGAATTGATGATCTATTTGATCATATGCATGGAGCATCGGTATATTCTAAGATAGATCTTTGATCTAGATATCATCAATTACGGATTAAGGATGAGGACATTCATAAAACAACTTTCAGAACAAGGTATGGACATTATGAGTTCACGGTTTTACCTTTTGGATTAACAAATGCACCTACAACATTTATGAATTTAATGAATAATATCTTTCAAGAATACTTGGACAAATTTGTGCTCGTATTCTTGGACGACATTCTCATATATTCTAAAAGTATAGAGGAACACCATGAGCATTTGAAGATAGTTTTAGAAATTTTGAGAAAGAGACGGTTATATGGTAAGCTATCTAAATGTTCTTTCTATGACACATAAGTGCACTATTTGGGACATGTAATAAATAAGAATGGAATTAATGTAGATCCTTCAAAAATTGTAGCTATAACTGAGTGGCCTACACTAAAGAATGTACATGAAGTTAGAAGATTTATGGGGCTTCTTTAGTTCTTATAGAAAATTTGTAAAAGATTTTTCTAAGTTGGTTTGCACCAATAACTTTTTTACATAAGAAGGATAAGAAGTTTGTTTGGAGTGAGAAATGTGAATCTTCATTTAGAACTTTTAAGGAACATTAAATTCAACACCTATTCTAGCGGTACCAGGATCCTAATGGAGATTTCATGGTTGTATATGATGCATCTGGTGAAGGTCTAAGAGGTATTTTATTACAAATTGATCATGTCATAGCTTATGAAGTAGAAAACTAAAGTTACATGAGTTGAATTATGCTCCACATGATTTAGAGCTTGTTGCCATTGTTCATGCACTACAAGTTTGGAGGCATTACTTTGGTAAACCTTTTGAATTGAAAACGATCATCTTCGGCTGAAATATATTTTCACTCACCAAATCTAAATGCAAGACAAGAAAGATGGTTAGATTTTTTGTCTCAATATGATTTTGACATCAATTATATCAAAGGTAAGGAAAACAAAGTGGTGGCACTCTAAGTCGTAGGAAGCACATTTCTTCTCTTATAACATTGAGAACTCGATTAAGGATGAAGTAAAAGTGTTATGGAATCGATTCTTACTTTCAAAGCAAGTAAAGACAACACTCACCGCAGATTCAAATGATGTGAGGTATAAAGGTTTTCACTTTGACAACGAATGAATCTTAAGATTTGAAAACAGAATATACATACCTTCGCTAAACAATTTAAGAAAGAAATTGTTAGCAGAATTTCAAAATTCACCTTTTTCTGGACACCCTGGTATCACAAAGATGCTTATTGATATAAAACAAAATTATTTCGGAAAGGGATGAAAAAATATGTTATTGAATTTGTGACAAATTGCCTTGAATTTCAACATGTTAAAGTTGAACATATGCACCCTAAAATCATATTTAAGCATTTTATATTAATTTATTAATGATAAATTTAAATTTAAAATAGAAAAAGAAAATATAAAGTGATAAAGTAAAATAAGAAATTGGGAAATATCACTTTATGTTATTATTCTCCCCTAGGGAAAATGTGGCCCATTTGGAGGATAAAACAGGTGGAAAAAGCATTAAATGCAAAAGGGAGAAATTTTATTAGAAGTTGGGGAGGCTATTTGGCCCATTGCATCTATAAAAGCAAGTCTATTTACTTGTTGAAGGCATGCTTTTCTATTTTATATGAATTTGATCTTTGTCTCGAGCTTGGAGCTTTTACAAAATATTTCTAAGGACAAAACCCTTAGAGATTCACTCTTAAAGATGAAAACCCTCAAGGAGAGAAAAAAATTGGGGATGAAAACCTCCAAAGTTTCAGAGATTGAGGAACGAAAACTCCTCAGTTTTGAGAGGTGGATCCATCTAAGGTTCATCCTTGGGTGTATTTTTGTTGGCAATGATTAGTAGAAGTATTTTCATATTTGTACATGTTTGGGGTTGATTGCACTTCAATAATTAGTTGGGAATAAATCAGATCTGAGTTATTGGTGTTTGATGTGTGTTTGGACCAACCAAATAGGATAATTTGAAAAGGATTCAAATATGCAATTTTCTGGGCATTTCTACACCCCAAGCAATTCAGTTTGGGAATTGTGAGCCTTCATTTGGGGGTTTTTGGTTGTTGATGGATATTCAACTTTTTGGAGCTTCTTGGACATCCTAAAAATATATATTTTCAACATATCCAGCCTCATTTGTGGTAAACATAAATTAATATTCACTATTTTGTAGTCATTTTTATGTACTCTTAATACAACTTTCTAATCCCATACGTCGTTGGCTATCACCCGGTAGTCTTCAGGCACTTACCCGAGGCACACGTGGGCACCGAGCCCCTCCTTTATGTGAGAATTGTGAGAGGATATTTCCATTATTAGAGGATTAGTTGCATAGGAGTGAATATTCATGTAAAAGCACAACATGAGTTGTCTTATACCCAAACTTTTAATAAAAAGAGAAACATCATGGCATGAAATACAAAGAACAGATCTATCATAAAATATAAGGAAATAACACTAGGGTTTGCACCCCTAAATCAGATATTCATGATAGATTCACATGTTCATATTGATCACTGTATCAGTAACCGTATTACATTCAAAAAGGGTCATAATAGACCATATATAACAAAAGACTTCAGACTTATCTCCTGCAAATCCTCCCTAGTGTGATATTCTAACTAAGAACTCCTAGTTCATCCCTTATTATATATTCTAACACCATAGAGAGCTCTATTACATCCATTATACCCCTTAACACTAAATCTCTAAATCCTAGCCTTACTGTAACATCATACTCTTGATGCATTCCCTTATGATCTCGCACCTATTGTCTGTCGGCTTCTTCTCCATTCAGGTGTGTCTTCCTTTCTCTAGAGCATCTCTATAAATAGGTTTAGCACCCACCGTCATGCCTTCCTTCCAGGAGAAGATCGCTTGCCAAGTGTCCATGTGGTCCTCCAATGGAGCATGTTTATTCTATTCGATCTCTCCACTTTCGCAATGATGCCTTTAGGGAACCTTCTATGCATGGAATATTCTTTCCTTAACCACCAAGCCTCCAATCATCACTTTATCCACTCAAAGATGCCTAGTAGAGTCACATTTTTCCTCAAGTGCCTTTAGAACACTAAATATGGCTAAGCCCTTAGACCCTATGCATTTCCTTGCGCGTGAGCCCTAGTTTCTCCTAACCCTTCTTAAACCCTTGTCCCTGTGCATTTTTTCCCACACGCCCTTCCTCTTCTTGGCCTCACGCATGGGCATGCCCTTTGGCACTTAACCAATATTTTGAGGCCCAACATCACCCCACACTAAGCTTGTTCTCTGTCCTCGAAACTGACTAATCCTCCAAAGAATGGCGGGACTTAGACAGTTTGAATAAAGAATGAAGGACTAAAGAATGAGAAATGGAATAATGAAGAATGAGAAATGGAAGAATGAAGAATGTTGTTATTATTGTAAAAGGAGTTGGAACTCCTTCCTCATTTTTGCCTCAATTTTTCCCATGAATTTACTTCACCTTGCACCTACTAGAGAAGGTCGCCCACTAGAGCACTCACCTCTTCAAAACTCATTTCATCTCCCTTAGCATTTAACGTATCAACAATCCCCTCTAGTTGTTTACTAAGGTCGTCAAGCGTATCCATTCTTTGAGTGACACAAAGGGTACAATTCCTTGAGACAATTCTTGACCAAACCTCACAAGGTTTCGATCTCTTCCATCTTCTTTTCAACCTTGGCCAAGATCTTATCCCGCTCTGCCCCATTTCCTTTGTTCTTTTCTTGGAATTCTTTCATATCCGCCTCATGTGTAGAAACTAATATACTTGCTACTTTGTCCCTATCAATGCAATTATCATACACGGCCTCATTCATGTGCGTGGAGGTTTGTCTGAGTGCAAGGAGTTCATAATATCAAGCAATTTTATCCCCGATCTTTTGTTTTCTTCTTCCTTCTCGGCACGCTAAAGTCTCTTCGCTGATTCTAATGCAAGTGGACGCCTTTCCATGGTGAAGATGTGTGTTAAGTCTTCCAAGCATTGCAAGGTTGACTCGTATTTCTACTTAGGTGGTGTTAGGTCTGGGTGTTTTAGGATAATGACATCCATGATCATTTCAATTTTCTTGTATACCTCTCGCACCTTCACCTTTTCCTCCCTTCGTTTGCACCTTAATTGTGCATTGATTAGCTCTTCTTGCTTCAAGTCCTTGATCTTCTCAATGAGTTCCTCCTTATTTTCCAATTCTTCTTCTAGGAATCTTACCCTGTCATTCCTTATGAAGAGTCTTGCCTCAACCTCAACTGATACCTTGTTGAGGGCATTGTATACTTTCTCATCTGATAACTACTGAGCGTTTACCAACGGGTTTGTTCCATTATTCTTTGGTACCTTCGTCGGCACTCCCTAACTAACCTCGAACTTGGGCTCATCAACATGGGACTCAAAATCCCAATATAGCATCTTCCTCATTCGTGGGTACATGCCTTCTTCTTCGAATGAAGACCATGCAAGGAGTTGGTATGTGGGCACAGTACTCTGGAAGCACGTGCACAATACCTTACTTGGGTCATTGATATAACTAATTACCTACTCTTGTTCTGCTACCATGCTCTTCCCTCCTATGTGTTTTGCCTCTCGAAAAGGTTATCGCTTTGTTAGGATCTCCTCCCATGCTCCCATACTCTTTCCCTACACTTTCCTCCTTTATCTCTTTGAGTATCTCATCAGCACTTCACTCCACTTCCTGCTCCACTAACTCCTTTATTATGCTCGCTACTTCTCTTTCCACGACCTCTTCTATCTGCTCATTGGTGAGGCTTGGGGTCCTTCGATCCTTTGTTTCACTTCCTCACTCTCCCCTTTTCCTTGAGTGTATTCATCTTCTCTATAATTTTCTTAATTTTCTACATCTTTAGAGTCATGCACATTGTACACCGGATGGTCTTGAGCCTCTTCATGCTCATCATCATCCCTTTCACCTCTGTAGGCCTCCAGGATCTCCATTTCTTCTGAGTCAGCCTTCTCTACTACCTTCTGCTTCTTCCTAATTGGTGATTCCAGTATAGGAGACTCTTCCTTTTCTTCTTCTTCTTCGCAGACGACTCATTACTCTGCGATTCTCCTTATGCATGAGGCTCTTCTTGCTCTAGCGCCTCTTCCTCGGGTGATTTTTCCTTTTCCTTAGTGGGGGACTTCTTCCGCCATGCATATGTACTTGGCTTGGTGCACGAATCCAGCGTGCCCATGATTTTCATCTCGCACACTTGGTTCTTTCCTATCTTGCGCCTCTTCCCTCTCCCTCTTTCTTGACATGGCCTTCTTTTTTTCTATGGGGTATTCTAGGATGGAGATGTCATTTTCCAAGTAGGCACCCTTCTCATACTTTGGCTTGATCCACGGGTATACCTTTGTTGCATCCTTCCAAGAATGGTGGCAAAGGCCACCAATTTTGTCATTTACACCTCATGAGAGACATACTTCTCCACATAAGCGTGCTTCTTGGGGTATACCAGCTTCCTTCGTAGTTTGCGGTGGTCCTGGTCTACCTCGTTGAGGTCGAACCTTAGTCTTTTTCTTCTTTAAAGTGATTGACCCCTGTTTGAAAGTATTACATGATGAAAGAGAAAGGCACTTTGCACCATGGACTCTTGGTCCCATCTGTCAATGCAGAAATGTTGGTAGATAACGAACTATGCTTCTTCATGTACTAGCATTATAAATTGTTCGAGGTATCCTCCATTTAACTCGAATGCATCGTGTATCCTCTTGTATCATTTCTCCAGCGCACCTTATGGGTGGCTATAATGGTGTCACAAGGGTACTTTTCAAATATTTTAGCGAGGAAAGGGTATTCATCTGGATACTCCCATAAAAACTTATCTAGCCCATCGAGCACTCCAATCTTCGAGAAGACGATGGTGAGGAAGACATTGCCAAACATGATCTTCTCTCCTTTGCCTGTGACACTGATGATTTCTTCTGTAATGAAGGCGGATAGGTTATAGATGGTTCCTTCTAAAATCCTCTAGCTAACATTCAACCAAGCCTTTTTTATATGTTTCCACCTCTCTTGTCCATTTAGCTTGGATACCAAGCACGTGGACATCCTCATCACTCGGTTGGAGATATCTGAAATATCAAAGTAGCGCGAGACCGTATTATAATCATACACCTAGACTTCCTACTTAAAGGTTTCCTTTTCCTCTAGGTCATCATCCAACGGCTCCCCTTTGCGGACCGAGGCCATTAAACTTAGAGATTAGTTGAGGGTTATGCGCATTCTACTATATGTGAAGTAGAATTGGTCCTCGTACTCTTTTGAACCCTTCTTCCCTACGCCCATGTACTCCTTCCACAATGATTCGCAAATCACACTAGTCACACACTTAGATTTTCATAATTCCTCCTTCACACAAATCTTTCTTCACGGATGCCCTAGTTCGCAAGAGCTCTGCAAAAGCGTAATAACAAGGTAATAACAACGTATCCCACCTTCTACTTATAGCTTTTTCTTTCTCCCATAATAAATGTTATACCACCTACTAACATACTTCGCATTAAATGTGGCTTTTTCCTCTAAATATAATCTTAAGTGCTCTTGCCCATGCGCCCAATCCTATGCGAAAAATATCTACAACCCTCTAGCATGCAAAAATCCTTACCGATCAAGACTCTTACACATGCATGTTGTAGTGCTAAAGACACTCCTACCCTTGACCTCATTTTTGCCTTTGCCTACCTCATGTTGTTCCTGCGCTTCTCATCCTTTGTACGTGGTATTTGTAAAGCTATCCCGACACCTGAATTCATTATGTCCACCTTTTCCACTCACGCTCTCCTATCGTACGCATCCTACAATTTGGGCTATATCCTTCAATCTAGGCCATCGAAACGCAACTTCCACTATCAACTTTTATTTCACTTCGTACTACTCCACCCCAAACAAAAATAGATGTGCGGTCCTCTGCGCATACACAACCTTTTGAAAAAAATAATGTGGTTACCGGTGCACAAGGTGCACAAAACAACAACCCAACAGGAAAGGAAAAACAACGAGAAAGGAAACACAGGGAAAAGAAATGCATAAAGGTAAATCCTAGGCTAAATGGTAATAATGTCTTATTTACAAACACAAGGAAGACTTATTTATAGTATGGCTTTAGCCTACTCCCATTGAAATGTCTTGTAACCGTGTTCCATCAAGTGCTTGTAACTAGAAACGCTTGAATCAAGGATGTACGAGATGATATATGGCCCTAACCAATGGACTTTCAGTTTCCCAGGATGGCGTAGAAACTTGGAATCATATAACAAAACCATCTACCCAACCTCAAATTGTTTGTTTTTAATATGGCAATCATGTCATGCTTTCTGTCATGCCTTTTCAGTCTTTTGACTCCATCTAGTAAGTGATCTCCTTTTGTCTAGCTGCATTAACTTCTCCATCCGCTCTTGAATTTCATGTTCATCAGCTAACCGTCCTACGGAAGAAATCCACAACGATGGTAGCATAAATTCAACCGGTAAAATAGCCTCTGCGTCAAACACCAACTGATACAAATGGTGTGGATTTGTTCAATCTCTTGTAGGTTATCATGTATGCCCATAGAACGGTGATACCTTGTCATCCCAATCTTGTCTTCCCACATTGCAAATCTTTGTCAACATGTGACTTAGAATTTTGTTAAATGCCTCAGTAGTTCCATTAGCTTTTGGGTTATATGGGTAGTCTTATGATGGGCCACCATGAACTCTACCAACAAAATCCTGACTATTGCATTCAAAAAATGTGTACCCCTATCACTATTCAAGCTTAAGGGACATCCATACATGCTAATTATGTTCTCCCATAAGAATCTAGCAGTTGTCACTGTTGTATAGTCCCTTGTAGGTGCTGCCTCTACCCACCTTGTTAAGTAATTAGTGCAAGTGATGATATAGCGTGATCCAGTCCTTCGCGGCAGGAGAAATTGGTCCTACAAAGTCAATGGCCCACTTTTCAAATGGTTTTGCACTATTTATAGGTCTCAAGGGCATCTCATCACTTTTTCAAGGCTTGTCAAGGCCCTGACAATGGTCATAGGTCTTACAAAATTCAATGGAATCCTGGTATATACTTTCCCACCAAAGCCCTACAAGTAGAATCTTCCACGCGGTGGCATTCCCTGCATAGTGCCCTCCTGCAATCCCGTCATGTGCTTCTTCTATGATTACAATGCGGTCATTTTCTAACACGCATTAGCATAGAACCTCATCATGGCCCAACTTATATAAGTCTTGTGAACATGAATCCGGCACTCTGATAATATTTCACCGGGAACTCCTCGTGCTATGATTATTTTAGTAATGCACAACTTTTGGTTTGGTGGTAGTAATCTGGAAACACAACAACAAACATAACACAAGAATACCACAGACTATGACAAAAAAGAATGATGACAAATCTGAAATACAACTGTAAAATATATTATTAACATGGAATTATTACAATCTCACCCATGAATTACTCCAAGTGTTACCAACTCCACTTGATTCCAACAATGGTTATGGGAGAAACTTCACAATTACTCCTCTTGATGACTTCCTTAACACACCTTCACAAAGAATCTTTTATTCATAAAATAATTATTACAACTTTGCTCTATGATAAATGAGAGGGGATGGCCTCTCTATTTATAGGAATTCAGGCTTATCCACCCTATCTCTAAGATAGGATAGGAAATCTCTTCCGGCCAATCATATTCCATGCCTAAACTCTTTCCTTTACATGTAGGCTTATCTTCTAAGATAAGATAAACCTTATCATCTCACATGGGTTCCACCTTTTTAGACTTTTCTACAAATAAAATACACAAAATATTTATGACATCACTCCTTGTCCTTATTACAAATATAATATTTCTAATTCCTAATCATGTAGACCCTACTTCTCTACTTACCCAAACTTTGATATTTTAACATTTCCAGACCACTTACGAAAAATATTTACTTTTTACCACAACATTCCTTTTGTACTTTAATCACATTACCGTAGTCTACTTTATTGGCGGCACCATATTGACATCATCGTTATCTTCTATTGGATGCCACTACTAATTATACTTATCAACATCCTATTCCTAATACATACATTAATAAAATAGAAATTACGGAGGAAAATTTTAATGTCGACAGTCTCCACTAATTAGTATGTAGGGCACGACGCGTATAGCTAATTATTTCCTTTCCAAAGCTTTCATTTCTTCTATCGCCACACCCGTTTTGAGAAACATAGAAATATCCTCTAAGTCAGATGGTGTGTGTCGAAACCTAAAAATTATGAGTCTGACATAGCATCCTCAATGCTCTACGCGTCCTCCCTTGAGTTAATTCTTGACAAATGGTCAGGCCCTGAGTTACTCTTTCCTGGTTTCACAACAAATTAAAACTCAAATTCCTGAAACAACAGGACCCACCGACATATGCGCCCTTGCAAAACAGGCTTGTTCACCAAGTACTTCAAGCCCATGTGATCTGTGTAAAATATGAAGGGTGTTTCTAGTAGATACTGCCTAAATTTATGCAGCACGTAGATCATCAAAAGTGCTTTGCATTCAGTAGTGGTGTAGTTTTGTTCTGTTGGTGTCAACTTCCTACTTGAAAAGCAAAGGGGGTGATCAACAATCCCTTCTCTAGGTTGTGCTAGGACTACTCCAATGGTTGTCCTTGAGGCATCAACATGCATGTGGAAAGGTTTATCCCAAGAGGGAAACTGTAATATGGGCGCAGTGACAAGTCTATTCTTCAAAGTGTCAAACAACATCTTCTGTGCCTCTCCCCAGTGAAAGGCACTCTTGTGTTTTAGTAACTTCTCCAATGGCACGGAGATCTTGGCATACCCCTTGATAAACTTCCGGTAGTACCATGTATGCCCAAGGAATTTGTACACTACACTTTGGTAGTAAGCTCCCCTAACCCTAGAATAGCAGCTTTGGTGGGATCCACCAGCAAACCTTCCTTGCATATGATATGCCCCATTAGAGTCCCAAATGGAGTAGCAAAAACACATTTCTTAATGTTGAGGGATATCCTCAACTATCAACATCTCTCAAAAATCAGCCTCAAATTATCACAATGGTATTTCACTAGTCCATACACCATCCATTCATTAAGGTAGACTTGCATAAACTTATGGATAAAATCTTGAAATGTCTAGACCACTATACACGAAAACACACGGCACGTGACGTTCTTCAATCAAAAGGCATGACCATGTAGGCAATTTTTCCCCATTCATTGGTGAAATTTGTCTTCTCTTGGTCTTCTTTAGCAATTGTAACTTAACGGTATCCTAAGAATCTGTCCGTGAAGGAATAGATCTCCCCAAGGATTGGTGAACACCTTTACACTCATGGTACCTGTTAGTGCCCAATTTGAAACATCCCTGTTTTTCTAAGGAGAAATGTGTTTTTGCCCTATTTCTGAGGAAAACAGTTTTGGCATTCTCATATACTTTGAATTTGACAAAAACAACTCATTTTTGTGTTTGAGTGTTATGTGTTGTTTGCATTTCCTCCATTTTACACCATTCGAAGGAATCCCCAAGTTTACTTTGTGTTTTGCCCTAATTTTTCCCATTTCAAATGCCTCTGCCGTTTTTTCATTTTTCCCTACCTTTGGAGCTTGAAATCATTCGATTTGTACTTATTTGCCCTCAAAAATCCCTTGTCATGGTCGTAAATTGCCTAAAATCACTTTCCATTTGTCTTTTGATCAAAAATTCTTCACCCACAAAGAAAAAATTGATTTTGGGGGTCACTGGCAATTTCTACATTTTTTTACGGTCATATGGGCATCCTTTGCCTATCAAATTCTAGCTCATATACTTTTGCATATGTGGCCATTTGTAATTGGACAAGGATTGGTGGGTCATTTCTAAAAACTTAACGTTTTTGTGTTTTTGGAAAAATGTGCAAGTTGCCCCGCAGCTCCGCAGGCCCTAGAGGAGGACACATGGTAGGCGGGAGATGGAAAGGTAGAGGAGTTTGATACTTTTCGGCCTTTGGTGAAAAAGAGTTAAAGTATAAAATTGGACTGCAAACTCACAGCCAATGGGATGAAGACATGTGTCAGCATCAGAGCATAAAACGGAAGATGGAGCCTCGGAGGAAAGTTAGAATTTTTGCCCATTTTGGAAAACAGGGAGACAATATTCATAATGGACCACGGCCCACCATCAAATCAAAGGACAACACGTGGCGAGGCTCGAGGCGAGGAGGTGGGCCATTGGAGGCAAGTTGTATTTTTAGCCTCTAGTTATCAAAAGCGTAAAATCGTTGAATGGACCCCATGAGCCCGAAGGTAAAAAGTCAAAATGCATCCGAGGAGTCAATGGCAGAGGAGAGCAGGTGGCGAGAGGAGTAGTCTAGCGGAGAGGAAATGTTGAAAATTTTCCTTTGGTGAAATAAGCTTAAAATATGAAATCGGAGCGCTTCGCCTCGGCCCAATCATATGAGGACACGTGTCTTACGGGAGGGCGGAGCTGCGGAGGAAAATTGAAAATTTTTCCTTTGTCTAAAAAGATGCAAAATGTGTAAAATTGAGCCACGACTCCATATCTAGTCATATTGCGCCATGTGTCAGACCCAAATTGCAAAGGCAGAGTGGCGGAGGAAATCAAGAAATTTTGCAAATTTTCAAAAAGTTGTAAAAAGTCAAAAGTGTCCCGAGGTCCATTTTTTCAGATCTGCCATGTGGAGGGCTCAGATTTAAAGATAAGAACAAATCGACGGTAGCTGTGCATTTCACCAATTTGGCCGCCATTTGAGCTCCAGGAAGTTTGGAGATGTGTTTTTTACATCAATTTTCATCGAATTTTTTGCCAATTTGTGTCATTTTGGCTGCGCAGTGGTCCGAAATGATAGAATTGGGGGCTCAATTTGTGAATCCAAAGCACATTTCAAATGAATTTTACTCTAATTCATGAAAAACGTGAATTACCAGATCCAAAGTTGCAGAGTAAAAATTGGGAAAGGAAAAGATGAAATAATGAAATGAAAGGGGTCTACATGCGTGGGGAATGAAAAACGTGCTTCCACTTTGAAGAATGATGAAAGTTTTGTAATGATTCACCTTTTGAAAGAACAACTGTGACTTTTTGTGAGTTTGTTAAATGTCATTTTCCAAAAATATTGTAAAGCAAAGGTGCTTCGAATATTCCACTTTTGGAGGGAAGATTTGAGAGGCAAAGTGAGTGAGTGAGTGAAAATGTATATATTGCATGAATTTTTCATGTAAAGGGTCGGAGAAACTTAGAATTTTCACAAGAAAATATGGGAAGAAGTCCATTCTTTGAGAAACCACCTGAGAACCATTTTAAATCCTTTTTGCATCAAATTTGTATCATGTTAGGTTGGTTGCAGATGTATAACCACTAACAAGCTCTGAGATTGTTCTTATAACATTTCCCTACTGATAAATTTGGTCATTCTGGATTATTTTGTGTTGTCTCTTGGTAAAATTTGCATTTACTTATGTTTCTGAATGTTTTCAATTTGTGTTTCTTGCTCCTATTGCAATCTGGTGTTTGGAATTTCCTTTTGATCATGCAGATCTAATTCTAGTAATAGCTTAGTGGCATTTGCAATTCCAGAATCAGAAGAGCTTTCATTTGATGAAGGGATAAACAAATTTAAATTCACTTTGTTTTCCTTGATATAAATTTGATTGTAAACCTTTGGGGGTACCTTAGGTCTGATAGAATAGAAATTTCTAAATGCTTTTTTGATTCATTTAACTCAATATTTTGTGATAAATCATCAGAGATTGTGTGGAAGAGTGCAGATCTGTGCTTCCATTTGATACACATATCCTGGTTAAAGGAACACCTTAACCTCTTTGAAGCATTTTTGTTGTCTAAGTCTTTCAAGTTTTACAAAGGTCCTCAAAGAAGTTGGAAAATTCTGGTTAGTCTTGTCTGAATATCTCCCACCCCAAAATTCATTTCAAATTAACTCATCCTACCTATAATATCTCTGCATTGTATTGTGTGTCAACAAAAGAATACAATCCATTTACAAAAATGCACAAAGCAAATCAGGATCATACCATGTCTTTAGTAGCCTTAGCCTTGTCTTGAAAGCATTTCCATCATTTAGTAGTGATAGCTCTGTTGAGTTTGAATAATGGGAAATTGATCATGTTTTCTCAAGGCCATCTCCATACAATCTACACACAAGTCAAGGATATTTTCACCTCCTTCACAAAATGCAGAGGCTCTGATATAGGTTCTCTTACCTTGGTTGATAGGCACAACCTAAAATAATGATGATTAGATCAAATCCTTCCAAGGTGTTACCTACTTCTTCAAATCCTAAGTGCTAACAAGTCGGATAAATTGCTTCCCTGGTTGTAAAATGACGTATAAACCATTTATTTGCCTCTCGAGTGTCTTGTAAAATCCATGATGCAACTCAAGTTTTGAAGGAGATTAAATCGAGTACCAACAGTACCACATGGAAATAAATCCTAAAACTCATGCAAGAGATCAATGATCTTCGAGACTTCCTTCTCCGACCAATAGTCTCTCCAATAGTGGCCTCCTTAGGTGTTGCCTCGAGCTAATGTTAACCTTCTTTGTGATCGGGATTCATGGTATGCACGCGCTTGCTCGTTAGCACTATTAATAACTGCGTGTAACTTCAAAAGTATGGTTAACATCCAAACTCTCCATCTCTTCACCATCTATCACGTAGACCATCTTTCCCTTTTCTTTCTCCATGCACGCGCACTCAAGTTGCACCTCTTCTAACTCTTCTTCATCAAAGCACGGTTCCAAACTAGGTTCACCTAATAACTCTAGTATTCTATCTTCTGCCATGGCACTATCTCCCATCGTTAGGTGCTTAACAACCTACAACGCCCTATCCACCAATGGTTTAGTACTCCGATACTCAAAATCTTGAAGGAGGTTAGTTGTTAACTCCTACCAATTTCATGTTTGATGGCGCGTCTCGGAGTGAATATACCATGTGCACGAGTAGCGTTGTAAGGTGGAATATAGCTTATGCACCCATAAAGAAGGTGGCAAGGCCTTCGCACCTTTTATCCATGCTTTCTCACATGCTTAGACGTGAGACAAGGTGGGTTCCTTCCCATGGTAGTCTTGTATTGCAGTGGGGGCATTGCTTCGAGAGAACCTAACAGAGAACAGATTCTTACCTTATACCACTCTAGAAGACTATCGCGGTGATTTGCCCACCAATGCATTGCAGTCCCAAGAAAGTTATAGCTGAGCATCCCTCTTCTTTCAATCTCATTTTTCCACTAAGCCTCCATTTCTCGTAAGAAATCATCAGGGTTGGCTCCTCTAGAATAACTTGGTAAGCTGTTATCCAATTTCACCCCAGGGTTGAATTGATAACATACATCAGAATTCTCAAGTCCCAGGCAAATTGATTGATCCAGGGAAAAAATCATGTTTCTAGGGTCCCTTCAGAAATTTTTCTAACTCTCCTGTCCAGGTTGAAAAGAACAAGCTCTGAGAAAATGTGAGAAAGTTGCAGAAAACAAGCTTGGGCCAGGAAAAATCACGAAAAATGGCTAAGTCCTAGTCCCGGGACAGTCGGGACATTTGGGATGAAAAGGCGCGGATCGGCCGAAAAGCCTACAGGCGGCCCAAACAACAAAGGGACATCTGGGACAAATGGACGCGAAATGCCCGAATCGGCCGAAAGAAAGAAAATTTGTCCAAGTCCTTTATCGGGAGCAAGCGGGACAAGAGTACACGAAGGACCCGAACCGACCGGTTCGGCCGGAATGGGAAACTTTCGCACAGGGACATCTGGGCCGTGAGTGCGCGGAGGACGCAAACCGGCCAGAACGGGAAACTTTCGCACTAAGCGATTCGGGACATTTGGGCCTCGGGGACTTGAAACCGAGTGAATCGGAAGTTTTTGTCCCAAGTAGCACTGGGACAAGTGGGACGAGAGGGACGCGGAAGGCGCGGATAAGCGAAAAGGCGAGATCTAATCAGATCATGACACGTGTCACCAGGAGAAATGGGGATGGGAAGCCCGAATCGGGTGAATCGGAAGAATTTGTCCCAAATAGCAAAGGGACGTCCGGGACAAGAAGACGCGATGGACGCGAAAATCCGGCGAGCGAGAACCAACCAAATCATGACACGTGTCACAGGAGGAGAATAGTCCAAACGTCAAAGGTGAGTTTTGAAGGGTCACTGAGCTAATCAAAAGAGGACACATGTCCTATGGAGCGGGAATGCGGAGCTCGGGGAGGAGTTAGAGAATTTGGCCAGAAATTCACCCAAAAGCTAAAAGAAAAAGGTCTGCCCCGTGCCCCCTGTCGACCAATCAATGCATGCCACGTGTCCCAAGTGGCGGGGGCACGGAGGAAAAGTAAAAAATGTTCCAAGTCATCCAAAAGTCAAAGAAAACCTGCGGGATAGGGAAGGAGAGAGAATAACAAATCCAATCAAATCACGACACGTGTCGTCCAGGTGGCAGAGCGCGGGAAGAAATTCAAAACACATTTTTGCCTGTTTTGTGCCCTAAATCTTCAGATTGACATATCTTTCGATCCAGAGCTCGGATCTGCACGTTCTTTATATCAACGGAAAGCTCATGAAATTCTCTACGTGTTTCTAGGTTAATCTTACATT
Source organism: Taxus wallichiana var. yunnanensis (assembly GCA_018340775.1). Lineage (NCBI taxonomy): Eukaryota > Viridiplantae > Streptophyta > Pinopsida > Cupressales > Taxaceae > Taxus > Taxus wallichiana. Next base: position 172,353,447 of record CM031239.1, read on the forward strand.
TTGGTTTGGTTTGGAGAGAGAAAAATGAGAAACGTTTCTAACGCGTGATAATAGACAGAAGTGACATTTCAGCGACCAGCTTTAATACACAATGACAGCTCGCCGTTTCTACTAGACAACCCGTTGTTTTGCAAGGATCCGCCGCTTCTACCATAATGAGATGATTTAAAATACGACCTGGGAGTGGTTGGGGCAGATTCGAATTTCTTCTCTCTTCCCTCTCTCATTCTTCCTATATATTGTAAAGAGGGGCTTCTTTCAAAGGGAGACATTACCAGGTTTTTCATTTTTTCAGCTCTGCCCTCCCTTCTTTTTTTCTTCTCCGTGGTCAAAAATGGAGTTGGAACCTCCTCCCTATTCTCGTAATGGTTTTTTTGCCTTTTACTATGAAATGATGTTTGCGCAAACTTCTAGAGCAACAAAACGTGTTTTGTGATGCATCATCATCCATCCTTGATCGTTTCGCTTGTTTTCTTCTTGCCTCTCTTCATTGCGGTATTTGTGCATGTTTGAATGTTCATTACTGAGTTTGGAGCTGTGTTCATGGATTTTGGGACATTTTCTATGTGAAATCTATCTTTGGGCTGTGATGCATCTATCCATCCTTCCCATTGCTCACCTCTCCTTGTCCCATGGCAGTTTTGATAGATGTTCAACATTCTCCTTCTCTAGTGTATCACCGTTTTAGTGTAGGCTTTTGTTGTTTTCCCCTTTTCTCTCTCTCTGTCTCCTTGCACGGTTAGATTAGGTTTAGATTAGCTTGCATGCACCTGGAATAGCTTGTGGCGGGTAGTTTAGGAGTAGGAACCGGCCTTCTCTGGAGATTCCTTTCTCATTTTACAAGTCCCACACTTGGAGAGAGGATTGATGTTGTGCAATCACACTAGATGCCTGAAGATCAACTTAGAAACCTGATTTGCATCCGGGGGCTTTGTGATTTCGCAACAACAGTAACTTCTTTCATCCTAGGTGCTTGACTGAGTGTGCCTTCGTTACCCTTGTCACAGAGCCTCTTAGCTATCGCCCAATCAGCTCATAAGTCCGGTGCACCCAATTACCACACGTCACGCTAGTTGTATCACTCATGGACTGAGCATCTTCAAATTGGATAACTCCCTCTGTAGGGTGAATCACCTCAGGGTCCCTGATAGAGCACACATAGATCCTGTCAAGAATTTCTTTTCCCAAGGGCTCAGTATATGGTGATGATTTTCCATCAGTTAAGGGGATGATGACTCATTCCTCCTTGTTTTCAAAACTTATGTATCCCTTATTGAACCTTAGGTCAACATTATTCTTGTAACACTAGGGGTGCCCAAGTAATGTTGGAAAGTTTTCTGCCTCGGCTAGCACCAAGACTTTGAAATCCCAGTGAACTTTTCCCCTTGGATAGTGATAACAACATCCTTCAAGACACCAATGGGCATTTCCTTTGTCTTGTTATCCATATATATCACATTCGAAGATGGTTGTAATGGGGGCCTTCCCATTTGATTCCATGAATCTAGGGTGAGAACATTGACCTCCACACCCATGTCAATCAAAATATTACTCAAAATCCACCCATCTATAACAGCATTCAAAGTAATCTCCTTATCATAATCAAGGTTGTGGGCAGGAAGGTTGGCATACAGAACCTTCCTCTCACGCCATCCTCAAAGCACGTGGTACCTTCTCTCTTATAACCACTCTTCTAGCAAGGGATTGATATTCTCTTGCCTCAACATCTTACATACTTCTCTAACCTCATCCAGATCCTTCTGTGGAGCCTCAACTTTCTTTCTTTTCTCTAGCTACCTTGACCGCTCTTTCAGCACTTTGGATCTCTCCCTAAAGGCTCTGAATCACATCCATGATTTCTTGAAACACCTCCTTCCGGTGAGTAGGGTTCGGATACTTTCCAGCACCACTCTTCTCTAAAAACCAAGTGGTCTTTTCCTTAGTACTTCCCTTGTGTGCGTAGCCTCATCTCGCATCGTAACTAGTATCGGTTCTGGTTCTAACTCACGTGCCACTCTTGGCATCCATTATGAATCGGCCTTCCTCACACTTACCATCTCGATGCTTTTATCTTTCCAGTGTTGTTGGCTCATGTGCTCAAATAACTCTAGGCACTCCTCATACTTGTGCTTCTTTCCACACCACAAACATTGTAGCAGATCAGGGCACTCACATTTGTAGTGTATGTGCATCCATAGTTATAACACATCCCACGTAGGAACTCACTTCTTCCTCCTCCATAGTTACCATGACCACAAAATCCTCCTCAAAAACCTCTTCCACGTGTCCGTCCATCTGCGCACTCCCTTCATAGTGATGACCATCATCCTTGGAATTGCTTGCAAGGCTGGTTTGGCACACACCAATATTAATGGCGTCATGTATTTGGTCAATCAATCTACAATCCTTGGTATCAAGGGTAGTAGAGTGCGAGATCTTGTAATAAGCACGGCACATTTTATGGATCGCGCACTACGAAGTGGGAACCTACTTGCATCATGATCTCTATGGAAAATTTCATAGTCCATTGTCATGGTGCATACCAATATCCTAGGGAAACTATCCTTTGTATGCCCTTCTACCCCATAATCTGTGCACCATAGACCATTGCGAGTCTCATGCACCGAGTTCACAGATAACTTCTCCAAATGCTTTTCCATTGCATCAATTTGATCCTCAAGGAAGGGGCTAACACTGATATCTATGCTTCTAATAGCCTCAATGTGCAAGGAAGCTTCTAAGGCCTTGCACGGGTGCGTGAAAGTCTTGTGGGAAAATTCTCTCCTAAACGGTGTTATCAACCCTCCAAAACCATTGAGCATGCTAAGAGGGGTGAATATCATAGGATAGCTTTGATAAGAGAGTCTTGAAATGTGTGTCGTACTCCCGCACACTCTCAAACTCATGGATATGAAATTAATCCAAGAAGTCATTTCACAGCGTAGTGTAATCCACCACTGTCTAATGGGGATCATACTTTAGGTACAACCTATGCATGCATCCTCGCAATGTTGTTGAGAACCGACTTGCCTTCCAATACGGGGTAGTGATCCCCTTTGCACGCCATAGTAGTTCACACTTGTGTACATGCTCTGCAGCATCCTCAACACATTTGTAGTCTGGTAGGTGCAAATACATCTCAAAAACATTTGCTAAGGTGGTTGAGGTCCTTGTCCACCTGACCCAGAACCTTGATTCCCTTTGGTGTTACCTCCACCACCAGATCCACCATGTCCTATTCCTCCTGATCCACTAGATCTGCCAAGTCTACTAGGCCCTCTAGCTCCTATACCACTAGATCCACCTCATGTAGCTAGTAAAGGTCCTGAAGTGGTCACGCCTAGTGTTCCCAACGTCCCACTGAACTCGCATGCCAATATTTTTTAATACTACGCCACTACCAGATGTGTGTCTCATGCCACTCCCATACGCAATACCCAAGCTTTGTGTACTCATACTTTTCCCAAACATCGTCAGGACAATATTCCTTCAAACACCGGAAGTGATTGTGCAGCCATAAATGTACCAAATGAAAAATTATATCTCCTAGGCGCAGATCGGTCACTTCCATCGATACCAATTGTGTTACCAATACTTATCTCTTGATTTGTAAGACTAAGCACTAGGGGTTGGTCACTAGGTGGATTTAGATGCACACCAATTAGAAGGATGTCTAAATACAAAAGGGTGAAATCTAATTAGAAGTTAGTGAGGCTATTTGGCCCATTGTAACTATAAAAGCAAGTCTATTTGCTTGTTGAAGGCATGCTTTTCTATTTTACATAAATTTGATCTTTTCCTAGGCTTGGAACTTTTACAAAATATTTCTAAGGATGAAAACCCTTAGAGATTCACTCTTAAGGATGAAAACCCTCGAGGAAAGGAAACATTGGGGATGAAAACCTCCAAAGTTTCAAATATTGAGGAACAAAAACTCCTCGATTTTGAGAGATGGATCCATCGAGGTTTATCCTTGGGCTGCATTTTGTTGACAATGATTAGTAGAAGTATTTTCATATATGTACATGTTTATGGTTGATTGCACTTCAAGATCTAGTTGGGCATTAATCAGATCTGAGTTATTGGTGTTTGATGTGTGTTTGGACCAGCCAAATAGGATAATTTGAAAAGGAATCAAATATGTAATTTTCTAGCCATTTCTACACCCCAAGCAATTCAGTTTGGGAATTGTGAGCCGTCATTTTGGGAGTTTTTGGTTGTTTTTGGATCTTCAAATTTTGGAGCTTCTTGGACATCCTGAAAGAAGATATTTTCAACATATCTAGCCTCATTTGTGGTACATAAATTAATAGTCACTATTGTTGTAGTCATTTTTATGTACTCTTAATACAACTTTCTAATCGTGCGTGCGTGTCGCCTATCACCCAATCCAAGGCTGGGTGCTCACCCAAGGCACACACGGGTGTTGAGCCCCTCCTTTATGTGAGCATTGTGATAAGATATTGCCTTTTTAATAGGATTAGTTTTATAGGAGTGAATATTCATGTAAAATCACAACATGATTTATCTTATACCCAAGCTTTTAATAATAAGAGAAACATCATGGCATGAAATACAAAGAATAGATCTGTCATAAAATATAAGGAAATAACACTAGGGTTTGCACCCTTGAACCAGATATTCATAATAGAGCCACATGTTCATATTGATCACAGTATCAGTAACCACATTACATTAAAAAAGGGTCATAACAGACCATACATAACAAAAGACTTCAGACTTATCTCCTGCAAATCCTCCCTGGTGTGATATTCTAACTAAGCCCTCCCAGTTCATCCCTTATTACATATTCTAACACCATACAAAGGCCTATTACATCCATTATACCCCTTAACAATAATGCTCTAAATCCTAGCCTTACTGCAACATCATACTCTTGATGCATTCCCTTAATATCTCGCACTTTGTTATGCTTCGCTTCTTCTCTATTCAGGTGTGTCTTCCTTGCTCTAGAGCATCTCTATAAATAGTTTTAGCACCCACCGTTATGCCTTCCTTCAGGAGCAAATCACTTGCCAAGTGTCCATGTGGTCCTCCAATGGAGCATGCTTATTCTATTCCGAGCTCTCCACTTTCTGCAATGATGTCTTTCGGGAACCTTCCATGCTTGGAATATTCTTTCCTTGACCAGCAAGCCTCCAGGTTGTCACTTTATCCACTCATCACGCCTAGTCGGGTCATGTTTTTCCTCAAGTGCCTTTAGAACGTTGAATATGGCTAAGTCCTTAGACCTTATGCATTGCCTTGCACATGCGCCTTGGTTTCTCATAAACCTGTGTCCTACACATTTTTCCCCATGTACCCTTCCTCTTCCCGGCCTCACACGCACACGCAGCCTTTGGCACTTAGCCAATATTTTGAGGCTCAATAGTTGTAAATACTAGGTATTTTCAGCCCTAGTTTATTTTTATAAAATTAGTCAAGGTTTAGAAATACATATTTCACTTGTAATTGATTCTAACCACCCAAATCGCCATTTTTAACCTTGTGGGTGTGTGAAAAAGTGAACATTTGAGGAATAAAAATTAAATTTCAGTTGGATGTTCATTTTGGAAAATATTGGGTATTTTATTGTAAGTGGAAGTTCAGATTTGTTGTGTTATTTCATCCTATTTTCAGTTTCACATTTGAGTTTTACCTAAAATCCATTTGGGGGTAAAATTTGTCCTTTTGGGGACATTACAGAGAACATGGGACTTAGGGGTTGTACCTCCAAGATTTTACAATTGGTCATTTGGGCCAAATTCTTTCATCTTGATTTATCACTCTTGCCTTACATGTCATTAGCTTGATAGAAATATGAAAACCATCATTCTTGCTTATGTATTTGCCATTTAATCGATCACCTTGACATGATTGTCTCCTTTTTTAAACTTAATCTAGTGTTATCATCCTAATTACCTATTTAGGCCTCTTTTACGGGTTAAATGTTTTCCATTTTGATTAGGGATGGGTTAATTAATTTTAACTTTTTTAAGGAGGTTTGGACCACCTAATCATGGAATAGGTGGGCCCCACCACCTCTCTAAATGTGCCACTTTTCCCAAATATCTAATTTGGGCTAAAAGTGGAAATTTGGAAAGGTTCTTTGTAAGTTGGGGGTCACTCTTACACCAAAATGGACCCCTTAGACCCTACCTATGGGTAGGGGGACTCTTTCCAAGGTTCAAAAGGGATTTTCCCTCCTTTTGACCCTCTCTTGTCCCCATCTTCATTTATGAGTTTTATTTTGTGAGCCACTTGGGAATTGGGAGAGCATTTTATTTTGTTTTATGTTATTTTATTGAAATTCTCCTCCATCATGATTCTTGTCTTATTCATGAAAAGGACTTGGGGTGACATGGATTTGAGAAGGGGATGGGTGACACATGTCACCATCCCATAGGTTGGTGTTTCTTAGCTTTTTTAACTTAATCCTCCATTGTAGAGGAGGTTGGGACTTTTCTTTCATTTTTACTTCGATATTTTTGGGGAGATTGAAGGAAAAAGGGATCTTTGGAAGTTGGGATTTCAATTTTGGAGTTTGGATTTTATTTCTTGTGAGGTAGGTCTCACAACTTCTACTTTTTTGTTGATCTAGCATGGGATTTATGATTGTTTTCTTGTTTGTGCTTGAAATGTTCAATGGATGTGTATAAAAAAATTGGTTGTTTGTATTTCCTTATTTTCTCCATCCCTCCACCCCTTTTGGGAGGCAAGGGAGATAAGGCCTTTGGGAGGTATGAGGACCCTTACTTGGTTTTTGGTTATTTGGAAAAGTGTTGATACTCATTTGGTTATATGGAAAATGTGAATACAATGGGTCATTTCTACCCCTCCTCCCCTCTTGAGAAGTATTGATATTTTTATGTGTGTGTGAATGGATTTAAACTTAGTTTTCTTGAGTGTATGTTTGGTGTTTTATTTTCCATCACTTTCCTTGTGCATCTTGGAGGCATGCTTCCTCTCTCTCCCATGGGCTTGGAGGGAGGCTAGCATGCCATCCTTGTTAGGAATTGACATGTAATGATGTTATTAGGTTGGGTGGACAACCAATTATCTTCCTCTTATGGATTTTGGAGATTTTCTTATGGATTTGGAGCTTACATTTATTTCTTAGAGATATGGAGAATTAAATCTAAAATTTGACATGTTGTTCCCATTTTAGGGAGGATTTTCCACTTGCATTTTAGAATAGTTTTTCTTATAAGTTGTATGATAAGAAGCATTGTGAGATGGGTTGGATTAGATTTTAGAATCCCATTGTCTTTCTCGATCTACAAAATGTTTGGAGAGGAAGAAGTTGTATGTATAAAAAGGAGAACTTATATTTCCATGATATCTTTATGATTGAAAGGAAATGCAAATATTAGTTTTACTCATTTTGTAAGTTTATGTTGGAAAGAAAATTTATATAATGGTGTAAAAAGAAAGATTGTGTTTACTTCATAGTGTTTACAAAATAAATCTTTTGTTTTGTTTATAAAGGATAAAATTGAGTTTGGTTGAGACTTTTGAACTCATTAGGTATGTTTTTCAAACTATGGATTGAGATTTCAAAAGTATTATTTGGAAAAATTTCAGTGGGTTTAACTTTTGTATATTCCTCCACTATGTAAACTCTTGCCTCATTGTTTATAGAGAGAAAAGAAAACAGATTTTCAGTTCTTTTTATTTTTGTTCAAATCAAATCTTTGAAAATATTTCTAAGAAAACATGAAAACCTTCATTAAATATTTATGACATCATAATGAAAATTTGAATTAGATAATGTTAAGAAGGGATTAGTTTATATCTTGCTCTTGTCCTTAACATTGATCCTTGGATTTTAAATATTAGTTTCAATCCCATTAATTTCATGTTTAAATAGAGTGCAAAGAAGATACTAGTTGCCTTAAATTTTTACATGTGAATGTGGGTATAGTTATATGTGATAGTTTATATTCATTTTCTTGTTATTTTCTAAATGGAATTTATATTATTAATTCTTAAAGATTGGATTAATTAAAAACATAAGTTTGGTATTATATGGTTGAATCTCTCCCTTTGATGAAATATATATATGAACCTACATATATATTTGTATATGGGTAATATATATTAAAATAAAGACATGTATTTTATTCATAATTATAACTATCTATACACACACACACACACAAAATTATGGAATCGATTTTTGTATAAAACAAAAGAAATCCATTTTATAATTTTTATATAAAAAGACAGAGTTTGAGGGGTTGTGGCCCCTCCTAAAACCTAAATTGTAATCCATTGGGTGTGGCACACACCTTCTATATGCACAGGTTTGTGAATGGTCAATGCCCCCTTAGTCCAAATATTTATACAATGGGTATATGTATAGGCACTTATACTATTATGGATATGAAATGAAAACACAAAACATAGAAAATAAATTCCCATCTTCCTCCATGAAACTCTAAATGAAACCTACAAATGCAAACAAGAAACAAATAGAAAAAATAAAAATGTAATAGAACCGTATAAGGATATTACGGGTTTCTAACTTTACCTAGATTTATGGCACAAAATATTTGATCCTAGGGCTCTTATTTACCCTAGAAATTTCCATTTGGTCATGTGGATTTGACTTGTGATAGTCAAGTGGTTCATTTTCATCTCTGGGGTGAAACAAGTAAATTTAGAATTAATTTAGAAAAAATTAATTAGTGCAAGGAAGCATGGGTCCATAAGAGACCCATGCCAAACTTAAATATTTGTATCCTTAGTTAAATATTTACTCCTCCTTTGTTGAGTTAGTCCTTAGTGTGAAATACATAATAAACATAAATAATCGTAATAGTGAAAATAAATCTATGGTTGCGTTTATACAAATGGATTAGTGTTATTTTCCTATGATAATAAGAGATTGCACTTAAGCAAACACAAATTACCTAGCAACCATAATGGAGAAAACAATACTACGGTTAGTTTCACACTCCACGTTCAAGATTAATGATTTGGAATTAACGTAAACAAACTAAATCCTCTTGTTAGCACAAGTGCCACTTTGTATATTTCTAGACATTCCTAATTAGAGTTAACTTAATTGTATAGTATCATAGAATGAGGTTGGTTTGCACTCATGAAACTAATGAACAATGAATATTTGAATAGAGACTTCAAGTTGTGCAATCAAATATACACTTACCTAGTTACACCTTGGATCAAATTCAAGCTCTCGAAAAAAGACTAAATCCTAATCTTGCTAACTATATTCCTTGGTGGGAGAATCATGATTGAAACCCAGGTGACTAAAAAATTTATAATATGGTTTATCTTCCTATCTCACAACCAATTTTATAGAACTTGAAATTAACTAAACATAAGAGACCTTATTTTGCATGCAAGCGATACTTGGTTTACTTCTTGTCATCCTTAGTTAGACTAGTGAGTTAACTTATGAATGGTTTAACCTCATTTAATATTCAACTAATGTCTCAAAAAATGATTTTTAACTAGTTATTTAGATATTTTTTGGGTTGTAAGAATCACGGTCACAACAAGATGAATCATGGGCATGATGAAGCATGGTTAGGTCATAAACCATCGATATCTCATCTTCATGTTTTTAGATCTAAAAATTATGGATGCTCCTAAAAAGAAGAGAAATAAATTAGATATGAAATTTGTGAAATACATTGTTTTAGAGTATAATGAAGAAACATTGGGTTATAGACTATTGGATCCAAAAACTAGGAAATTCTATATTAGTAAGGATGTCGAATTTATGAGAAGAGTAAGTTAGATCCACCTTCCACAAGATCACCTGATGAACAAAATTAATCCTATTAAATATTGAATTTCATCAAATCTTTGACAGTTATAGTGATGATGGGGATTGTTATGACGATCAAACAAGTCCGCCACCCACGAAACATCTCAATGTAAGCCTAAATGGTATACGAATGTGATACAATATGCTAAAATGGATGGTGTCCCATACACTTCCACCACTAAACCAAAAATCATAGTAAGGCCCGAGAAGAGGTAAATTTGACCTTCATGAGTGTAATTGTTGAATCTATTGATGTAGCTATATTTTAGGAATACTTGGAGTTAAAACCTTGAAAAGATTGCATGAATACATAATATCGAGTCTATGATGAAAAATAACACACGAAATATTGTATATCTTCCACAATAGTAAACCTATTGATTGCGAGATAAATATTCAAGATGAAGTACAAAGTAGATGGAAGTATTAGCAATCACAAAGAAAGGCTCGTAGAAAGAAAGGGGTATACTCGAAAGAAGGCATTGACTATGAGGAGACTTTTTCTCCCATGGCTAAGATCAAGACTATCAAGATGACATTTACTCTTGCTTCTCAATTTGGCTGGAAATTCCACCAAATAGATGTAAAACATACCTTTCTAAATGGATATTTACAAAAATATATATATACATGAATCAACTAGAAGATTTTGTCATACTCGGAAAATAAGAACATGTGTGTAGATTAATCAAGTATATGTATGGTCTCAAACAAGCTCCCTTAGAATGGTATATAAATATTGATGAACATCTCATTCCTCTTGGGTTCCTAAAGGATCCTTATGATCCCAATATCTACCTCAAAAATTAAGGGGTGGATTATAATTATTTTTTGTCAATGATCTAGTCATCACCTGGCGGTTCAATGAAGATGATCAATAAAACAAACAAAGATCTTAATTGATCATTTGACATAACATATATTGGGTTATGCACTACTATCTTGGACTAAAAGTATGGAAAAGGAACACCACATTTTTGTCCCATAAAAATATGCCGAGACATTTCTCAATAAATTCGAGATGATGGATTGTAATCCTATTTATACACCCATGGAGAAAAACTTCATTTATCTCGCGATGATCAATCACCGTGAGTAAATTCCACTCTCCATTGAAAAATGATTGGGAGTCTCATTTATTAGGCCATACATTAGCTATGTTGTCAACTACCTCTCATGGTTCATGTAAGAGGCAAGAAGGTGTCGCCGATAGGCAAGAAGGTGTCGCTGATAGGCAACAAGGAGGATTTTGAGGCACATAATAGGAATGATGGATTTTGGCCTATAATACAAGAAGAATGATTAGTTCTTCTTAACATGGTATTTGGACTCAAATTAGGCAAGAAATATTGATGACAAAAATACACTTTTGGATGTGTTCTATTTGGGATCCGGTCCAATATCATGGGGAACAAGAAACAAAATGTTGTTTCTTGATCTTCCAAATAAGTATAATATTATGTTGCGGGAGGATTTGTCTTTGAGGCATCATCATTCTATCACATACTTGAAGGACTAGAAGTGACACATAAGCAACTCGATTGTCATGTATGTTGACAATGAAGGTGTTATAAAACTTGTTCGCAATCCAATTTTTGATGAACAGATGAAGCACATTGAGGTAGAGGTACATTTCTTTTGCAAGAAAGTTCTACAATACAACATCTAGATCCAACTTTTACGTACACAAAAACAACGTGCAAATGTCTTCACAAAGTCACTTGTATGAGACAAAATTGAGGTATTTGAGGAATCTCTCTTGCTCACCTTAGACTATGATGAGTTAAGGAGGTGAATGTTACGAAAAGATAATTCACCATAGTATTTTATTTATGTAAACAAAGTTGTTCAACAAACAACTCACATAGCTTTGTATTTTTGTGAGTTTTTTGTAACCCACATAGCTCAAAATAATAGTATGGCAGAACACTAGTTTGATCTCCTATTTTATAAGAGCTAATATTGTTAGATATTTGTGTATAAATATTACATAACTTTGTAATGTCAATTTTTGGAATAATAATATCATTCTTTGCTATTTTGAAGTCTTCACATGATTTCACTTACCATTACACCCTTATTATATGTAAAAGGGAACTTAGATTGTATTTTCTATTTTAGGCTATAGTTTTCTATCCCCTAAAACCAAAAGGAGACACCCTTTTATAATTAATATTGTGTGAAAATTCTCTTTATCTAAGTGTATTTCCCTCAAAATTCCACCCTATTTGAGGTCATTGATGAATATGCAGAGAAAATTGGCATATTAATAGTGTCGGGATGAATTCCATGACTAGAATATCTTCCTCTAAAAGTTCCAATTTAAGGTTTCATTTCATATTACTCTATGGATAATTCAAGTGATTAACTAAAAGTAGAGATTTATTCTATTCTTATGAGTTAATCTAACTAGAAATTGAATGCTATACTAAAATGTTAAGAACTAAATATCTTTGTTTTATTGCTTAAATATATTGAAATGACAAAACAAAAGGGATATGTTATTAACCTCAATTTGACTTACCTCGTTGTATGCTAGACTGAAGTAGATTGATGTGTACGTACTAGGCAAGTCATGACCGTGTGGCCTCAGGAAGGGAAGAAGATGAGTATTTGACTAGAATGAGGTGTCGGGAGGATACTGGAGCACCCTGGTCTCGTGATCTAGGTGTTTTAGATTGTAGAAAAGCTCAAGATCAGGGTTTGGCAATGTCACAAGATCTCTGTAATATCTTCTTTTTTGTCACACGGGTGTCACAATATTGTCGTTGTAAATGTAGTATGAGAATTCACCTATAAAACCCTATTCAAATCATCAACTCCCGAGAAATAAAAATGCATATGAATAGGTCGGATTGACCTTAGTTACCACAATAATGGACTTACAATTAAGAAATGCACTACATTCCAGATCCCATGTAGTTATGTGTGCGTGTGTGTGCAATTTTGTGCCTAGGATGCCCTAGCGCCAAAGACGCAGAAGTAGGGGACAATAAATAAATGTAAAAATGCAAATGGTGGATGGAATAGAAATAATACAACCCTTTCCCCCATGCTTATGTGATGCAAATGTAGAAGATGCCCAAATACAGTCCTTTACCTTAGTAGATAGCTAGCTCTTGATAGTAGAATGATCCCCATAAGGTAGTGAGTATGTTATGTTTATATAGGGATCTCTTTTTCAAATTTTGACACTAATGGCTCGACATGCCGACTAGCACCTAAGGGAATGATACCATAAAACCATAAAGACCAACCTCGAAATTTTAAATGCAAACAAAGTGCAACCGAGACACAGGCGCCAAAAAGAGGATCTGGGGTGTTGACGGGCACCCCAAAGACCTTCCAAGCGCCTAGCCCAAGACTAAAGATGACAAATGAATAAATAACAACAACTAAGACCTTCCGAGATACGACCAAAACCACGCAACCAACTAATGATAGTGTGAGACAAATGACAATGACTACCAACTAACTAATGACAAGACTAAGGGATGAGCCATTAGTGAATAATTTTATTATGTGAGATCCATATATAAAATAACATACTTGGTGTAAAAATGTAATAGTAAGTGTGTGATTTTGTGACTACATCAAGAACATTTATAACTTCTCTATTTCAAACTCTTATGTCATTGTACATGCACACTTATGTGTTTGTATCACTAGTGGAGCCATTAGTGCAGGTGGATATACTTCTTCATCGTCATATACAAGATCACAAGCACATCTTACTTTTTTTTCCTTTGTCATTTTTTCACTTACTCCTCCTTATTTACAACTTCCATCAAGGGTTCAAGAATATCTTCTCAATCATTTGTGTTTCTTTAAGATTGTATTCTTTTGTTACCCACTCAATATATATGCATGACGACACTTCATTCGACAGTTTTGAATGCTCACCCAAAGCACGTACAACCACTAGATCCCTTATTTATTATGACTAGCAGAAGTTTAGCATGCTTGTTTTCCATAATCATACTCAAGAAACCATTCATGCACAAATAATCATTTTAACCATGGAAATTTGGAAACACTTATAATAAAGAAGATACTTAATCAATGTGACCAAGAACTAAGATTAAGCGCATCATCAATACACCATCTTCTAGAATATCAACTATCATTATCCAACCACAAGTATTCATTATGAACTAGAATTCATTACATCACAAAAGTTGAATACATATGACAGTCATTACAATAGTGCGCAAAGACAAAGTGTGTGTAAACACCAAACCCTAAATTTGTGATAACATAACTCTTCTCTTCCACACACGGTATCTTATCTTCAATCCTCTTTTAAAAATACATACATTGGATCTATATAGGGGTGGGGACCTTTCCTTCACCACTCCATGCATCCTCTTAATAATAGGAGTGCGTACAAAATAGCTTGCATGCATTACATTCTATGCTAATAATAAATTATCCTATTTATAAGACTTTCTTTAATCCTATTATTAGCTTGATCCATGCATGTACTTTACCTTTCTTTACATGTGCTTTCTTTTACCTTGCTTGGCCACCAAGTCTTCTCATTTTCTCTATTTGAATCATAACTTGGGTGGCACTTACTTCGCTTTTCTTTGTTTATCCCTTTTGGAAAACTATCTAATTTTATGTTCTCTCGCACAACCTCGTACGTTGATCTTCTTTCCTAATGCATGTGCCCTTTGTGAACTACTTTGTTCCTTGAGTGCGTGTACCTGCATGTGCAAAGCTTCTATACTTCCTTAGACACTTAGTCGGTTTATTTGGTGACATTACCCCACACTAGCGGAATTTTCCATCATGTGCAATATGTTGCTCAACTTATTTTTCCAATAATGAACAAATAAAATAATTTTTTCACATGAATAACATAAAGAATATGCAGGTAAAAGAATAAGGGGCATATACCCAACGAATGAAAGAATACCCAGGCATGATTTTGTATTTACTCCTGGGATGGCTACAATAGTTTAGGAAACTCTACATTAAGGATGCTTTCCATCTTCTGTCACTCTATCAATTCTCTAACATTTGCATTTGTCATTGCTCCTACAATCTCTCGATACTGCGTGGGGTTTATATTTTCACCCTTCTCCTTGAGCTCTCTAATAATCCCAACAAGGCATGAGATCATACCTTCAAAAGCATCCATCCTTTGTGCAACCAATGACCCGAGCTCCTTAAGCCTTGTATTAAGGATTCTCTAAGCTGTCTTGAGTGAATCCCACTTCTTTCCAATCTTAGACAAAATTTACTCCCGCCCAATCTTTTCTTCTTTCCTTATCGCATGTGCATGTTTAACTTCGTTTCTCCCCTTTGATGCTATATGTCTTAACAATGGGCTTAGGGTCTTGGAAATTATTAAATGCCCAACTTTGCCTTCTTTAGCTCGTCCTTCAATGTGGTGGCTAGTGTCTCATATTGTACTATCTTTTGTGTTATCGTTGCCTTATTCCTCTTACTCGTAATGCAGCAATTCTTCTTTTGAAGGCCTTTGTACATATTTTTGTTCCTGAAGTAGCATCCCTACCAGATCATCCAAATAGTATAGTGTTATTGGATATTCATCGTTATCCATTACTTCTAGGTTGGGCACACCTGCAAAGTAATTGAATCCACAATATGTTCAGCTTGATGAATGCATAATTCACGTGCTTTTATGTCTTATCTCCCACCTCTGCAAGTTGTTGCACTTCTTGTTATTTGTTCTTCTTATCTTCAATCAACACCATGATGGTGGCCCCTTTATCCAAATTCCTCTGAGCCACTTCTGGTGCCATTTTGTTCAATGCATTACTAACATGATCATATATCACTCAGTGGGAATCACAATCACATGGGTTGCATTTGGCACTTTCTTCATTCTCTTCATTACACATGCTCATTGCTAATGTCAAATTTCAGCTCTTCCATGTGATTTTGCAATTTCCAGAGAGAAACTTTCTTGTGTGCATGGCTACACCTTCAGGGTTGATTGTTTTCCAACTATAGAGTTTCTCACTTGGCACCGTGCTTTCAAAAACATTGCGTGTAACCCCTTATATTGATCATCAATGTAGCTCACTTGTGGTGTGCGCAATATTTCTTCTTTCTTCCTTCTTCAGCTAGTGCACCTACCCGCTTGGCACCTTCTTCTCCGTACTTGTGCATGCACTACTTCCAGCACCACCTGAAACTCCTTCACCTTTCATCGACTCATCATCGCCCTCACTTTCCTCTTCTTCCTCGGAGCCTCCTATGTGTGTTTCATGTTCCTCTACAACATGTTGGATATTCTCATCCTTGGGATCTTCTTCTTCCTCCTCCACATCATGGATGATTGGAGTTTCTACATTCCGCGCACATGTTTCCTTATACTTCTCTTCAAAGCATTGTCCTCAAGGGTCACCAACTTTCACCTTATCCTTATGGGAGGGGTCTTCTTCTTTGTACTTGGTTTGGGTGGAATGACCCTTGGTGATTTCTTCACAGTTACGAGGTCTCTGCAACGGTCTTGTCCTTTGTGCTTTCTCTTCAACTTTATCCTATAACCCTGATCGAGCACAACGCTATCCTCCTCTGCCTCCTCCTCATCCTCATCCTTATTCTTTTCTTTCTCTTCTTCTCTAGGAGGGGTAACCTCACGCGTCCTCTTTGTGCCCACAGTCCGCTTACCCTTTGGTGGATGTGGTAGAGGGAGGTCTTCTTCATCAATGTACTTCCTATTATCTATTTTGGGCTTCAAGTAAATATATACCCTTGTTGTTTCCTTCTTACCCACAGCAAGAATCTAAGGTGTGATATCATATCATTGAACTCCATTATCTCCACATAGGTCATCTTGTTTGGATACATGTACTTACTTTTGCAATGCAATGTGGTAGTCCACATCCACCTTTTTTGCATCGAATTTCAGCTTCCATGTATCATATATCATATTTACCGAAGCTGAAAGTATCTTGTTGTGAAGGCGAATGGAAGTTTACACTAAAGGTGGTATCCCCTGGACTTCATCAAAAATCTTCCCAAGGAGAAATGTTGATATACCGTAAACTCATCCTAACCATCCGTAGGCAGGAAACTCCTCGCACTCTCCACCCGTGCTCAAATGCATCGCGCATCCTCTTGTACCAACTGTTTATCCCGAGTTTGTAGGAATTAGTAATTCCTTCACATGTATATTTAGCAAACCTCTTCTTAGGGGAATTATCTTCCATAGGATACTTCCACACATTGTCATTCATCCCATCTGGAACCCCAATCTTCGAAAATACAATAGTTAGGAGGATGGCACCTTAAGTTATCTTCCCGCCCCTACTGGGATTCTCGATAATTCCTTCACTAATGAAGGAGGCAATGTTATATGTAATTGTTTGGCCATCTTCTAGGAAATGTGGAGCCACCCTTGTTTACCGGGTCCATCTTTTTGATGCACCCAACTCGCAACTCACCGGTGGTACAAAAATCTTATAACAGGGTCATTAATTTTCACAATATCCATTGTGTGACCTCCTTGTTGGTAGTTAAGTGCAACGGTCATGGCCTCTACCCCCACTTAATCCTCTAAGTTTGGTTCTATCTCCTGGTCTAAGCTACACAAACTTATAACCCTCCCTATCAACTATACAGTGATGCACATCCTTCTACCTACAAAGTAGAAGCAATCCCTATGGACACACTATAATAACAACCGATATAAGCACTCAAGCTTCCCAAAGTAAGGTAGCTCATAAATTTATAAGACTCCCACGCCTCCAGGTGTTCTTTTGTACCTTGTTATCATAGATCAATTTTCCATCGGGGGTTTTTTCATCTGTCTTCATTATTACCTCCTTATATATTTTGTGCTCATTCATCTCCGAGAGGTGGTTGAAGTCACTTACCTTATACTTGGTCAAGTATGATTCCTAACCTTGCCCAATGATCACCTCCCTTAGATACTACATTTCATAGAACCATTCTTCCGACACTTCTTCATACATGGTTTCTTTCCTTTTCCCTTGTTTTTAGGTGATGTGGTGGTTGCTTTCTTGGGTGCCATTGTTCTAATTATAACTTCAAGATTCAAATTTAAAACCCTGTGTGGTTATAGTGTGCTCTAGGTGCTTATATCTTCTTACCCAGATTCAATGCTTCTTCGTCAAGCGTTCACTTCTCTCTCAAATCCCTTCACTCCTTGTTTCTCTTCATACTTTGGGTCACCCTTCAAACCCAAGTGCCCTAGCTATGAACTAGGAATATTTTGCTAATTTTGTTTCTCCAAACCCTAGCTCTAAAATTTAACATTTGAACCTCATATCCTTTTATCCACATGCCCCATTTTTGCAATTACACTTCCTCTAAAGGATCTCCACCCTGTGCCGTTGCAAATATTCTACAAGTCCAAATTCTCTCTACACAAGCTCTCCGCAATGGTTTACACTTAAGTAACTCTTTAAAAACTTAAACACTTCAACATACAAAGTGAGAATGAACTCCCCACGACCTCTTTTATATTTTTCCACGCTTTTTCTAAATTAATTGTTCATCACCTACTACCGTAGTATGCGGCTTAAGTAATTGTTATGCATGAATGAATGTCTTGGCTATAAATATGGCAAATATGCATGTTAAGACCTTGGTAAGCATAACAAAGGAGGGACATGGTGGTTATGCATGCTTCAAGTGATCATTCATATCATCTGAATGAAGTGTCGGTGCACATAGCTATTGAGTGTGCAAAAGAAAGGCTACATTTTTTTCTTTTCGCAAGGATCCCTTTTCAATTTGTCTACCAAGATGTTGCATGGAGATTGTTTATTGAGTGTCTTTGGAAAGCATTGAAATCTAGGTAGAAGATGGCCAAGACTCGTTTGCATGAAGATTTAACATTTGACCTGATTTTAATGCACGAAAGTGGGTGGAAGATAACCTATATGATTTGCTTGTATTAGAATTTATTCATTTTTTCACCATAGATTTGTATCAATGGTTGATAGCTTACGCATCAAACAAAATTTTCTGGCCAGACGAGAGAGCTTAGACGCAAGAAGACTATTAGACTTTGTTTGATTCTATTAATATGTGGACTAGAATTATGGATCATTGGCGGAAAGGTGTGCTACACAACTATACTTTGGAGTATGCGATTTCCACATATTCTTGTCTAGAGGAAGTAGAGTTCAAGTTCTGCGCGATCTCAGAGGATCCTACTTACGCACAATACCCTTAGCTATCAAGATCTTGATAATAGAATTGGGATTAGAAATATTAGGTATGGCTAACTAAACCTTCATTGCGTGTAGTGGTAGGTTTGAAGGTGTGGAGAAGAATGATGGCAGCCCTAGTGGAAGAAAGGTAAAGAGAGGAAAGACGACTCGAGTTATAATGAAGCGTTACAGAGAGCGGTTGACATAGTATTGTTGTCGAGAGAAAATGATGGTTAACAAAGATTTTAAGAATCTTGTGGAAGATGAGGACCCGTAGTATCATGTCCTCACGACACCGGGAAAGCACACAGAGAGACCCCATCGACCTTTGATGAGAGTGTGTCATAAGAAATAAGGAGAATCGTGAGCATGCATCTAATCCGGCTGGATACCTAGCCCAAAGCACAAGGTGTTCTAGATCCAGAGGTAGTTGTTGAATGGCGAGAATCGAAGGTAATCAAACATCATCTCCACATAGGGAAGGTGATACAAGTAGAAATAATTTACTTTCAATTCAAGAAGGGTAGCATACTAGGAACGTGCACATGACATCGCAATAGGCGATAGTGTCCAGGAGTAATTTTCGAGGATTTTTACAAGCACATCATCAAGACAAAGTGTTGACATGTAGATCGTTGGAAGTAATCTTATAGGTGATGTGACAACACAGCGGTGGGTATCTAGTTCAAGTACCACAACTGGGACACAAGTAAGTTCATCTATGGGACCTCGAGCCCACAGCAGGCGCGGAAGGCTTAGGAGGTTCATAACATCTATTGCACAGAGGAAACCCTAGTGGAGGTTTTGGATCTAGGTCGATTCTAATCTAGGAAAGTGTCTACAACCCCTCCGAACCATCCTCATCAAACACCATGTCAACAACCACAGCAATAGACACCTCAAGTCTACTTTGAGATGTCGCTTCACTTGCCACAGTATCGAGGTGTGGAGGATGTGGGTGAACATGTGCATAAGTGTGAATTGCTATGGAGAGAAAAGGACATCAAAATCCCGATAGAAAGACTCATAGCAATTAACCGATTTTGCATAGAGAAAATACCTTCGAATAATGATATTATAGATTCAAATCATTCGAGATATTTTATTATAGGAGGTTACAATTTATAGGGCATTGTTCTCCTACAGAGAAGGAGTCAACTCCAATCATGATCCCCCTTATCTCTCCATGATCCTCACATCCCTAGGATATCTCACACACCTCCTAAACTATCTCAACCACACCTATTACTAAGGTGAGATAAACTCACGTACAACTAATACTTCTCAATATGAGAAAGTATTATTACAAACATAATAATAATGTTCACAATATTAAAACTCTAATGTCCAAATAACCCAAACCACTAACACTTCATGTTCACACTATAAACATA
Source organism: Taxus wallichiana var. yunnanensis (assembly GCA_018340775.1). Taxonomy (NCBI): domain Eukaryota; kingdom Viridiplantae; phylum Streptophyta; class Pinopsida; order Cupressales; family Taxaceae; genus Taxus; species Taxus wallichiana. The sequence goes on from CM031239.1 coordinate 172,373,801, forward strand.
GAATTCCTAACAAAGACAAGCCAATTTGCCACCACACTTCAAGGGCACACACATAGTTGGTGTAAAAAGTACGATCCCCGCCAGACTGTGGTGGACTATGATATGTTGCACACAATGTTTTTGGTTGAGTTTCATATTCCATAGTTTGAGAAACAGAGTATCAGTGTGCTAAAGGACATGAAAGAGGGTCTACCTAAAAACGTGAGGGAGTATGATGCACATTTTTAAAATATTTTGTACAAATTATCCTATGATATTCATCAGAGCCAACATGCACAATGGTTTTTGGAGGATTTTTAACACCGTTTAGAAGGGACTTATCACACAAGACTTATGCAAATCCGCGTGAGGCCTTAGAAGCAGCTCTGTATACAGAGGCAGTTGGTAGTGTTGATACTAGAGTAAGCTCATTTTTTTAAGCATAGATAGAAGCTATGGTCATGTAGTTGGATAATCTCTCTGCTAATTCAGCACACGAGACACACAGTGGGTTATGGTGCACTGATTGTGATGTTGAGGTACACACAAAGGATAGTTTTCCACATAGTATTATGTGCACATTGTTACAGTCTTGTGAGATATGCCACAAGAACCATGATGTCTGGAATTGTCACATCTTACAATGTGCAACAATGAAGAATGTAAATATGTATTGCAATATTTGTGACGCGCACATCCATGATACTAAGGATTATTGATGGATAGATCAAGTTTATGAGGCATTTGAGAATAGATTACGATAAAATATGGTGGTGAGTAAAGCTGTCATGTATAGGAATCCCACCATGAAGAATGTAACAATGGGAGGGGGTAGATTCTACAAAGGTTATAGGAATAGGGGCCATTGTGGTAAATGAAGAAATATGTGTGGGACTTATTACACTTGTGGGTCCCCATATCATTACCAGCGTAATTATCCCCGTAACTTGGTATGTGCGTAGTGGGGAAGAAGCATAAGGTTGAGGACTACCCTAATATTTATGAACACGTGTAAGAACAAGAAGTAGGACAAAGGCACAGGAATGATCAAGGTGTAGTGTGTGAAGAATGACCAATGGATGCCAAAGAAGACACTAGATCCGATTTATAACCCATTTTGGTAACTACTTGAGTAGAAGTAGACGCGCACGTGAGCCTCTTAAATCCAAACCACTCATTAGAAGACGGGAAGTTAGGCATGCCAAATATCTAGATGTTCCTCATAAAAGGAGTTCTATCAGAGACTATGGGGGTGATCAGAGATATACAAGGAGAAATACAAAGGTGCATGAAGGAGTAGGTGTGTGAGAGAGAGCATGCAAAGAACGCGTTGAGCTCCCACATAAAGATGTAAATGATATGAAAGAGGTATGCAAGATGTTGCGGTAGGAGAATATAATCACACTACTAGGGGAATAGTTGTATGAGAAGGTATCGCGCATAGAGTTTGAGCACGAATGTCGATACTTCATGTAAACTTGTTGCCACATAACCATGAGTATGACAAGGAAATCACATTGGATGTAGTGATTGATGGTTGGTTGGTAAGTAATATTTTGATTGACACAAGCACTAAGGTGAATGTTTTGACTTTAGATGCATGGAACCATATGGGGAGACCAAAATTGCATCCATCTTCTAATGTGTTGTATATGGAAAACAAGACAAGGGCTATGCCTATTGGGGTGTTGAAGGATGCTTCAATTACCATTCAAGGAGCCAAGTTTACTTGGGATTTTGAAGTGTTAGAGCTTGTTGAGGTAGATAACTTCCCAGCACTTCTTGGACGTCCTTGGTGTTATGTGAACAATGTTGAATTGTGCTTCAACAAGAGATACATTAGTTTTGAGAATAAGGATGAGCCGTGATCATACCCCTGGATGATGTGAAGGTTGCATTATATGTTGATCCTTTAAGTGAAAAAGAGTTAAATATAATTTATGTGCAAAAAGTACATGACCCTAAAAATGTAGAACCATCTAAAGAAGACATACTTCGGTGGGAATACGTGTACTCTATCAAAGACACTACTAGTGTTGCTTATGATAACTATGCATGTGGAATGTATGAAATGGTCAGGAGTGAGGTTAAAGGAGAGTCACTAGGATGATCGGACCACGTATGGTTAGGTGTATGGGAGCAATATAGTTACCGAGGTATAATGGTGAGGGAAATATGGATACATTATTATGTGCTATGGAGAACCAGGTGTAGAATGAAGGTGATAGAAGGAATATGTTGGTCTATAATTTGCGCAAGACAACAACATGATGGTGGGAAACACAAAGAGATAACCTATTGGGTTGGCAAGAAGTGAGAATCATCTTTTCAACAAGGGTTACTAAGAATAATGTATTAAAAGTTATACATGAATATAATGGAAAGACCCGCTTTAGTACACATCCATAATCGTGAGAGACAATGGGCACAAGGTCGAGGCTTTACTACTATCATTATGGGTCAATATTTTCTATTCCACTTTGTGCGGATGTGCGCACACTTGGTATGTCTATGATTACTTGAAAAGGGAGACCGCAAGATGGCATGATATGACTACTGGTATTGTTCATACCTTAGATACTTGTTATCACTATTTTGTTCCCTGAAAAATTGACCAGCAACGACCCCACACAGAAGAAACCAGAGAAATCACATTCAAATCCTACAAACAAGTTGCAGTGGGACTCTACAATGGAGTGGCAGGGCCTGCATAAAGATCAAATGACCCCGTGTAAGAAGAAATTCAAGAAACAGCTCTATCGAGCAAACCCATGCTTCAAATCCAGCAAATAGATTACAAAGCGGGATCTAAAATGAAAAGAAGGGTCAGGGAAGGAGAAGACAAAGTGTCAAAGAAACTAGAGGCTCAAAGGAAAAGAAACGGTGAAGGCTCAAAGTCGTTGGGCTCTGAAATAACTTAGAACAAGCTCTAAAAAGACTAAGTATGGAGGAGACAACGGACGTTGCCAAGTGTCCAAATGACGCACCTCCAAAGATTGAATCCAAAAGGGAAAACTCAAACAAGCGCCAGATCCCCGTGTCCTAGGTCCAAAGAGGGGTAGAGTCAACAACTAAAAGTCAAAAAGGCGGACAAGGCGGGCCACAAAATCAGCTAAGTATAAAGGTGCTAGCTGAAAGTACCATGTGTGTATCAACGCAATTTCAAGGCGTGGTCCAAAAGGTGATCCCCAAACAAGAGCTAGCTCGCCACGTATTCAAGGCCCAAAAATAATAAGCGGCCATTAAAAATTCCAAGAATCTGTGAAGGCTTCCACATGTCAACCCGACGCTCCTTCAAAGGTAAAATCCTGAGCGGGTTTCTAAATGAGCATGGACCTTCCACGTATCCCAAGTCCAAAGAAATGGACAGGGTCGGGGTTGAATGGTCAAAACAGAGATAGGCCACGAAGAAGCCACATGTCAGCCCAATGCAATTTCAAAAGAAAAATGCAAAGGCATCCCTAAGACATGCGCCACCCTCCACATGTCCGGTTTTAAAAAAGGGGCTAGTTTTGGCAACTGGTTGCCACCATTTCTATACAGACCTGATTCAAATTTCAAACGGGCATATCTTTTGACTCAATGCTCCAAATATGACAAATCTGGCACCGTTGGAAAGATCTCGGCCTCGTCTACGCCTTGGAGATCTGAAACTTTAATTTGGAGAAGCTAAGTGCATGAAAAATAGAGAAACATCTTCATGCCATTACAATAGGATCTATTTGCCCCAACAACCAGATTAGATTTGATCTGATCCATCATTCCTCCTTCGAGGCGCCATACTTATAATTGTTGCAGCATACGACGCATTTGGGGCGGATTCTGGGAGGATTTGATGAAAGAAGTTGAACTCGAACTAGTTTTCCTACTTCTCTCTTTCTCCCTCTCGTGTGAATCTATAAAGGAAGGTTCGGGACTCATTGCACAAGGTTGGACGTTTTCGTTTTGTGCCCTCCTTTTTCTTTTGTTCACAAAAGGATTTGTGGAGATTTTCTAACCTCTCCTTCGGGTCAGTAATGCAATTTTTTCTTCTTGGCCACCGCAATATCGTATCAACTCTTGAGCAATAATATATATGTCTGTGGATGTTTCTCGGCCCTCTCATGTATTCTTTATTGTCTCTCCGATCTCTTATTGCAATTTGGTCATCTATGCATAGTGTTTGTATTGTATTTCGTGGTCTGTGTTAAACTGCAAAATGAGGGTCTAACATTCCTTTGGTGCATCTCCTCGTTAACTTAGTTTATTTTCTTGCATCTCCTTGGTAAAATAGAGTAGATTTAGAATAGATCATCTGCAATATATTTTGTGCACCTAAACAGAGGAATAGGGATCGGCCTTAACGGAGAGCTCTCTTAACTCGAAAGGTCCCACACTTTGAGAGATGCTCCATGTTGTGTAATCACACTGAGAGTCTCAACCCATCTAGTTGCAGGCATTCTATGGTGTTGTGATTATGCACTAATAGTTTTGAAAGTCTTCATTTTTATTGCTGCAAGATTGACGTGCGGTTGTTGTAAGTTCTAGCTCTTAGAGAATATTTGAAACTACACATCCGGTGACTCCAAAAGGGATAGAATCCACTAGTTTGATGAGCCCAAGCTTGCCAAGTTCATGAGAATATAGACAAGGTCAAGAACCAGAGAAGAGGGACGGTTTGTCTATCTCGTACTTGTCTCAAGATAGAAGGAGAAGGGGAAAAGAGCCCAGAGGTCTCCATATCCACCAAACAGAGCCTTGTCAACACCTCCTCCTAGTAGGTCGTTATTTCAATCATGGGTTCTCAAACCAATTAGGATGGCACAGCCAAATTTTTATGTCAATTTCACCTAAGCAGCAACCCACTCGCCCTTAATGCACAAAATTCAATCCCAATGGTAGCTTTAAAGAGCATCTCATATTTCACTGGAGAGAACCAGACTCCTCCTAGTGACCACATTCAAGACATTGCAAATGTTTTTGCAATCCATGAGATCATTGAGATGGACATTGCAATCAAGTTGCTAGCCTCTTCACTCAAGGGTAAAGCTTCACAATGGTTCAGGAGTCTAACAAAGTGAGCTCTATTCATAATTGGGACCATCTATGCAGATCTCTTCATGACCAATTTGGAGAAAAGGGGGATAATCTATCCTTTTTGGAGCAACTGACAACAATCAAGAGAGCTCCTAACGAGTAGTTGACAGATTTCAAAGGACACGGGACAAGATTCCGGTGGTTGTCAAAGCCCGTAGATGAAGGATCCTTCTTATACTTTCTTAGAGCTCTAAATTCTGATATTGCTTTAATGATTCAATCAATGGGAGGCATAGCCTTACCTGTAGCCTATAACATTTCCATAAGAGCTGAAAATTGTTTAATTCAGAGCTAACAAACTTGCTCCTAGGCCACCCATGCCTCTATAACCAAAATTAGGAAACCCAAGCACTAGCCAAACACCCACATTAGCTCCTATGCCTACTCCTAGGAATCAAAGTTATGCTGAAGCCTCCACCTCATCCTCTATTACTTCAAAAGAGCTTCAAGAAGTTATGAAACAACTGCAGAACCTAGTGAATGAGTTAGTAACTATCAAGAGGAAACAAGCTCAGATTTATAGGCCATATCAGCCTCAAACTCAATATCGAGGCTAGAGCCCCATATCAAAGCAAAATAGGCCACCGGTTCGGTGTAAATCGAATCAAAATTAAGGACAACCTAAATTTGTTAGACCTTTCAGTTATATGACCCAAACACGCTTCAACATCAAGGGCTTTGGTCCTAGCACAAAACAATATGGCCCAAGAATGTGATTGGTGTTTTCCATGCAATCAGCCACATAACCATTCAATGTGCTTCAATGGTGCACTAACCTAGGCCTTGATGGTACAGACTAGTGGTGTGTCAGAAGAGTCTAGTCAAGAAGAAAATTAGTAGCAAGGAGTTCAACAAGAAGCATCTCCAAGTGAAACTATGTTTTTAATGGCAAGCTGAAGACTTTTGTGGAATGAATCAGTTCCCTTCTCAAAGTGTGGCTGCCAATACACGGTCCAAAAAGAGAAATATTGGAGAAGGACAATCACCAAACTCAGGGAATCCTCAACCCTCCATTACTCCACAAGGTATTGGCACCCAAAGTGCAACTCCCAATATGCAGAGTCAATCCAAGCCACCTTCCAAATCCACCCAGGCACTGGTTGTGACAACCCATGTGCAAGAGAAAATTGTACCAGGCAAGGGGCAGCAGAAGGATAGCTCATTTAATATCATTGAACAAATGAAGAAGACAAATGTGAACATTTCAATGTGGGAGTCACTGGCCATTCCAGGATAGAGATCTATTGCAGACTGCTATGGCCAATTGGTCAAGCTCAAACCAGCCACCTAACCAACAAGAGAAAGTGCTTGCCAATGCGGCTCACTCCAAGGAAACCATGGAGGAAAAAAGGTAAGAATCAAGCCACCTCCATTTTATGTTTCATTGATCATTGGGGACAAATTGGTCACAATTGTATGATTGATTCAAGGGAAAGTGGCTCAGAATCTTTGAAGCAAATAGCTGATCATTTGGGTCTCCAATACAAAGTCATCTCCAAGGGGGTAGTGCAATTGGATGGGACAGTAGTGACAACTATTGGAGTCATTAAAGATTTGAGCCTCACATTACATACCTAACCCAATGTGATTGTATTGTAAAACATATCATTTATAGACATGCCACCAAATTTTGCACCGTGTTTGTCGAGAGACTTCACTGCTAAGATTGGAGGCTATGTGTCTGCTGATTGGTCGCACATGTTTTGAGTAACAAGGTATGGAGCTAAGGCCACAATCAGATCTCGAACCCATTGCAACCATATTGAGTCTTATGTACCGAACCTAATCAATGCAAATTGTTTAACCTTTGATTTGGAGGACCTCCCAAACACTTGTGATATAGATACCAAGGTGGGGTGTATCATAGACTTGACTCTCGACGAGTGGGAAAACAAGAGACATGTTTTTGACCCCTATAAAGAGATGGAGGAGTTTGAGTTAGGAGTCTATTGTTTGCATCAAGAAAATCAGCCTCTTCTCAACATCATTAATCCAGACCACAAAGATGAAAATGAGGTACGGTAGTTATTATTTGATGGCTCGACAAGTAGATAAGGAGATGGAGGAGGAGCTATGCTTGTTTCCCCCCAATGTATGAAATACTACTCAACTTTTCGTTTCCAATTTTCCTGTTCAAATAATATAGAAGAGTATGAGGCTTTGGTCGATGGACTGCATTGGGAAAGGAAACGAGGAATCAAGAACTGCAAGTGTTTGGTGAGAGTGAACTAGTTGCTAATCAAGTCCGAGGACAAAATGCTGCCAAGAATGATTGGTTAAAGAGTTACAAGAACTGGCTATGGGACCTCATTGAATATTTTGAGGCATTCAACATTAACTCCATCCCCAGGAAGAAGAATGAAGCAACAGACAGATAGGCAGCAATTGGGGCAACATTTGATGTTGTGGAGAGTATCAAGAATGATAAGCATCAGCCCCATATCAAGCTAGTTGTAAGGCCAGCTGTCCCAAACAACAACACAAGCTGGAAAGTCTTTTAAAGTGATCAACAAATTGTCTACTTTCTACAAGAGGAATCTGAATTCTCCTCCATGAATCAAGACATATTGGATCAGAGTAGTATGGAGATCAAGTGTACATGTAGGTTGAGGACCAACAAACTACTAAAGGGTCTTATCACTTTGGAATCAATCTTCAACCCAAATGACCAATTCCGAAAAGAAAAGGCAAATATTTAGGTAAAGGGTGAAGATTCATAACCTATTTTTATAGAAGAAGGCAAAACATTGCAGATTGGCAAAGTGAGCACTCAAATGAGAAAAATCTGAATTTATTCAACTTTGTCAAGAATTCCCAGATGTCTTTGCCTAGACTTATAAATATTTAAGAGGTTTCAACCCAAAGCTAGCACAACACACCATCGAGTTGGACCCAGGAGCTAAGCCTTTCAGACAGAAGCAAAGGCCAATAAATCCCCACATTGAGCCTCTCATGAGAAAAGAATTGAACAAGATAATTGAGGCCAATATCATTTTTCCTATCAAGCATTCAAGTTGGGTTGCTAACTTGGTACCTGTGAGAAAGAAAAATGGAGAAATCAGGTTATGTGTGGACTTTCATGATCTAAACAGAGCATCACTTAAGGATCACTACCCACTTCCATCAATGGAACAGATCCTACAAGTTGTAGCTGGTTCTGAGAGGTTCTCATTGTTAGATGGGTATTCAAGCTATAACCAGATAATGGTAAAAGAGGAGGATCAATTCAAAACAGCCTTCACCACCAAATGGGGTACATATGCCTATAAGAAAATGCCATTTGGACTATCAAATGTTGTAGCAACATTTCAAAGTGAGCTATGGATATGGCATTCAAAGGCTTGATCAACAACATAGTCCTGGTGTACCTAGATGATATCACTATCTTTTCAAAAAATGTTGCAGACCATCTCTTTCACCTTAAACATGTATTTCAGAGATGTAGAAGGTTTGGAGTGTCATTAAACCCAAAAAAATGTGTGTTCCTGGCTCATGAAGGGAAACTGTTGGGCCACATTGTCTCTAGAAAAGTGTTAGCAGTTGACCCTGAAAGAGTTGAAGCTATCCGGACACTCCCATTGCCACAACATAAAAAGTCTCTCCAAAGCTTCTTGGGGAGGATAAACTTTGTTTGTGGGTTTGTACTTGACTTTGCTACTCTTGTGAATCCTTTAACAATGATGTTAAAGAAGAGTCTTACATTTAAATGGATAGAGAGAGGGCAAAGAGAGTTTTGAGGCCAATAAGCTCACAATATCACAGGCACCAACTCTCATTAACCCATACTCCTCAAAAGACTTCATGTTATATGGTTTGGAGGGTCAAACACCATCTCAACCATCTTGGTCCAGCCTAACAATGAAGGTTCAAAGCAACCCATAGCTTTCTTCAGTTATAGCTTGGAGGACTGCGAGGTAAAATACTCTTTCATTGAAAAATAGGTCCTTGTTGTAATTAGGAGCTTAAAGAAGTTCGAGACACTTGGTCTCAAATAACAAGATTCAACCGCTAGTATCTCACGCTAGTGTCAAGAAATTCCTTTTAAATAAGGATTTGAATGAGAAGAGGGCAGGTTGGATCACCCGAGTAATGGAATTTGACATTCGGATCAAGGTGACCAAACCGGTTAGAGGTAAGGATCATGTGTGAACAGCTCGCCCCAAGCATCAGGCTGAGTCGAGTGGGTGAAAAGGAGGTTGTCCTATTTTTACATAATGATCAAGAACAACCAACTAATGATACACCTGCTCCATGTTGGACTCAATCCTTGGTGCATTACCTTTAAACAAGTTTGTGCCCTCTAGAATGGAACAAGGCAAAGAGAAGATACTTCATACTACAAGCTATCCCATATGTGCTTGTTGGTCGTGTCTTGTTTAAGAAGGATATCAATGGTATTCTATTAATATGCATTGAGATGGGCAGATTAAGAGAGTGTTGCATGAATTCCATGATGGAGAAGCAGGAGGTCACTTTTCCCTCAAGTAATAGCTCTCAAGATCATGAAAGCTGGTTATTATTGGCCTACAGTGTTCAGGGACTGTTATTCATGGATCAAGAAGTGTAAAAATGTGCATTCTTCACAGGAAAGGAGAAGCTAGCAGCCCTACCCCTTCATCCCATTTCAATGGAACATCCATTCATGCAATGGGGACTAGACTTCATTGGGGTGATTAACCCAAATTCAAGCCAAGGCCACAAGTGGATACTCACTGCAACAAACTATTTCACCAAGTGGACTGAAGCAATGGCACTAAAAGAAGCAAATGAATCTAATATCTTGGATTTTTATGAAGGAATAGCCACTAGGTTTGGATTCCCTACCACTATTATATTAGATAATGCATTGGCATTCCTTGGTACAAGGATCACTGAATGGGCAATTAGGAATGGTGTGTATCTCAGCACCTTGTCAAATTATTACCCTCAAGGTAATGGCCAAGCAGAGTCCACAAATAAAAACTTATTAAGGATTATCAAAAGGACTCTTGATGAAAATCAGAGGACTTGGCATACAAAGCTCAAATCAGCTCTATGGGCCGATAGGATCACATCCAAAAGATCCACAGGTAGCTCACCATACAAGCTTGTATATGGAAAGGAGGCAGTATTGCCCATCTCATTGGAATTGCCTGCTTTGGAACTCATGAAACAGTTGGAGCTGGCTGAATTTGAACCTATGGCAATTAGGTATGCAGAGCTAATGGAGGTAGGGGAGGCAAGAGAGCATGCAATGCAGGTCATGGAGAAGGATCAGGCATTGATAAAAAAGATTTTTGACAAGAAGGTAAGAATGAGGACCTTTCAGGAAGGGGACTTAGTCCTGAAATGGGATGCAGATCGAGAAAATCTAGGAAAACACTCCAAATTTGATGTCATCTGGAGTGGCCCTTACATGATCAAAGAGTGCAAGAGTAGTAATGCCTTCAAGCTAGCTAAATTGGATGGCGAAGAATTGCAAATACCAGTAAATGGGATCCATCTCAAACATCACACGATTGGGAAGTTTCACCCTCGCAAATATTAGCATAGGTTTTTAATTTCCCTAAGTGCATATGCACGTTGTTTTGTTATAGTGTAGGTTTGTTTCCCTAAGTGCTTTGGGCATGGGTTCTTTGTTGCTCTCTGGGTTGCCTCGGTACATAGTTTAATGTGCCTCCAAGTGAACATGCTATCCCTTTCAATATCTATGGTAGAGAGAGATCCATAGTTTCTAATAATAGTTGTTATTTCAAAATAAAACAAATGCAGAGCAACTAAAAAGCCCTCTTCGAACAAATCCATTCGGGGACAGATGAAATCCTCGGTTCAAAGCAATTTTCTACTCTCGAAGCCTTGTTTCAAGATTTCTTGTGAAATTTGAGAGTGCAAACGGTCGTGCTCGTGAATCAAAGGCAAGATCGTATCGTGCCATCATTCTTAACTCCACGACCAATGGATGCTTCAAGGCTACTAATCTCTTCATCTCACAGCAGATGCCCCCCGCGAGTCGCCAAATTGTTATCGAGTATTTTGTTCCCGACAAAATTGACCAGCCACAACCCCGCACAGAAGAAACCAGAAATCACATTCAAATCCTACAAACAGGTTGCAGTGGGACTCTACAATGGAGTGGCAGGGCCTATGAAAGATCAAACGACCCCGTGCAAGAAGAAATTCAAGAAACGGCTCTGTCGAGTGAACTCGTGCTTCAAATCTAGCAAACAGATTGCAAGAGGGCTCTAAAATGAAAAGAAGGGCTAGGGAAGGAGAAGATAATGTCAAAGAAACCAAAGGCTCAAAGGAAAAGAAACGACGAAGGCTCGAAGTCGTCGGACTCTAAAATGACTTAGAACGAGCCCAAAAATGACTAAGTATGGAGGAGACAAGCAGACGTTGCCAACGGCGCACCTCCAAAGATTGAATCCAAAAGGGAAGACGCAAACAAGCGCCAGATCCCCACGTGTCTCAGGCCCAAAGATGGGCAGAGTCAACAACTAAAAGTCAAAAAGGCGGACAGGGCAAGCCTCAAAATCGACTAAGTATAAAGGTGCTAGTGGAAGCAGCCACGTGTTGCATCAGCACAATTTCAACGCACGGTCAAAAGGTGATCCCTGAACGAGCGCCAGCTCGCCACATATTCAGGGCCCGAAAAAGTAAGAGCGGCCATTGAAAAGTCCAAGAATCTGCGGAGGCTTACACATGTCAACCCGACGCTCCTTCAAAGGAAAAATCCTAAGCGGGTTTCTAAATGACTGCAGACCTTCCACATATCCCAAGTCCAAAGAAAGGGACAGGATTGGGGTTGAATAGTCAAAACAGAGATAGGTGCAGAAAAATCCACGTGTCAACCCGACGCAACTTCAAAAGAAAAATACAAAGGAATCCCTCAGACATGCGCCAGCCCTCCACATGTCTGGTTTCAAAAAAGGGGGCCCTTTTGGCAACTAGTTGCCGCCATTTCTGTATGGACCCGATTCAAATTTTAAATGGGCATATCTTTTGACTCAGTGCTCGAAATCTAACAAATCTAGCACCGTTGGAAAGATCTCGGCCTCGTCTACGCCATGGAGATCTAAAACTTTAATTTTGGAGAAGCTAAGTGGGTGAAAAATGGAGAAATGTCTTCATGTCATTAATACATGATCTATTTGCCCCAACAACCAAATCGGATTTGATCTAATCCATCGTTCCTCCTTCGAGGTGCCAAACTAATAATTGTTGCAAACACAACAAATTTGGGGCAGATTTGTAAGAGGCTTTGACGATAGTAGTTGAACTCCAAACTAGTTTTCTGCTTCTCTCTCTTTCTCCCTCTGTGCCAAATCTATAAAGGAAGGTTCAAGACTCATTGTAAAAGGTTGGATGTTTCATTTTTTTGCGCTTCACGAAGGATTTGTGGAGCTTTTCTAACCTCTCCTTCGGGTTGTAATGCAAGTTTTGCTTCTTGGCCACTGCAATATATTGTATCAACTCCTGAGCAATAATATATATGTTTGTGGATGTTTCTTGACCCTCTCATGTATTTGTTATTGTCTCTCTCGATATCTTATTGCAATTTGGTCATCTGTGCATAGTGTTTGTATTACATTTCATGGTCTGTGTTAAACTGCAAAACGAGGGTCTAACATTCCTTTGGTGCATCACCTCGTTAGCTTAGTTTATTTTCTTGCATCTCCTTGACCTTGTCTCCTTGGTAAAATAGAGTAGATTTAGAATAGATCCTCTGCAATATATTTGTGTGCACCTGAACAAAGGAATAGGAACCGACCTTAATCTAGAGAGCTCTCTCAACTCGCAAGGTCCCACACTTTGAGAGATGCTCCATGTTGTGCAATCACACTGAGAGTCTCAACCCATCTGGTTGTAGGCATTCAAGGGTGCCTTTGTGATTATGCACTAACAATACTTTTTCTAATAAGCCACCTATACATGAGGCTCTGTAGATTATGAAGTGCATCACATATGGATTTGTAGGCTATTATCGTGTGCACATTGCACACGAGGACCAGGAGAAGACCACCTTCACCAATGAGTGGGGAAGTTTTGCTTATATGGTTATGCCTTTTGGGTTGAAGAATGCCCCAGCAGTATTTTCGTGCATAGTTGTGTAGGCATTTCATGAATTTATCCATAAGTTTTTACAGGTATACCTGGATGGTTGGATTGTTTATGGGCTTGTCAAGGATCATTGTGATAATATGAGACTTATGTTTGACAGATGCGGGTTGTTAAGAATTTATCTTAACATCAAGAAGTGTATATTTGCTAAACCTTTTGGCACTTTTCTTGGGCACATCATTTGCAAGGATGGATTGTTGGTGGATCCAAACTAAGATAGCAGTGATTTTGGGATTGGAAGAACCTACCAACCAAAGTGAAGTGCGTGAATTTTTGGGGCATATTGGTTACGACATAAAATTTATAAAGGGATATGCAAAAAATGTTGCTTCGTTGGAAGAGTTTATTAAGGCTAAGGGAAAGTTCTATTGGGATGATGTGCAAAGCATCGACGTTTGACAACTCAAGGAGAGATTGACCATTGCTCTTATTTTACAATTTCTTTCTTAGAACAAAAATTTTCATGTACATGTTGATGCCTCAAAGCATTGCTTATTAGCATGATCCAGACAACCAAAAGAGGGAAATATAGATCATCCCATATGTTTTACAAGTAGGAAGTTGACACCAAAATATTAGAATTATACTACAATAGAGCGTGAGGCATTAGTTATGATTTACATGCTTCACAAGTTTTGACTGTACTTATTGGTCACATTGTTCATTTTCTTTACATATCATATAACACTAAAGTACTCGGTCAATAAACTTGTTTTGCAAGGACGCATCTATCGGTGGATACTCCTATTTCAAGAGTTTGATTTCAAAGTTGTGGTAAAGTTAGGCAAGAGCAATATGGGACTTGATCACTTATTAATGATCAATTCTAGAGAGGACGTGCGAGTATTGAAGACACACGTGCCTAATGCATAATTGTTCAAAGTTGAACCACGCGCCAAAAGACTGGAGGACATAGCATTATTCTTGCGCAGACTGGACTTGCACCAGAAGGGATGAAGACATTAGAGAAAAAGTATTTTTTGATTTGAGTTGCTCCATATCATCTCATTGGAGGAGACTTGTATAAAATGAGCAGAGGCGAGGTCTTGCGCGCAAGTGCATTTTTAGCGTGAGTGCGAAGCCATTATGAAAGAAGCTCATGAAGGTATTGCGTAAGAGGACATTATGCAAAAGATGTGCCTATGCGCAAGATTCTTCTAACTAGCTTATGGTGGGAGACATTCTATAAGGATAATAAGGCTTTTTTCAAAGAATGTGATCACTTTGTTAGAGGATTGGCAAGCCTAAGAGAGAGATGAAATGAATTTGCGGCCTATAGTGAGTGTGGAACCATTTGAGAAGTTGGTTGTTGATTTTGTAGGACCTATTGCACCATCCGTGCACAAGATCTGGGTGCGCTACATTATTACATGTACTAACTACTTAGCCAGGTGGGCAAAGGCTTCACCTACAAAGGATTGCACATGTGTCATAGCAGTAAGGTTCCTTTGGGAGAATATTATAAATAGGTATGGATGCCCGTTGAGCTTAAGAAATAATAGAGGAAGTCGTTTCTTAAATGAGACAATTAGAATTTTGCTAGCAAAGTTTATGGTGGCACACCATAAGACTACCCCTTATCACCCTCAAGCAAATGACATTGTTGAATCTTTCAACAAGATCTTGGGACAAACACTTACGAAGATATGTGATGTTGGAAGAAAGGATTGGGATGACAAGGTATCAATTGTTCTTTGGGCATATAGAACAACCTATAAACGAGTTGAACAAGGCCACACCCTTTTAGTTGGTGTTTGGCGAGGAGGTTTTGTTACTGTGGAATTTTTATTACCATTCCTATGTATTGCGCGCGTAAGTGGGTTGCCTGATGAAAAAATTGTGAAAGAGTGCATTGAGAAATTGATGTAATTAGATGAGCGAAGCGCAATTACGTGTTGGATCCAAAAGAAAGAAGGCACAATAAAAGGCTTTGCATGATAGGCACATCAAGGGCAAGTCGTTTGTAGTAGGAAATATGGTCCTTTTGTATGAATCCAAATTTATGCGCCACCCGAGGAAGTTGAAGGTGCATTGGTTGGGACCCTTTGTAGTAACAAAGATACTTGAATCAAGCACATGTCAATTATAAGTGTTGGAAGTCACCATGTTTCCGGTTACTTTAATGGGA